>CM043322.1:60446372-61063872 GCA_023736055.1 Quercus glauca
CCACTTAAAAGTACCAAAATGCTCTCAGTTGGTGCCATGTCCATTCAAAGCATGATGAAAGTTCAATAAAGGTATGAAACACCCTTGAATGTTTAGACCCCAATTTACAAAATATCAATTCAAGCTTAATATCAAACGATTAACGTGCGGAACATGAACATAAGCTAAATACAGAATTGATAAACAGTCTAAGCGAATTATAATCACATCCACAGCAAAAAATAAAAGGCAAAGATAAAGGAAAGAGAGATGCAAACACAAGGATAACACATGATGTGTTATCGAAGAGGAAACCGAAGCCCTCAGCGTAAAACCTTTCCGCCGCCCTCCAAGTGGTCAATAATCCACTAGAAAATGTAGTTGGGATACATGAATAGCAATAGGCCCTCCAAGCCTAATCTACCTGATGTACCTAAGCCCTCCAAGCTTCTTGCTCCAACGAGGTTGCACCGAACCTTTTTCTTCTCTAGCTTACCGGATTCCGCTATAGCCCATAGCATCAACCAATGTGAATTGGTTCCTTCCTAACTGCTTTCCAAAGCACCAAATAAACCTTTTCACAGATTTGGGTATGGTGAGAAAAGGATTTGATCAAAAACCTCTCAAAGGTATAACAATGGAGAGGAAGAGAGTAGAGGAATTTGTAGAGTCTCTAAGGTAAAGATTGTGGATGAATCAATCTTGTTTTTCTCTAGGGTTTCTCTCACAAAATTCTCTCTAGAAGCTCTCTACATTTGGTGGGTATAAGGGTCTATATATAGTGGGGTGAGAAAGGAATGCGAAGAGTCAGTTTTTCCCTAAACAGGGCTGGTTGGTAGCTTGGCCTCACAACTAGTCTAAGTCGCGAGTTCCAGCCGTGAGGTAACGGCCTGGCCAGCCTAGGTATTTTGTCCTGTAGTGTACTAGCTGGCAAAACGCTTCAGCTTCCCACATGCTTGGCATGTGACTCTTATCTGGCGGCTTGCACCTACGAGCCACCCGCGAGTTCCACTCGCGAGTCCCTGCATCTTTGCACATTGAGGAACATTTCTTCACATCTTCTCACACACTACCCTTACAATAATCCCACCTAAATACAGGGTTACTAATTGCTAAATTACAAGCAAATTGGCATGGAATAAAGCCAACAAGATGGTTGATTAAATTCAACCTTACACATGAAAATTGCATTCAGGTTTACAAATCATAGCTACCAATAAAGCTCAATTAAAAATCACACAATAGACTAAAAACTAACCTTCTCCACAAGACTCTCAACATAACTTTCACAAAATAACAAAAGCTTACACGGAGGCAACTACTGAAGGTATCATCTTCTAGCATGTCCGGAAGGCAACTTCTTAATGTATCAGAAAAATAATGTTATGATGATGGATTGAACTTTTATCACCTATAATCAATTTATCTATACTTTCTTTATGTATTAGTTTAATTTAAATGGTTGATTATGTGAATTTATTGTGGGAGTTACTTTTACTTCAACAGTTTAACCAACTAATTAAGAAGTATCGATCGAGCCCTATACTTTCGAGTGGTACCTCAACCTCTCCTCATTGTAGAAACTATAAAGTGCAGGTGTGAAGCCGGAATTCTCATCCCCTCAAAACTTTTAAGTTTTAACAATCATACAATTTTTTGTGTAATCCCAACAATAATTTTGGATTTTTTGTTTTTTATGAACAAAATTTTGGGTATGGTAATAGCTATTATCATTTAACAAATTGAAGATTTTGATTAAAAAATAATGAGATGATTACTTCATGCTATGTATGTTATAACTTGTAAATCAAATAAATCTCCAATTATTAATCAAATAAACCAAAAGTGAGATGATCACATAAACCATAATTAATAAATCACTATTCAAGTGAATAATAACTAATGTTCTTTTTTTTTTTTTTTTTTTTTTTTTTTTTTTTTTTTTTTTTTTTTTTGAGAAAGATAATAACTAATGTCCTAATAAGTTTAAAAACTTATTTTCTTGATATATGTGTGTGTGTGTGTATATATATACACTTCAATAGAGTTTGAGAGAAAATGAATAATTATTGTGTTCCGAAGTTTATGGTGGCATCTAGCATAAATGTGAAAGGAGAGAGGACAATATAACTGTATTTTGAAAACAATTATAATAATTCTCCAAAGAGAAAAATTACAAATAAAAAAACATTTCTTTTTATTTTTCAAAAGACTCTTTTTAAAAGAAAAGGTGATACCAAAAAATTATATTTTACGACATCATTCCATGACCTTATGAATAGAGAAGAAAGGAATATGGACAATTATCATTACCTGATATGCTGTGGGTTCCAGTTAGTTCAACTGGTAAAGTCTCTGATGGTTGTATTAGAGATCTGGGGTTCAATCTCTGTCTACACCAAAAACTGATTGGTGTCTTGGTTTGATGATAAAGAGCTATCATTAGGAACGGACGTCATAGGTTGAAACTCTCTCAAAAAAAAAAAAAAAAAAAAATCATTACCTGATATGCTAGTTGATGTGGGGGGCAAAATATTTTAAAAGATTATTTCATGGGTCTAAATTATTTTATTCGCATCACTGTTTCTTTTTTTTTTCTTTCTTCTCTGTCTCTGTCTTTGTCTTCCTTTCTTTCTTTCTTTCTTTCTTCTTCTTCTTTTTTTTTTTTTTTTTTTTTTTTTTTTTTTTGCATTTTTGCCTACAATTGCAGCGCTTAATTGTCGTTGACTAATTTTCTTGGGCATTGTTTTTCCACCACTCTTCTAGCATTTTTATTTATTTATAAAAATGTCATGAAAAATGGTTGACTATCGATGTCTCTCTTAACTTTTTTATTATGTCTCATTAAAAAAAGGTTTATGGGTGGACAAACTAATAGGTTCTAAGACTTTAGGAACAAATGTATTAGAACTTCAATGTGTATTATGTTGGCAAACCATGATCAAAACATGGAGTCTAGGTTTAGGCTTGCTCAAAGTGTGATTTAATGTAAAATTGGAATCGAGTAATTGCAGGAATTAATATTCAAAATCTACAAGGCTCGATCGATCGAACCTCGTGAATCAGTAATTTTCTGCAGAATTATTAAACCAGCCCAAGCGCGTATGACGTGTAGGGTTTTTTGTTTCACTCCAAGTATAAGAAGAAAAACTCTAGCTATGTTTTCGAAATCTTTGTTGAGATGTGTATTGAATCTTTTGTGAGATCTGAGAGGTGTTTATCTTCATACACACACATAGAGTTGTCAAGATCAAGATTCACGTCAAGAACTTGATGATTGCTTTAGTTGCTGTATAAAGAACTTTAAAGAAGAGCTAAAACCTTTGAGTAGAGTCTCAAAGTCATAAGTAGGAGAACTTATGCTTGCTGCAGATAAAGGAAAGAAATAGTCCTCTTGGAGCTGTCACGTGGTCATGGTAGTAAGTTTTCTACTTGAGGTAGCAATAGAATGTTAGTGGTCGAAGTCTTATTGTTCAAAATTCAATTCTTTCATAGTGGATCTGTTTTTACCTTGAGGATAGTTAGGTTAAATCCTCACTAGGTTTTTTACCGGTTAGATTTTCCTGGGTTATCAGATCTGTGTGTTCTTTATTTTTTCGCATTATATTTGTTTTACACATATGGGTTTAACCTAGATCTAATTAAAAAACTTGTTAATCAACTTGGCTTAATATTAGGTTAAACATATTGTGTTAAGGGATCTAAAAACTTACAAGTGGTATCAGAGCAGGTTAGCTCTTGTGTTTAGATCTCTTAATCTAAGAGTTGACCCTTGACCCCTGTTGTCATGGATTCTTTAAAGTTCTTTTTGTTGAAAATTCAACTTGTCTATTTTTGGATCATATGGCTTGTTGCATGTGTCAAGTCTTTCCTTAAGTATCTTAGTATAATTACATGTGATGATAATTATGTGTGTTACACTGCTTTAACTGCCTTAAAGGCACGTGATTCTTGTCTTTGGTATTTGGATAGTGGTTGTTCTAGGCATATGACAGGAAATAAAGCATTATTCAAGACACTTTTTGAAGGAAAGATTGGGACAGTCATGTTTGGAGATGGGAGCAAATCTGTGATTAGAGGCATTGGAACTGTGGACATTTTAGGGTTGCCTATATTTGAAGATGTCTGGTATGTTGATGGGCTGAAGGCTAATTTACTCAGCATCAATTAGATTTGCGACAATGGTTTGAATGTTCTCTTCACCAAGTATGAATGTGAGATACTTGATAGAGGAGGTGACTGCATGTGTATTGGTGTTAGACTGCTGATAACTGTTATGGTATACACCGAGTATAAGCAACAAGTGTTTAAGTGTAAAGATCAATCAAGTAGACCTATGGCATCAACGGTTGGGACATGCAAGTCACAAGCAATTAGAGAAGATCTCCAAGTGTGAAGCAGTTATTGGTTTACCCAAGTTTGAAAAGATAGAAAGAGCATATGTGGACCATATCAAATGGGTAAACAAGTGAAGGCCAAGCATCCATTTATAACTGAAGTTCAAACCTCATGACCTTTGGAATTGTTGCACATTGATCTCATGAGTCTTGCCAGAGTTTAGAGTTTGGGTGGAAAGAGGTATATTCTTGTAGTTATGGATGATTTCACTAGATATACTTGGGTTGTGCTTTTGAGAGATAAGGCCGAGGCTCTTGATAAGATGATACACTTGTGTAAGAAATTGCAAGTTGAAAAAGGTGCCGTGATAGCCAGAATTAGAAGTGATCATGGGAGAGAATTTGAGAACACAAAGCTGGCTACTTTCTACAATGATCAAGACACTCACCAAAAGTTCTCTTCACCTAAGACGCCACAATAGAATGGAATAGTAAAAAGGAAGAATAGAGTTATTCAAGAAATGGCTTGTGTTATGTTAAATAATAAGAAGATGCCTAAGTCTTTCTGGGGAGAAGCAGTTAATACTGCATGTCATACACTTAACAGTGTATTTCAAACCTGATTCCAAGAAAACTCCATATGAACTCTGGAGAGGAAAGAAACCTGTTGTAAAGTACTTCAGGATATTTGGAAGTGATTGTTATATTCTACATGATAGGGAGAACCTGGAAAAGTTTAATGCAAAAAGTGACAAGGGATATTTTCTAGTCTACTCTACCACTAGTAGAGCATATAGGGTGTACAACTTGAGAACTAAAATAGTCATGGAGTCTGCAAATGTGGTGATCAATGATGAACTATGTCCAAAATCTCATTCAGAAGACACTCCTCTTGTTCAAGAGAAGATTGTGGAGGTTGAAGATACTCTTCCAGAAGAGTATGTTGGGAAACATAGCGAACCTAGCTCTTCATTTGAACAAAGAAGTTGAAACTACTGACTGAAACTGTTTTTGAACCATCTACCCCTATTCGTGAAACTCAACAAGAACAAAGTGAACCTAGCTCTTCATTTGAACAAAGAAGTACCTCAACTTCTCTAGTCAAAGGTTCGTCTGCTAGAGTGAAGTTAAATCATCTTGCCACAAACATATTGGGTAGTCTAAATGATAACATGAGATTGAGGTCAAAAGCCTTGAATGTAGTTACTCACTCATGCTATCTATCCTAATTCGAACCAAAGAAAGTGGATGAAGCACTTCAAGATGCTGATTGGATCAATTCTATGCATAAAGAATTTCATCAATTTGTTTGGAATGATGTGTGGGAGCTAGTTCCTAGACCAAATGGAGTGAATGTGATAGGAACTAAGTGGATTTTCAAGAACAAGTTAGATGAACATGGAACCGTTATAAGAAACAAATCTAGACTTGTTGCTCAGGGATACACACAAGTGGAAGGGATTAACTTTAATGAAACTTTTGCACCAATAGCAAGACTGGAATCCATTAGGACACTTTTGGCAATAACTAGTCATCTAAATTTCAAGTTTTATCAAATGGATGTTAAGAATGCATTCTTGAATGGGATGTTGCAAGAAAAGGTGTATGCTGAGCAACCAAAAGGCTTTGTTGATCCTCATAGACCGGATGATGTATACAAGTTGAAGAGAGCACTTTACGGGTAGAAACCAGCTCTTAGGGAATGGTATGATAGGTTAACTGCCTATCTCACTGAGCATAGATTCAAAAGAGGATTTACAGATACTACTCTCTTTATACGAAAGTATAAGAATTATTTTGTAGTAGCTAAAATTTATGTTGATGATATTGTTTTGGATGCTACTAATGATTCTCTTGCTAAATCTTTTGCAAATGAAATGAAGAAGATGTTTGAAATGAGTATAGTTGGTAAACTTACTTATTTCTTGGGATTGCACGTGAAGCAAAAGGATTTTGGAATTTACATCAACCAAGCAAAGTACGCTAGAAACCTAGTTAAGAGATTTGGACTCAAGAAGGATGCACATGTTAGAACACCAATGGCTACAAATGCAAAGTTAAACAATGATCCTTCGGGTGAGTCTGTTGATGTTACATTATATAAAAGTATGACTGGTTGTCTTTTGTATTTGACTGCTAGTCGTCCAGACATTGCTTTTAGTGTTGGTGTATGCTCTAGGTTTCAAGCTAATCCTAAAGTTTCACATTTGAATGCTGTTAAAAGAATAACAAAATATGTTAGTGGAACTTGTGACTTTGGATTGTTTTATAGCAAAGAGTCAAATATGTCTCTTGGTGGGTACTTAGATGCAGAATGGGCCGGCAATGCTGATGATAGAAAAAGCACCACTGGTGGGTGTTTTTATGTAGGTGTCAATCTAGTTGCTTGGATGAGTAAAAAGCAAAATTTTGTTTCTCTATCAATTGTAGAAGCAGAATATATTACTGCTAGAAGCTGTTTTTCACAACTCCTTTAGATGAAAAAGCTTTTAGGTGATTATGGGATATCACAGGACACCATGGTTGTCTATTGTGATAATTCTAGTGCTATCGATATCTCTAAGAATCCTGTCTAACATTCTAAGACTAAGCACATAGAGATTAGATGTCACTTTATTAGGGATCTTGTGGAAAGAAAGATTGTGATTCTAGAATATATCCCTACTAAATGTCAGAATGCTAACATCTTCACCAAACCTCTTGATAGAAGTAAGTTTCAGACACTTCCTTAAGTGATTGGTGTTATTCTTTGTCCCTAGTCATCCTTGGCTCTATGATCCTTATGCTTCATCTCAAAATCCTTTGTGACCATTTTTTCTTGATGTTTTGTTTTCTTTTGCTTTTAGGATCTGCATTGCATTATATTCATGCATTTCACTTTAGGTTGTTTTTGTTTGTTTCTTTCAAAAAAAAAAAAAAAAAATGGAAAGAAGAATGTGGAAGGATGTGTTTTGTATTACATATCATGGATGTGTAGTTAAGGTTGGCTATATTATCTTTACATAACATGCATGTGTACCTTGTTTAGCTTGGATGAACTTAATTTTCTTCACTTTGCTAGTTTTAGCTATGTAGTGCATGTTGTGTGGGAGTTGTTTATAGTTTTTGATCACATAATCTTGATTTTGAAGTCACATGCTTTTGATTATAAGGACTAAAAAATCTTAAGAAAAAGGCATAAATAACCATCTCACCACTGTTTACTAGCCAATCATGAACAGTGATTTTTCTCAAAATTTAGTGAGCCTCTGCCCATTTCGATCGATCCAGACTGATTTTCGATCGATCGAAAAAGTGTCCTAGATTATTCTAAAATGACTATCACATTCGATCGATCGAATGTAATTTTCGATCGATCGAAGATCGTGGAAAAGGTTTTTTAAAACTACAGATTTGACTTTTTCAAAGTACCTTTCAAAACTTTTTCAAGACTTTTCTCTCTCTCCGACTTGGCAAGCTCTACTATTCAAATTTTTTGTCGTTTTCCTTCGGATTTTTTGCAAGAAATCTCTTTCCTCAAGCCGGTAAGACTCTTTTGCCCTTCCTTTTCAACTTATTTTCAAGTTTTCATGCATTTAAGGGTGTTTTTCGGAACCTTTTCTTTTTGGGATTGTTGTTGATTTAGACCAAATTTTGTGTATTTGATCAATGGGTTTTTGTGGGGACACACTATAAACATGTTCTTAATGGATTAATATGATCAATTTTGAGTTTGGTAAAAAATTTCAAATTCTAGGGTTCCTATTTGGTCCGAATTAGGGCTTTTGTGAAATTGAGTTAAAATTGATGAAATTGGCTTTGTGTATTGATTTAATTAGGCATTATAATCATTGTATTGTGTTTTGTAATGCTTAATTCATCAATTTGTGCAAAATTTTTCAAGTGGTTTTCAAATTTTTAGGGTTTTTGTTAAGAAACTCTATGTTCAAGCCAATTTTATGTAATTGAACTTAATTTGAATGTGTTTACTGCATTTAGTTCATGCATCATAACATTGTTTTTGTTCATGCATCATATAGATTTTTATTCTATTGTTTTCTTTTGTGCTAACTTGCAGTCTGCCCTTGGTTGTGTTTTTGTTCTTTTTGGTTTTCTCTTTGTGTCTCTGTCCTTTCCTTAGCACCATGCCTAGGAAAACTAGAGCCCGTAGGTCTATTCCCTCTCCTTCACCACCCCCACCTTCCTTTGATAGTGAGAGGTTCCCTAGTGAGAAAAACCAAGAGGTTTATGAGACTCTAAACTTTAAGATAAAAGTTTGGGCTGAGCATTCTGTCATACTAGATGAGCTTGATCCTGCCATTAGGGCAAACTTTGAGCATAGGGGATGATTGCCTTTGTTAGCTGTGTCTGATCCTCCACCTCCGGCTACCTTGATTAGAGAGTTCTTCTCGAACATCTCTATCCGCATCTATGATTCCAACATTCTAGTTAGGAGTTGGATACGAGATGTAGAGTACTCCATTACTCCTCAGGTAGTGGCTGATGCTCTTGAGGTACCATTGGTTTGACATCCTGTCTATCCCTATGATGAGTCACCAGAGTTAAGTGATGTCATGTCTTACATCACTGGGTCATCTATCCAGTGGGGTTCTGATCCTAGGATCACCACCGTTGAGCTTCCTGAGACTGTCTATCTCTTCTTTAGGATAGCTTGTCACTCTCTCTGGCCCATTTCTCATCTGCACACCATTCCTCTTGAGAGGTGTGTATTTTTGTATGCTCTAGTGACTGATGCTCATATTAGTTTTCCTCATCTTTTTCTTTGTTCTTTGAACGAAGTTTATAGGAGTTCATCTACAGCTCATGCTTTTGTTCATCCTATCTTCATTCATAGGATTTTACTTTATCTTGGTTTAGAAGATTTACCTGCTTCTGAGCCCGTTCATGTAATAGCTCCTATAGGTGCGTCTTTTCTTAGACAGAGGGTCGCTCATCTTGAAGCTGGTTCTAAACACCCTAGGTCTGAGCCGTCTAGTAGCGCTCCTCCTCCTCCTTCTTCTTTTACAGGTCCTGCTGGTGAGGATATTCCTGATCCTGATGTGGCTGCTGCTGCTGTTCCTCTACCTCCTTCGGCTGACTTCGATGTTCGTCGTACCCTGGAGACTGTCATGACCATTCAGGCAGCTCATGGTCAGATTTTGGTGGATTTGCTAGATGAGATGCGAGCTCTGCGAGCCGACTTTGCGTGTCTTCATTCACCCTCACCACCTCTTTTTGATGGCGACTTGTGATTGCCCTTTGGCATTCCGTCACAAAAAGGGGGAGTGGATATTTTGACTTGTAGAGGAGTTTTTGTAGATAGGGGGAGATTTTGTGTTAGTATGAGATATTGTTTTTTGTTAGTTTGTGGAGTTTATTAGATTGTATCTAAGTGCTTCACTTTGTATATCATTTTTGGAGATATTCATGTTAGGGGGAGTAACATTGATTGATATATTGATATACATGATTTTTATTTGATTCTTGTTGTCTTATGATTCACTGCTTATTGATTTATATTTATGAGTTGATTCATTGATATACATCTTTATTTTGTGTTGTGTGAATCTTACAAGAATGTTATACCTGTTTATATACTATTTTCTGTCACACATGCGTTTATGTGTTTGTTGAGTATTTCAGGAATATACAGGTTGATTCAACAAAGCTGCTGTCTACACTTGCAACCGATGGATAGTTGTTAGGGTTGAATTTTAGTTTATAAGCATTATTTTGTAAAAGGCTTTTTACTTGTAAACTTTGAGCTTTTAATTTGTGTTTTGTCACAGATTGCCAAAGGGGGAGTTTGTTAGGTTCTAAAGGTTTAGGAATTTATGTATTTAGAACTCTAATTTGTAATGTTGGCAAACCATGATCAAAATAATGTACTTAGTCTTATTTAGGCTTGCTCAAGGTTGATAAAATATTGTAAAGTTGGAATCGAGTGATTGCAGATGGATTGGGGCATTTCGGCCTGGCTCAATCGATCGAGGAATAGATTTGATCGATCAAAAATCGGCCCAGATGCATTTTCTGCAGAATTTCCAACTCAGCCCTAACTCTTTAAACGTTTAGGGTTTTATGTTTTTGCCCTAGGTATATAAGGCA
Organism: Quercus glauca; assembly: GCA_023736055.1. Lineage (NCBI taxonomy): Eukaryota > Viridiplantae > Streptophyta > Magnoliopsida > Fagales > Fagaceae > Quercus > Quercus glauca. The sequence goes on from CM043322.1 coordinate 60,456,776, forward strand.
AACCCTAGCCACGTTTTTGACAGTTGCATAAGTTGTATTATTGCTCATACATTGCTGTTTTATGTAAATCTCTTGTGAGATCTAGATGAGCTTTCCTTTACACAAAGCTTAGGGTTTTCAAGATTGAGATTACTTCAATATCTTGATGATCAACTTGGTTGCTGCCTTTAAAGCTTAAAGAATATCAAGAGTGGGTGCTTGTAACTGATAGAGGAATTCAAAGAAAGAAGTAGTCTGTGGATTCGGAGCATGCACGTGGTCGTGTCAGGAAGTTACTACTGGTGGGTAGCATTAGGAACTCAAGCGGGGAGCTTGTAAGTCCTTTTGTAAGAATTTCAATTCTTTCTTAGTGGATTCTGTTTTGCATTGAGGATTGGTGGGTAAAATCCTCCTCAGATTTTTTATCGGTTTGGTTTTCCTGGGTGATCATATCTTGTGTTATTTATTATTTCCGCTGCTTTATATGTTTTATATGCATGATATGATTATTTGATTGTTTTAACCTAGATTTGTTTAATTTGACTAAGTAACAACTTGGCTAATTAATCTAGGCTACGCTATCTGGTTATTTTTAAGGGGTCTAAAACCGTTCAGAACCAACCAGCTCTTGAACCTTGATATCGTCAAGATCTTTACTCTCTTCAATGGCTGTAACTTTAGCACAGAAACTCTCTGGTAGTGACCGAAGGATCTTCCTTACAATTTTCGAGTCCTCCGTCTTTTCTCCCAAGTTAAATTTACCAACAACAACCTCATTCAATTTTCTGTAAAATGAATCAAAAGGCTCATCCTCACTCATCTTTAGTTCCTCAAAGCGAGTAGTCAACATCTGAAGTTTGGTGTCCTTCACTTTCTTAGTCCCTTCATAAGTTGTCTCTAGTATTTCCCATGCTTCTTTAGCAATGGTGGTATGTGAAATCCGGTGAAATTCTTTTGGAGAGACACCGCAAAAAATAGCATTCAATGCCTTGCTATTTGCATTGGCCGCCGCAAGAGCAACCTTATCCCAAATAGACTTGGCAGTCTCTGGCCTTGTCCATCCTACTTCAATTGCATCCCACACAGCATCATCAATAGAATACAAAAACGCCCTCATACGGACTTTCCAAAATGCATAATTATTACCGTCAAAGAACGGTGGTATATTAAGAGATTGAGACCTATCCATCTCAAAGGGGGTCAGGAATCACACTTAGGTAATTAAATCACAACAAGTATACCCACTTTGATACCAATTGAAAGTTCAAAATGGGTATAAAACACCCTTGAACGTTTAGACCCCAAATACAAAATTACCAATTTAAGCTTTATATCAAACAGTTTATGTGCAGAATATGATAACAAGCTTATAACTGAATTGATAAACAATCTAAGCAAAATATGAACACATCCACAGCAGTAAATATAAGGCAAAGATGAAGGAAGGAAGATGCAAACACTCGGACAACACACGATGTGTTATCAAAGAGGAAACCAAAGTCCTCGGCGTAAAACTTCTCCGCCGCCCTCCAAGCGGTCAAATAATCAACTAAAGAATATAGTTGGGATACATGAACAGCAGAAGACCTTCCAAGCCTAATCTACCTAAGTACCTAAGCCCTCCATGCTTCTTGCTCCAACGAGGTTACACAGAACCTGTTTCTTCCTTAGCTTACCGTATTCCGCTACTAGACCATAGCATCAATCAATGTAAATTGGTTCCTTCCTAACTGCTTCTCAACAGTACCAAATAAATCTTCTCACAGACGTGGGTATGGTGAGATAAGGATTGGCTAAAGGCCTTTCAAGGGTATAACAATGGAGAGGAAGAGAGTAGAGAAATTTGTAGAGTTTCTAAGGTTAAGATTGTGGATAAATCAATCTTTTATTTCTCTAGGGTCTCTCTCACAAAATTCTCTCTTGAAACTCTCTCAATATGGTGAATATAAGGGTATATATATAGTAGGATGAGAAAGGAATGCAGAACGTCAGTTTTTGCCAAACAAGGCATTTTGGCGACTTGACCTCGCAACTGGGTTAAGTCACGAGTTTAAGCCGCGAGCTAAAGGCTTGGCCATCCTAGGACTTTTGTCCTATAGTGCGATAGCTGGCGCAACTCTTCGGTTTCTGACATGCTTGGCACGTGTGCAAACTTTTGGTGACTTGCAAGCCGCGACTCACCCGCGAGATCCAGTCGCGAGACTCTGTTTCCTTGCACATTCTTGAGCATTTCTTCACACTCTTTCACTCACTACCCTTACAAGTTTCCCACCTAAATACAAGGTTACTAAGTGTTGAATTACAAGCAAATTGGCACGGAATAAAGCCAACAAGATGGTTGATTAAATTCAACCTTACAACATTAAAGTTCAAATCCTAGTAACATCATATTTTAGTATTTTCTATATTTTTCTTCAAAAAATTATTTTTTTAATTTCAACTAACCAAACATGTTTTTGATTTCAAAAATACAAGAAAATTATTTTTTTTAATTCCCAAAAATAAGTTTTTAAAAATAAAAAATAAAAACTGTTACCAAATATAACCTAAACATCTATTGCCATAATAAAATATGAGTTTGGCTTATCTCCAGTACTTTTTTAATTGGAGGTCGTTTTTTTGTTTTAAATATACAATGACAAATGATAGTGAGTTTTAATATCTACCTTTTATTTAGTTAGCAGGTAATGTGGCAGTTTCTCATTAAAATAAAAGGAAATTTCGGACAAAATGGGGTTTTGCCATTTTCAACCAAATTAATTAGCCTTATGCCCTCCTTCCCAAACTAAATAGGAAAATGCCCCTCTTTTACAACTCGATTTTCTCAAAATCGAGTTATAAAAAAAAAAAAAAAAAAAAAAAAAAAAAAAAAAAATCTGGAGCCCTATAGCGACGTTTTTAAGGACCTATAGTGACGTTTTCAAGACCTATAGTGACGTTTTTTAATTTGACTTCCATTAAGTCGAGTTATAGGCAATTTTTTTAATTTTTTTTACCTATAACTCGATTTCATATAAATCGAGTTACAAAACGCCACTATAGGTTTTGAAAACGTCACTATAGGACCTAACTCGATTTATAAAAAATCGAGTTTTAAAAGAGGGGCATTTCCCTAATTAGTTTGGGAAGGAGGGCATAAAGCTAATTAATTTGGTTGAAATGGGCAAAAGCCCATTTTGTCCAGGAAATTTCAATTAAAAAAGTATTCGAAGTGAGCCAAACCTATAAAATATTTACATCAGAAGAATTAGAGACAACGTGTCAGCATTCCAAAAATAATACATTCCTTATAATTCTAGTGATATAAAAAATAAAATAAAAACCTCACTAAAAAGTAAAACTATCGACAAACAAAAGACTTTTTTGATAATAAATTCCTTATAATTCTACACATATCGGTCAGAATGTTTCCACATAATATAAGTCAGAATACACTTTTCTCGTGCCCTACCTTATAAAATTTAGATCTAAAATTCATTTTTTTAAAGTAGTGTTTACTACTGAAAAGCCGTATACACACTGATCTATAAGTAAATGTAAACCAATAATTGTAAAAAACGAAAAAGAAAAAAAGTGAGATGATTTTGTTAGACCTTACGAGGGAAGTCCCTAATGTTGTGCCTGATGTAGCTGTCTAGATGGTGGCGGACGGCGACCCTCGCGAGTTTCTTGTTGCTGATGTTGGCGTCGTGTAGGGGCGAGAGCTGTTCTGGGTCGAGGCTAGGGTATTTTAGGTACAAGTAATCGCTCAGGGCCAGTCCCAGCACCATGTCACCTTCGAACTCGAGCCGCTGGTACGACCTAAACGACCCGCCGTTGTTGTTGCTGTTGTTGTTGTTGTTGTAGTAGGAGGAATGTGTGAGTGCCTCTTCTAGAAGCGACTTGTCCTTGAACCTGTAGGAGAGTATTTCTTCCACAGCTCTTATTGTGGATGATGCCATGTTGGTTTGTGCTTCCAGGTGTGGTTTTCTTCTTTTGCAAATGCATGACTTTATTACTAAAAAAGCAAAGCCAAACCAGAAACAGAAACTAAGCGCCGGACTCCAAGGAGATGACTCCTCTTCCTCCATGGGCAAAAGAGAATCCATGATTCCTTATACAGAATTCCTAATTGACCAACTTGCTAATTCATGGGAGTGAAGAAGGTTTTGATGCTTAATTTTATGCTTCAGCTTCATGGTTAAGATTAAGATTGAAGGCACTAATCAAGCGGCTGGACATTACTTTATGAAATCAATATTTGATTGGCTGTGAAAACCTTTAAAAAGAAAGATGCCACTCATTCAGCCAAAAAAAAAATCGAAAGATGCCACTCACTATGGTAAATTTATGTATGGCTTGAAGATTCACCCCCCCCCCCCCCCCCCCCCCTCTGCTATGGAGGCGTTGTACTGTGACTCTGTTTCTATGGAATGAATTATGAGGATGTTATCCTCTTCAAAAAAAAAAAAAAAAAAGTCACCCACGTTGGTTCATGTAAACTCATGTAAATTTACATTTTTGTTATAATAATCATATAAATATAAATGGTTATCATTCACATGCAAATTTTTTTTTTAGTACTTTTTCTATGCATATACACAAAGAGAGATGATTTGAGAGAGTAATAAGAATTTGATAACAAAATAATATTTTAATGAAATGTTATAATATAAAAAAGATAATCTGATGTGGGTGTTTTTGAAAAGTGGTCGTGTAAAAAAAAAAAAAAAAGGTTCTTATATTAAAATAAACCATTTTTTTTTTTTTTTGTCAAATGTGAATGCTAGTATAACATTATTATGAACAATGACTATTACAAGGAGCTCTTGTTACACAAAAAGTTATGTGTAAAATTTTTTAAAATTGAAATTATGATTTCAGTTTAAAAAACTATATTGAACTAAGTAGATTAAGTAGAGAAAATTTAGTAGAGTCCGAAAGAAATTATATAGGAAAGAGGTGCCTGCCCCCTTGAGCTTAAAAAAGCACTCGTAGAAAGAATTGTTCAATGCTGTTGGGAAATTTAGACCTCGGTTGATAGAATTAACAAGTTTTAAATCCAAGTTGTTAATTAGATTTATTATCAATAAAACTTGTTAAAACAAACAAACATCAATATCATGTCAAAATAATATGCAGCGGAAAAATAAATAAGACAAGATATGATGACCCAGGAAAACCAATGAAACCAACCAGTTTCACAGTAAAAAACCTGGGGGGAAACCTTCCTGAAAAGCAATCCACTATAGTAAAGAGAAGTTTCAGATCTAGTACAAAACCTTTGTCCCTAGACTCTACAATCCCTGTAGATGAACTCACAGCAGAAACCTTCTACCGCTTCAGAACCTCTGAACTCTTCAATATATGAATGCCACCCTTTTGATTGATGCACGAATCCCATGTACGTGACTAACCAATTGCGCGGATCCCAGTACGCGACTTCAATCACCAACTAGAAGAAGATGTTGGCTGCAAAGTTCTTCACTTCATCAAGAATGAAGATCAAGAAGCACTTGGTTACAAAACCCTAAGGCGCAAAAGACGCAGTAGCTTCTTTTTTAGAGAGAATAATCTTTTTCATATGTTCTCCTTGTATTCTCTTATTCTCTTATGTGACGGCCTCTAAAATAAGCCTTATATAGGTCTAGGGTTGGAAGAAAAGAAGGCCCAAAAACACATTTACGGATCCCAAAAAAATCAGATTGGAATTCTGACTTTTTAATTCTCGACAGATAGCAGGTGTCGAGGTAGGTGTCGAGCAGGTGTCGAGCTTTAAAAATTCTGCACTTCAACTTGCTTTTTCTTGGACAGACTTGATGACTTCAACACTTAATCTTGAAACATTGTTTCTTGAAGTATTAAAAACACCTAGAACTATCCAATTACAAGTAGAGTGCATTTTGTCAAAGGATTAGCCAATTTACATAAAATATGACATATGTTCTTAAGTGTGAACACATATGTCCTAACAAATGCAAAGTAAAACAATGGGAATAGCTGTCTGAATTAAAAAAAAAACTACTGAAAACTTGGAAATAAACTGGAAAATTGGGGGGTGTTGATGCCTTCTATGTCGTCTCTATTGGTAGTATCTTCGTAGGTGCTCTGTGTTCCACGGGTGCTGCAGCTTCTGCCTGTCCAGAGTTTCAAGGTGGTAGGTCCCTTTCCTTTGCCAGGATGAGATCCTGTATGGTCCTTCCCAGTTGGGGCCGAGCTTTCCTTGAGAGGGGTCTCTAGCAGCTCCCATTACTTTTCGTAGCACAAGATCCCCGATCTGAAAGTCTCTCTTTCTGACATTGGATTTGTAGTATTTTGCCATTAGGTTCTGGTATCGCGCTAACCTCTACTCTGCTGTAGCACGAACTTCGTCCACCAAGTCTAGTTGGAGCCGCATGGCTTTTTCGTTCTTATCCTTGCTGTAATTCTCCACGTGATAGCTTATAAGCCCTACCTCCGCTGGTATGACCGCATGAGTCCCATATGCTAGTCGAAACGGCGTTTCTCCTGTAGGTACTCTTACAGTTGTATGATATGCCCACAAGACGCTTAGTAGTTCGGTAGGCCAGATACCTTTTGCCCCCTCGAGCCGAGTCTTGATTATCTTGAGCAGGGTTTGGTTTGTAACTTCGACTTGTCCGTTGGCCTACAGGTGTGCGGATGAGGAATAATGATTCTTGATACCTAGCTCCGAGCAGAAGCTCCTAAATGCACTGTTGTCGAACTGCTTTCCATTGTCAGAGACAAGCACTCTTGGTATCCCGTACTTGCAGATAATATTCCTCCAAACGAAGCTTCGAATGTTTTTCTCCGTGATAGTGGCCAGGGCCTCTGCTTCCACCCACTTGGTGAAGTAGTCGATACCAACTACCAGAAATTTTAGTTGCCTTATCGCGGTTGGGAAGGGGCCCATGATGTGTAGTCCCCATTGGGCGAATGGCCAAGGGGCTGTCATGGGTGTCAGTTCTTCGGTTGGTTGCTTGATCAAATTACTGAACCTCTGGCACTTGTCACACGTCTTGACATAGTCTTGTGCGTCCTTTTGCGTCGTAGGCCAGTAGTACCCTGCTCGGATCAATTTGTGTACTAAGGATCATGCCCCCGAATGGTTTCCACAGATGCCCTCATAGACTTCTCTTATTACATAGTCTGCCTCGTCGTGATTCAAACACCTCAGATATGGTCGTGAGAATCCCCTTTTGTATAGAAGGTTGTTGATCAGTACAAATCGTGAGGCTTGGACTTTCAGTTTTCTGGCTGCTTCTTTTTCGTCTGGTAGTGTGCTTGTCCTCAGGTAGGCTAATAGTGGCGTGGTCCAATCGTTCTCAGAATTCACTTCATGCACTTCTGTTCTATCATTAATAATTGAGGACGTTTGGATAAATGACAATACTTGATCAGGGACTAGCATAGATTCTGCTGAGGCTGCTTTTGCCAGACGGTCGGCGCATTCATTTTCCTCCCTTAGGATTTGAATGAATCGCACTTTGAGGCCATCGATCCGATTCTTGACTTTTTCTAGGTACTTCTTCATCCTTTCATTTTTGCACTCGTAAATGCCGTTAATTTGACTTGTTATTACCTGGGAGTCACAATGTATGACCATGACTTCAGCACCTGCTGCCGTCGCGAGGTCCAATCCTGCCACTAATGCCTCATTCTCAGCCTCATTGTTTGTCATTGCGTAATCCAATCGGACCATGCATTCAATTTTATCCCCGTCTAGGGTTTGAATTACCACTCCAGCTCCTCCTGCTTGCCTGTTTGAGGATCCGTCCATGTAGATGCTCCATTCTCTGAGTGGGTCTGCCCCCTTGCCTTCTAATGGGGTATACTTAGCGATGAAGTTTGCCACGGCTTGGCCCTTTATTGTAGTTCGCAGGCGATACTGTATATCAAACTCACTTAGTTCTATTGCCCACAAAGCCATTCATCCAGTAGCTTCAGGGCTGCTCATGGCTCTCTTCAGAGGCTGATTCGTCAAGACTACGATGGCATGAGCCTAGAAGTATGGCTTGAGCTTTCGGGCTGCAGTTATAAATGCGACGGCCCACTTCTCTATCTGGGGGTATCTTTCTTCTGCCCTTCGGAAACCCCTACTTATGAAATAGACGGGTTGTTGAGTTCCTTGTTCTTCTATTATTAAGGCCGCGCAGACCCCTGCTTGCGAAACCGCTAAGTATAGGTAGAGCTCTTCCCCTGGTTCGGTTGGGCTGAGAAGCGGTGGAGAGGCCAGGTATTTCTTTAGGTCTTCGAATGCTTTCTGATACTCATCTGTCCATTTGAAAGATTTTCTCAAGGTGCGGAAGAATGGTAGACATTTGTCCGTCGCTTTAGAAATGAATCTGTTTAAAGCCGCAAGTTTGCCATTCAAGCTCTGCACCTCTTTCACTGTCTCCGGTGGTTTTAACTCCATGATGGCCCGTATCTTCTCTGGGTTAACCTCTATTCCTCTCTGGGATACCATGAATTCCAAGAACTTTCCTGCCGTTACTCCGAATACACACTTGTTTGGATTCAACTTCATATTGTACGACCTGAGAGTGTCGAAGGTCTCTTGCAGGTCTCTTAGATGGTCCTGTTCCAGAAGGCTTTTCACAAGCATATCGTCGACGTACACCTGTACATTCCTCCCAATCTGGTGCGCGAACATTTTGTTCATTAGTCTTTGGTACGTTGCTCCTGCATTCTTGAGCCCAAACGGCATTACTTTGTAACAAAAAAGCCCTTGGCTCGTGACAAAAGAGGTCTTCTCCTAATCGGCTTTGTCCATCTTGATCTAATTGTAGCCGGAGAAAGAATCCATGAAGCTCAAGAGTTGATGTCTCACCGTTGAGTCTACCAGTGTATCTATCCGAGGTAATGGATAGCTGTCTTTTGGGTATGCTCTGTTGAGGTCCGTGAAGTCGAAGCACATTCGCCACTTCCCGTTAGCCTTTTTTACCATCACCACGTTTGCTAACCAGTCGGGGTAATACACCTCCCAGATGAAGTCTGCCTCGAGTAGCTTTTTTACTTCCTCTGCTATTGCCTTGTCCTGTTCTTGAGCGAATACCCGCTTTTTCTGTCTTACGGGTGAAAACTTAGGGTTCACATTTAGCTTGTGTACCATGACTGAGCAACTAATCCCGGGCATGTCTTCGTGGCTCCAAGCAAATACATCCTAATTTATCCTGAGGAATGCTTTGAGGGCCTGCTGTATGGGTTGGCTGACCGATGTCCCTATCCTAGTCGTTCGTTCAGGCTTTAATTCGTCTAGAGGTATTTCTTCTAGTTCCTTGACGGGTTCAGCAGTGACTCGCTGTTCTTCTATGCACATTGTCTACTGGTGATCTTCTATCTCTAACATTGCTAAGTAGCACTTACGGGCAGCCACCTGATTCCCCCGTAACTCCCCGACCCCATACTCCGTGGGGAACTTAATCATTAGGTGGAATGTTGAGGTTGCCGCCTTCCATGCGTTAAGAGTTGGTCATCCAAGGATAGCGTTGTATGTAGACGAGCAGTCAACTACGAAGAATGTCACGTCTCGAGTGATCTGTTGAGGGTAATCTCCTACCGTCACCAAAAGCGTGATTGCACCCAACGGGAATACTCTCGTTCCTCCAAACCCCACCAACGGGGCATTTGTTGGTATCAGTCGTTCCTTATTAATCATCATTTGTTGGAATGTGGAATAGTATAGGATATCCGCTGAGCTGCCGTTGTCGACCAACACTCAGTGCATGTTATTCCTCGACTCGTAGGGTGACGACCAGTGCATCGTCATGCGGATGATGAAGTCGTCGTGCATCTTCTTCCGAGAACCCAATAATTAGGCTATCCCTACGGGCTATCTTCGGAACCGAGCCCGTCAGCTGGACGTTCTGAACCATTCAGAGGTAAGTTTTTCAGGCCTTCTTGGATGAGCCTGCTGTCGCAGTTCCACCCACAATCATCCTTATGTCTCCGATTGAGGGTCTAGGACGCTCATTCTCCCTTCGGGGTTGCTGCTCTTAAGGTGGAGGATCCGTCCTCTCTTTCCTGATAAACTTTTGCAGTTTTCCTTGTCTGATAAGGACCTCAATCTGCTGCTTCAAGTCGTAGCAATCAGACGTATCATGACCGTGGTCGCGATGGAAATGATAGTACCTGTCTCTGGACCGCTTGCTCGGATCACTCTTGAGTTTTCCTGGGAAGGTTAGAGCCCCTTCGTCCTTAATCTGCATCAGGACTTGGTCTATTGGGGTATTCAACGGGGTGAAGCTTGTAAACCTTTTTCCTGGGGGTTTAGGCCGCCAGTCGTCCCTTCGGTCTCCAGTTTTGAGTCTTTTTCGTTCTTGGTCCTGCCGGGTGTCTTCTTGTCGCTCTCTTTCCTTGGCTTTTCTTCCTAGGCCAGCAATGCGTCTTCTGCATTCATGTACTTGGTAGCCCTATAGAGGACCTCCGTCATGGTTTTCGGGTCGTTTTTGTATATAGAGAACAAAAATTTACCCTTTCGCAACCCATTTGTGAAGGCTGCTACTAGTATCTTATCGTCGGCCTCATCGATCGAAAGTGCTTCCTTATTGAAGCGGGTTATGTAGGATCTCAGCGTCTCGTCCTCTCGCTGCCTGTTGCTCATTAGGCACGCCGTTGACTTCTTGTACCTATGTCCCCCGATAAAGTGAGACGTGAACTGGGCGCATAATTCCTTGAAAGTGCTGATGGAGCTTGGTGTCAACCGGCCGAACCAAATCCTTGCGGCTCCCGTTAGCGTGGTGGGAAAAGCCTTGCACATTATCTCATCTGCGACCCCTTGAAGGTGCATCAAGGTTTTGAACGTCTTTAGGTGATCTAGAGGGTCTTTTACTCCGTCATAACTGTCGATCTGTGGCATTCGAAACTTGTGTGGTAGGGGGAAGGAGTTCACGGCTGCAGTGAAAGGCGAATCAGTGCGGTTGACTAGATCGTCAAGGTCATTGGAAACTCGCCCCTTGAGTGCATTCATCATAACCTCCATCTGTTCTCTCATAGCTTGCATCTCTACAACAATGTGTGGTGGAGTTGCATCCGTGAGGGATGGCATGCTCAAGTTCTGCCTCTCTGGTCTGCTTGGGGCATGGCTGCCTTCAGGTTTCTCTTGGTTTTTCCTTGTAAATCTGGTCCCTTCTTGGTCTTCTTGTTGGTCATTCGGTGCTGCATTCCTCTGGCGCAACTGTTCTTCCAAGTCGAGGTTTTGTTTAGTGAGGTGTTCCACGGCGGCCGCAAAAGTTCGAACTTGTCTCTCGAGGGCAGTCGTGGGTGGTTCGTCTCCTTGAACGTCGTTAGTGGTTGCCATCGAGCGAGTGAGTACCATGTAACCCTTTTAGTCCGGGAAACAATAGTATGGCTTATGAATCTCAGTTAAGTGTCCCCACAGACGGCGCCAACTGATGAAGGCAAATTTCACCAGTGAGCCACACAATACCTACGCGCTCGAATATAAACCTACACAACAAAGAGAAGAGAAAACCTTGCAAAGAGCACCGGTGTGGTGCCAACCGAATACCCTCCGAAGGTTAAGTCAGAAATATTCTCACAACTCTAGAGTGCTAGAGAGGGTAAATTATGCGTACCTTAATTAGTGAGGGTATTAGAGCTTTTATAGTTGTAGTCAGTAGACCTCTTTAACTTGGAGTTGAAGTCTTTCCTTGTAGAAATTCTCCTAAAGAGTCCCAAACGTAATGGACAAGTATCTTTTCCTTATTGAGAAGATCCTTCATTAAAGAACGCGGTCAACAGAATCCTATTTGCACTAGGATGCCATTATGTGGTGTGGGCCGCAAGTATTCCCATTTAGGGTTTATTGGAGATAAGGAAACATCAAGATCAGATCTCCCTTGGACCTTGCACCCCTCCTCATTGAGTCCGTTCAGTACTGGATCATAGGTCCGTCTGGTATATACAGGGGAGCAATCTGTTCATATGAGAGTTCTATCAAATTATTCCTCTTCAATTAGTAAATTAAAAAGTGATATTAATGGTAAGTCTAGATGAAAACTAATAAGAGGTTGGCCACATCAATATTTTGTAAAAATGTTGTAAAATAGTTTGTGGCCGTAGCATTACTCTTCAATCATTTAAATTAAAATATTACACAAAGAAATATAGCTAATTAAATTAATTATAGGTGATAAAAGTTTAACCCATCATAACATTATTTTCCTGATGTATTAAGAATGAATTAGTTGCCTTCCGGACATGTTAGAAGATCTACCTTCAGTTGTTGCCTCCGTGTAATTTCATTCTTAAAGAAGCTTTTTCTTTTATTTTGTGAAAGTTATTTTGAGAGTCTTGTGGAGAAGGTTAGTTTTGAGCCTTGTGTGATTTTTTTTTTTTTCCTTCTTGTAGACAAATGTTGCAACTTGGCTGCTTTCTTTACAGGTTTAGCCTTAGCATATTATGCTTGTAATTCCATTGCTGCTGAGACCTGGTGGGGAGCTCCTCCATCTTTTCTCATCCAGAATACACACTAGTAAATTTTAGGCTAAATTACAAATTATATCTTCTAATTTTGTCCAAAATTTGTTTCAATTTTATATAACTTTGATTTCGATCATTTCAGTCTTCTAACTTTAATAGTTATTTAATGTAGTCCTTCAATTAAAAATCACCATAGTCACCCAAAAACGAAGGGCATTTTGGTACTTTTAAGCTTCTTAAATAATAATAATAATTATAATAATTACCAGTGAAAATGCTAGCCCACTTTTCTTGTCATTTTGAGTGGGACTTCATTTGTTGGCTTTACTAGGGTTTGATATATAAGCTATGATATTGGTTGATCGAATCTTATAATGACGTGGTTCATTTTTGTGCAAAAGTCAGAACCAGCTTACCTGTGGTTAAAGATTAATTTAAAACTACAGCATGGCTGTTGACGATGAGTTTTCATTAATTTATTATTTCTATGGAAATATTGTTCCGATCCGAGTATGCAAAGAGAGATATTATTTTGAGTAGGGGTGTTCACCAAACCGCATAAACTACACAAATCGCACTAAAACCGCCTGCAAAATAGCATAACCGCACCGCACTGCAAGTAACAATACACCGCACCACACCGCACCACATGGTGCAATGCGGTTTGTGATTTTATAATAAGAAAACCACACAAACCGCACCGCACCCTTTCTATATATTAATATATTTATTTATTTTTAATATTAAATATATTATTAATAGTTTGATAACCCTAGATGTTCAAAAAATAAAAATAAAAATTGATAACCCTAGCAAGTGTTGATTAGAAAAGCCAACAAAAAATAAAGAAAAACTAGCTAAATAATTTAAAACTTGGTGAAAAGAAAAAGGAAAATTAGTTTTGGGATGGGTAGAAAATGCCCAAAATTTAAAGAATATACCAACTTCAAACCTCATCTTGTATATAGTACCACATATGTGACCGCAAAAATGAGGTGCGGTGCGGTTATGATTTTGGTTAAACTCTAAACCGCACCACACCACACCACACATGTGACCACAAAAATAAGATGCGGTACAGTTATGATTTTAGCTAAACTGCACTGCAAAGTGTGGTGCTAAAAATGATCTAAAGCCGCACCACACCGCACCGCGAACACCTCGAATTTTGAGGATGCTGGATTTTGGCTAAATGTAAAGAGCCCTTTTTTTTTTCTTTTCTTTTTTTTTTTTTTCATTTTGTTGTTTGGTTGCTGAGAAACAGTTACAAGTAAAGATGGCTAACTATTTAATAAAAATATTTAATTAATTTTTTAAAACTTTTTTCAGAAAATAATTTTTACTAATTACTTTGGATTTTTTAATTTATTAAACTTAAAAATACCAAAATATCCTTATAATTTATGTGATTAACTACATTGAATAACGGTTAAAATTAGAGGGCTAAAATGATCGAAATGAAAGATAGAGGACTGAATTTAATTTTGGGCAAAGTTAGATTGTACCATTAAGAAAGAAAAAAAGTGGAGAGAATTGTACTAAATAACAAGAAAGGAAGATTCTAAAAAAAAAAAAATTAACAATAACAATAATAGAAAAAGAGCAAAACTTAAGTACAGTTCTTTAAGTTCCCTCTTTAAATTTAAGCCACATGTCTAATAAAGTTAACTTAACAAACAGGCATTAAAAGATAACTGCATCATCTCCTTGCTTTGGTTTTTGTGTTTTTCCTCACTGGCCCGCAATTGATAATCTTTCCCCGGTTGACTTCTTCCACTAAGTCTCCTCCTTCAGATTTCTTCTACTAAAGTCTCCTCCTCTAGACTCTAGAGACATCAAGTTTCTTTTATATATGTTCTTTTTAATATTTATTGGGCTTTTTTTTTTTTTTTTTTTTTCAAATCCTCTCTTCTTTTTATGGCTTACCTAGCAAGAGATCGAAAGAAATAAGGGGCAAGGCCATGGACCAAAAATTCTTACTATATTCAAGGAAATCAAGGTCCACCGTGAAGCCCTACGCAACCATCATGCCCTACTGTCTTCTTCATCTCTCTCTTAGGCTAGTTCTCTCTTAAAGCTTCTATTATGGGGTTTTTATGTGGGTGAAAACCAATCTACCTCCTCACATGGTGGCCAAAATGAATGCAAGGTGTGGTTGTGAAGGAATCTTGTCAAAAATTTGTTGAGTTTTAGCCAAAATTTTATTTTGGAACTTGTTTGTTTCTTGGGAAAATGAAGGTGAAAGCATTTGAAACTATCTTGTGTTTTTGGCAGGTTGAGTTACCTTAGAGACTGAACTCATAACTCATGGCTCACGTGAATGATATTGATGGATCTATTTACTTTCTTGATCCTTCCTTCTTCTAAATGAGTTTAATGCACTTTCTCTTCTTTTGAGGTGTGGAAGTAGTAAAAGCTTGGTTGAGTTATTACTGCACAGGGTTGGTTATTACTTTAAAGTTTAAAGGGTGTTTGTGGAGTTAACTTTATTGGACACGTGGCTTAAATTTAAAGAATGAATCTAAGAAACTGTACCTAAGGTACTATATCTAAGTTTTGCCCATGAGAAAATGACTAGTGTACACAAGCAATTGCACACAAAGTTGTGTGTAATAGTTTTTTAAACTGAAATCATAACTTGAAGTAATGATTTCAATTTTTTTATTCTAAATTACATACAAATTTATGTGTAACAAGCCGTGTGTAATAGTCATTGCTCATAATAATGTTATACTAGCATTCATATTAGCCGTGCAATTTTTTTTTATTTTTAATTTTAGCATAAAAACCTTCCTTATCTATTTTACATAATTACTTTTTAAAAATACATACATCAAATTATATATTTTATTTTACACTATATTTTATTAAAATATTTTTTTTATCAATTTTGTATTATTCTCTCAAACCATTTCTCTCTTTTTGTGTATATGAGTAAAGAAGTATTAAAATATATATTTACATGTGAATAGTAATTATATATATTTATATGGGTACTATAACAACAATATAAATTTACACAAATTTACATGAATTAATACAATTGATTTTTAGAATTAGATGTCCAGGATTTAGGTGGAGTTTGGATAGCATTTGTGTTATTTTCCTGTGATTTACAAGACTTGCAAGTACTTTATTCAGCAAAAATAATTTTAAAACTGGATCTTACAATACTATTCACACATTTAAAAATTATTTTATTATAGTATTTTTAATTTCAATTTTTAATTTTTAGTAATAAATAATATCTAAACAAACCTTTACTATAATGAGCGGCATCTTTTGTTTTACACGTTTTACCATTCAAATATGGGCTTCATAAAGCAAGGTAGTCCAACCACTCCAACCACTTTAGAAATTGCAGAGGATTGCATTTCTGACTTAAGTGCTGTTTTAACCAAGACAACACACAATAATACAATAAAAGCGTCAAAACCTTCATCACTCCCATGAATTAGCAAATTGGTTGGTCATTTAGGAATTCTGCATATGGATTCTCTTTTGTCCATGGAGGAGGAGGAGGAGGAGGAGAAGTCAGCCACAATAGTAGCTGGGGAAAAAATACTCTCCTACAGCTTCAAGGACAAGGCTCTTCTAGTAGTGGCACTCACACACCCCGCCTACTACAACAACAAAAACAACAACAATAACAACGGCGAGTCGTTTAGGTCGTACCAGTGGCTCGAGTTCGTAGGCGACGTGGTGCTGGGACTGGCCGTGAGCAAATACTTGTACCTGGAAGACCCTAGCCTCGGCCCAGGACAGCTCACAGACCTACGCTCCGCCAACGTCGGCAACGACAAACTCGCAAGGGTCGCCGTCCGCCACGGCCTCCACCGCTACATCAGGCACAACAATAATTTGGACGCCTCTCTTCTTGATGAGGTCTAAACAAAAGCATCTCACTTTTCTTTCTTTTACAGTTATTGCTTTACATTTACTTGTACCATTTGCACGAATAGTGTACACTATTCAAGCAAATGTACACAATGTTATACACATTTGTTCGCTCTATAACGAAAATCTTACAAATGGTAGGAAAATGTTATTGATAATCTGCTGTTTCCACTGTCTAGAAATAGGATCAATCAGCTCGATCACTTACCAAACTGAAAAGTAGTCTCTGGAGGGCTTTGGGGATATGACTCGATTACGGATCCTAGTTTTTGATCCATCTCCCATATATGCACCCTCCATCTGCAACCAAGTGAATTCACCGATAAACTCCTCCAAGTGAGATGTCTCCATGAATGCTGTATCTAGCTTTTAAAATTTGTGCTACCAAAATTATTTGGTGTTGTGAGTAATCGCCAACACTGTTTAGCTAGCAATGCCAAATTCAAAGTATGAATATCCTGAAATCCCATGATCTTGCTCCATTTCACCCAATGAATGCGATTTCTCTTCCTCTTGTTGACCCCACCCAAAATTGCTACATAAAGAATTTATCTCTTCAAATACCTACTTTGGGGATTTATATGTGCTCATTGCATGGGTGGGCACGAACCACTTTGATTAAAATTTCTTTATATATTAATTACTTGTTAGTTTTTTTTTTTTTTTTTCTTTTTATTTCTTAGGGTTAATGCGTTTTGGTATATTATTCTGAATTTATTGGTTTGCAACTGTCTACTACATTGCCTATATTGCAAGCATAACTTGTACAACAAACACCCTAGGGTTAGTCTTTTTTTATTTAATTATCTGTTCATTAGTTACGTTTTGTGTTATTCTTAATGTTATTATCTTTTCTTTTCTTTTTTTTTTGATAATTTGGTATATTATTTTAAATTTATTGGTCGTGGTTTAATATTACAATTTTTACTTAACAAGAGTGAAAGCCTATAGAGGGAGAGTAAGTGAGAGATTTGGTCCAAGTTCAAGACCTACAAGTTGTAATTATTTTAGAGCAATGTTAGTGACAAATTTATTCACAACCTTTTTCACAATTTATTAAAGTAGTAAGTTGTGATTAGAGCAATATTGTTTTCACATTAATCCATCAGTGATATCATTTTATTATACACCAATTACAGTATACCACATCAACGATTGTTAATAATCTTGTGTCTTTAGATTCATTGTTCCTATTTTATTGAAAAACAAAATTCTTTTTTTCCTAATAATAATAATAATAATAATAATAATAAACTAACACTCCACCTTTGTGGGAGAAGTGCACCTTGAGCTAGAGGTCATTGGTTCAAAAAATTGTGATTTTTGTCCCTAAAATATTTGCAAAAGTTCATCCACACACTGTTTAAGTTGCGTAGTGTTTATGACATGGCACATTGAAAGATTGAGGTACTGTGCAATAGATATATGAGCAAAATGATGGAAGTACACAATCAATACTTTTTAAAGAGGTTAACCATGTTATACCCAAACTGTATCACACAATTTTACACACTCCAAAAAGTAACTAAAATTGTGACTTCGGTTACCTTTTGAGTGAAGTAAAGGAGCCTTTTTTTTTTTTTTTTTTTTTTTTTTTTTGAGGAAGAACATCATGAAATTTTATTAAAGAAATTAGCCATAATCAGTTGAAAGTAAAGATTGGAGGTGTGGAGGAACATCCTCCATCCACACCAAGAAACTTCTAACATATCTAGCATGTTTAGCTAGGTTGTGAGTAACAAAATTACCAAGCCTACCAATATGAGAAAATGAAGCACAGCTGCTTGGTTCTGTGGTGGCTTTTGCCGAGGTAAGGATATGACCACAAGGGGAGAAAGAAACATCCGTGCTTATGAGGTCCTTAATCACAATCTCAGAATCGCCTTCAAGGATAGAAGGTGACAAGCCAAGTTCAAGAGCAAAAGAAATAGCTCTTGCCACTGCCAAAGCTTCAACAATATCCGAAGAATATGGGAGATGCACCAGTTCGAAGAGGAAGCAATGGCCTGTCCCTACGAGTTGCGAATCACTATTCTCACAATTCCCAGGCCAGCTTTTCCTATATCCTTGAAAGTTGCACTGTCAAAGTTTACCATGAGTGTACCTGCTGGTGGGGGGCTCCATCTGACCCGAGGATGAGCATAAGTCGAGGATTGAGGAGCTGAAACATGGTTTGCTCGGTGAAACTCCATGAGTGCTTGCTGGGCATTCTGAGCGACTTATATGATATTATGCTTTTAAGAGTTTATAATTAGAGCTATGCTTGTTATACTCCATGTATGTAAATACATGCACTGTGTTATAATTTGAAAATGCGACTTTACAATGTGTTTTACAGGATTTTCCCTTTTAATTGTTATGGTGTGGATCCGTATATTTTGGACTTATCTTTGATTAATATTTGTTTAGAATTTGAACGAAGATCTACACAAATGGTTTTGTGTTACTTCTATAGGTTCAAGAGTTTGCTGATGAAGTCAGTCAAGAAGGCGATATAGTTTTACATGGATCAATTAAAGCCCCAAAGGTTCTTGCTGACATTGTAGAGTCTTTGGCAGCAGCTATATATTTTGATCTCAATTTGTAAAATAACAAAGTGTAGAGAGAATCTGCAAATCTCATTTACTGAAAGAAAAGTACAAGAATGAATTGATTAATTTTAATAACTAACAAAGCTCTTTATATACAAACGTAAAACAGAGCATCAACTCCAGGTGCTAAAACTAACTAACTGCATTTTAACTAATTAACCAATTATATCTTTACAGTTGGCTTTCTTTCTAACTGAACTTGGTGCTCTTTGACATGTGTAGACTGTGTGGCTTCATTAACTAAAACACTGCGTTTTAAGTCTGTCGTTTTACTCTTCAGCTTTGCTTTTCTTCTGTCGTTTGTAGTGCTGCTGCTTCTGTCGTTTGTAATGCTTCTAACTTCAACACTCCCCCTCAAGTCCAGAGTATTAGGCTCTGAGACTTGAACTAAGGAAGCTACCTGTGAATGCTTAGATTGCTCCTTTAACAGCTTAGGTTGAAAAATGTCTTTTAATCCCAGTTTCTCTGATAATCTCACAAAAGAAGAAAAACCCAAAGCTTTAGTAAAGATGTCTGCAACCTGTGAGTTTGTATCAACATGGATGGTCTTGATCATTCCCTCTAAAATTTAGTCCCTCACTAAATGACAGTCAACCTCTATATGCTTGGTCCTTTCATGGAAGACTGGGTTTACTGCTACGTACAATGCAGCCTGGTTATCACAAAATAACATGGCAGGTCTTGAATGTTCAACTCTCAAGTCCTTCAACAATTGCAACACCCAAGTAATTTCGCAGGCCACCCATGCCATGGCTCTGTACTCAGCTTTAGCTGAGAACCTAGACACAACTCCTTGTTTCTTTGATCTCCAAGAAATCAAAGAATTTCCCAAGTACACTGCATAACCAGTCAGAGACCTCATTGTATCTAGGCATCCGGACCAATCCGCATCACAAAAGGACTTAATATGCAACTCTGTGTTGCTGAGGAAAAATATGCCTTTACCTGGTAACCCTTTAATGAATTGAAGTACTCTGTGAGCTGCCTGTAAGTGTGGTTCTCTTGGCTGCGAAACAAACTGACTCAACCTATGCACTGCATAAGTCAAGTCAGGTCTTGTTAAGGTAAGGTATAAAAGTCTTCCAATCAATCTTCTATACTGACCTGGTTCCTCCAATAACTTGCCTTCATACTTGGATAACTTCAAGTTTTGTTCCATGGGAAACTTGACAGGTTTGCTGCCAATGAAGCCAGTGTCCTTAACGATTTCCAAAGCATACTTTCTCTGATTGAGACTGATTCTTTCATCAGTCCTAGCTGTTGGGGGGGGGGGGGACATATTTTTATGTAATTGGCATATCCTTTGACAAAACGCACTTTACTTGTATTTGGGTAAATCTAAGTAGGTTCAAGATGATCACTACAAGTGGTTAAATTGAAGACATGAAGACTACTCAAGAACTGCTCAAGAAAAGTGCAAATCTGTAGATCTCGATACCTGCTCGATAGAAGCTCGATCTGTCGAGATTCATTAAAGCTCGATAGATGCCTCGATCGATCGAGCTTACGGGTTTTCAGATTATAGCCAGCAATGTTTTATTCTAAAAGACTATTTGTTTATGGGTTTGTATAATCCTCATTGGACAAGGAAAAGCCCAAGGTTTATGTAAACCTATTTGGAATAGGAAAGCCCATTAAACTCCTATTTAAAGGAGGTGAAAAAAGAAAAACCTAACCCTAGAGAGCTTCATAAGGTTTTCATTTTGAAACCCTAGCCTCCTCTTACAGAAGAAAGAGTTCTTGCTACGTTTCTTGTACACCTTTGGATTTTGTAACCAAGCAAAGTCTCTTCCACCAACATTGAAAATCTTATTGGTGTTTCTTTGTGAAGCTGCTGCAAATCAACTACAACAATCAAGGGGTTGCTGTGGAGTTAGTCACGTACTTGGATTCGTGCAATGGAGTAAGCCGCGTACTAGGATCCGCGCATCAAATTGGTTAGTCACGTACTTGGGAGCCGTGCATCAAAAGGGGGAACTGTCACTACAGAACAAGTCCAATTGGGTATTGGGGTAAGGGTTCAACTGTAGGTTGGTAAGGTACTTGGGATTCCTTTACTTGTAACCGCTTGTTTTGATAATAGTGAAGTTTCGGGAGTGGTGACCTGAAAATCACCCGGTGGGGTTTTTGCCGTTAGGGTTTTCCCCATTCGTGAACAAATCACCGTGTTATTTATTTTTCCGCTGCATATTTAGTTTTGGTGATTTGTTTGTGCTGCCACGCATTTGCATGATAAATTGATTAATTAATAACTTGGCTAATTAATTAATTGGTTTAATCACAAGGGGTCATTCAGTTTGTGGCCTATCAGTAGCCACCTCTAATCTTAGAAAATACCTTAATGAACCTAGATCCTTCAAACCAAACTTAGCATCAAGAACTTTCTTCAAATTGTTGACACAATCAATATTGTTTCCTGTCAAGAGTATATCATCAACATATACCAATAAAATTGTGAATGAAGCTCCTTGTGCATGAGTGAACAAGGAGTAGTTAGACTTAGATTGGACAAACCCCATTTGTAGAATGGTTGAGGAAAAATTTTCAAACCACTATCTAGATGCTTGCTTGAGACCATAGAGACTCTTATTCAGCTTGCAAACCAAATGATGATGCTCCTCCTTGCTGTGAAATCCAAGTGGTAAACACATGTAAACATCATCAAGCAACTCCCCATGAAGAAATGCATTATTTACATCCATTTGGTGAAGAAACCACCCTTTCACAGCAGCCAATGACAAAACAATCCGGACTGAGACTGATTTTGCAACTGGAGAGAAAGTTTCTGAGTAGTCCTGCCCAAGTTTTTGAGTGAAACCCTTGGCAACAAGCCTAGCTTTATACCTCTCAATATTGCCATTAGGTAAGTACTTAACTTTATAGACCCATTTGCAACCAATGGCTGACTTACCAGGAGGCAAATGGGCTAAAGTCCAAGTGTCATTTACCTCTAAAGCCTCAATTTCTTTGTCCATGGTAGCTCTCCACTCAGGAAATTGCACTGCCTGCTGAAATGAGACAGGTTTTGAAGGAGTAGAAGAAACAGCCATGACAAAGGAATGAAAGGTAGGTCCAAGGTGTGAGTAATTCAAATGGTCCAAAAGGTCATAAGGCAAACCTGACTGGGTTTGGTACTAGCAAATTTGCAAGTGTAATCAGACAAGTATGAAGGAGGGTTGTGGGACCTAGTGGACCTTCTAAGAGGAACAATGGAATCAGAAGTACAAGGAAGAGGATCACAAGGGTGGGAAGAAAAGGGAGTATTAGTATTATCAAGATTGATTGGATCAATAAATATTTCTGTAGAAATAGGTTCTGCAGAAACATGTTCCACAGAAATAGAAGAAGGGGCAGAAATGGAGTTATTAATTGGGGATGAAGTAGAATGAAGAATGGAGGAAGGACAAGGAACAAGAACAGAATCAATAGAATCTATTGTAGTGTGAGGGAAAACAAAATCACCTAGATAAGAAAAGGAAGGTTGAGAACAGTCAGCATAAAGAAAAATGGTTTCATAAAAGACAATATCTCTAGAAATGTAAATGGAATTGGTCTGAATATCAAGAACCTTGTAACCTTTAATGCCATGAGGATAGCCGAGAAACACACATTTTTTGGCCCTAGGTGCAAATTTGTGCCTATTGTGTGATAAGGTAGAAATGAAACATAAACAGCCAAAAGTCCTTAAATGGTGATAAGGTGGAGAAGAGTTGAAGAGCATTTCATAGGGACTCTTATTGCCTAATGCTTTAGAAGGAATTCCATTGATAAGATGAACAACAGTCAAGATGCAATCACCCCAAAAGCATAAAGGAATGTGAGACTGAAATTTCAAGGCTCTTGCAACATTGAGGATGTGTTGATGCTTCCTTTCAGCAATACCATTATGCTGGGGAGTATCAACACATGAAAGTTGATGCAAAATGCCATTAGACCAGAAAAATTATTTCAAGAAAAACTCAGTGCCATTGTCACTTCTAATGGTTTTGATTTTGCTATCAAATTGGGTTGAAATCATTGAAGCAAATTTAGGAAATAGAAGCTGAGTTTCAGATTTGTGTTTAAGTAAGTAAACCCATGTGCATCTAGTAAAATCATCCACAATAGTCAAAAAATATTTGTAACCATCAATAGTACTAACAGAAAAAGGTCCCCATAGGTCACAATGAATCAATTCAAAAGGTTTAGTGGATATATGAGAACTAGAAGGAAAAGAGAGCCTTTTTTGTTTTGAAAAATGGCATACATCACAGCAAGTAGCCTTATTTTGAACATCAATATCTACAAAAGGCTTCAACAATTGAAGTTTTGACAAAGAAAGGTGTCCCAATCTAGAATGCCACAAATCTGAAGAAGAAATGTGACTGAGATTATTGGCAAGGGCAGCTGATCTTGATGGAGGAACAGAAGCTTAAAGCAAATATAGACCATTGCTTTGCTTACCCAGACCAATCATGCTCCATTGAGCAAGGTCCTGGATGAAACACCAATCACCAAAGAAAATAAGGCAACAAAGTTTATGCTTAGTGAGTGTGCTAACAGAAATGAGATTGAAATTAAAAGATGGAACACACAATACATCTGTGAGTGTGAGTGTGGATGAAATTTGCACAGTCCCAATGTGTGTTACTACAACCTTTTCCCCATTTGTCAAATAGACACAAGAATGGACATTAGAAGTTATTGTGGTTAATTGTGACACTGAGTGCATCATGTGATCAGTGGCCCCAGTGTCAAGAATCCAAGAATTGGACTTAAAACAGTGTTTATCAATGACTTGGGCTGAAAAAATAGAATGAGACAAGTTAGGGGCAATCCAAAAGGGATTACCTGAGAAATTGGAAGAAGATGATGAAGCTGCTGTAGAAGATGAAGTGGTTGCAATAAGAGGAAAAGCAAGTGCCATTACTGAAGCAACCTGTGAAGAAGTCTGAGTACCAATGCCATTTAGAGCACCAAAACCTGAACTGGATGCAGTGTGGGCCTTTAGGAAGTTGAGAAGTTGTTCACATTGAACTTGAGATATTGGACAATGAGGCTGGATGGTCTGTTGACAATTCTGAAGGTCAAAAACACCAGGAAAGCCTCCAAAATTTTGTTGTGAAACACCAAAAGGAGTCTGAAGACCAGTGTTGAACTGATTAGTATCACAAGGTTGAACATTGGGAAGACCATTAAACCCAAAACTTCCTGTGATTTGATTAGCCATGGCCTTAATTCCACCTTTTGGCTTATACCCTGGAGGATACCCATGAAGTTTATAGCACTTATCTGCTATGTGCCCAGTGAAGCCACAGTAGGTACAAACTGGTCTTTCTTTCTTGAAATTACATCCTTTTCCTCCATTGTTCCGAG
The DNA here is from genome assembly GCA_023736055.1 of Quercus glauca. Lineage (NCBI taxonomy): Eukaryota > Viridiplantae > Streptophyta > Magnoliopsida > Fagales > Fagaceae > Quercus > Quercus glauca. The sequence goes on from CM043322.1 coordinate 60,481,000, forward strand.
CAGCACCTTGATTACCTTGAAATGACTTGCCACCATTCACATACATAGCAACAGGATCCAAATGCTGAACCACATTAACAGTGTTGCCTATGTTTCTCCTTTTCTCTTCTTGTAAGACCAACGAGCAAACCTTGCTAAAAGGGGGAAAGGGCTCAATAAGCAAGATTTTCCCAATCAACGTCCTATAGCTGTCATTCAAGCCCATCAAAAAGCGAAAAACATGTTCTTTATGCTGTGCACCTAGCTGAGATGACCGAGAACCACAGACACTAGCACAATTACACACTGTGAAAGGTTGATTATTCACAAACTCATCCCATAGAGTCTTGAATTTGGTGAAGTAAGAGCTCACTGAGAGTGATCCTTGAACCAGATGCAAAATTTCCTTTTGAAGCTCAAACAGCCTTGGAGTATTATCCTAAGATAACCTATTCTTGAGATCAATCCACAAATCTCTTGCAGAATTGATGTACATCACACTAGCCTTAAGATCAGGACTGAGCGAATTGGTCAGCCATGATAGGATCGTAGTGTTGCACCTATTCCAAGAATTGAACAAGGGCGAGGTTGGATCCAGTTCTGAAATTGAACCATTGACAAATCCAAACTTATTTCTAGAGCTTAGAGCCAGAAACACTGATCTTGCCCAAGTCATGTAGTTCTCAGGACCAACGAAAGGCTGAGATGTAAGAATCAAACCAGGATTTTCATTTGGTGGTAAGAAAAAAGGGTTATTAGCAGACTCATCCGCCATAGCTGCACTTCCAGTTGGTGTAGTCGAAGAAGAAGGCACACTTGATGAGTCTGAAGTCATGGAAAACTAAGAGAAATGAAGAAAATCAAGAGTAAATTTCTATTTGGGAAGAAAGAAAATGAGAGGAAACCTGCTCTGATACCATGTAAAATAACAAAGTGTAGAGAGAATCTGCAAATCTCATTTATTGAAAGAAAAGTACAAGAATGAATTGATTAATTTTAATAACTAACAAAGCTCTTTATATACAAACGTAAAACAGAGCATCAACTCAAGGTGCTAAAACTAACTAACTGCATTTTAACTAATTAACCAATTATATCTTTACAGCTGGCTTTCTTTCTAACTGAACTTGGTGCTCTTTCACATGTGTAGACTGTGTGGCTTCATTAAATAAAACACTGCGTTTTAAGTCTGTCATTTTACTCTTCAGCTTTGCTTTTCTTCTGTCGTTTGTAGTGCTGTTGCTTCTGTCGTTTGTAATGCTTCTAACTTCAACACAATTTTGATCTGCAAAAATTATGGGTGGTGCGTATTTAACTTCTCTTTTCTTATTTGGCAAAAATGATTTGTCTTTTTTCATTTTCTTGTTTTGGATGCTCTCTCTCTCTCTCTCTGTTGATATAGAATTCATCATTGATTGCTTTATATTTGAAGATCTTTAGGGATCTCCTGAAACCTATTGTCACACTTGAAGTCTTGCAACAACAACCCCATCCTATTGATACATTGTATAAACAGTGTGCAAAGCAAGGGAGGGAAGTTGCCATTAAGCCCTGGAGGGATGGGGCGAAGAATATTGCCAGTGTATATGTCGATGGTGTGTTTGTTTCCTCAGGTTCTTCTGATCAATTAATGGACCTTACAAGGCTTAATGCAGAAGCAAGCATTGCTCGAGTTAGCGAAATCTATGCCCACTAACATTGGAAGGTTAGATTTTTCATTTCGGCTCAACAAGTCATTAGAGATTGAAGGAGCAAAGCAAAAGTTGCACGAGTTTTGTCAGAAGAAAAGGTGGGCTATTCGTTACAGGTATGAGCTTCTTTATCATAAGCCGTGAAGAAAGAATTATATACATATATATATATATATATTATACACATTCTCACACAAACACACTACACAGAGAAATCATGACTTTAAGTCACAATTTCTATGTAGTTTGAGTATGTGTAGTAAATAAACAACACCCTTTTTCAAATTCTCACTTTCTTATCTATCTGGTAAGATATTGAATTGAAATGTACATTTGCTATAATTGGCAGCATTGTGAAGGCAGAGGGTCCACCACACGCAAAGAAATATGTATGCTTGGTTCAAATAGAAAATGCAGATGGTGGTTTGTCTATGGAGGGAGAAGAAAAGTTAAAAGTAAAGGAAGCAAAAAATTCTGCAGCTTCATGTATTATTCGTGCCTTATTAGAGTCTAATCCGACATAATATAATAAAATATTAAAGTAGAAGCCTCACCTAAACTTCTACCGTATGTCATGATTGTCGAACTTATAAAGATTGGTACGTGCATGTTGTATTTATTCAGATGATTTGGACAAACAAAACCACATGGAGCACAATAATTTGTCCATGTCAATTTTATCTATTACATGTCTATCAGAGCATCTCTTGCAGTGTATGTATAGGCAAAATATTTGCTATAATAGAGAATGGGACCATAAAAACAGACTCCAGCAGATTCTCTATGCCCGAAATTTTTTTTAGCTTATGAATAGTAGCCCATCAAACATGATGGGCTACTATACATTAGCAATTGAATTTCTTGAATTAAGATATTATACCAACTACTTATTATATCAATTCTTTCTCTCTCATCTGGATTTCTTTTTTTTCTCTCATTCTCTCCGTTGCTTTTTTTTTTTTTTCTCTCTTTCATTCTCTCCATTGCCGTAGCTTCTTTTTTTCTCATAAACCAAATGAAATCAGAAAAAAAAAAAAAAAAAAAAAAAAAAAAAAAAAAAAAAAAAAAAAGAAAAGAAAAGAGAGAGACCTGTTCATGAGCAAAAGAATTAATCCAAACACAAAACACAAAACAAAATCCAATTCTTAAAATAAAGTTGAATCAGAACAAGGAAAAAAAAAAAAAAAAAAAAAAAAAAAGCTGATCTAACCCAGCCTGGTGGTGGGGAGGACGACGAGCGCCGATGGAGATGCTAGAGTGGCGGTGGAGATGCATGCGGTGGAGGCCCAAGCCTCTCTCTCTCTCTCTCTCTCTCTCTCTCTCTCTCTCTCTCTCTCTCTCTCTCTCTCTCTCTCTTTCTCTGATGTGAAGAGTAAATGATGTTGCTGGAAGGTTCTTGAGGAGAAAAAGAAATAAAAGAAGGGGGATAGAGGACACGTGTGTGGAGGAGAATAAAATGAAAGAATAAAAAATAATATAAAAAAATCCTAATTGAGAAATTTTACCACAATATTTTCATAATATTTTCACCATAAATTTTAAGTAACAGATTGTTATTAGTTAATATTGGCAAGAAAAATAATAATTTCAGTAGTGAGTTCAAATTAGAACTAGTAACAACTTTCCACATAAATTTTGTTGTAAAAGTATTACGTAAAATGTTGTGGATGTAACACATCTCATTTAAAAATATATTTGTTAAAAAAAGAATAAATGATGATAAAAAAAAGAATAAAGAATAAATGAAGAAATAATATTTAAATAAAATAAAGAATGTGATAGATAATCTGTTAAAAGTATATTTGAAAAAGTTGATAGATAAAAGCTATATGTCACTGTTCATTCTCCAAACAGTACAAAAATTTGGAGAAATTGCTAGAGATACTCTCAGGTGTCAATAATAAATGGATATTTATAAATTCCTAAATAAATATGTGCTTAAAATTGTGTCAGTTGTGATCTTTGGGTCAGCTTTGATGTTGTTTTTGCACAAAAGACTCCGTTTGTCTAGCTAGCATTGGTTTCTAAACTTCTTTATGTGGATGAAAATATATTGCTTTGATGCTCACTACTTTCCCTTCTAATTGGTAATATATTTGAGAATTTGCTATCTTCCTTAGTAGTATGTATGCAAGTCAAGGAATTTAAGAGTTGGGACTGCAAGTGGAAATGCCCTCCTAAAGAACCCATTCAATATTAACTAACATGTAATTTATCCACCATTTTCTAAATAAACTCTCCCAAATAAACACTCAATCTCAAATCTTTTCTGCCTTCTTAACTCTCAAGACGCTAACAAATTTGATACACACCCTTACCTCCAAAAAATAGAGGCTAACCCCTTTCTCCTACACCCACTCGGTGCACACCTATTGACTTTTTAGTGAAAATTAGCACCATTCATAGGTGATTTGTATTTTAGACAAAAAATGACATATCATTTGAACATGTTCTATTAGAAAATAAATTGAAACAGTAGTAATTTATCAAAGTTTTAATGGGTCCATTGCTTGAAAGTTGAATCATGCTTGCTTTGGAACTAAAAGTTCACGATTTGATTTCTTTTATCTCAGAAAAAGTGCAACAAAATAGATATTGAGTAAGGAACATTATTAGAACTAGCCGCGAACTCATGCATTGTCCGTGATAATTATTTTTATGGTGGTTTTATTAAAAAAAATTTAGGATTTAAACTAATTTAATAATGAGTAATGTATTTTGTAATTTTTATTTATTATAGGAACAATCATAAATTTAATATAAAAACAATCATAAATCATAAATATAAATTTTGTCGTACCAAAATGAAAATAATACATTTTTTCTTAGAAATTCAAAAGGCAAGTTAACGAAAATATTTATTGTAAGGACCAGATTTGGATTCTTAGCCCAAAAGGTGGATGGACTTAGGCCCAAAAAGCTCAAAACAATGAATTTGTAGAGAGTGGGTTGGAAAAATGGGCTTTAATGAATCAGACAAACACTAAAGTAGATTTAGGTGACAAGTAAATGTAAATAGACAGGTTTATGCTGAAGAAAATCGTCCTCGGCAAAGTCCAAGGAGATCTGTTCTTATATATTTCTTTCAGGTTTGATTACAACGTAAGTTCTTGATGATACAGTGTTTTTCTCTTAGTTTCTCAATCCCCTTCACCGTGGAGTGTCTCTTCCATTATATAGCTTTCTTTAGACAATCTTGGCCCCCTACTTGTTGATCATCAAAGCTACTCCTTGAGTGCTTGTCCCATCGGACACCCTTTCAGGCTTTTTACACGTTAGGGTAGCCAACACAGCACTGTTTAAGGGTCATCTCCACATTAATGCAGCCAGGAAGTTAGTTGCAAAGCATTTAATGCGGTGGTAGCAGCTTTCCCCTGAGATATTTTAGGACTTCTCTTTGTTTGATGTCTCTGCAATACTTATCCGCATCGACAGAACTTCTGGGAACGTATCCTAAACGACAGACTACCTCTTCGGACCTCGGTTTCAGCTAGTTGAGGATGCATTTATCCTCGGCATACTCTCTTGAGCCATTATGACCAAAACTAATCTCTTTATTTACTAACACAGTTTCTTCTGGCAAAGATTTCTCCTATTCGGACAACCCCTAGTCCTCGGCTTGGGCCATAGGCCCAATATACAAATAAATAATAAACTCCTAGGTCCAATACCCCTACATTTACTTTTCAATAAAAGTTATTTATAACATTTTGTGAATCATTAAAAAGAATATAAAATTTGGAAATTATTCTTTTAGTTTTAAACAAACTTTCTTAAACCTTATTTTTTCTGCCTACAATCCAAAACACTGAAAAACATAACTAAAAAAAAATTAATAAAACTTAACAATGATTAATTGGACCAATTAGAAAAACAATTTGGTTTTGATAAGCTATAAATTTTTTTTTTCCAGAAATTGTAATTTCATCCACCCAAAACATATTATCAAATAAACAATTATGAGCAAAATCTAAGAATTAAATTTCTATATATGCTTTGTTATAAAATAATAATAATAATTAAAATAAAATTATAAAAGCTAAAATTTGTCGCCCGTCCGATTAAATGGCATTATAGAGTACTTCTAATACAACTATTAAGAGTACCTTGTCCACCATAAAGGATTAAAAAATAAATGTCGGTGCCCAAGGACCGAGGACAGAATTGAAGAGTTGCAGTACTGATATGGGGATATCACGTGCCAAAAGAGGAAATTTGCCCAAGGAGAGGAGGGGATGAGACAAATGACTCTAAGGCGCTCCAGGTGGGAAGAATGGTCTAAAGAGAGAGAGAATCAATGAGAGTAGGGGAAGCTTCCAGTTTAGAGTAGCCAGTTGCCTCTGCATTAAATGGTGGGCAATAGCTTTATCAACTACATTAATGAGGAAGTGACCTGAACAGTGTAATTCACAGCTAAGCAAACCCCTTCTACCACATTCTTCAGATGTTTAAAGCGGCAAGTGTCACGAGCAGAAAATTGTTAAGTAAAGATGGGAGATCAAGATGTGAAAGAGGGAGGAATATATAAGAAAAAAGATGGTTTTCAGAGAAAAGGATCCAGATAGAAGTATCAAAAAAAAGATAAAAGAAACAAAAAGAACATTGAGAAAAGAAAGTGAACAGTGCAATTTTCTGTGTAACATTGGCCTCCTGGGCAAGCTTGTACTGAGACATTAGATCATCCATTCTATAATATTAGCCCTTTCTTCCTTATTTTCACCCTCAGGCAGAGCCCTTTCTTGTTGTTCGTTTCTCTCTCTTACAAATTTATTAATTTAGGCCAAGGTTGAACTGTACAACCCACTGTTCTAAGTGGGCTTGAGCTGCTAGATTTTTTGGTCCTTACAATAAACAAAAATTAGTAAAGTCTTAACATCTAAATTGAGCACTATAAAAAATCATGATATGTAATAGAATAAATATCAAATTAAAATAAATAACAAATTATTCAAATCATGCTATTTAATAGAATAATATTATATTTTTATATGCTATATTTAATTCGTTATAATGCAATAGGATAACATTTAACAAAAAAAACAAAAACAAAAAAAAAAAAAAAAAAAAAAAAAAAACACAACAACAATAACAACAACAACAATCTAGAAAACAAAACTAAATCGCATTAACCTAAAGTGGAGTTTTAAAGAATATAAAAATTTATCAACTTAAAGCAGAGATGTAAGAAAAAAAAAACCACTAAAAAATTGAGAGAGAGAGAGAGAGAGAGAGAGAGATAGCCTTTTTTTGTGAGGAGAAACTAAAGGAAGACGAAGGGAAAAGGGAAGAATGATATTAATGTAGAGGTTAGTGGGGAGATGAAAATGTAAGGAATAAGGGAGGGAGAAAGATTGGAGAAGTAGTGGGGAGATGAAAATGTAAGGAAGGGAGAAAGGTTGGAGAAGTGTAAATATTAAAAAAAATGAATGTTAAAAACAATTATAAGAAAATTGGAAAGAAAAAAGATAATGACGTGGACGCTGATGTGGCTCAACTGGAGCGTAACAACAATAAATGCTACACTTCAGTTTATATATATATATATATATATATATATAAGACTGGATTCAAGTTACACCTAGTGTAACTTTAAGCAATGTTACATCACTCAATATTTTTTAATTGGATGCGAATATTGACAAATCCACCGTTAGATTACATTAACTTCATATATTCTCCATTCTTGCAAAATTTCAAGTTGATCAAAGATTAATAGTCATGTCATCAATCGATTGTTAAAATCAAGTTTTTGTAGTTTAAAATAATGCATAAAAGATGAATTTATGGATCAAATGGTAAATAACATCCAATTGATATGAAAATCAGTATACACGTTAAGAACATATAGAATATGTAATTCAATTGTTAGATTTTCAAAATATTAATTCAATAATAAGTTATTGGATGGTGTAATATTGCTTAAAGTCACACAAGGTGTAACTTGAACCTAATCCATATATATATATATATATATATATATATTACTAAATGATTACAATTGGTTTAGAATCTTTAGATGGAGTTTTCAAGATACACATACATGCATAAGCTCCCACTTTGATAGTCTCATAGCAAAATATTTCCCATATTGTGAAGTTCTATGAGCAAAGATGGGGAATAACCCCTTCTATGCTTGGTGGACTATTCAGAAGAGGACTCAATGATCTCAGTAATAAGGTGACCAGTGAACTTGCACAATATACCAGAAGAAGTGAGGAGACAAGGAACTGGTTGGGGGTAGATTCTGTTAGTGTATGAAAGACAACAAAATATGTTGTACTTGCACCTCTTAAATCATGCTCTACTTGATTAAGTTGTTCTTTACTTATTTTTTTTGAAGAAGAAATACACGAATTGATTGATAATTTTTTTTTAAAAAAATAGAGTAACTCATTGTCGAGTTATAAAAAATGAATGTAGAAAATTTTATTTTTAATCCTCAAAAAATTATAAATGTATCAAATTAGTCCGTTAACATTAATAAAATTTGCTTATATAGCATATTAAGATGAACTCACAGAATTATTTTTAAAAATTATCTCACAAATAAACGGTAAAAAATATATATAATTTTAACACTTGTAGGGCTTTCTAGCGCCACAAAAGCAAAAAGATTGAAGGGACCCCCGCAGGTTCACACATGACTCTTTTTACAAAAAGTAGTGTGTAGCCGTGAAAGTTAAGCGAGTACTTTTCTATTCTTTTCTTCTTCTTCTTTTTCATTAGACTTTTCACACATCAGTTATCATATGTAGTATGTTTATTTCGATATATCATATAAAATTATAAAATATAAATGTAGCTAATTAAAGTATACAACTTTTTATTATTTAATTTATAGATAAAATAATATAACATGTATTTTTTTTTTTTTTTGTAGTTTATTAGATTATTTTTTGATGCATTGAAATTTGAATGATTGTTTGTCTTTTCCTTTTCTTTTTTTTTTTGAAAATAGAAAATTTTTATTGAAGACCAAAACAAGCCAAAACAAAACAGCAAAGAGGCTGCCCACAAAATTACTAACATACCTTTTTCAAGATTACATTTACAAAAGCAAAAGGACTATTCCCTAAATCAAAAGATCCAAAAATGGAATTAAGCATAGGCCATCTAACTAAAGAGTGTGCTGCTCTGTTTGCTTCGCAGTTAACCTAACTAAAACTAGCATTTATGAATCTTCCAAATTGCAAATCTCACATCAGCAACAAAGTTCTTAATTCTCCAAGGAACTGCAGCACCACCATCCCTTAAAGCCTCAATGCAGCTTTTGCAGTTTCCTTCAAAAATCACATTACCAAATTTTCTTGGGAAGATAACTTCACTACCCATTGTATTAACTCAGCTTTTGCTTGGATAGGCGTGTTGATGTCTACTTTTCTTGAGACTGCTGTTGAGGTACAAATTTTCGGGCCTTGATTTTATTAGCCCACACACAAAAATAATCATATAAGCCCATACATTATTTTAAACCCACGTAAATATTCTCATATATATTTTCCAGATATTCTCTATGTTATTGGGCCTTCACAAATACTCCATACACAAGCCCATAAATCACCTTGGGCCTTCTCACAAATGTTACCTATTATATCCTACATATTACCCAACTTAGATCTTCTACAAATAGTACTCACCATATTGCTACCAAAAATGGGCCACAAAACTACACTACCTCCACAAAAGCCCAACAAATGTCATCTCTAAAACCTGGTACGATCCAGCACCTCTAAAGCTCGGTACGATTCGGCACCTCTAAAGCCCCATACGATCTGGCATCTCTAAAGTCCGGTTAGATCCGGCACCTCTAAAGCTCGGTACGATCTTGCATTTCTAAAGTCCGGTAGAATCCGGCATCTTTAAAGCCCGGTACGATCCGGCACCTCTAAGCCCGGTATGATCTGGCATCTCTAAAAGTCCATTGCTACATGGAAATATTTTATAAAATCCTAAATCATTTTACAAAGCCCAAATATTCATTTGGCACCATTTTTACAAAGACCAAGTATTCATTTGGCACTATTTTACAAAGCCCAAATGTTAATTTGGCACTAGTATACAAAGCCCAAATATTCATTTCGCACTTTTTTTTTACAAATCCCAAATATTAATATTTGGCACTACTATTAATTTTACAAAGCCCAAATGTTAATTTGGCACTAGTTTACAAAGCCCAAATATTCATTTGGCAATTTTTTTACAAAGCCTAAATATTAATATTTGGCACTACTATTAATTTTACAAAGCCCAAATGTTATTTTGGCACACATTCACAAAATCAAATACTATTTTAACACTTGTTACTCATCTCTCAAAAAATATTGCTTCCATAAAATTCATGGAAATTATGTCTATTATTTTCATAATCAACTAAACTACAAAGTCCATGAATGTTACTCATGGCAAAACCTCTCATTTTGTAGGATTAACCAAGCCTAAGCAAGCTTGTCTACAAAAATCCAGCTGGGTCGGCCCAGCCCACATAACAGAATCCAGCAAGCTGGGAGCTTACGTAAAGTGACCAGCCCAAATCTCGGCATAAGCAGCTAGGGCCTCTCCTACCAAGTCCTAACTTGTCTAAATCAAATCAGAAAAGGACACGTGTCCCTCAAAGGCTGAATCCTTCCTTCAGAAGCTGAAATCCCATCACTCCTCATGTGACATAAAGCTGGGATGGATGTGACAGAAAGCTGAAAAAGGGTCAGCCAGTTGAAGCTCCTTTCTTCTCCAACTCATTTCAGTCAAAAAGAAGACTCAAAGCTCTTGAAACATGATGGAACCAGCTCATTTTCATACCAAAAATGTATATTCTCAGGTTCATGAACCCCAAATGGGGAAACCTAGGGAAATGTGGTTTGGAGGGCACCGAGGGGATCCCAGCAAAGCTCCTAGCAAAGGCTCCAAGGTTGACACCTGGCTTGGGGTGGTCCAATCTGCCCTAGGGAGTTCTGATTCTAGTTGCAGCATAACCAAGGTCATTAGCCTCAAGCATGCTCTAATCCAATCAGCCAAGGCTAATCAGCATTTAATGCTAAGCCAGAAACCCAGCTGTTACTGCCCAGAACAACAACAACCTTCTAAAGTTGAGCTTACTACTCTTAGCTAAAAATCCTATGAATGTTTTCCTAAGGATTTTCTAAAAATTGGGAAAGATTTAGCAAAGATTATTTGCTAATCACCCCCTAAACATCCAAATATTAATGGAACTCTCCATTAAAGCTTCAAGGACCAAGGAACTCACAACCAACTCACTAAGCTACACACTAAGATTCTCTCTTAACCTTTCTGCAAAAAAAAGCCTTCTCTAAGCTCTAAAAAAGGATTGAGTTGTTAGTTTCAAGCTGAGAAACTAAGTTCCCCTAGCTCTTAGCTCTCAAACACTCATTATACTTCTACTAAGAAACGTTCAGCTCTCCCCTAACAGAAAGCTCCATCAGCATTACTCATACTACTCACTATACTATCTCACTCATTACTCATACTTATTACTCATACTCATTACTCATATTACTCACTGTACTCTCTCACTCATTACCCATACTACTCGCAAATGATTATCTTTACTCACTACACGTATATTCATGAGCATGCCATGGCACCATAATGATCTTGCTGCGCTGGCTGGGATCACTCTCTCTCCCTTCGTCTCACACTAAATTTCTCCATTATTTGTTATTATGGAATCCATGATATTTACTTATTCATTTACTATTAATGGTTATGATGTAACCGTGACTATTGAATTTTTCCCTCATATTATTGTGTTAGAAGACTTTTCTCCCGAACTAACAGATGTTGAGTCTGAAAATACGGACATTTCTCTTAATCTGTGAAATACCTAACAGCTGAAAGTCTATACTGTTTTGTATTATTTTACTGCTGGGTTCTTTTCTGTAGAAACACTCTACCGCTGGGCTATTTTCTGCAGATGCGTTTTACCACTGGGTTATTTTTTGCAGATACGTTTTACCGCTGGGTTATTTCATACAGAATGCTTTTTAACCATACTAATGTGTCCGCTATAGGGATTGTTTGTGGGTTACTCTTGTCAGTTCCAACCTAAGCCCAAGGCATAAAACATAGTGGATTTCTTGGACCTTTACCGATAGCCTTTGGGCCGCGCATCAAGCCCATCGTTGAGTTTCAGTTTAGACCCCCCAACCCATTATAAAACTTATTTGTCGGAAGGAAAACTTTTTCACCCTCGACATTTTGGTGACTCCACTGGGGAGTCTATTAAAGCCAAGAGTTCATCATGCCTCCTAGATTGCGGAACAGCCGTCAAGAAGGGATCAGAAACACCAATCCCCCAGCGGCATAAAGCCATCATAATCAAGCCCAACAAGGAGAACAAGCTGACCAACATGAGGTCAACTAAGAAGATTTAGACCATCGATTTTCCTTCCTTTTGGAAACAATACAAGGAATGCAGCAAGCTCAGTTTGAACTTGCTGAATCTTTAAGGGTCTTGAGAGAGACTCAAAGGCCAACTGCCCAGCCATTACATGAAGAACCAGATCCTAGAACCTAGTAGGAGAGGGGATCAGCTGCTGGGAATCCTCAGTCTGGTGAGCAAAACGCCTCTCTTCCTCAGTTTGCTACATTATCTGATCTCACTACTTTGCTGGAAAGAGAAAGGCTTAGCCAGCCAAAGGAACCAAGGCACTTTGTTCGTAGACCACCTAACCCAACTGAGTTGCTAAGCAAGCCATACCCGGAGAAATATGAAATTCCCACCTTCTCTCTTTATGATGGGAGGAAAGGAAATGCTATTAAGCATGTCAACAAGTTCCTTGATTCCATGGGTCCTTTTGCTGGAAATGGTGATCTTTGCTTAAGGGAATTCTCAAAATCTCTTACCGATCGTGCTTACACATGGTACTCCACTCTACAACCAAGTTCCATTGCTACATGGGATGATATGGTTGAAAGTTTTTGCTCCAAGTATTTTCATGGGGAGGAAAAGGTTACTATCCTTACTCTTCACAACACTAAGCAAAAGTCCTCTGAAGGACTCCTCGATTTCATCCGACGGTTCCGAGATGCTGCTTTTGATTATTACGAATAGTTCAAAGAGCAAGAGCTAGTTGAGATTGCATTGACAACATGTCCCATGAATACCGGGCCCATTTGGAGAATCTTGATATTATGCAGTTCGCCCAGCTGCTCTAGAAGGCTCGTAAGACAGCTGTATCAGTCAAGCCTCCTACAACTAAAAAGCCTAAATCAAAAAAGAAAAATGCTTCTCAGGCTCTCACGGTCTCCACCAATGAACCAATGGTGGGGGAGAAACGAAAAAGGGAAGAAGGGGAAGAGTATCCTCCCATTCTGTGCACCAATGAAGAAATGAATGCTGTCATTGACAAATGGGTGGCTGATGGAGTGCTTAGGCTCTTCAAGCCTATCCGTGAGCCTACTCCAAAAGATATTCGAAAACCCCTCTATTGTCGATATCATAGATATGTGGGTCATGGAACTAGAAATTGTAGAGCGATCCGAGGGACGTTTCATCGAAAAATTTCAAATGGCACTCTAAATCTCACTCGTGAACAAGAAGTCCAACAGAACCCACTGTCTTAACATCAAAAAGGGAAAGCCACAGCCGCTGTACTTTTTCATAATATGGCTGACGATAGTGAGATTGCCAACGGTACAAACCTGGCTCCAGCTGCTATCTTTACTCTTCAAAGAAGTCCTACCTTTCGGACTTTGCTCAATCAGTTGGGGCTTAAAGAGAAGGCAAGAAGATCAGCAACCGAAGAACTTGTATCCATTGCTGCCAACTCTGGAACTCACTGCCTCACGGTTGAGGCTCATGCTAGTTGTACCTTCCTAGAAACTACTAATGTCATCACCTTCACCGACGAGGATATGGAGGTACAACAGCCTGACCATAGCAAACCATTATATATTGCTGCTCAAAATAATGATGTTTACATAAGAAGGGCACTAATCGATACTAGTGCATCGCTTAATCTTATTCCAACCAGCACGCTCGAAGCAGTTGGGATCCCACTCAGTAGAGTAGCTGGGGCTCCTATTAAGGTTTTTGGTTTTGCTGGAATTCATGAATGCACTGTTGGGAGTATACAGTTAGTTCTCAAAGTGGGGCCCATTGTTGCTCTCACTAGATTTCATGTTATCGATTCACCCATTTCTTATCATGCTCTATTTGGGAGGCTATAGCTCCATAAACATAAGCTTGTGCCATCTACTTACCACCAATGTGTCAAGGGAAGATTTAATGGTAAGCCTATACGCATCCCTGCAAATCCTACACCATTTGATCTATCCAAAGCACACTATTTTGAAGCTACCTTCTACGATGAGCTCACCCCAAGCATGGAAGATTCTACTTCAAGACCTACTGGGATCCCTTTATCCAGCTGGCAAGATATTGAGAATAATCCAGAAATAGACATGAGATCTTTCCTTGATGAAAGGAAAAAGAAAAGAGAACGTGGGGAAACCTCCAGCGGTGCCTCACAGCCACGTTGTGTACAAGTCCAGCTGCCGAATGGTCGTTTGGGGTATCGTTTATAATGGTACACGGGGCCTAGCTGTCTTAAACAGAAGGCTCCTGGACTGAATGAAGCAAACACTACGCCAACATGTTGTTATACTCAAGAAAAAGAAGCGCCAGCAGAAGAAGAAAATCTGCCTAGCAGTCTGGCAGAACTATCTGAAGAGCCCCCAGCGGTAACTAATTTCTCAACTGATGTGGAGCTGGAAACCATTAATCTCAGTGATGATCCTAATATTCAATGACCAACTTCAGTTAATGCAACTTTGCCACCGCTGGAGAAAGCTCAACTTGTCTCATTATTAAAGGAGTACATTGATGTCTTCGCTGTGAGTACCATGAGATGCTCGGTTTGGATCCCAACCTAGTAGCACATGCTCTTAATGTGGAACCAGGGGCAAAGCCAGTAGTACAGCCCATACGGACCTTCCATCCTGATGTTGAAGCTCAAATCATTTAAGAAATCCAGAAGCTTCTCACAGCTAGGTTCATCAAGCCTATCATGCATCCAAGGTGGCTTTCAAACATTGTACCAGTCAAGAAAAAGAATGGGCAAATACGATGTTGTGTTGACTTCCGGAATCTTAATGAAGCATGCCCTAAAGACGAATTTCCACTTCCCAACATGGATATGCTCATTGATTCAACTACTGGGCATGCTATGTTTCCATTCATGGATGGCTTCAGCGGCTATAATCAAATCAGAATGTCATCCAAAGATGCAGCCAAAACAGCCTTTTGAACTCCTATTGGTAACTTCTACTATACCGTCATGCCCTTCGGTCTGAAAAATGCTGGAGCCACATATCAAAAGGCTATGACCGCAATCTTCCATGACATGATGCACAAAGAGATCAAGGACTATATGGATGACATTGTTGTAAAGTCAAAAACCAAAGGAGATCATCTTGCTATCTTACAAAAGGTTTTTGAAAGGTGTCGACTTTACAAGCTACGCATGAATCCACTCAAATGTGCTTTTGGAGTTACGGTTGGGAAATTTTTGGGATTTCTTGTACACCAAAGAGGCATAGATGTTGATCCTAATAAGGTACAAGCCATTGCTACTATGAAGCCACCTATGACACTCACACAGCTCAAAAGTTTCCTTGGTAAACTTTCATACATCCGGCGATTTACTCCGGGTCTAGCTGCCCTCACAGCAGCCTTTGCACCGCCTTTGCACCACTGTTGAAGAAAGGAAAACCCTTTCGCTGGGGTTCCAGATATCAGTAGGCATTTCTCCAGCTACAGCAACTCATGACCAATCTGCCAATCGTATGTGCACCCATACTAGGGAAACTGCCCAAGCTGTATTTGGCTACCAATAACAAAGCAATAGGGGCACTCATAGTCTGCGACCGGTTTATCATGTTAGTTAAAAATTAAAAGATGCTGAAACCCACTATTCCAGAGCTGAAAGGGCTTGTCTTGCTCTAATATATGCTGCCCAGTGACTGCGCCATTATCTACTAGCTCACACGGTACAACTCTTGACAAAGTCTCATACAATCCACTCACTTTTGAGGCGATCGGTTCTTTTCGGGAGGCTAGCACAATGGCTCTTGCAATTATCTAAGTTTGAAATCATAGCAATCACCCCAACAGCTGTAAGGGGTCAAGCCATTGCTGATTTATTGTCAAACTTTCCTGGTAAGGACTGCTGGGATATTACTGATGATGTACCTTGAGAACTACCAGCGGTTGTGCTGGTGGAAACAGATGGGGCAGTTTGGACTTTGCATTTTGATGGGTCATCTACCACTTCTGAAGGAGGGGCTGGAATAGTCTAGTCCAACAGTACTGGAGAAGCAATAGGTATGTCTTTCAAACTCGATTTTCCATGCACTAACAATATGGCTGAATATGAGGCATATCTTACTGGCTTAGCGGTGGCTCGTGAAATGGGTATCATACATCTTCGTGTCATCGGAGACTCAAATCTGGTTGTTTGCCAAGCTAGGGGAGATTTCGCACTCAAGGAACCATTTTTAGCTCCATATAGAGCTATGGCTCAAAGGTTGGAGGACTTTTTTGAAGAATTCAATATTGAACACTCCCTAAGGCCTGACAATCGCTTTGCTGATGCTCTAGCCACATGGGATCAAAAGTCAGATTTGAAGGTGCTACTACAGAGGTTACTATTATGAAAAGGCCAATCCCAATGATACAAATGCTGAAGGAAGAATTCTCTGATCAACCTCTGGGATAGACAAATTGGCGGTCTTCCATTAAAGAATCACTATTATCACTGGATGAGAAGAATCATTTGAAAGTACTCAAAGATTATGCTCTAATGGCTGGAGAATTGTACAAAAAGCTACCTGGAAGAGTTCTAGCTAGATGCTTAAGCCCTGGTGAGTCCATCAAGCGATTAAAAGAAGTTCATGAAAAATCTTGTGGCTCCAATGGTTCTGTCAGTCTTTACAGATGCCTCTAGCAGTTAGGATATTACTGGCCAGAAATGGGCAAACAGGCTGCCACTGGTCAAGAGCAATGCACCAACTGCCAAAATGTCTTTAATCAGATGGAATTGTGTGCAGTTCTTACTACCAGCAATTGGCGTGTACCCTTCCTTGAGTATCTCATAGTGGGCATCTTGCCCGACGATCATGAAGAGGCCTACCGCTTGAAAAAGTTGGCTGCTCGCTATTTTGTGGAAGGAGGTATTCTTTTCAGGAAGGGGTTCAATGGGGAGCCTTTGAGATGCCTAGGGACCCCCAAAGCACAATCGGTTATGCAAAAGGTACATGCAGGAAAGTGTGGTGACCATCAAGGCAAGAGGCGACTTCTCCACCAGCTGCTCAATCTGGGGTATTTCTGGCCCACAATGAAGCAAGATGCAGCTGAATGTGTGAAGACATGCCATACTTGCCAAGTCCATAGGCATCTCTTACATACTCACCCCACCAACCTTCAAAACATGATGACTCCTTGGCCATTTCATACTTGGGGGCTCGACTTAATAGGCCCTATTAATCCACCATCCAAGGGTCACATTTGGATACTAGTGGCCACCGAATACTTTACAAAGTGGGTTAAAGCCATCTCCCTAAAGAAGGCTACAGGCCCAGCTGTTGCTAATTTCATCCGAGAGCACATAATTTGCAGGTTTGGTATTCCTCACAAGATCGTTACTGATAATGGCACTCCTTTTGTCAACAAAGATGTTCGAAAATTACTTGACCATCGCCACATTAGGCATCGTAAGTCCACTCCCTATTATCCACAAGGCAACGGTCAAATGGAAGCTACCAACCGAGTGCTATTGAGAATTCTCAGCAAAATGGTGCATGAATACGAGGGTGGCTGGATAGAACACCTACTAGAAACCCTTTGGGCATACCGAAGCTCAAGCAAAACAGCCATCGGGCAATCACCATTCTCTCTTGTATATGGTACCGAGGCTATATCTCCTGTTGAGCTATTGGTTCCCACACCAAGGGTTGTTCATGGACAAGAAACAGACATAGATGCTGCCACTTGTGTAAAAATCAAAACTACTGACCTTGAAACCTTGGAGGAGACACGAAATCTTGCTTATAACCGCCCTTAGCGGTACCAGTAGCAAATGGCCAATGCTTACAACAAGGCCATGAAATCCAGGGTTTTTGTCGAGGGACAAATGGTTTTGAAGGCAGCAGATCATATTAAGAGGAATCTCTTAACATCTTCAAAATTTTCCCCAAGTTGGGTAGGACCCTATCTTATAAGGGAAGCCAGCGCCAGCAGTTATTATCATCTAGATACAGCAGGGGGTGAAAGTCTCATGGAACCTATCAATGGCAAATGGCTTAAGTTGTACTATGCTTAATTCAACTTTCAAGTATGTACCCATTAACTCTCTTTTGTATGGTTTTAAACCACTCCTACTACTACTATGCCAATAAAGAATCAAGCATTGCCTTTTGCCTCAAACACAAACTTCTCATGCTTACGAATTCTCCAATGTTATTTTTCATACGCAAATATGTTTACTCTAAATTGTGAATAAGGTTACAGCCCTAACAGCTGGGCATCTTGAACCAAAATCGTCATGAACACAACAAATATATGCAAAACTATGTATATTCTTTCCATGACTATATTTTAGCTTGAACATAGTATCCTTTGATAAATAAAGTATTTTTCATAAATCAAATTTGCATACTTGTTCATAAACCAAAAACATAGCTTGCACAGCTGGGGAAATATTACTACACAAAGTTTATATGGCTGGTGCACCTTTTCACAAAACATGGCCTACATAGCTGAATAAATTCAAAATACATGACTGATTTCATTATATCATGACAAATTGTCCAAGACACAAACTGCTAATAATGATAAAAAAAAAAATGAAAAAAAAAAGGGAAGCAAGTCAAATTAGCCATTGCCAAAGGTTCCCTCTGAGGAAGAAACACCTCCAGCTGACGATGACTGCATCAATGCATCTCTCTGACTTAGCAACAATGCAAGCTCAGCTCTCTTTGTTGCTATCTCTCTCTCAAGATCAACTGCTTTCCTTAAGAACTCATCATCTCGGGTAATGCAAACCTCAGCAGCAGCACGAATCTTGTCAATGATGAATTGGACTCCAAACTTCATGAATAGCAAGTCCTTAAGAGCATTTTTCCATTCAAGTGCTTTCTCCAAATTTGAACTCTCAAGCTTTGTACGCTGCATGTCTAGTAGCACTGCAACAAGCAATTGAAGACCAGATTTCCTCAAAGAGGCACCTAACTTACACCCACCTATGAAGTGTGGGTGTTTTCTCATAATTGCTGCCAGCAGTGGCTGGCCTTCTGGCTAAATTTCTGACCGCAGGAATAAGATAGTATCATTTGAAAGGGGGTGAAAGTCAGTTGCCACTTTTTCGTTCTCTTCATCTTTTGTAAATCTTTCTAGAAATTCTTCAAGGCTCATTCCCTTAGCAACAACACTGGAAGACTCACCCCGTGACTTTACAAGAGAAAAGAGACATGGTTATATCCCCAGCAATAACAGAAAAACATTCGCACAGCCAAGTGTTATTTGACAAGGAGTTTATTTTACTATTCACGTGAACAATTCAAAGTTATCATGCCTGGAATTTCTTTGTCATGATGTGACTCATGAACGGTTGGGGAAGCAGCTTGTTCTTGGCTGGGCGCACCAGCAACAGCTTCTCTAACAATAATAGCAACATCCAGGTCCTTGCCAGCAGATTCCTCACTGAATTCCCCAGCAGCAGCTTCTCCAGTAGTGACAGCAGTAGTGGGGCTTTCAACAGCCATCTCTATGTCTCCATCAATTGAACCTAGAGAACAAAGGACGTCAGCAGAGGAAACGTGAGAAGAAACTAAAGCGAGGAACAGTAGTTTACCGAAATCAGCAGCCATACCCTCAGAATTATGCCCCTCTGATTGCATCTCTTCATCAGACTGTTGCAGCATAAAAATACATAGTTAACACCAAAGAATGAAGGAAAAGAAGAAAAGAAAAAGAAAAGCAAAAATAGAAGGACTGTAAGAAGATAAGGGCTTCGAAAAGATACCTCTTCTGAAGTTTCAAGGATCTCTACCCTGCCAGCATTGGTTTTCCTTCTATAGTGCTTGGTTGGTGATAATGAGCCAACAGGAGCATCAGCTGGGGCACTGGACTTAGTAACCTGAGCAGCACCAGAGTTGGATTGAGCAACCACTGGGGGCTTGGGGCTGCCAGCCCTAGACTTTTCAACACCTGCTCTTGATCGTCTCACCTTCTTGAGCTTGTCTTCGGATGAAGGTGATTTGCCACATAGCCTTTTGGATGCAACAGTGGCTGGGCCAAACTCGGGGGCTTTAGCAATAATATTCTTTTTGCTCC
This sequence comes from Quercus glauca, assembly GCA_023736055.1. Taxonomy (NCBI): domain Eukaryota; kingdom Viridiplantae; phylum Streptophyta; class Magnoliopsida; order Fagales; family Fagaceae; genus Quercus; species Quercus glauca. The sequence continues at coordinate 60,501,019 of CM043322.1, forward strand.
ATTCCATGGGAACGTCACCCCCATGGACCACCCAACCATTTAAATCAGCTCTCCACTCAGCAAAACCCAAGTTATGTCTAGTAGCCCAAGCCCAAGCTGCCTTTGTGTTTGGAATGAGTTGGGCATTCAAAGAAGGCCCTCTCAAAGGAGGGCTTATCACCACTTCAATAACTTCTCGACTTTTCACATAATTCTCAAAGGTACTCATCACCTTCTTCCAATACAATTTCATACTTGGGGTCGCATACCCCTCACGATGCCTACTCGGAACCAAAATTCTTTCTGCCTTATTAGCCCAATGTGCTAGGGTTATACCGTGCACTAACGGTTGCATTGCTCACTCAAAGCACAGACTGTGGTATTAATGTCTAGAACATTATGGTCGAACCCGAATTGTCTCATAACCCTATGTGGGTTGTACTGTGTTAAACCGAATCTGTCACCTCTTGGGTATGGGATAAATGAGGGCGATGTGATGAGCAAGAGATTGGGGATTTTCTCATTGTCATTTAGCCCAAACTCCTAGGATCCAGGTCTGGCACTCGGGAACGAATTTGGGCATTGAAACCCAGTAGCAACATATGAATACGGCTTCCAAGCAAAGTGACCTCCATCATCCAACAGTGTAACAGAAGGGAGTTTCCACACTTTCAGCCCCATCCATTTCATCAGTAAGGGTAAACCATCTTCAAACCTAAGAAACCAAAGCTCACCATCAGGACCAGCAGGTTCAATCATCCAATTGCTTGCCTTTATGTCGCCAACATCTTTACCAACATTAACGTAATCCTTCAAATGCTCCCACATGAAAGTTTGCAGCAGTACCACATTAATGCTAGACTCTATGATATGATAAGGAGATGCTTCGAGTTCATCACTACACAGCTTATCTAGCTCAGAATATAAGGTGCCTAAACACAGGGTACCTAAAGGCAACGATGCACCTCTACACAACGCTACTGCTAATGGAAAAGTAAAAGGTTTCACGAACTGAACCGGAGTAGTATTAAATACACACTTACTCATCCATAAAGCCAAGAATGTGGCTCTTCTGACATCACTATTCTTGAGATTTCTAAACATAGAAATCCAAAATGAAAACCGAGCTCTATTACCTCCCAGGAAGCAGAGGCACCTCCGAATGTCTCCAACAATTTATCAGCAATCTCAGATTTTGCAGCAGACAACTCCAACTCTAAAGGGCTGACGTCTCCCATACTAGGCAGCAAACATATCCTCTCCACGTCTTCAAGTGTGACAGTGGTCTCACCCCCAAGGAAAGAAAAAAGTATGTGTATTGGTGTGCCTACGCCGTACCATGAACCGGAGTACCCTTACATCTCTATACATGTTCCATCCACGAGATAGGACCACGACTTCGAATATCTTGGCATCCCTCAAAGTTTGGCAAAAATCTTCATCAGCAACTTCTTGCTCCACCCAGTCAGACCAACCACTTGTTGTGCCACAAGGGCACAAGAATTGAATAGGGGCCGGCAGGAGTTCCTTTCGCTGAAACCGCAAGTCAAGTACACCAACGGCAGCTGGGACCCATGCTGTCTCTAGACTAGGGGCTTCACCCTTTAGGACCCACTTCTTCGGCACCCTAGGTGGACTAACCTCAAGGGCTCCAACTGTTGGGAATAGAGGGGATGAATAGTACCATGGGTCCTGTAATGGCAGCAAAGGCTCCACTGGTCCAATCTCCACGTCACCATCCCCAGCAGCTGCCTTAGCCATGCCCCCAGCAGTAGCCTCACTTTCTTGCACAGTCATCCCAGTAGTGCTGACATCACCAGAACCCAATGGTTCTTCTACTTCGCCATGATTCACAACAACAGGAATATTATTTTTCCAAGAGCAAAATGAGGCACAAAAACACCCACAGCCACAACGGGAAGCAAGAAATTTTGTGGGTCTCTCTCTCTCACTTGGCCAAAATCAATAGGGGAAGAGAGAAATAATGCAGTCCCTCACTAAACCCTGGTTGCCGCCCTCTCTCTCTCATTCTTGGATGAAGACAATGGAAAAGAATAAGGAAGAGCTTTATTTCTCCCTCTATTTGGCCAAAAACCTCAGTCTCTCTCTCTGCCTTGGTTAAAATGGGTGTTTTTCTCTCACCCTTGGCCAAAAATACAAAAGGGAAAAAGAAAGAATGCTTTCTTTGCGTTTCTCACTCTGTTTTTCGGTCCAAGCAAAAAAATAAAAGAAGAAATAACCTAGGCCGCCCCTTTACTGATAAACGTGAAGGGTACAGATGACAAGACATGGAGAAGAGGCCAGCATTTAATGCCATTAACCTGAGAAGTAACTGAAGACCCACCAAGTGCTGAACGTGGGAAAGTTGCAGAAGCCCACAATTCATAATTACCACCAAATTTCAAACTCACACGTGTGACCAAACAAAAATGCTCACACGTGACTCGGGGGGCTAAATGTTGAGGTACAAATTTTCGGGCCTTGATTTTATTAGCCCACACACAAAAATACTCATATAAGCCCATACATTATTTTAAACCCACGTAAATATTCTCATATATATTTTCCAAATATTCTCTATGTTATAGGGCCTTCACAAATACTCCATACGCAAGCCCATAAATCACCTTGGGCCTTCTCACAAATGTTACCTATTATATCCTATATATTACCCAACTTAGATCTTCTACAAATAGTACTCACCATATTGCTACCAAAAATGGGCCACAAAACTACACTACCTCCACAAAAGCCCAACAAATGTCATCTCTAAAGCCCGGTACGATCTGGCATCTCTAAAGCCCAGTACGATCCAGCATCTCTAAAAGTCCGTTGCTACACGGCAATATTTTATAAAATCCTAAATCATTTTACAAAACCCAAATATTCATTTGGCACCATTTTTACAAAGACCAAGTATTAATTTGGCACTATTTTACAATGCCCAAATGTTAATTTGGCACTAGTATACAAAGCCCAAATATTCATTTGGCACTTTTTTTTACAAAGCCCAAATATTAATATTTGGCACTACTATTAATTTTACAAAGCCCAAATGTTAATTTGGCACTAGTTTACAAAGCCCAAATATTCATTTGGCACTTTTTTTACAAAGCCCAAATGTTATTTTGGCACACATTTACAAAATCAAATACTATTTTAATACTTATTACTCATCTCTAAAAAAATATTGCTTCCACAAAATCCATGGAAATTATGTCTATTATTTCCATAATTAACTAAACTACAAAGCCCATGAATGTTACCCATGGCAAAACCTCTCATTTTGTAGGATTAACCAAGCCCAAGCAAGCTTATCTACAAAAATCTAGCTGGGTCGGCCTAGCCCACATAACAAAATCTAGCAAGCTTACGTAAAGTGACCAGCCAAAATCTCAGCACAAGCAGCTGGGGCCTTTCCTATCAAGTCCCAACTTGTCTAAATCAAATCAGAAAAGGACACGTGTCCCTCAAGTGCTGAATCCTTCTTTCACAAGCTGAAATCCCATCACTCCTCATGTGACATAAAGCTGGGACGGATGTGACAGAAAGCTGAAAAAGGGTCAGCCAGCTGAAGCTCCTTTCTTCTCCAACTCATTTCAGTCAAAAAGAAGACTCAAAGCTCCTGAAACGTGATGGAACTAGCTCATTTTCATACAAAAAATATATATTCTCAGGTTTGTGAACCAAGCACATGAATCCCAAATGGGGAAACTTAGGGAAATATGGTTTGGAGTGCACTAAGGGGATCCCAGCAGAGCTCCCTGCAAGGGCTCCAAGGTTGACACCTGGCTTGGGGTGGTCCAATGTGCCCTAGGGAGTTCTGATTCTAGTTGTAGCATAACCAAGGTCATTAGCCTCAAGCATGCTCTAATCCAACTAATCAGCATTTAATGTTAAGCCAGAAACCTAGCTGTTACCGCCCAGAACAGCAACAACCTTCTAAAGTTGAGCTTACTACTCTTAGCTAAAAATCCTAAGAACGTTTTCCTAAGGATTTTCTGAAGATTGGGAAAGATTTAGCAAAGATTATTTGCTAATCACCCCTTAAACATCCAGATATAAATGGAACTCTCCATTAAAGCTTTAAGGACCAAGGAACTCACAACCAACTCACTAAGCTACACACTAAGATTCTCCCTTAACCTCTCTGCAAAAAAAAAAGCCTTCTCTAAGCTCTAAAAAAGGACTGAGTTCTTAGTTTAAAGTTGAGAAACTAAGTTCCCCTAACTCTTAGCTCTCAAACACTCATTATACTTCTACTAAGAAATGTTCAGCTCCCCCCCAGTAGAAAGCTCCATCAGCATTACTTATACTACTCACTATACTCTCTCACTCATTACTCATACTTATTACTCATACTCATTACTCATACTACTCACTATACTCTCTCGCCCATTACCCATACTACTCACAAATGATTATCTTAACTCACTACACATATATTCATGAGCATGCCATGGCACCATAATGATCTTGCTACGTTAGCTAGGATCACTCTCTCTCCCTTCATCTCACACTAAGTTTCTCCATTATTCGTTATTATGGAACTCATGATATTTACTTATTCATTTACTATTAATGGTTATGATGTAACCGTGACTATTGAATTTTTCCCTCATATTGTTGTGTTAGAAGACTTTTCTCCCGAACTAACAAATGTTGAGTCCGAAAATACGGACATTTCTATTAATCTGTGAAATACCTAACAACTGAAAGTCTATACTGTTTTGTATTATTTTACTGCTGGGTTGTTTTCTGCAGAAACACTCTACCACTGGGCTATTTTTTGTAGATGCGTTTTACCACTGGGTTAATTTCTGCAGATACGTTTTACCACTGGGTTATTTCATACAGAATGCTTTTTAACCATACTAACATGTCCGCTGTGGGGATTGTTTGTGAGTCACTCTTGTCAGTTCCAATCTAAGCCCAAGGCATAAAACATAGTGGATTTCTTGGACTTTCACCGATAGCCTTTGGGCTGCACATCAAGCCCATCGTTGAGTTTCGGTTTAGACCCCCCAACCCATTATAAAACTTATTTGTCAGAAGGAAAACTTTTTCGCCCCTGACAACTACAAACACCAGCAACCCTCTCCAATCTCTGACAATGATAGCTATAACAAAGCTTGAATCCCAAATAGCCACATCATAGTTCAACTTGAAGGCATTTTTTGGTGGCTTTGTCCAGCTTAAATCTCTTCTAACTAGATGGTTATTAGAGTTTAACTTAGTTACAGCTCAATGCTCATGAAAGATTCTAATCAAATTTTTGCAAACTTGTTCATAAACCACAGATTTGTTTTTAAAAACAACTTGGTTTCTACACTTCCAAATCCACTCAATTATCAGAGCACCAAAAATTAAAAATCAAAAAATTTTGTAGTGTTGTTTCCATCACTCAAAACTCAAAAAATTGAGTTTGAATGATGAATGATGAAAACTAAAAACAAATACTTTGTGTTTTCAAATTATGGAATATGAGTTATAGTGGCAAATTTGTACAAAAATCAAATTTGTGGAACCCATTTTCTTGACTTGTCACTCTCAAGTCATTCATACCACTTTGCTTTTTCTCTTCTTCTTTCTTTCTTTCTTTCTTTCTTTGTTTTTCTTTCTTTCTTCTTTAGACCACTCCCCCACCAACAGCCTTTTTTTTTTCTTCTTCTTCTTCTTCTTTCTTTCTTTTTTTTTTTTTTTTTAAAAAATTCTTTCTTTCTTTCTTCTTCAGACCCACTCCACCGCCAACAGGTTTTTTTTTTTTTCTCTCTCTCTCTCTCTCTTCTTCTTGCTGGTTTTTTCTTTCTTTCTTTCTTCTTTAGACCCACTCCACCATTTTCATCCAATGTTAAGTCAAGCCAATGTCTCAAACCCATAAACACATGGGTACTGATTAAACACACAAACACAAACCCACAACCATGGCTCTAAATCTTTCTATTCCCTTTGAAACCTGATTCATCTCAAAAATCGGGCCGATTCTTGACAACTCGGCCAAGTCCAAGGACTGGTTTTTGAATGCGTAGAATGGGCCGGTTTGCTTAACAGATGGTTTCAGACCCAGCTTCGGTGAATTGCTTGTTGGGTTTGGGCAAAGATGGTGTTGTTGGCGGCGTGGGAGGGGAGAAGACAAAAGTGGGAGGGGATTTTTGGCTTATGGGTTTCAGTCTAGGTTTTGTGATAGGCATGGCAAAGCAGAAAAATGTGTGGCGCATGTTATCATTCTATGTAGTGATGGTGGGTGGGCTCCACCATTTTGCCAAAAATTAGAGTTAAAGAGTGAGAGATATAACTCAGTTTTGGAACCAAACACAAATTTTAGAGAGATTTGAGTTATTGTGGGAATAGAGATATGAGTTATTGGTTTTGAGTTTGAGTTATGGGTTTTGGGATATGAGTTTTGAGATATGGGCTATGAGCAATCCAAATAGGCCCTAAGTTATTATGCTTAATGGGTGATAATTTAATTTGAAAATTAAGGTTCATGTTCAAATTTAGAACTATTGACTCATTCTTCAAAAAAAGGAAGACGGTAATTCAAAAAATAGTTGTCTAATTTTATGCTTCCCCCCCCCCCCCCCCCCAAAAAAAATTATACCAAAAGGGAAAATTACAGTAAACCCACTTGGGGGTTTGGCCCATTTGCACCTTACTTACCCATGATTTAACATTTTCCCACTTGAGATTACCTCTGTTAGGGCTCCATTACCCACCTCTGTTAAAAGTAAGGGTAAGTATATAATTTTGCTCTCTTTTTATATCTCTCTCCTCTCAAAATAAAAAATTATACTAAAAAACAAGAGAAAAAATATCTAATAGTTAGGGTTTTGTTGTAAAAACTTTGGCCCAAACACAACTCTTTCTCAATATCTCAAAATCAAATGTTTACAGATCATTTTGAAACTTCTTCTTTTATGACAAGATCCAAAGCTTCAAATTCAAAAGAAAATAATTGCATTAAAAAAAAATTAAGAAGAGAATGTCATTGGCGAGGAAATCAATAACAATGATAGTGTCATGGGCAACCTTGATATGCACACCCAATCTTTGCTTTTCCTCCATTTTTTTTTTTTTTTTTTTTTTTTTGCTTTATTTTCTTTCTTCATTGCATCGCTTGCTTTTCTTCAAATTTTGTCAAACCTTCGAGAGTGCTGCTGAGGGCCAGAGACGTCTTATTGTTATTTGTTTTAAAATGGTTATCTCTACTTTCTTTAGTAAAGCTCCTACTTCCTAGATTAAGCATTCCATTAAATATAAAGCAATCAATCCATCCACCAAAATTGTTCCAAAGAATTGGAATCCAAAAATAGTAATTGAAATCTCATATTAAGAGTTGGACAAAGATAAACAATTATAAAAAGAAAACAAATTATACCTAGCAAAAGGTTTACCAATCAATCCCACTCACAAACCCTTTTCCAAATCAATTTCACACACTTCCTTTGCCAAAATCTCTTAACCAAAGAATTCCAATGAATAGAAAACTGTTGGGTATTTGTTTATGTAGCTAGACTAAAAGGTAGATAAACTTAAGGACCGCATGATACACAATTTGAAGGACAATCTCGATCGTCGGATTCACAATCAGAACCTCGATGCTGACGTCCTCAACATCCCCGACAATGAGTGGCAGAAGCCTAGTGACGTTTGCAACAGCCGTACAGTACAAACTCTGGCCAAAGCTAGAACTTGCACGTCCGAAATTATCATTTGTCATTGCTCTTTTCACCGCCACCATGGACAACCATGGTTTTCTCTATGGCCTTTGTTGGAATTCATTTGAAACCCTTTGATTCTTCTTGCTACTTTCAATCCAAGAAGGAGGTTGGGTTTTATGTTGGGTTTGGCTTTTGGGGTTTGTTAATATTGGTGGATTTGGGTGAATTTTCTAGAGGTTTTCTTGTGTTGGATTGTGAATTAAGTTTTGGTATGAGAAAGGGGTTTGATTGAAAGGTTGGTATGTGAAAATATGAAATGGGTTGTTGGGAGAAGATGGAAATGAGAAACTAGAATAGGCTAATGATATGAAAAAAAAAAAAAAAAAAAGTTAATGTTTATTCATAAGTTTTACAACAAAATCCTAACTTTTAAATCTTCTTCCTCTTGTTTTTTAGTATAATTTTTTGTTGGGAGGAGATAGACATTAAAAAAAAAAAAAAAAAAAATTAGATACTTTTATTTTTAACAAAGGTGGGTAAGGAAGTCCTAACAGATGTAATCTCAAGTGGGCAAAATGTTAAGTTTTAAACCACGGGTAGGCAAAGTGCAAACGAGTCAAACCACACGTGAGTTTGCTAGAATTTGCCCAAAATGAAAACTAACAAATTTTTTTTTTTTTTAATGGGGGAATTACACTTTACCCACCTATGGTTTGCCCCAAATTTAATTTATCCACCCATGGTTTCATTTTTGACACTTTACCCACATGTGCTTCACTTCCTTACCATTCGATTACCCACCTGATATTCTGCCGTTACTCAAACAAGTTTCTTATCAAAAACACAACCCACGAAAGATCAAACACTCCTCTCTCAAAAAAACACACTCCCACGCCTACAGTGCTCACCAAACGATGATCTAGAGGCTACAATGCGTCTTTCCTGAGAGATTGGACTAAGACCCAGTTGGGGTTTGATCGTGCAACTACACCGAGGAAGGACAAGGTAGAGTTTGGGTTCATCTCCATCAAATAGTATTTTTGATTTATGGGTATCGATCCATCTCCTTATTTCTGGTGAGTTCTAGGTTCATCTTCAAGTTTTGGTTTTCTTGTACTCTCATATGCATCGGAATCTTCAACCCAACCTCTAAATCCGGGATATCTCTCTCTTTTGACCCCTCATATATCCAAACCACCGCCTCCTATGGCGTTCACAAGTTCAAAGCCACCCTGTACATTTGAGACCAGTTAAATTACTCTGTTTCCCGTTGGTGGCATTTGGGAAGTATTAAATTTTGGGAAGAAGGGTGTTTTACGTTAATGGGTATTGGTCAGAATCTTCTAGGAAGCTTTGTATGGTCAGATCGGGGAAGAATTATTCTAAGGTTGTTTTTCAGCTTAATTATTCAAAGAATAATACCATTTATGGTAGTTTAATCGATGGTACATTAGAGAGCTTGCATATGGAAGGTGATGATAATTACTTTAAACCGATTGTGATAATGGGTTTGTCTCAGAATCCAAATTATCAGTATCAATTAGTTGATAACGTAAATTGTTTTAGTGGAGAGTAAGGTGGGAGAGATAAAAATAATATTAATATTAATTTCTCTCTAAGCAAATTGGACCGTGGTGTTTGTTTCATTTTCGATGGGTGGACTAGTGTTTATGAATTGGAATATTGGATTGTGGTAGTGTGAATGGCAATCCTTTAGGTGGGAGTATTGGGTATTTGCCTAATCGGATTGCTTTTCGCGAGCTTCGGTGTGACCAGCACAACAAAAAGGTACATATGTTGATGGGTTTATCTGATTCTGGTGAGTTCTAGGTTCATCTACATCTCTCAAATGTCAGGAACTCACCAGAAATAAGGAGATGGATCGATACCCACAAATCAAAAATACTATTTGATGGAGATGAACCCAGACTCTGCCTTATTCTTCCTTGGTGTAGTTGCACAATCAAACCCCAACTAGGTCTCAGTCCAATCTCTCAAGAAAGATGCATTGTAGCCTCTAGATCATCGTCTGGTGAGCACTATAGGTGTGGGAGTGTGTTTTTTTTAGAGAGGCATGTTTGATCTTTCCTGGGTTGTGTTTTTTTATAAGAAACTTATTAGAGTAATGGCAGAATATGAAGTAGGTAACGGAGTGAAGCACAGGTAGGTAAAGTGTCAAAAATGAAACTACGGGTGGGTAAGTTAAATTTGGGGCAAACCACAGGCGGGTAAAGTGTAATTGCCCCTTTAATCTTTCACTCTCCACTCCATTTGAAGTTCTAAACCTGGTTGACTATTTTAACAAACACAAACCATTTTCCCTCAAAATTTTCCATTCCTCCAATTGGGTTCAAATCCTCTCTTTCTCTCTCTACAATTCATTTCTCTTCCTATACATACCTAACCAAGTGAAAATGCTGGCTCACTTTTCTTGTCATTTTGAGTGAAACTTCATTTGTTGGCTTTGCTAAAGTTTGATCTATAAGCTATGATTTTTTTTTTTTTTTTTTTTTGAGAAATATAAGCTATGATATTGATTGAACGAATCTTATAATGACGTGGTTCGTTTTTGTGCAAAAGCCCAAAAGCTAGAACCAACCTACCATGGTTAAATATTAAGACTACAGCAAGGCTGTTGACGAAATGATGTGTTTTTATTTTTTATTTTTTGGAAATATTGTTCCGAGGATGCTAAGAGAGACTGTTTTGAGGAAGTTTGGATTTTGGCTAAATGGAAAAGTACTTTTTTTTTTCTTTTCTTTTTGTTGTTTGGTTGCTGAGAAATAGTTAGGTGTAAAGATGGTTAAATATTTAATAAAAAATTTCAATTTAAAATGTTCAACTATTTTATTAATTATTTTGGATTTTTTAATTTATTAAACTTAAAAATACCAAAATGTCCTTGTATTTTATGTGACTAACAGAGTAGTTTTAACAAAAGGACTACCTTGACCTTGAGTAACTAATAGTAACTATTAAAGTTAGAGAATTGTATTAAATTTTAGGCAAAATTAGAAAGTGTAATTTGTTCCCATTAAAAAAAAAAAAAAAAGTGTAATTTGCAATTCAGCAATAAATTTTGAGTTGGAGAACTATTCTGCCGTTTTTGTCAAAAAATTAAGGAAAGAATTGTACCATTCAGGGAAAAAAAAGGGTGGAGAGAATTGTACTAGATAACAACAAAAAGGAAAATTCTAAAAAAAATATCAATAATAATAAAGGTGAAATGACTAGTGCACACAAGCTATTGCACACAAAATAATATGTGCACGCCATGAAACCCGACATCTACTGCAATTTATATAAAATCAAACTCACACAACATTTGGCAAGAAAAGGTGTTTGATCTTATAGCTAAAAAGATATAAATCAATTCTAACCCCAATCCAAAACGAACTTACACAACATTTGGCAACCCAATATTTGATCTAGTAAGGGAAAAATCCTTTCAGTAAAAAATGTTAATATCAAACCCACTTACAAATTACAATCACTTACCTAAGGGTGTGTTTGGTTGGGTTGAAAACAGGATGGATGGAAAATAGAGATAAAATGAATAATAGTTATGTTTGGTTGGGAGGAGAGGGGAAAAAATAGTGGGGCCTAGCAGTTTTCTCTTCGAACCCACCAAAATTAAATCACCCAATTCAGAGTGAAAACACCAGTGAAAATGCTTGGCAATATTTTGGACGAAATTGCTCAGTCTAATGTTCAAATTTTTTTAACTTTCCTGTCCCTTTCTTCTTCGCTTCTTTTGCCTTTTTTTAATAAGATTTTTCTGTTATTCCTTCCATTTCTTTTTTTCTTTTTTTTTTGGGTGCTAAACCGCTGTTGTTTGATCCTTTTTTCGGAATTTTTTTTTCCTTCTTTTGTGCTTATCTTCGTTTTTTCTTTTTCTTTTTCTTTTTCTTTTTCTTTTGTGTTTATCTTTCAGTTTTTATTTTTTTTCTTTTCTTTTATTATGTGCTTATTCTTTCTTTTCTCAAACAATTAGCTGTTTTTTTTTTTTTTAATAAAAATTTTTTTTGGTTGTTAAACTTCTTGTCTTTTTCATTTATTTATTTATTTATAAATAAAGTACCACTTACACACAATTTTTTTTAACAAAAAAAGTGTTATTTTTTATTTATTTAATGGGGACATAACTATAAATTTATAACAACTTCATTTTCCATCCCCTCATTCTTTTTTTCAACCAAACAGATAAATGATCAAGTGCTTTTTTTCTTATTGATTCGTATTATTGATCGAATTTGATTTTTTTTTTTAAGAATTTTTTTATTTTTAATTAAAATAAATCTTAATATTTTTTAGTATTTAAAATAAATCTTAATATTTTTTTCAAAATTAATATCTTATCTTTAAAATAATTGTATTACAAAGTTTCCTGTTATTGTTGGGTCACAATATAGTGTCCTTTGTGAATTAAAAAAATCAATTAAGAATTTTTAAAAATTTTCAAACATATCAAGTGAAGATATCAAATACATATATTTACATGAAAAACATTTTTTCATTCAAAGAAAACAATACAGGACAAATTTCGAATAAATTAACAATTATGATACTATCAATTATAATATATTCTTAAGTTTATGCCTAACTTAGGTTATAAATAAAATACAATAATATTTTCTGTTTAAGAATTAATATTAACTCACTAGATATCTTTACCAAATTTATCTTTCTGCATGTATCTGGGATAAAATAATATATAAAAAAAATGGTAAGGACCACATTTAAACTTATAACTTTTGTCACAACTTGCTCACAGAACGAGTTATGAGTAATGGAGTATAAGTGGTGGACCTATGTGAATCTATAACTCTATTATTCACAACTCGTCACGTAAACAAATTACAATAGAGTTGTGGATTTACTTGTAATCTTATCATTATTTGAAAAAAAAAAAAAAAAAACACATGATTTCTCTCTTTTTCTTGGGACAGCACACACTTTTTCACGCAACTCTCTCTCTTTCTCTCTTATTGATTGAAAATATGAGATAAGAGATATGGCATGATTGAAAAGATAAGTTATTGTATGGACTTTTATTCCATGTGAATTTACAACTCTACTACTTATAACTCTCCCCATAAACAAATTACGAAAGAGTTGTGGATTTACTTGTAATCCTATCATTATTTGAAGAAGAAAAAAATCCTTACAAAACAATTTTTTTTCCTCTCTTTTCTTGGGGCAGTACACACTTTTTCATGCAGCTCTCTCTCTCTTATTGATTGAAAATATGAAATAAGAGTCGTGGTATGAAATAAGAGACCTGACATGATTGAAAGTATGAAATAAGAAACATGACATGATTGAAAAATGAAAATAAGAGACATGGTATGAAATAAGAGACATGACATGATTGAAAATATGAAATAAGAGACATGGCATGATTGAAAAAGACAAGCCATTATACGGGCTTTTATTCCATATGAATTGGAACACCAAAGGTGCCTTGCACCTCAATATTTGTGAGTGTAACAAGGATTTATATAAGTCATATTATCAGTTGTTTTTAAGGTAATTATTAATAAATTATCTTAAAAAAATTTTTATGTTACTTTCATAAGAAATATAAAAAGTAGTAAAAACATTAATAATTTTCTTTTCCCATAAAAAAATTTAAAAAAAATATTTTATAAACTAATGCCTTTCGTAAACTTTTTTTCAACTTTTTTTTTTTTTATATATAATTACTTGATAGCGTGGCTTTACTATTTTTGTTTTTATCCTACTTAAGGGAGTAGCTTAGTGGTAGGAAATTCTCGTGACCCATTACATTTGTGAGCTTGAGAGTTTGTGAGTTTGAATAATGTTATTTCCTACTATTACTCAAGTGATCCTATGCCATGCATGAGTTGGAAGGTGTAAACCACATGCCAGCTCTTTTTTTCTTCCATAATTTGATTTTTTTTTAAAAAAAATTTTTAAAAAATTAATATAAGTGGTCATGAAGTCATGGTAAAAAATAACATGATCACTAGGGTATTTTTTTTTTTTTTTTTTTTTTTTTGCTGAATTGATCACATAGGTTTTTGTTAGACATATATTTTATTTAATTGGCTAATCCTTTATCAAAATATATTTTGCTTGTAGTTAGATAGATCTATGATGGGTTTAGGACTTCAAAAAACATGTTGTTCAAGTCAAGTGTTAAAGTCATGAAATTCTGACCAAGAAACAAGTAAAGAAAAACTATTTATTAAATCTCGACAGCAATCTTGACAGAAAGACTTCTATCGAGGTTTATAGTCGAAACTCGACACAAGCTGTTTCTGTCGAGACTTACGAAATTAGAACTTCCAAATTTGATTTAAGACCCAAGCTGAAATATTTGTATAGGGTTTCTTTTCTCACGACCCTAAACATATATAAGGCTTATTTTAAAAGGTTGTCGTGCACGCAGAAAGTGCCTTAGTTCATTATTCTCTCTAAAGAAGCTACTGCATCTTTATGCCAAGAGTTTTGTGATCAATGAGTTTCTTGATCTTCATCGTTGATGAACTGAAGAACTTTGTAACAAACAACCTCTTCAAGTTGTTGGAGTTAGTCATGTACTGGGATCCGTGTACATTGGTTAGTCACGTATTGGGATTCATGCATAAAGAAAAAGATTGCCATTACAATATAAGTCCAATTGGGTATTAGGGTAAGGATTCAACTGTAAGTTGGTATTTCGGGATAAGCCAAATGGTTTGGTAAGATTTCTTATACTTGTAATCGCTTGTGATTGATAGTAGTGGATTCTTAAGAGTAATGACCTTAAAATCACCCAATGAAGTTTTGCTTCGATGATTTTCTCAATTCATAAACAAATTACTTGTACCAAATTTATTTTTTGCTGCATTTAAATAATTTGATAATTTATTTATGCTGCTACGCTATTGCATAAAATTTAATTTAATTAATTAATTTAAATAAATAAATAATTAATTAATTAATTGTAAAGAGTCCATTCATTTTAACCCCAACAGTTTTGAATCGAATTGCAATAGCGTCTCTACATCTGTAATAAATATCACATGTTCTCTTGACAAATATAGGAATGCCAGTTGTCTTGCATAGTAGCTAAAAGATATTTCCGGCAAAACAATGAAATGTAATTAATGATCAACACAGTGTACAATCATTATAGAGTACCCAACAGTTTTGAATCGAATTGCAATAGCATCTCTGCATCTGTAATAAATATCACATGTTCTCTTGACAAATATAGGAATGCCAGTTGTCTTGCTTAGTAGGCAAAAGAGGTTTTCCGGCAAAATAATGGACTGTAATTAATGATCAACACAGTGTACAATCATTATAGAGTACAACCCAAAGATTAAAAAGAGTAATACTTGGCTTTAAATTTCTCCTGAAATATTCTTCATCAAAAACAAAACAAAACAAAATATCCTGAAATATTGGACAGTGATTAATGATTTTGGAAGCACACCGATACGGACATGAGACTGGTTATGAATATGATACGGCGGTATAACAATTTTTAAAAAATATATAATATGAATATGACAAAAATATGTATATTAATTCATTATTAAATATATTTTTATATATAGTTAAGCATTTATTTTCTTATAATATTAAACGTTTAAGAAAAATAATAAATTTTTTTTATTTCTATATATCATTAATCATTTATTTTTTTATCAAGTTAAGAGTAATAATAGATAATAAAACAAATTTATTACTATTAAAGATGTTTAGAAATTAGAATATAAATCGAGGATAGAGATATTTATTAATTTTCAAATGCAATATTATTATTCAGAGCATGATAGTTATCTTTGTTTTGTGAAAGGGTATTCGATTCCTTTTGCTATTGTGCCCCAGCTATGTCTTGCATTTTTTTTTTTTTTTTTTTTTATAGTTTTAAAAGAATGCCACAACTGGACAGGTATGCAGAAGTGTCCAGCGCATGTCCAACACGGGTATAATACCTCAAATGAAGTGTCCATATTTTCTAATTAGTAATCACAAATGATCAATTTGTATAGTCTATTCATTTAAAAATAAATAAATAAATATGGCCTCAAAAGTAGGTGGTGTTCTTTTTTCTTTTTTTTCATAGAGAATATCAGGTAATTTTGAATTTGTTACGAAACTCTAAAAATGTGCTACAACCATAAATATAATAATATTAATAATAATTTCAGATGTGCTATGCTTTATGTCGTACATTTGTATAAGAATGTGTGATACTAGAATTACTCTTATGGATTAATATAGTCTTCATTAAAAAAAAAAAAAAAAAAGTAAAAAAAAAAAGATCAATATAGTCTCAAATATAGGTCGTCCCTATGTTTGAAAATCAGGAAATATTTGAACTTGCTGCTAAACGCTGTGAAAACGTGATAGCTATAGCCATGATTATAATAATAATAATAGTAATAATATTTTTTTTTTTTGCTGAATATAATAATATTATTATAATTAATATATATATATATATATATATAATAATTTCAGTCGTGTCAAGCTTCTGTTGCACGTTTATATATAATTAAGAAGGTTTGGAGCTCCTTGTAGAGTAGGAGAGTAGTGGAAGCAAAAGCCTAAAAGAGAGAGAGAAAAAAAAAAAGTGTTGTGACTTGTGAGAGAGCAGAAATGGAAAGGAGGCCATGCAGTGCGAAAGGTGTAATCAGAGGAGCATGGTCTGCATGGGAAGATAACATCCTTAAAAACTACATTAAAATCCATGGCGAAGGGAAATGGACAGACCTGCCTCAAAGATCTGGTTCTGACTTCTAACAATATATGTTGCACTATATATTTTCTCTTCTCTCAAAGTGGTTAGTCTTTTGTCGATTGTTCATACTGACACTTACTTCTTATTTTGTAGGGCTGAGGAGATGTGGGAAGAGTTGCCGGCTTCGTTGGTTGAATTATTTAAGGCCAGATATTAAGAGAGGCAACTTTTCTGAGGACGAAGAAGATCTCATTATTAAACTACATAAGCTTCTTGGTAACAGGTATGGGAAATCTACTTCTTCTCCTCCGGAGCCGGTTCAATATAATTTGAGATTTTAGGCGATAAATTTAAATAATGGTTTTTATATTTAAATATTTAAATAATAGATTTTTTTATATATTTAAATATAGATTAAGTAAATTATTCATAAATATATATATATATATATATATATATAAAAATTAAAAAAAATTATAAAATCCACAATAGTGCAAATCATAAACAAGTGAAAGAAACTCATTTTGCATGAGAGGGTTTTTTTTTTTAGTTACAGAGGAGGATTAAATATTTGAACTCTGAATATTTTCATTAAAAATATCATGAAATGTCAATCTGATTGTTTTGAAACTTGGACCGAATTGTACGGTTCGACCGGAAAAACAGTAAACCTCTCACAATCACGGTTCTTTTAAGTTTAAGAATCGCTCTATGCCAAAAAAGTAGAAAATCGTTTGAACCACAGTTCAATCGCACGGTTCTGAGAGCCGTGATTAGACCGCTTCTCACGGTTCCCTTTGAATCTGAACCTTAAAAAAAAAAAACATAGAAAAACAAAAGAAAAAGAAACACAGCTGCTGGGACTTGGGAGTACATCATGTCTGCCACTGCCATCTCCAAAGAAACACAGCATGTCTTTATGTTTCTTCTTCTTCTTTCTTCAGAGCACATCACGCAGCTCCCTCTCTTCAGAAACTCTTCTCTTGGGCAAAGCAAACTTTAAATTCTAGCTTTGTTCTCTGCCAGTAATGTGTGTGTGACAGGGTGAGAGTATGAGAGAAAGAGAATGAGAAACAGAGAGCTAGAGATAAAAAAAAGAAAAAAAAAAAGAAAAGAAAAATAAAAGCAGAGGACACTCTGTGTGGAGAAGGAAGAGTCTAGAAAAATAAAAACAAGATGAGAGGAGTGGGGATGGGGATGGGGATGGTGATACGTGTGTGGAGGAGAAAAAACAAGAGAAAAAAAAGGAAAAAAAGGAAAAGAAACATAAGGATGCAAGGAAAGAAGGGAATAATAATAAAAAGAATTAAAAATCACAATTAAATGTTACTACAATATTTTTACAATATTTCACAATAAATTTTAAGTAATAGATTGTTATTAGCTAATATTGGTGAATAAAAAAATAATTTCAATAGTTAGTTAAAATTAAAACTAGTAACAACTTTTTATATAAATTTTGTTGTGAAAGTATTGCTAAAAATGTTGTAGACTTCTTCACTATGCGTGTCAACTACTCACATAAATGCTTGCTTGCTGTCAAGCACTTCCTTTTTGGGTTTTGTTATTTGTTTAACTTCAACAATTTTTAAATGCATGGACATCTTCTTTCTTCAGATCTAGCATTTGATTTTTTTTTTTTTTAATTTATAATAAATGGTGAACAGTGACTATTCAAATGGGCTTGGGAAAAATAATATGATCGGCAGTCAAATGGGCTTGGCCATGAGCACATAAACTAATTTGTCTCTTAACTATTTTATTGGGTTTCATAAAATAAAAATTATTGGGAACTAAAGTGTGCTTTGTCATGACTTAAAAATAATTTAGAAACTCAATAGCTATTTATGTTTTTTTAGAATTTAATAATTTTTATTTGTATTATGAAAGTTATGTTATAAAAAATACTATCTATATTTGTTTTGGACTATTTTAGTTAATTTTTCTATTTTTTTTATTAATTTAATGTTTATATATATATATATTTAAAATAATTATTAAATTAACTATGACGTCATCACGACCTCAAAAACTTTGAACCTCTCCCTTTTACGATTCAGTGAACGGTCTGGATCTAAAAACCTTGATTAATCAGTTGAACTAGAGGAATTTCGCATAGATTATATTGTATTTTTTTCCTTTGGGTCTGGGGAAAATTCCCCTCCCTCCTCCCAAATGTCACACTATAAACTGATAAATTAATGTGCTTACAAACTAGACATTGTGCAACGAGTGTTGCAGTTGGTCACTTATTGCTCGGAGATTACCGGGACGAACTGACAATGAGATAAAGAATTACTGGAACACCATTTTAAGCAAGAGGGTGCAAGGTGACAAGATTCATGAACAAAGTAGTAGAATATTAAAATCCATTGGAAAGCTAAGAAAGTTGACATCAGACTCCAATCCAGGAATAAAACCAGTTGCTCACCCTGTGATTCGACCAAAAGCAGTGCGGTGCACAAAGGTTATCCTCCCATGGCAACCGGATATAATTCAAATGTTCAATGAAAATATCGTTCCTAATGGGAATAGTGAAAACCTATTTCTTTCAGTTCAGCCGGAGAATAATATCTCTGACTTTTTGAAAGATTTGGATATAAATTACTTTTTGAGATCGGATGTGCAAAATTCAAATGGCCACCAAACCAATGAAATCAACGTACGTAACATTGTGTTGGATTTGCCAACATCTGGATGCGATGCCAAGCTTAAAGATCTAATGGATGAAGGGAAGCCTGAGAATTGGAGGGCTACTAATCCTTTTCAGCCAAATGAAGCTATGGATCTTAACACATTGGCTTCTTTTTTGGATTCAGAAGATGCATGGATTAGCTGAAAGTAAACAAGATGCATAACTAAGCCCATTATCCTCATGAATAATTGGTGCCCATTGCTGTTAGTGTTTTCTTATGTTGTGGGTTAGAATTGTCATCTATGTGTATCTAATTAAATCATGAATAGTTGGAGTGTATTTTGCTTGGCATCTGTTGAACCCAATAATGGATAATGCTCACCACATGTTAATATTAGACATTTTGTAGTTGCAAATGTATTGGTTTGACCCATTAAAGCCCAATACATTAATACTCTCATATACCACATATATATATATATACACACATTCACATATATGCACTACATATTGTGTTAGTGGTACCCAAATATGTGTTTGTGATTTCAAATGAAGAGGTGTAATTCACCTTCCTCACACAAACACAACCATTCTTGACATTGTAGGAACTTCTTCCTCTTATTCTCATGGTG
Organism: Quercus glauca; assembly: GCA_023736055.1. Taxonomy (NCBI): domain Eukaryota; kingdom Viridiplantae; phylum Streptophyta; class Magnoliopsida; order Fagales; family Fagaceae; genus Quercus; species Quercus glauca. The sequence continues at coordinate 60,520,627 of CM043322.1, forward strand.
AGTTTCTCATTAGTTGTGTTTTGTCTACCTACTATTTTTTAAAATAAATATATACTAGTGATATTTGAGAGTTTGGTAAATTGTTTTTAGTTTGCACCCCCTTTTGTTCTCTGGATGTTTTAATTCCTTTGCTCTTTTGGTATGTGGATCTTGGTTGAAAAGTTTCAACAATTGCTCCATGTGTTGTCATGTATGAGTAGTGGATTGTGCGTATATATTGTATTGATTGAATAAACATATAGACACTGGTGGCTCCACATGAAGTTCAGGGTGGTCACAGGACCACCCTCACCTAGCAAAAAAATTAATTATTATATATAAATTTTGAAAATTTTATGATTTTATTATCCTTAAGAAACATTTGTGACCACCCTAAAATTTTTAAGTTCAACGTAATTAATTTTTGAACAAAATTTGGCAACGAACTTAATTGTAGACTAAGATTACAACTCCACTTAATATATACATATATATATATATATATATTTGGATGTGAATTGTGACAAATCACCATTAGATTATATTTTTTTTCTTATATCTTCCATATTTGCAAAATTTCAAAAAGAATAAAAAATCAATAACTATTTCATCAATCAAATCTTTAAATTTTGAGTTTTTGTAGTCTAAAATTACATAAAAATCTAAGTTTATGAATTAAATAGTAAATAACATCTGATTAACATGAAATTTGACTTGTATTTTTAGAACATAAAGAACATGCAATTCAATTGTTAGATTTTCAAAAATATGTAGCTATGTTAATTTATTTAGTGAGAGTTGTAGTCTTACGCTACAACTAAGTTTGTAGCCAAACTTTGTCTTTAAATTTTGGCTCCCTTAACAATGTATTAAGCAATTTCAAAAAAAAAAAAAAAAAAAAAAAAATTCCCAATAAATTTTTTATCTAATTAAAATTTGGAAAGAGTTGTAACTTATAACATTGATAATGAAACTATCATGCAAAGATTTCAAAATAAAAAAATTTGTAAAAGAAAATTGTTAGACTTTATGTATTTGTGTATGTGTGCGTGTGTTTTGGTCAATATTTGAAATTATCTTTTTATTAAATTTTGGTCAATAATATCTACCCGGAAAAATATTTTTGGAGCCACTATTGGATATAGAGTGACACTCTTTGGCTATAGAGTGACACACCTACTAACACTAACACACCCCATTACATGTCAACAAGTTCGTAAGCCACCCATCAATACATTTTTTTTGATAATCACTGCCCATCAATACAGACATTAGAAAAACCGCCAGTACTTCCTCTAGGGGTTCTTTTTTTTTTTTTTTTTTTTTTTTTGAGAATACTATATATATATATATATATATATATATATTTAACACACATATGGGAAAAAGGGAGAAGGTTTTAAAGAAACTTACAATGATGTATATCTAAAATGGTCTAACTCTTTTGCTTTTTATTTCTATTTGTTGACTTAAGTTAGGTTTGGTTACAATTTTTCTTCTTTTAATCAAGCAAAATTTTTATTTTTATTTATTCATATTTTTTTTTTATAAAGCTAAATTTTCATTGAAACACAAAATTCGCCAGTGTCCCTATTGTTTCGTTAGTACGTAGTACACCAGCCATGAGGTTTTGCCTTTTATGGTTTGTGTCATGTACAAACAGTACTGAAGAAAGAGGCGAGGAACACAAAAATATTCATAATTTCTTGTGACAATGGTAACGTGGGAGACTATGATTGAAGAAAAAATGTGGAGTAATGTGTTAGTGATAGTTAACCACTCACAATCTGTCACGTCAGTGACAAAAAAAATTATGGAATAATTTATAGTCCTAGAACTAATCAAGTACTGAAGATAAGATATCATACATCTTCAAATAGCCATGTGTCTCGCAGGTAGCCCTGCTTTAATTAAAAAAAAAATTATGAAATTTTTTTAAAAATATTAATGGATGCATCAATTGATAAAAGCCAATTTTTATTTTGTAGATGAGGGTGTTTTTAATTTATGAGGTTCATGTTGCAAATTTAAGGGCTTTTTAAGCTTAGAAATTCTACTACAACTTAATCTAAATGTATATATATAAGAAATTCATTTTTAAAGACTTGAACTCTGATCATTGTTTCATTCCTTCTACTCCACAAGAACTTGTACTTGTGAAGTGAATATTGCGTCAATAGTTCATAATTGTATCATTTGTGTCACTCTAATAGTGTTTCGTTTTATAATCACTAACTATAGAATGTCGTTACTCAAAAAAAAAAACTATAGAATGTCATGTATCTAGATTTTTCTATTTTAAACTTTGATTACTTTATTGAAAAGAAAAAGCGATGTATGACAGATTGTGATTGGTAGGGTATAGAGCAAAATACTAACAATTACAAAGACTTTTTTTCGCGTTACTCCATAGGGTTCTTTGCACTTTGTTTCTTTAAAAAAAAAAAAAAACGTTTTGATAATATTCCTTATAGCAAGAGTAAAACGAATGATGTTACAGAATTTACTCTCATTTTGCGAGTGTTTCTCAAAAAAAAAAAAAAAAACTATCATTTTGTGAGTGTAATTATGAGGTTTATATAATTTTTTCATCATAAATTATTATGAATTAATATATGTGGTGGTCAATAGTCATGTGGTGGTATGAAATATATATGAATCAACAATCACATGACCCTTCCTGTGGAATTTGCTGCTACAAACCCGAATCTATTGACTATTGGCCACTTAATTGCTTTGGGAATTTCCTCTTGCGAGGAATGTCTGGGCTCTGTTTAGAAGAAAGCTCCAAAAATGCCGAAACGATGTCTAAGAGTTTTTTTCCTGCTATTCAAACAGATGAGAGGAAAGCTGGGTACTCGTCACTTGAGTGATGGGTGACTTCGTGGGCGATTTGTAATGCTCAGAACAAACTCTATCTTGAGAAAAGTCAGGCCCAGCCGAAGAGAATCCTGGATGATGCTGTTGGCTTCCTTGAAGAGTACCATAGACGACTCTTGTTAGTCTTTCTCCATGCTTATTTTTTTGCTTCCTCTGGTCTGAAGTGTTTATTTTTTCTGTTTGCTCCCCCTTCACCTGTTTCAAAGTGTTAGTATATAGCTTAGTCTAGCTTAGCCTATCGGGCTTAGCTCAGTATACTGTACTTGTAGTATACTCATATTACTTGTATGTCACACATACTTAGTCTATATAAGACTTTATTGTGCAGTGTTATTTAGACAGAATATACATCAGTATACAGACTATTCAATCTTTCTTTCTCTCACTTTATATTCTAAACATAGTATTAGAACAATTGCTTTGACTTTCTAGTACCTATGGTCATCTTTGGCGTTCTTCCACTGCCCTTGCCTTCATCCAGTAACCACTGTTAGAAGTGAGTTACCGCCGCCAAGCCACAGCCATTACAACCCTCGGATCCAGACTTTTCACTTATCAAATCGTTGAACCACGACTATGAATTGATAAATTAGACTATCCATAGCAAAACCCAGCTGGAAAAATCCCGAGACGGCTTCTCACACACCCACACGCGCTGCCAAAAGTTCTTTGCAAGTCGATCATGTGCCTTATGCGCCTCCACGCTCCACTAGAACTTCCCACGCGCTAGAATAGAGCCACCGTGCGCCAAACCAATCTATGTAATGCCATGTCAGCCCTAGGGTTACGTCATCACTCTGCGTCAGCATTTTGCGTCATCAATGACGTCATCTTGCCACATCATCAGCCTGTGTCAACGTCTTGCATCAGCACACGTTATTCGTTGACCGTTGACTAGGCATTAACTTTTTACCAAAAGGTAAAAAATTTTCAACATGGCCTATCTTGCTCTGTTTTTCGCGTAGATTTCGATTTTGGATTCTGTTTCTTCGTTTTAGGTCTCTAAATCCCTCTTTTTGGTCATTTTCTTCATTATTGTTTAACAAAACGAATGAGACATTATACGTCCTATCACTATTATCTTGGATGGTCCTACTAGTTATCATGCATGGTCTCAAAACATGATTGTTTTTCTCAAGGGCCGCAAAATATGGAGATATGTAACCAATTCGATTCTCAAGCCAGTACCAGTACCTCAGTCTAAAGCCACAACTGATGTTGATTCTTCCAAAACACGTGCAGCATGGACGTGGCTACACGTGCGTCCCAAATGATTTTTATTTATTTTTTAATTGAAAGCCTAAAACGCACCGTGGTGGAGGAAGAAGAGAACAAAAAAAATGAACAAGTGTTTATTTATTTATTTCAGATCTAGAATAATGGGTTTTTTTTTCTTTTTCTTTTTTTTTTTTTAATCTGGCATGCACAGTATCTAATTATCTGAATCGCTATCTTTCCATGATACAAAGGCAGCAAGAGAAACTAAGAAAATAAAAATAAGAACATTTCTATTACAAAAATCTAGGGGCCAATTCGTTGCATTCGAATTAAAACCAAGCATATGTCACTAAATCTTCCTGAACAAATGAGGAAATATGATTTTAAACATGAGAAATGCTAAGTACATGGTTAAATGATGTCAATTCAAAAAGGGTGTTTCACACACACACACACACACACACATATATATATATATTTGGATTATACTAGTGTAAAATTTCTATCTTGTATAAAAAAATCATAAAATTTTATAGTCTAATAATTTATAAAGGGATCCCTTCTATTGTATGCACCGTTTCTTTCTAATTTTTAATTAGATATAAGAAGAGGTAAAAAAAAATTAAATAGCACTACTTTTACTATTAAAAAGAAAAGATATATATAATTATTATTGGATTCAACGTGGCCACACTCACACTTCAAGAATTTCTGAGTGTTAGTTTGCATTGAAAGTGAAAATACATAAAGTGTTAAGTTAATGTGCTCACAATACTGATTACAATTATTTAGGGGTCCACTTAGATTTCGATTGATTTGCCCTATTTTTTATTGAGGAACTACAACCTTATTCATACAATAAAAAATTCAGAAACTTTTTTAGTCCAATAATATATTGATACAAGAATCCCTCCCATTAAATCTACTGTTTTCCTTTAATGTTTTAGTTAGATATAAGAAATAAGGTATTAAAAAATCAAATAGCACTACTTTTACTATTAAAAAATTATATATATTATTATTATTGGGTTCAATGTGGTCACACTCACACTTCAAGAATTTCTGGCTGTTAGTTTGCTTTGAAAGTTAAATACATGAAGTGATAATAAAATTTAGGAATATATAAATATCCTTTTATTATTGACACCTGATAGACATGTATTAGATAAAATTGACATGGACAAATTATGATGCTCCATGTGGCTTTGTTTGTCCAAATCATCCGAATAGATACAACACCTAACAACCTTTATAAGCTTGACAATTATGGCACATGACAGAGATTAGGTGACCTAGTTTAAGTGTAATAGTGTGTGACCTAGTTTTACCCTTTAAAAACAGTGAATACGTCTTCTAAAAGAAAAATACTATTTATTCAGAAAAAAATAGTGAATACATAAGAAGAAAGGCATGAATATTACATATCCAGCGTAGGTCTTTTAATAGAACACACATAAAGGAGATTTAAAAAAGCACTCGCATTTTAAGATTAATAACTACAATGAAGGTGTGAATGCCCACAAGTCAATAGAACAAACCATGTGACCCTAGCTAGTTCATCTTCCCCCATCCTCCCTTCCATCCGAACTTGCCAATATATATATATATATATATATATATATATATATATTCACACATGCTTCCAGTCATCTTAAAGCTAGTATTCTAGCTTCTCATAGCATTCTATCCCATCCTTATAAAGTTCTAAATCATGTACAATGAGAGAGAGAGAACAAAAGGCTTAATTTTAATTCAACTCACAAAAGGAAATGAAGCCTTATTTTAAAATGTGTGCATGAGCATTAGCATCCAAGATGGGATCCGGTTGCTATTTTATTATTATACTAACTCACTTTACAATGCACCTTACAGCCGAGTTTTTATTTTCACATACAACCTATTAAAATAATATAATTACGCAATAAAATAATATAATATAAAAATCGAGATCTCTTTTCCTATCTCTCACATCCACCCACTACCACCGTAGAGCAATCCAACCACTGATCAATTCAAACCCAAACCCAAACTCAAACCCAAAATCCAAACCACCCACTGCCACCGTAGAGCATCCCAATAGCACCACCCACCACCATCGCCGGTCAATTCAAACCCAAACCCAATACCCAACACACCAAACACCTTAACTGAAAATCACCAAACACCCCAACAAAACCCAAAACCAAAATCCAAAGGCACCACCACCACCACCACCCTGAACAGAACCCAACCACCACCGAAACCCAGCCACCAATACAACCATCACTGAAACCCACCACCAAACAGACCCAGCAAGCACCAAAACCCACCACCAAACAGATCCATTAAACAACGAAACGACCCATCTCCAAACCCGATCACCGATTTAACTCCACAATCGAAATTCCACCACTAAAACCCAACAACACCGATTTGATCCAACCAAAACTTAGTCAGACGTACCATGATAAATGATTGAGAAACATGCTGTGAATAGAGAGAGAAGAGTGGGAAACGGAGGTGAGAAATAGAGAGAGAAGAGGGAGAGATTTATTTAAATTGACTATTATACCTTTATTACATAATAGGTAAGAAATATATTTATTTGTACTCATTAAATAATATAAAATTTACCAACAATTATATTTTTTAATGAGAAGTGTTACGTCCACAACATTTTTTGCAATATTTTCACAATAAAATCTATGTGGAAAATTGTTACTAGTTCTAAGTTGAACCCACCACTGAAATTATTCTTTTACTCACTAATATTAACTAATAACAATCTATTACTTAAAATTTTTTGTGAAAATATTGTGGTAACATTTCTCAATTAGGATTTTTTATTCTTTATATTATTTCTCTTTTCTCTCATTTCATTTCATCCATACGTTTTTTTTTTTCTTCTTATTTTTCTCCTCCACACACGTTGTCCTTATCTCTATCCCTCCCTTCTTTTATTTTATTTTTCTCCCTCATTCAAGAACGTTCTAGCACTATACTAGCAGCTCTCATTCTTTTTTTTTTTTACTTGATTCCAGAACATTCGTCCCCAACGCAGTCCAGATGGGTCATCTTCGTCCCAAAGCAGTTGGCCTAGCCTAGAGTCGTCGCTCATCTTCATCCCCAATGTAGTCCAGATGAGTCAGATGGCTTCTATCTTTTGTCTTTTGTCTTTTTTTTTTTTTTTTGTTATGATTTGATTAATTTTAAAATTGTTTTTTTTTTTTTTTTTTTTTTTTGAGTTTGTATTCTGATAATTTGATTATGCTTGAGTTTAAAGATGTTTAAGAGAAAGATTGTTGTGTCTGTAGCTATGAGAGGAGAGAGAAACGGGGTATTTGTGACAGCACTTTTCTCTCTAGCTTTTCCTCCTGATTTGGGAGGATAAAAAATGTGGGCCCAGGAGAGAAAACTTTCTCTCGGGTTTTCTGTCTTCCCCATTTTCCTTCCCCAACAAAACAGTGGAAAATAGTTTTTTTCATCTTATTTTTCTCCCTTTATTTTCCATCCTCCCTGCTTTCACTCCAACCAAACACAGCCTTACTATAGCGGGGGAGGAGAAAAATTTTGGGTTTACAAACCCAGATGTGGTGCAATTTTAAAGGTTTAGATGGTAAAATAACAACAAGGGGTTTACACCCCCAACGCTAGTGCTCTTAATGTGTGTAATAAACATCCCAAAACTAATAGGCTCGTCATCAAATAATTTAGAGTACACATTATATATATATATATATATATATATATACATTCTTCACTGCTCGTGATAAAGAAGCTCATACCTGTAAATAGGCCTAGCCCACCTTTTCTTTTGACAAACCTCGTCTAACTTTTGCTTCGCTAATTCGATCTCAAATGACTTATAAAGCCCAAAAGAAAAATCTGACATCATAATGTTAGTGGGCATAGATTTCGATAACTCGAGCAATGCTTGCTTTGTTGCTTTAAGCTTTGCAATGTCCATTTTCTGATTAGAAGAGCTTGAGGCAACAAACACACCATCGACATATATAGTAGCAATATTCTTTGCCCTATTCCTCCGGGGCTCCTGCTTTTGACACGGTTGATACAATGACGTAATAGGATGGGGTTGTTGTTGCGAGACTTCAGGTGTTACAATAGGTTCCAAGAGACCGCTAAAGACCTTGAAATATAAAACAACTGTTAGAGCATTTTAATATTAAATAGTTAAAATGAATAAATGTTACGACATAAATGTAAAGATATGAGAGTGAATATGAGGAGTTAGTGAAAATGTTTAATCCCACATTAAAAAGGAGATAGACTATTTTGTTATTTTTAATTGTAGTGATTAATGGGCTAACATGAATTGTCTCAAATATTGGGTTAGATACATGTGCAAGGGGGAGATGAACCTAATTAATCAGATTAATTTGGGTAGTAATTTCATGAGACCCATTGAGCTTATAAATAGACTCATTTAGAGCCATACAACACTTGTTGGGCTGTTGTATCCAGCGGGAGACAAATGTCGCGTCTTAGTCTAAATAATGTTGTGTAATTTTTTGCATTGAATTAATAATATTCGGAAGTACTATTCAGTTTTTCATTGTGTTATTTCCATTATTATTGTGTTTGCACCAACAACAACCAATGATGAATTTATATGAATAGAGAGCAACTAAAAGTCCAAAACAAGAAAAAGACAAAGACAAATCATTTTTGCCAAATAAGGCCATACGATACTTATTAGGCTGTTGTATCCTGGGGGAGACAAGTCAGAGACGGTTTGCACTGGTTACAAAGTTTAGCCAACCAAGGACTTAAATCTCCTTAAAGAGAGCGAGTGCCGCGCCTCAATCCAAATAATGTTGTGTAATTTTTCGCATTAAATTAATAATATTCAAAAGTACTATTCAATTTCTCATTGTGTTATTTCCATTAATATTGTGTTTGCACCAACAACAACCAATGATGAATTTATATGAATAGAGAGCGACTAAAAGTCCAAAACAAGAAAAAGAAAAAGACAAATCATTTTTGCCAAATAAGAAAAAAAGTTAAATACACATCACCCATAATTTTTGCAGGTCGAAATTGAGATCAAGATATATAGCTGCTGCCAAAGACTCTACAATGTCAGCAATAATCTCTGGGGCTTTAATTGATCCATATATAACTATATCGTCTTCCTGACTGACTGAATCAGCAAACTCTTGAACCTATAGAAGTAACACAAAACCATTTGAATAGATCTTTGGTCAAATTCTAAACAAATTTTATCCATAGATAAATCCAAAATATACGGATCCACACTACACTGGAACAGTTAATTATAAGGGAAAATCCTGTAAAACACAGTGTGTGTAAGATACATTGTAGAGTCACGTTTTCAAATTATAATAATTATAAACTCTTAAAAGCATAATAGCATATGCAATTTTTATTTGCATTCAAAGGGTGCCTTCGATTCACAGCTTTTTTATCAGAAAAATATAATTAGCATCCACTGCCACAATAAAATTTTTAAAACAGAAGAATTAGAGACAATGTCTTCCTTACAATTCTAGTGATAAAAAAAGAAAAGAAAAACTCACTAAAAGCTAGAGATAATGTGTGCCACAAATTCTAGTGATAATAAATTCCTTAGAAATCTAGAGAAAATATGCGACCATAATTTTTACTTTTTAAAGCCTCACTTAAAACTCACTATTCAAATGAAAAAACCTGCTGCACACGTGTGTGGATCCACACATTGCTCAATTTGCACTAAACTTGTGGCTTTAAGTCATGATTTCAAACTTAATCGTGACTAAAAGTCACAAGTTCAATGCAATTGGGCAGTGTGTGTATTCACATACTATATGGAATAAACATTGCCCTTATTCAAAACAGAAAAATTCCTAGTAATAAAAAAGATCAATAAGCTTCCATATAGGTCGCACTACACTCTTCTCATGCCCCCACCTTATAAGAGCATTAGCATCACGCTTTTCAAAACCATATTTAGTCAAAGTTTTAACTAAATTAACTTCACCCAAAATCCTCATGCATCAGGCTTAATAAATTGTCAAAAAGCTTTAACAATGAACAACGGGGTCAATACACTTAATGTGCATTGTTAACTCAATACATTTTTTAAAAAGTTTTTTAATTATTATTTTTTTTTTCATATCTCCTTTCATGTTTGAAATAGAATGGTGATAAAGTATTGAGGTTAATGTAGTTGCCTATGAATAGTAAATTAGCTATAAAAAAAGAAAAAAAAAAGATTTTTAGACTAAATTTGATTGTATACTTCCTTCATTTTGCTCATAAAATTATTCCACAATGCCTCAATCTTTCAATGTGCCATGAATAGATAGGGGAGACTGGTACTTTATAAATTTTTTATGGACAAAAATTACAACTTTCTAAACCAATCTAGCTCATGTTTCCCTTCCTTCTCCCACACAAAATGGGTGGAGTGTTTGGCTTGTTTTTCAGTAAAATACAAAGAATAAATCTAGAGACACAACATTATTCACAATTGTTAATGTAGTCCGCTGTGATTGATATATAATAAAATGATATCAGTGGTGAATTCATGTGAAAGTAATATTACTCTAATCACAGCTTATCACCTTAATAAATTTTGAAAAAGATTGTAAAAAAATTTGTCTTGAATATTGTTCTAAAAAAATTACAACCTAATTAAGAGACTTGAACTTAGACCAAATCTCTCTCTCTCTTTCTCTCTCTCTCTCTCTCTCTCTCTCTCTAAGTAAAAACTTTAACATGAAATGCTAACCAATAAATTCAAACTTCTTGTAGCTTAACCATACCCAGTGCCTGTCAGCACAAGGCCTAGGCCTTAAGCCCCTACTTATCTCAATTTTTTTAAAGGGTGTAAGGCCCCATTAAATATACAAAAGGTTCCATAATTGTAACCAAAAAAAAAAATTTTCCCAAAATCTTAGAATGATAAGAATTTTTTTTTAAAAAAAAATGTGATTTTTGCAATATTCTTTCCCCAAATTCAAGAATGTCCCCAAAATGTTGATTCAATAGAAATCCAATACAATAGAAATCCTAAATTATTTGCTCAAAAAAAAAAAAAATTTATGAGTTTGTTATGAATTTGCCAAATAGTAATTTGAAAATCAATTTTTCTAATTGTTAAAAACATATTAATAAAACCTAAAAGCAAAAACTATATTGGTAATTTTGTATTTCAAAAAAAAAGAAAACGGGTTTTTAAAAGAAAAAGATTGAATAAACAATATTAAAATAAACAAAAAAATAATATGCCAAATTATCAAAGAAAAAGAAGAAGATTATAACGTTAAAATAAATCTCAAAGATAATTAAAATCAAAATTAATAAAAAAAGAAATCCATTAATCAATTAAATGAAATCGCCTACAACAATTGAGAATAGCTTACTGTGGGGTCGAAGAATTTGGCAAACCCAACTCACTTTATAATAAGCCCAAGGCCCATGCCGAGGAGGAAGAAACGTCCAAGGACGAACGTAGAAAGCCTAAATTGCCAAGAAATATCGCCGAGGACAATCTTGTCCTCAGCCAATCGAGACCATCAAAGGGAAGAGCAGCACGTCATCAAAGGCAGCCTCCCAGAGCATCCCATGAAAAAGACAAGTACAATAGGTCAGCCATGGAAGCATGGTGGAGGAGCAATTCAGGGAGAAACTGTCACATCCACATTAAATGCCCACAACTAACATTCTGGCTGCATTAATGAGGAAATGACCCCTGAACAGTGTTGCCTAGGTTGCTGCAGTTCACAGAAAGCTTAGAAAGGCGGCTGATGGGACAAGCACTCAAGTAGTGACCTACATTATCAACAAATGGAGGGTTAAGATCAACTAAGATGGAGTATATAATGTAAGAAGTCCTCTAGAAAGGAGGGGGGGAGAAAGAAAAAAGAAAAGAATACGGCATCATCCTTGAAACCTTTGTAGTCAAGCACTGAAGAAATAATAGGAACTACTAGTTCCTCAAGTGGGGGCTGAAGAACAGAAATTCACACTTTAGTCCACATCCTTGTTATTCGATCTATTTGTAACTATGTCTAGTTTTTGTAATCCTCACTAAGGCCTAGTTCTTAAATCCATTATCTATAAATTTATTGTATTAGGCTAGTTAGGCCTGAGTTCATTCATCCAACAGAAGAAGTGTTCAAACCTTGTCCCTACAATTGGTGCCATCTGTGGGAAGAACTTGTGTGTTAGTAAGGGCAACCATCAAGCATGGTAGGATTAGACCCTCATTAAGCAGGCTCCCATCAACCTGAACTGGCTAGATCTCAACAACAGGGTAACATTCCCAACCCTGGGCGTGATCGAAATGAAGAAAACGGAAGGTTTCGAGAAGGAAGTGTGCATACCACTCAAACTAGCAGAAGCCACTCTTGTGCGAGCAGTCACATGCTCCGGAGACAAAATAACAACCAAGCCATGCAATCAGAAGAGGTTAGAAGTCACGTATCCTAGAGACAGGATGATAGGCTGGCCATGCAGCGAGAGATAGACGACTTGAAGAGAAAGTTGCGCCATGCACAACAAAGGTGGTCTCATTCTTACCCTAACATGCCCTCCGATGATGTGGGCGATGATGACTATTGGAAAAGATCGAGAACTCCTCCAAGCGAGACATTCTCTCAAGAAAAAGAGCACTACTGGAGGCGTAAACGTAAAAGCCCATCTCCTAGGGGCTTGGGAAGCGATGCCATGAGCAGGGCACTGGATCAACTTTCCAAGTCGCCTTTCACACGCCATATAGAAGAGGCTATACTCCTTCGGCGGTTCCAGCAGCCAACCTTCACTATCTATAACGGCAAAACAGACCCTGTGGAGCATGTGAGCCAGTTAACCAAAGGATGGCTGTCCATTCTAAAAACGAGGCACTGATGTGCAAGGTCTTCCCATCTAGCTTGGGACCAGTGGCGATGAGGTGGTTCAATGGCTTAAAGACGAATTCCATAGATTCGTATAGGCAGCTAACCCAAGCCTTTGGCTCCCGTTTCATTACAAACAGCAGAGTTCCACGGCCTTTAAGTGTGTTATTGTCTTTATCCATGCACGATGGAGAAACACTAAAGGCCTACTCAGACAGATATTGGGAGATGTATAACAAAATGGGCGGCAATTTTGATGATGTTGCCATCAGCACCTTCAAGAATAGTCTCCCGACCGAGCATGGCTTAAGGAAGTCTCTAACTAGTAAGCCTGCCACCAGTGTGCGCCAACTGATGGATCGAATCGGTAAGTAGTGAGTAGAGGAAGACCAGCTGCAACGTAAAGGAAAAGAGAAGGTTATCTTTCAAGAGAGAAGGGATTTCAGGTCGAAATGATATAACAGCAACCGTCTAAGGAGAGATTTCGTAGGGCAATTCGGGGCGGCCAATACACAGACTGTCAATGCTGTATTTCGAGAACCAGTACATCGGGTGTTGGAGAAAATCAAGAACGAGTCATACTTTAAGTGGCCAAATAAGACGGTGAGAAAGCCCACGAGGCGCGATCATAACCTTTATTGCCAATACCACCAGGACCATGGACATATCACAGAGAATTGCAGGAACCTCTAGAACTATCTGGACTAGCTAGTCCGAGAAGGAAAACTGAGGTACCTTCTGCATCATTCTAGTGGTCATCAAAGCCAAACCCATCAGGAGCCCTAGAGAGATACTGTCCTGAGGCCACCTGTAGGGACGACCAATGTAATCTTGGCCGCGCTAGGAAGAACAGGCACGCGCCCTTCACGAGTGTTGATTGTGGCTTAGCTGTCTGCCAAGGAGTCCCAGCCAGAGACGAAGAGGGCCAGAGGGAATTTTCACCCAATCTTGAGTTTTTCAGAAGAAGAAAATATGGGAACCACCCAGCCCCATGACGATGCACTGGTGATCACTCTCAGAATCGGGGACTACAATGTGAAAAGGGTGATGGTGGATGATGATAGTGGGGCCGAGATTATGTATCCCGACCTCTACAAAGGGCTGAGGTTAAAACCGAAAGATTTGATACCTTATAACTCTCTTTTAATGAGCTTCGATGGAAAGCTTGTTATTCCAAGGGCATGATTAGGCTACCCATCCAAACCGGCCCAAAGATAGTGAAGGTAAACTTTATTGTAGTGGACACCTATTCTCCATACACAGCCATCGTCGGTAGGCCCTAGCTCCATACCTTGGGGGCTATCGCCTCCTTCTTGCACCAGAAGGTGAAATTTTCATCAAGGGACCAGGTCCTTGAAATCCGTGATTACCAATCTATAACAAGGCAGTATACGGTGGCTGCCATTTCACAACGGCTTGATGTGGAGTCCTCAGCCACTACTGAAAAGAGCTTATGGCAATCAAAGGCCCCGGTGGCGCCTCCCGACGCAACTGCCGAGGAAGCAAAATGTGAAAATCTAGAGAAGGTGGTCATTGGTGATGACCCAGAGAAGTTCTTTCAAGTTGGAGCTCAGCTACCTCTTCAGGAGAAGGAGGAGTTGATTGAGTTCCTCAAAAAGAATATTAATGTATTTGCATGGGACGCCTGTGATGCACCAGGGATTAATCCAGCTTTCATTTGTCACCATCTTAATGTCAACCCGTCCATCACTCCCAAGAAGCAGCCATCTCGGTGCTCATCAAGAGAACATTCCGATGCGATTTGGGATGAAGTGAAGAAGCTTAAATGTATGGGGGCTATTAAAGAGGTTTTTTACCCCAAATGGTTGGCCAACATTGTGGTGGTTAAGAAGAAAAGTGGAAAATGGAGGGTTTGTGTAGACTTTACAGACCTAAATAAGGCATGCCCAAAGGACCCATTCCCCATGCCTCGGATAGACCAGTTGGTGGATGGAACTGTGGGCCATCCTCGGATGAGTTTCTTAGATGCCTTTCAAGGCTATCATCAAATACCGCTGGCCCTGAAGGACCAGGAGAAGACAGCCTTCGTGACACCTATTAGGAACTACTACTACAAGGTAATATCGTTCGGTCTAAAGAGTGCAGGGTGCACTTATCAAAGGATGATGACAAGAATGTTCGAACCGCAGTTGGGCAAAAGCATCGAAATTTATGTTGATGATATGGTAGTGAAGAGTAAAGTGGTGTCTGAGCATTTAGGGGACCTCGGCTGTACCTTAGGTGTTTTAAAGAAGCACAAGTTACGCCTAAATGCTTCCAAATGCTCATTTGGCATGGGGTCAGGCAAAATTTTAGGCTACATTATTACTCACAAAGGAATTGAGGCTGATCCTGACCAAATCAAGGCTATTAATGATTTAAAACCACCGCAAAATGCCAAGGAGGTCCAAAAGTTAGCTGGAATGATCGCGACCCTGAATCGATTCATTTCCTGGTCAGCTGATAGATGCATACCTTTCTATCTCCTGATCAACAAGTGGAAAGGATTTGAGTAGTCTGAGGATTGTATTGTGGCCTTCCAGTAACTTAAGGAATACCTATCCCGGCCACTTATCATGTCCAATCCTGAAGCTGACGAAGTCCTATACGCATATATTGCCGTAGCCCCTCATGCTGTTAGCTTGGTGCTAATACGGGATGACAATGGCCTTCAAAAGCTAGTCTATTATGTGAGCAAGTCGATACATGAACCTAAGGTCAAGTACTTACCCTTGGAAAAAGCTATATTAGCTGTGGTCCACGCTACACAAAAGCTTCCCCATTATTTCAAGGCCCACACAGTAATTGTTCTAACCCAACTACCCTTGAAGTCTGTACTTCGAACTACTGATTACATTGGAAGGATCGTTAAATGGAACACAATTTTGGGAGCCTTGACATCAAGTACGTGCCTTGGACCTCTATTAAGGGTCAGGTCCTGGCTGATTTGGTGGCCAAATTTACCGAACCACTGGTGGAAACAATAGCAGAGGAGCGAAACATGGATGAAAAATTAGTTGGGGCAATCTCTGTGCCTGAACCCCCATGTTGGAGGGTGTACGTTGATGGCGCGGCAAATCAAAAGGGGTCTTGAGTGGGGCTAGTCCTAGTACCCCTGAGAAGACTATTATAGAGAAATCCCTAAAACTTGGGTTCTTAGCCACAAATAAAGAGGCCAAGTATGAAGCCTTGTTGCAAGGAATAGCCATGGTGTAGAAAATGGAAGGAATAGCAGTAGAGATATTCTCGAACTCGAGATTGGTAGTAGGCCAGGTAAAGGGTGAGTTGGAAGCTAAAGATGAGAGGATGTAAAGGTAGTTAAGCCAGGTCAAGAGCTTGCAGTCAGACTTCGATTTTTTTAACTTGTCGCACGTCTCCAGAAGTGGAAACACCCATGCAGATTCGTTGGCCACGCTTGCTACCTCCTCGGCAGGGGGACTGCCTCGAGTTATTCTTGTCGAGCATCTGGATAGAGCAAATGAGGTTACGAAAGGCATGGTTCATGTCCATCAAGTTAGAGCGGGTCATAACTGGATGGACCCTATAGTAAGATTCCTCAAAGATGATATTCTACCATAAGAAAAGATAGAGGCTAAAAAAATACGAAGAAATGCTCCTCGGTTTTGGTTATCTGAGGACCACAAATTGTATAAGCACTCCTACTCCGGACCATATTTACTGTGCATTTACCCTGAAGCCTCAGAATTACTGCTTGAAGAGCTGCACAAAGGGATCTGTGGGAGTCACACAGGAAGAAAATCTATGTCGCACCAAGCCATTACCCAGGGATATTGGTAGCCAGGGATGCAGAAGGAAGCCCTAGAATATGTTAAGAAATGTGACCAGTACTAGAGATTTGCCCCAAACATTCATTAGCCCGGAGGGGTCCTCAACCCTTCGTCCAGTCCATGGTCATTTGCCCAATGGGGCCTAAACATTTTAGGCCATTTCCTTAAGGCGCCTGGAAATAAGAGATATCTGTTGATCAGCACAGATTATTTCACCAAATGGGTCGAAGCTGAACCATTAGCCAATATCAGAGATGTCGATGCTAAGAAATTCATCTGGAGGAACATTGTTACACGGTTCTGGGTCCCTCATACCCTTGTTTCAAATAATGGACTTCAATTTGACAGCAAAGCCTTCAGAATATATTGTTGCGAGCTGGGGATTACAAACAGGTACTCTACTCCAGCTTATCCTCAGGGAAATTGACAGACCGAGGCTGTCAACGAGGTCATAATCAATGGGCTTAAGAAGAGACTGGATGATGCTAAAGGAAGATGGGTAGAAGAGCTGCCACATGTCTTATGGACTTACCGGACTACACCACGGTGCTCAACAGGGGAAACACCTTTTGCCATGACCTATGGGGCCGAGGTTGTTATCCCTTTAGAGGAAAACTTCTCAACACTGAGGACGAGCTCCTTCACTCCAAGCAGTAATGATGAACTACTAGGGAAAAGCCTAGATCTAATCAATGAACAAAGAGAAAAGGCAATGATTCAATTGGCCTATTACCACCAGACGCTCAAGTAGAGATATGATGCTAATGTAAAGTTAAGACCACTAGCACCAGGGGATTTAGTATTGACAAAAGTTATGGGTACTGCTAGGAGCCCTCCCTGAGGAAAGCTAGGACCTAATTGGGAGGGACCGTACCGAATTACTTCAGTAGCAGGGGTAGATGCATACTACTTAGAAGACTTAGATGAAAAAGCTGTACCACGTCCGTGGAATGTAAATAACCTGAGAATATATTATTATTAATGAAAGTATTTCTCTAATTCAAATTCTTAAGTCTATTATGATTATCTGTCTTGCATGTTAGCAACCATCTAAGTGTTAGACAGAACCAATGTCTTGCAAGGTCCTCGAACTCAAACCCGTAAGGAAACTAATTACTTCAAGAAAAATCTAAGTATTAGACAGAACTAAGGTCTTGCATGGTCCTCGGACTCAAACCTGTGGGGAAACTAACCACTTCAAGAAAAATCTAAATGTTAGATAGAACCAATGTCTTGCACAGTGCTCGGACTCAAACCTGTGGGGAAACTAATTACTTCAAGAAAAATCTAAGTGTTAGATAGAACCAAGGTCTTGTATGGTCCTCAGACTCAAACCTGTAGAAAAACTAACCACTTCAAGAAAAATCTAAGTGTTAGACAGATGCAAGGTCTTGCATGGTCCTCGGACTCAAACCACTCAAACCTGTAGGGAAACTAATTACTTCAAGAAAAATCTAAGTGTTAAACAGAACTAAGGTCTTATATGGTCCTCGGACTCAAACCTATGGGGAAACTAACCACTTCAAGAAAAATCTAAGTGTTAGACAGAACCAAGGTCTTGCATGGTCCTCGGACTCAAACCTGTGGGAAAACTAATTACTTCAAGAAAAATCTAAGTGTTAGACAGAACCAAGATCTTGTATGTTCCTCAAACTCAAACTTGTGGGGAAACTAATTACTTTAAGAAAAATCTAAGTGTTAGACAAAACCAAGGTCTTGCATGGTCCTCGGACTCAAACCTATGGGGAAACTAATTACTTCAAGAAAAATCTAAGTGTTAAATAGAACCATGGTCTTGCATGGTCCTCGGACTCAAACCTGTAGGGAAACTAACCACTTCAAGAAAAATCTAAGTGTTAGACAGAACCAAGGTCTTGCATGGTACTCGGACTCAAACCTGTGGGGAAACTAATTACTTCAAGAAAAATCTAAGTGTTAGACAGAACCAAGATCTTGCATGGTCCTCAGACTTAAACCTGTAGGGAAACTAACCACTTCAAGAAAAATCTAAGTGTTAGACAAAACCAAGGTCTTGCGTGGTTCTCGGACTCAAACCTATGGGGAAACTAATTACTTCAAGAAAAATTTAAGTGTTAGACAGAACCAAGGTCTTGCATGGTCATCGGACTCAAACTTGCGGGAAAACTAACTGCTTTCAATAAAGGTGTGAATGAACACAAACCCATTAACATCACTTAAGGCACTCTAAGGTACATTGAGCTTAACTCCCTTGCATGGTCAAGCTAACTATTTTCTTGAGGTCAATAAACTTTTAGAACATATCTATGAGTACCTTTACACATTGTGTTGTGGTATTTGATCTTAGGATTCATATTATAACGTTATTGCCTTTTATAGTCTATTCAATAAAAACAAGTCGAAGTAATGAGGTGGCTCAATTGTTAATCAAAGTCTAAGTGAAAATTATCATTATGGACTTTACATTTTTTGGCTGCTACTTCAAAAATAGAAAATAGGTTACACTATCGAGATCGTTTAGCTAATAATCAAAGCACAGGTTATATAAATAGCAGAGCCCATCATAATAACAATAAACAAATAATGTAAAAAAGGAATTTCATATATTCAATCTAAAGTACGCATTACAATGTTCAAAAAAAATAAAAAAGAAACATAAGGCAAAAGCATAACAGAGCCCAGCCGAGATGGCCTATTTCTTCAGCTTTATCTTGTTCCTTCCTTGGGGAGGTGAGTTAGAAAAGGTCTCAGGATCCTTGAAGCCTTCACTTGGGGGAGCAACCTGAAGGGGATCAACTAGGAAAGGCATCTCCTTGGCATCAGGGGCCTGTGCATCCGCAGAAGACTTTGCAGCATCCTAGGGTGCTTCTTGGTTAGGGCCCTTGTCTGTTTCATTCACCCCAGGAGGCTCAGCTTCCTTAGCTGGCTTATCAGGGGCAGTTGTAACCAGAGCAGCTTCTGATCGAGCAGTCTCAGCCTCCTCAAGAGCAGCCTCAGCCTCAAAGCCAGAGGGACAGTTTCCCAGATGGCATGAGGGTAGTATACATTCTCCACCTTCCACAAGTCAGATGAAGCCTCAACTCCAGCTTGTTTTAAGGCTTCATTCCAAACCTGGGAATAGTAGAGCCTACATACCCCAAGTACTTGAGCCTTGAGAATGGCTTGGGTCTCAGCCACTCCCAAGGCAAAAGCCTCCTTCTCGGCTGCCTCTTTAGAAGCCTACGCCTTTGCCCTGGCAAATTCTGCCTCTTCCTTGGCCTTTAAGGCTTCATCCCTGGCTCATTCTATAACATTCTTGGCCCCCTCTGCCTCGGTCAACTTTTGCTTCAGATCAGCGATTTACTCATTAGCAATCTTCAGTTGATCCTCAGCTTCAAGTAGGCGCCTCGTCTGATCTTGGGCCTGTTTTTGAGCGCCGGCCAAGCCTGCTTCAACGCTATCTCTAGCCCTTGTCATCTCCTTAAGATTCTCCCTTGCTTTCGAGAGATCGGCCTCGGAGATTTTAAGGGTCCGAGCAGCGTCTAGGCGCTTATCACGCTTAATATCCAAGGCCCTGCTCTGGTTGTTGGCCACCTTTTTCAACCTAAAAGTGGCCTGGACAGCCTACCAATTAAAACAAGTGCACAATCAAAGAACAAAAAATCAAGGAAGTCACAAGTGTTATAATTCTTACCATGCCCAAGTACCTTTTAAGGTTGAGGAAGACCTCCTGCCTCCTCAAATTCTCCAGCTTGGCCATGTCTGCGGGGAGTAACAGGGACCTCTCCAGCGCATCGGCCACGTAAGTGCCTTCCCCCCCCCCCCCTGAAGTCCATAAGGGAGGCGTTGTCCATCAAAGGCTCCTCATGGAGTATTGGAGCAAGGAGCCAAGCGTGGGGCTCGGATTGTATAGCCACTTCTTTTCCTTGGCCCTGGTGCCCGGTTTTTTGTTGCTTAGAAGGCTGCCAAGCTTCGTCCTTCTCATAGGAGGAACGAGATTTATCTGCTCCCATGGATCGTTTGCCCTTATCCTTCTTATGTTTAGGATTAGTAGGCTTGGACCTTAGTGGCAAACTTGGCAGAGATGGAGGAGGTGGAAGCTTAGGCTGGGTGGAAGATGGCCTAGTCTGAACGGGCTGACGCTTGGGTGAGGGAGGAGGGAGCTTGGATTGTGGCTTCCCTAGTGCGTTCTTCCCCGGTTGGCCCTCAATCAGGTCGAACAAGCTGGTTTGGGGTTATCTCTTGAAACCCACCTTGGCCTGAGGAGAAGTCCCTGCTGATAGAAGGTCCGCTTCAGCTAAGTTGGGGTCACCCAAGTCACCAAAGGGATCCCCGGACAAATTGACTTGGTTGAAGGTGCCAAATTCGTCCTCGGATGGACCTAAATTAGCAACTATTTCTTCCCTTTCTGTACTTCCTCCCTTGGCCTCTACGACTTGATGGGATGAAGAAGGGCCCGCCAACGAAATACCTTATAGGACGGGAGATCCTTCAGAGAGTAAGAACCCGTGCTCTGCTACGGTGATCCTGTGAAGCCGAGGATCTTTGGCTCTGATCACGTACTTTGGAGCCGAGAACGATTTCTGAATTGGATCGTATCCAAGGATCTTGTGAGCAGCTCTAACTTGGTTGTCGGCTTCGTTCACGAAGACCTCCACCCTAAGAATGTTCTCCAAATCTTCCTAGTTAACTAGGTAAAAGTGATGTTTAAAGGCATGTGGATTTGCAAAAAAGAAAGCATATTCTTGTTAGCACCGAACAATGCAAACTGTGACAACAACAAAAGATCAAACCCCCTCCTACTCTAATTACCCCACCTGGTGTCTCCTCCTCTGTCAAACAATAAAGGCCGTCATGCCACTCCCCGGACACAATGAGAAAGTCCTTATCTAACCCCTTACTGGACCTAGGGAGGCACTAAATAAGCCGAACCTTATCATCCATCATCTTCATATAGTGGATTTACCCTTTAGGTGTTAGAGGTTGTAGCACCAGTTTACATTGTGGTGGGTTAACCTCAACCCTATTTTCTCATTTAGGGCATGCACACAACCCAGAATCCTAAACACGTTGGTGGCACACTGGGTGGGAGCTAACTGGAAATGCCTAAGGTAGTCCCTCATCACCAGTCCCATGGAGATCTTCATACCACTTTCTATGAAGGCGATTATGGGAATCACTACTTCACCCTCTTGCCTCCTAAAATACCCTTTCCCTTCTTCACAGTATCTCAAACCTACATTACTGGGTATCCTATAATCGGCGATGAACTTCTCCATTGCCACTTCAGACTCAACCAACTTCTTAAACCTACCCATCCCTAGAAACAGCTGAAGGACTCAAGGAAAGACGAAAGAAAAAGAGGAATAAAGGGGAATGAAGCTTAGAGAGAGAGAGAGAGAGGAGAACTTACAGAAATGAGGAAAAGCTCATTGGACAGGCTTTTTATGCTGAAAATAGACGTGAGTTTGGTTGAAGATTTGACTGAACTCAGGATACGTGCGCAAGAAATCTTAAATGTAAAAGTAAAGAGATAAATCGGTTCAAATGGGTATTTATACCCCCAATTATAAATAACCGTGTGGGTTTTCCCGCCCATAAAGTCAAAAAGATCCCTACCGTTAGATTATCATCACACCGTTGTGTGGGGGGAACACAGAGCTGCCAGAATTTAATGAAGGCACGCTCCATATACCGAAGCACCAAGAACGTGCCTTGGACAGGTGAAAAGACTCTGGCACTAATGGAGGACAAGGCTTGACAAGCCATGACAAGGGCCCGAGGACATCAAAATCCTCCTCCCCGCCCGAGGAGCTGGACCGCAGGATTTTGAGGGGCTATTGTGGGATTGAAGAATTTGGCAACCCCGACCCACTTTATAATAAGCCCAAGGCCTATGCCGAAGTGGAAGAAACGTCCGAGGTCGAACGTAAAAAGCCCAAATTGCCAAGAAACATCGCCAAGGACAATCTTGTCCTCGACCAATCGAGACCATAAAAAGGAAGAGCAGCACACCATCAAAGCAGTCTCTTAGAGCATCCCAAGAAAAAGACAAGTACAATGGGTCAGCCATGGAAGCATGGTAGAGGAGCAATTCAAGGAGAAACTGTCACCTCCATATTAAATGCCCGCAACTAACATTCTGGCCGCATTAATGAGGAAATGACCCCTAAACAGTGTTACCTAGGTTGCTGCAGTTCACAAAAAGCTTAGGAATGCGGCTGATGGGACAAGCACTTAAGTAGTGACCTGCATGATCAACAAATGGAAGGTCAAGATCAACTAAGAGGAAGTATATAATATAAGAAATCCTCCAGAAAGGAAGGGCGGAGAAAGAAAAAAGAAAAGAATATGGCATTATTCTTGAAACCTTTGCAGTCAAGCACTGAAGAAATAATAAGAACTACTAGTTCCTCAAGTGGGGGCCGAGGAACAGAAATTCACACTTTAGTCCACATCCTTATTATTCGATCTATTCGTAACCATGTCTAGTTGTTGTAATCCTCACTAAGGCCTAGTTCTTAAGCCCATTCTCTATAAATTTATTGTATTGGGCTAGTTGAGCCTGAGCTCATTCATCTAACGGAAGAAATGTTCAAACCCTGTTCCTACACTTACTTAAAAAAAAAAAAAAAAAAAAAAAAAAAAAAAAAAAACTAAAAGCAAAATTTACAAACAATATGGCAAATGGCAATTGTATGGATGCAATTTGAGTCCTAAGCCCGAAAAGTAAGTGGATCTAGGCCCAATGAGCCCAATACAATGAATTTGTAGAGAGTGAGTTAAAAAACTAGGTTATAATAAGTTGGGTAACAATTATAATGGATCCAGATGACAATAAAGCAAAAGTAGACTAGTTTTATTTAAGGAAAATTATCATCAGCACAGTCCGAGGAGATCAGTTCTTGTATATATTACTTGAAGTTAGTTACAAATACAGTTCAAATTGCTACAGTGTTTCTTTCTTAAATCTCCGCCCCTTTCTCTTTGGGCATTCTTTCTAATTTATACTATCTCTCCCTTCTCATTTCTACCCCCCATGTGGACAGTAGATTGCTTGTGTTAATCCCTATCCCATCAGCACCCTTTTAAAGTTTTTGGGGGTAGCTGTAAGGTTGAAAAGCACTGTTCATATATCACTTCCTTATTAATGCGGCCAGAGAGTTAGTTACAAAGCATTCAATGCGGTGGTAGCAACTTTCTCTTAGATATTTCTTAGCTTCCATCCTTCCTGTACGTTCATAATGCATGTCCTTATCAATAGAACTGCCTGGAATGTCACCCTGGATGATAGGACACACATTTTGATCTTCACTCCGTTTAGTCGAGGGGATACTCCTCCTCGGCCTACCTTCCCCAATCATCTCATTTGTAGCTTACTTATGGGGCTCTGAGTCTTACATCTTTGATACTGTTTATATGCCCTCAAACCACTCAATGTCCACGACCAAGTCCTAAGGCCCAATATATACTTTTGGGCCCCTTATCCCTACAACAATATATATAGAATGAAAAGTGAAAGGATTTTGTTAGACTTTATCAACAAGAGAGGTGACACAGTGGAGACCATGGCGGATGGCAACTCACGCGAGTTTCTCGTTGCTGGTGTTGGCTGTGCATAGGGATGAGAGTTGTTCTGGGTCAAGGCTAGGGTATGTTGAGTACAGGTGTTTGCTTATAGCGAGTCCGATCATCGTGTTGCCTAGGAACTCAAGCCGCCGATATGACGTAAATGACTTGCCATTGTTGTTGTTGTTGTAGGAATTTGTCAGTGTGTCTTGTAGAAGCTTCTTGTCCTTAAACTAATAGGAGAGTATTTTTTTCCCCAACTGTTATGTTGGTTTTTTCTTCTTTGTGAAGTTTTTTTATTTCGGAAATACAAGTCTTCATTAAAAAAGCAAAGCCTAAAGCAAAGCATTTTATTTTAGAAATACAAGACTTTATTAAAAAAGCAAAGCCTAAAACAAAGAACTTTATTTAAAAAGCAAAGCCTAAAGCAAGGGATAAAAAAGCTAAGTAGAAGAAGAAATGGAAACAGCAATAAAGCACCAGAATTATAGGAGGAGAAAACTCCTGCTCCTCCATTTTAGAAATACAACACTTAATTTATTAAAAAGGCATGGCTTGAATAGAAATAGAAACGGAGACCAAGCTTCAGAATTGTAGGAGCAGGCTTCTCCTTCACGGAATCATGGGACAAATCAGAAAATCCATATACAGAATTCCTAAATGACCAACTTGCTAATTCATGGAATTGAATGAGAAGGTTTTGATGCTTTTATTATATATTGTCTTGGCATGTGAAAAAAGGGATTGTAGTACATCAGGGATTCTCAGCTAAGGAAAGAATACGATTTAGGATGGCATGGATTCGACAAAAACAAACTCAACAAGTACAATTACTTTGCTGTTATTTGTTATGAAATGAAGTAAAAAGAAAGTAATGGCAACAACGAATGAAACTAAGCCTTTGATTGAGAGTTCATAAGGGTAATGAAATGGAAGAAAACGAGTAAATCATAAAGGAATAGAAAAGAACAGACTGAAGAAAAATGGAATGTATTTGAGTAATAAAAAAATGAAAAAGAAATGAATGAAATAGAGTATAGATTATATGTTTCTATAACACATACTAGCCTCATCACAAGCATTCTGCATGTATGATGAGAGTTGTTTTTTTTTTTTTTTTTTTTTTTTTGAGTTTAATGTAATTTTATAATTTAAATTTATTTATTATTAGTGAGGTTACACAGGAATGAATTTTTAAAAACTAAAATTTAGGTTTTGAAATAAAGCAAAATTGTTGGGTTTAGTACGTGTTACTTTTTAAGAAAAATGTATTAAACACGCGTGAAATATATTTTTAGTGTTAGGTTCAAATTTGAACCAATAACAACTAACTACTTATGATTTATTGTGAAAATACTGTAAAAATGTTGTGGATGTAGCACTTTTTTATTTAACATAGTGTGATAATTTTTAGGGAAAAAAATTTTCTAGTAGTTTTTTTTTTTTTTTTTGGTAATTTTTGTTTAATTACAATTTTAATCCCATTTTTTTAATAAAAATAAAGAATATTTAATTAGATTAGATATATTATATTTAAATAAATATTAATGACTAATATATTATTTAGCATATATTTCAAGTTATTAACAATGTACTAAATTTTGAAATACTCATTTAATTTTATATATAATAAATAATAAATGGATAGGTTTTAATAACTGCAAAAGGATTTACTCTAATGCAATTATTGGTTGGACTTTTATCACCTGTAATAATTTAGCTATACTTTCTTTTATGTAATATTTTAATTTAAAAATTCTTGATTATATGAATTTATTGTGGGATTTACTTTAACCAAGTGATATTGAGCTCTCTCTCTCTCCTAGCTTCAAAAGATTTTTTTTTTTTTCCCTTTTGATAAGTAGCTTCAAAAGATTGTTATAACAAGTTTAGCTTTTTATTTTTTTAAAACTTTGCTGCTATAGTGAAATATCATGTCACTTTGTTGGAATTTGCTATGTTAGAAAATCTTACTAATGTGAAATGACTAATTTGATACATTTATAATGTTTTGAAGATTAAAAATAAAATTTTCTACATCATTGATTTTTAATAACTCTAAAAAGAGTTACTCTATTTTATTTCTTCAATCAATTCGTGTATTTTTTCTTCAAAAAAGATAAGTAGAGAACAGCAACTTAATCAAGTAGAGCATATGACTTGAGAGGTACAACATATTTTGTTGTCCTTCATACACTTCTCTGCCACGGTCTCAAGCTAGCTGCTACAATCATAAATCAATAAATCTTCAACCATAACAGGTTCTACCCCTAACCATGGTCCTTGTCTCCTCACTTCTTTTGGTATATTGTGCAAGTTCGATCATGGGTCACCTTTTTACTGAGATCATTGAGACCTCTTGTGAATAGTCCACCAAGCATAGAAGGGGTTATTCCCCACCTTTGCTCGTAGAACATCACAACATGGGAAATATTTTGCCATTAGACCATCAAAGTGGGAGCTTATGCATGTATGCGTATCTTGAAAACTCCATCTAAAGATTCTAAACCAACTGCAATCATTTAGTAATTCTAATAATGTTCCTTACTCAATATCAATTATCTTGCACTTTTTCTGAGATAAAATAAATCAAATCTTGAACTTTTAGTTCCAAAGCAAGCATGATTCGAGCAATGGATCCCTTAAAACTTTGATAAATTACTACTGTTTCAATTTAGTGTGTAATAGAACATGTTCAAATATTATATCATTTTTGCCTAAAATACAAATCACCTATGGTGGATAAATTACATGTTACTTACTATTGCATGGGTTCGTATAGGAGAGCATTTCCACTTGCAGTCCCAACTCTTAAATTCCCTGACTTGCATACTATTAAGAAACATAGCAAATTCTCAAATATTACCAATTAGACCCTCTTCCTTCTCAATCCTGTAAGTTAGTGGTCATATATAGATTTCGATAACTCGAGCAATGCTTGGTTTGCTGCATTAAGCTCTGCAATGTCCATAGATTGATCAGAAGAACATGAGGCAATAGACACACCATCGACATATACAGTAGCTATATTCTTTGCCCCTTCCCTCCCGGTCTTAATGTCAACTTTCCTACCCTGCTTTTGACACTGTTCACGCAATGTCGTAATAGGGTGGGGTTGTTGTTGCAAGACTTTAGGTGTGGCAATAGGTTCCAAGAGATCCCTAAAGATCTTCAAATTTAAAACAACCAATGATGAATTCAATATCGAGAGAGAGAGAGAGAGAGAGAGAGAGAGACTAAATGTCCAAAACAAGAAAAAGAAAAAAGACAATTCATTTTTGCCTGATAAGAAAAGAGAAGTAAGATACGCACCACCCATAATTTTGCAGGTCGAAATTGAGATCAAAATATATAGCTGCTGCCAAAGACTCAACAATGTCAGCAAGAATCTTTGGGGCTTTAATTGATCCATATAAAACGATGTCGTCTTCCTCACTTACTTCATTAGCAAACTCTTCAATCTGTAGAATTAACAATTTGCCTAAATCTTTGTTCAAATTCTAAAAAAATTTTAATCAAAGATAATTCCTAAATTATATAAAGATCCACACCAAAATAGTTAATTATAAGGGAAAATCCTGTAAAACACATTGTAAAGTCACATTTTCAAATTATAATAACATACTGCGTGTATTTATGCACATTGTGTATAACAAGCATAGCTCTAATTATAAACTCTTACAAGCATAATATCAATTTTTATTTACATTCAAAGGGTGCCTTTGATTCATATATTCACTACAAAAATTAGCTGAAGTCACAATTTAATTACTTTTTGGAGCGTGTAAAATTGTGTAACATAGTTTGTGTATAATAAAGTTAACCTCTTTAAAAAGTGTTGATTGTGTACTTCCATCATTTTGCTTATAAATTTATTGGACAACACCTCAATCTTTCAATCTGCAATGTCGAAAACACTATGCAACCTAAACAGTGTGGATAAACTTTTGTAAATTTTTTAGGGACAAAAATCACAATTTTTTAAGCCAATGATCTCTAGCTCAAGGTGCACTTCTCCCACAAAGGTAGAGTGTTGGTTTTTTATTATTATTAGGAATTTTTTTAAAAAAAGTTATCAATAAAATTGGAACAATGAATGTAAGGACACAAAATTATTCACAATTGTTGATGTGGTTTATTGTAATTGATATATAATAAAATAATATTAATGATACGTGGATCCATGTGAAAGCAACGTTAATCTAATCACAACTTACTACCTTAATAACTTGGGTAAAAGGTTGTGAATAATTTTATCTCTAACATTGCTCTAAAATAATTACAACTTGCAGGACTTGAACTTGGACCAAATCTCTCACACTCTCTCTCTATAGCCTTTTACACTTGTTAAGTAAAAACTGTAATATTTAACGCCGACCAATAAATTTAAAATAATATGCCAAGTTATCAAACAAAAAAGAAAAAAGAAAAAAAGATAATAACATTAAGAATAATCCAAAATGTAACTAACGAACAAATAATTAAAGAAAAAAAAGATTTACCCTACGGTGTTTTCTGTGCAAGTTATGCTTGCAATATAAATAATGTAGTAGACAATTGCAAACATTCAGAATAATATACCAAAATTATATAAATAATATGCCAAAATTCAGAATAATTACTTGTTAATTTTAATCAAAGTAGTTGCCCAAATTAAGCTGTGCCTACCCATGCAATGAGAAGATGTAAATTCCCAAAGAGGGTGTGTGAAGATCGAGATAAATTCTCTATGTAGCAATTTTTGGTGGGGTCAACAAACGGAAGAGAATCGCACTCATTGGATGAAATGGAGCAAGATCATGGGATTTTGAGACATTCATACTTTGAATTTGGCATTGCTAGCTAAACGGTGTTCGCGATTACTCACGACACCAAATAATTTGGTAGCACAAATTTTAAAAGCTAGATACATCATTCATGGTGGCATATGCATCTCACTCGGAAGTGTTTATTGGTGATTTCACTTGGTTGCAGATGGAGGGTGCATGGGAGATAGATCAAAAACTAGGATCTGGAAGACTGGAAAGACAAATGGCTTCCTACACCTACCTGCTACTAATCGAGTCATATCCCCAAAGTCTCCTGATACTACTTTCCAGTTGGTAACACATGCACATTTACATGAACACTAGTGTAAATATTAAAAGAATAATTGTAAAAGAAGAAAAAGAAAAAGAAAGGAAAGTGAGAAACTTTTGTTAAACCTCAACAAGAAGAGAGTCGTCAAGATTATTGTTGTGCCTGATGTAGTGGTGGAGGCCATGGCGGATGGCGACCCTCCCGAGTTTGTCGTTGCTGACATTGGCGGAGCGTAGGTTTGTGAGCTGTCCTGGGCCGAGACTAGGGTATTCCAGGTACAAGTATTTGCTCACGGCCAGTCCAAGCACCACGTCGCCTACGAACTCAAGCTGCTGGTACGACCTAAGCGACTCGCGGTTGTTGTTGTTGTTGTTTTTGTAGTAGGCGGGGTGTGTGAGTGCCTCTTGTGGAAGCTTCTTGTCCTTAAACTCGAAGGAGAGTATTTTTTTCCACGGCTCTTATGTTGGTTTCTTCTTCTTTGTGAAGTTTTATTTATTTACTTTAGAAATACAATACTTTATTAAAAAAGCAAAGCCTAACAAGAAACAGAAACCAAGCACCAGACTTGAAGGAGGAGGTGGAGGTACCTGAGAGTCCATATACACAATTCCTAAATGACCAACTTCTTCTTCTTCTTCTTCTTCTTCTTCTTCTCCCTCTCTCTGCTTTTTTTTTTTTTTTTTTTTTTTCATTTTTGCTGTTTTGCCTAATTCTTCTTGAAAGTTCAATATGGGTATACAACACCCTTGACGTTTAGACTCCAAATACAAAATTATCAATTCAAGCTTTAAATCAAACAGTTAATGTGCGGAATATGATAACAAGCTTATAATAGAATTGATAACTAATCTAAGCCAAATATAAACACATCCACAGCAGCAAATATAAGGCAAAGATAAACGAAAGAAGATGCAAATACAGGGACAACACACGATGTTTTATCGAAAAGGAAACCGAAGCCCTCGGCGTAAAACCTCTCCGCCGCCCTCCAAGCGGCCAAATGATCCACTAAAGAATATAGTTAGGATACATGAACAGCAGAAGACCCTCCAAGCCTAATCTACCTAAGTACCTAAGCCCTCCAAGTTTCTTGCTCCAACGAGGTTACGTCGAACCCATTTCTTCTTTAACTTCCCGGATTCCGCTACTAGACCATAGCATTAACCAATATAGATTGGTTCCTTCCTAACTGCTTCCCAACAGTACCAAATAACCTTCTCACAGACGTGGGTGTGGTGAGATAAGGATTTGGCTAAAGGCCTCTCAAAGATATGACAATAGAAAGGAAGAGAGTAGAGGAATTTGTAGAGTCTCTAAGGTAAAGATTATGGATGAATCAATCTTGTATTTCTCTAGGATTTCTCTCACAAAATTCTCTCTGGAAGCTCTCTCAATATGGTGGGTATAAAGGTGTATATATAGTAGGGTGAAAAGGGAATGCAAAACGTCAGTTTTTGCCAAACAGGGCATTTTGGCAACTTGACCTCGCGACTGGGTTAAGTCGCGAGATCAAGCCACGACATAACGGCCTGGCCAGCCTAGACTTTTGTCCTGTAGTGCGACAGTTGGTGCGACTCTTCAGCTTCTGGCATGCTTGGCATGTGTGCGAACATTTCACGACTTGCAAGCCACGACTCACTCGCGAGATCCAGTCGCGAGACTCTGTTTTTCTTGCATACTCTTGAGTTTTTCTTTACATCTTCTCACACACTACCCTTACAATTTTTCCACATAAATACAGGGTTACTAAGTGCTAAATTACAAGCAAATTGGTTACGGAATAAAGCCAATAAGATGGTTGATTAAATTCAACCTTATAATCTCCCTCTTTGGCTATTCCATGACAAAACCCTACAACAGACTCTAGACTTAAAACGTAAGTTGGGAACAGTTGAACAAAACTCACTCACACCTAACTCTAGATTCTGTAAAACTATTGAACATATAAAAAAATAACTCCTGAAACACAACAACATAGCAATATCATTGTATGCAAAAAACTTAATATACATATGGAGCAAAAGAAGCATGATCAAGCAAAAATGAAATAAGCAATAAAGCATGATTCTTCTTGAAAGTTCAATATGGGTATACAACACCCTTAACGTTTAGACTCCAAATACAAAATTACCAATTCAAGCTTTAAATCAAACAGTTAATGTGCGGAATATGATAACAAGCTTATAAAAGAATTGATAACTAATCTAAGCCAAATATAAACACATTCACAGCAATAAATATAAGGCAAAGATAAACGAAAGAAGATGCAAATACAGGGACAACACACGATGTGTTATCGAAGAGGATACCGAAGCCCTCGGCGTAAAACCTCTCCGCCGCCCTCCAAGCGGTCAAATAATCCACTAAAGAATATAGTTGGGATACATGAACAGCAGAAGACCCTCCAAGCCTAATCTACCCAAGTACCTAAGCCCTCCAAGCTTCTTGCTCCAATGAGGTTACGCCGAACCTATTTCTTCTTTAACTTCCCAGATTCTGCTACTAGACCATAGCATCAACAAATGTAGATTGGTTCCTTCCTAACTGCTTTCCAACAGTACCAAATAACCTTCTCACAGGCGTGGGTGTGGTGAGATAAGTATTTGACTAAAGGCCTCTCAAAAGTATAACAATGGAGAGGAAGAGAGTAGAGGAATTTGTAGAGTCTCTAAGGTAAAGATTGTGGATGAATCAATCTTGTATTTCTCTAGGGTTTCTCTCACAAAATTCTCTCTGGAAGCTCTCTCAATATGGTGGGTATAAGGGTGCATATATAGTAGGGTGAAAAGGGAATGCAAAACGTTAGTTTTTGCCAAACAGGGCATTTTGGCGACTTGACCTCGCGACTGGATTAAATCGCGAGATCAAGCCGCGACATAACAGCCTGGCTAGCCTGGGACTTTTGTCCTGTAGTGCGACAGCTGGCGCGACTCTTCAGCTTCTGGCATGCTTGGCACGTGTGCAAACATTTGGCGACTTGCAAGCCGCGACTCACCCGCAAGATCCAGTCGCGAGACTCTGTTTTTCTTGTATACTCTTAAACTTTTCTTCACATCTTCTCACTCACTACCCTTACAATTTTTCCATCTAAATACAGGGTTACTAAGTGCTAAATTACAAGCAAATTGGTCACAGAATAAAGCCAATAAGATGGTTGATTAAATTCAACCTTATAATCTCCCCTTTTGGCTATTCCATGACAAAACCCTACAATAGACTCTAGACTTAAAACGTAAGTTGAGAACAGTTGAACAAAACTCACTCACACCTAACTCTAGATTCTGTAAAGCTCTTGAACATATGAAAAAATAACTCCTGAAACACAACAACATAGCAATATCATTGTATGCAGAAAACTTAATATACATATGGAGCAAAAGAAGCATGATCAAGCAAAAATGAAATAAGCAATAAAGCAATAATCCATGGCAAGATCAAAAACAGTAGTCACTTAAGCAAAAGTGATTACTATGTTCATTCACACAAAGAATGAACATCTGGACATGCAAAGTGATAAGCTCGATTGAAGAGAATTATTTGCAAGTCCAACACTCAACCAATGCATACAAACATATATGCATCTAGGAACAATCCTACAAGGGCACAAGAGTGTTGTACTTAAGATAATGCAAAGCACTAACAAGTACAAAAGCACAATGCACAAAGGCTGCATAAGTAAAGTATTGCAAATACAAAATTACCAATTCAAGGTTTAAATCAAACAGTTAATGTGCGGAATATGATAACAAGCTTATAAAAGAATTGATAACTAATCTAAGCCAAATATAAACACATTCACAGCAGTAAATATAAGGCAAAGATAAACGAAAGAAGATGTAAATACAGGGACAACACACGATGTGTTATCGAAGAGGATACCGAAGCCCTCGGCGTAAAACCTCTCCGCCGCCCTCCAAGCGGTCAAATAATCCACTAAAGAATATAGTTGGGATACATGAACAGCAGAAGACCCTCCAAACCTAATCTACCCAAGTACCTAAGCCCTCCAAGCTTCTTGCTCCAATGAGGTTACGTCGAACCTATTTCTTCTTTAACTTCCCAGATTTTGCTACTAGACCATAGCATCAACCAATGTAGATTGGTTCCTTCCTAACTGCTTCCCAACAGTACCAAATAACCTTCTCACAGACGTCGGTGTGGTGAGATAAGTATTTGACTAAAGGCCTCTCAAAAGTATGACAATGGAGAGGAAGAGAGTAGAGGAATTTGTAGAGTCTCTAAGGTAAAGATTGTGGATGAATCAATCTTGTATTTCTCTAGGGTTTCTCTCACAAAATTCTCTCTGGAAGCTCTCTCAATATGGTGGGTATAAGGGTGCATATATAGTAGGGTGAGAAGAGAATGCAAAACGTCAGTTTTTGCCAAACAGGGCATTTTGGCGACTTGACCTCGCGACTGGATTAAGTCGCGAGATCAAGCCGCGACATAACGGCCTGGCTAGCCTGGGACTTTTGTCCTGTAGTGCGACAGCTGGCGCGACTCTTCAGCTTCTGGCATGCTTGGCACGTGTGCAAACATTTGGCGACTTGCAAGCCGCGACTCACCCGCGAGATCCAGTCGCGAGACTCAGTTTTTCTTGCATACTCTTGAACTTTTCTTCACAACTTCTCACTCACTACCCTTACAATTTTTCCACATAAATACAGGGTTACTAAGTGCTAAATTACACGCAAATTGATCACGGAATAAAGCCAATAAGATGGTTGATTAAATTCAACCTTACAATCTTCCCCTTTGGCTATTCCGTGACAAAACCCTACAACAGACTCTAGACTTAAAACGTGAGTTGGGAACAGTTGAACAAAACTCACTCACACCTAACTCTAGATTCTGTAAAGCTCTTGAACATATGAAAAAGTAACTCTTGAAACACAACAACATATCAATATCATTGTATGCAGAAAACTTAATATACATATGGAGCAAAAGAAGCATGATCAAGCAAAAATGAAATAAGCAATAAAGCAATAATCCATGGCAAGATCAAAAATAGTAGGCAAAAGTGATTACTATGTTCATTCACACAAGGAATGAACATCCGGACATGCAAAGTGATAAGCTTGATTGAAGAGAATCATTTTCAAGTCCAACACTCAACCAATGCATACAAACATATATGCATCTAGGAACAATCCTACAAGGGCACAAGAGTGTTGTACTTAAGATAATGCAAAGTACTAATAAGTACAAAAGCACAATGCACAAAGGCTGCATAAGCAAAGTATTGCAAATACATGGCACAAACCTTAAAAGCCTACAAAAAAGTATAAGTGCATGGAAACAAACCCTTAAAGCTTACAAAAGCAACATGGGTACAAAACAAAAACATAAACCTTAAAAACCTACAAAGGTAGCAGGTACAAAACAGTAAATAGTACTTCCCTTATCATATCACTCCCCCTATCATGAATCATAGGAGCTGTGATAAACTTGGAACATATATATTTTTAACCTGAAACACTTGCACAAAACACATTAGACCCTCAAGGTAAAGTAAGTAATAAACGGACAAGTATAATGTAATAAATAAATTGTGATCAAGTAAACATGATGTGAAACATGTGAGCAACTTGATCAAATACCAATCACCAAGACAAAGTATTTTTTATTAGCTCAATGTCTTCTCCCCCTTGGTACATGCATCTCCCCTATGGAATATCTCTCCCCCTACAAGTGTGTATAAGAAATAGAATTTCTCCCCTTAAGAATGTGCACAAGGGTCATATAGAAATGACAAACACTCTCCGGTATACTCCCTAGAGTATACTCTCCCCCTTTTTGTCAAGAATAGACAAAGGGTCAAGAAGAAACGAAGGCAAGAGATGAAGGTATGAACAATGATAATGATGCATGAGGGGTGCAATGATGCATAAGAAAATGAAGCTCAAACCTAAGACCAAAAAAAATGCTACAAAGTATAAGATAAACATGATATGCTATGATGAAGAACCAATGTATGAACCAATGCATGACAAGGATAGCAAAGGTGTATGCAAGAGGTGGCAAGTGTAATGCATGATCAATGCATGAAAAATGCACATGTGGGGCAAGGTGTGTTAAATACACAACCAATGAATCAAACATGTTCCTAATGAGGAAACATGAGAAACCCCAAAGTTTGGTACTCATCAGAGTCCAAATAAGTGAGAAAAAGCTTAAGAGGCATATTATCAAACACCTAGCGTGCACACTATGAACAACAATGTAAAACAATGCATGAACATTATGAAATCCACCCTAAATACATGCTCTTTTTGCCACAAGGGGCCAACATCCAAAGCAAATCAACAAAAGAAACCAATCCCATACAAAAATTTTAGAGAAAAATAAGTTTTCCCAACCCCTATGATGAAAAACTCAACCAAGAGCACAAAACTCTCCAAAACATAGTCTGAGGATCAAAAATAATGAAAAGAGTTCATAATTATGCTAATGGAATGAAAAACCATTCAAATTGATTGAGTTTTGATGTAAAAATAGTAAAAAAGGGATTTAAGAGAGGATGGGAGAGGTTTAAAACAATTTTTCCAGGAAAAACACTTAAAAAGGTGTTTCTAGGGGTTTGGCGACTGGGTGAGTTGCGAACGAGTCGCCAATAAGCCGCGAAACCAGTCTGTGTGAACTCGAGACTGGGCAAATCACCAAAATGAGTCGATAAACTCGCAGCTTGGTTTGGCTGGTTGCAAGTCGCCAAATTAAGTGGCCAAAAATTCTGACACTTGTTTTTCAACCCAGAACATGTTTAAACACTGAAAAATAATGTATGTACTAAACATGAACACAAAGAGTGATAAAAATCACTTCCAAAAGCATATAAAATGATCAAAAATCTTTTTGGATTGATCCATATAGAGATGAGCACACATACATTACATTTAAACAAAGTACAATCGAACAAATGAATAAGGCATTCATTGAACATTAGGCATGTGTGTTGTGTGTGCGTATCAAGTGTGGAATAGTCCATAATCTAGAGTGAAACTTCAATGATTAATTCAATCAAGACATACACAACTAGTACTAAGTCAAGTGGTCTATCTTAATTATAGAAATGAACATATATGACCTCCTACAATAAAATGATTACATATCTTTGAAGCTTTTCATTTGACTTCTTTACAAATCATAACATTTGATCGTTTTGAATCAATACACCTCATTTTGAGATCGATGCCTAAAATTTTTGATATTTCAATTTGATGAACAAGCCTTTGGCTTTATGGGCATCATACAATTTCATAAAAGTCGTTTTCCTTTTTTCCTAGTCAAATACTAGTATGTGCGATAGGCTTTTGCAGCTCAAAATCTCTTTTTATTTGGAAATTTACATTTAGAGAGCTCTTTTAAGCAAAAACAAAAATAAATGGTGGGAAGATATATAGGCACAAGTCTACGCATGTATCAAAATCAACATGACTATTGACTAATCATTCATGACAAGTTTGAAGATCGATTTACAACAGTCACACAAAAATGTCAAGATTTTTCCTACAAAGATATAAATGCATAAAGAACAAGCTAAGCTCGTAAATGCATAAAGCCATTTGTACGAAGGTACAAGGAAAAACTCACATGTGATATTTGCTCAAACATATACGATCAAACTTTTTGAATTTTTCACTTTTATGTGGTTTTGGATTTTTTACTCATACAAAAACTAAAACATAAAAGTAAGATCAAAGCAAAAACAATGCAAACAAACAAATGCACAAATGCACAAATGCATGAAGATATGATATACAATGTATGAAGGGTCCTACAAAGATCGAAAGAATTAGATTAAGGACCAAAAGAGCAAAAGCTCAACCATAAGAGCCCTGTCTCATCCAAACGGAACGACTGTTTAGAATGAGTGTTTCAAGAAAAGTGAGACGAGGGTTGGGAGAATGAGAACTGGAGATGCATATAGTCAAGGAGTTAAGAGCATTAAACATTTTCTTTAACAACATGCAATTATCACTCAAATCCGGTTTACCATTTTTAGCACAACTTCCAAGAAGCTCAAGTTTCTCTTTTCTTTTGATTCTTTTAAAAGCATGAAACTTAGAGCATTAAGGTCTCAAATGACCAAAGGCACCACAATGGTGACAAACAATGTGTTTAGGTCCACTAGGCTTTTTGGGAAGGGATCTAGCAACATGATTTTGTTCTTTCTTTCACTTATAACATTGAGGTCTTATATGACTAATCACACCATAATGGTGGCAAGTAGGAACAAACTTAGATCTATCCAAAGCCTTAGGTTGAGACCTAAACGAAGGCTTTGACTTAACAGCCTTTCTCTCCACCTTTTGATTTCTTTTATGTGGAGAAATGTACACCGATTTGTTCTTTGGGTTATAACACACACTAGGCACAATATTGGGTACCACAACATGATTGCAGCAAATATTTTCATCATTTTTATCAATAGATTCAGCAATCAAACACTTGGCATGCATCTTAAGAGATTCATTTTCGGATTTAAGATCATTAACAAGTTTGTTAGACAAAACAAGTTTAGCATCCAGGTCCATATTCAAACATTCAAACTCTTTCAGCTTTTCAAGAGAATTTTCAGCAAGTTTCTTATATTTTTCAACCAATTTGATGGATTCATTGAGCTTAGCAATCAAATCATCATTTTCACAAAATAACTTGCTTAAATTCTTTTGAAACTTCTTAGCATTTTTCTTTAAGAGTTTAATGTTAGGAATATCAACAACATCCAAAGATTCATGTAACATAACATCAAAATCATGAGGATTATCACTCATAGAGGCATTTTCACAAACACGTGGCATGTTACATTTATCACTAACCAAATCATACAAGGAGGCATACATAGCACAATCCATGGCAAATAAACACAAGGGGTCAAGGATCACACTTTAGTATTTAAACCACAACAAGTGTACCCACTCTGATACCAATTGAAAGTTTAATATGGGTATACAACACCCTTGAACGTTTAGACCCCAAATACAAAATTACCAATTCAAGCTTTAAATCAAACAATTAATGTGAGGAATATGATAACAAGCTTATAAAAGAATTGATAACTAATCTAAGCCAAATATAAACACATTCACAGCAGTAAATATAAGGCAAAGATAAAGGAAAGAAGATGCAAACACACGGACAACACACGATGTGTTATCGAAGAGGAAACCGAAGCTCTCAGCGTAAAACCTCT
Organism: Quercus glauca; assembly: GCA_023736055.1. Taxonomy (NCBI): domain Eukaryota; kingdom Viridiplantae; phylum Streptophyta; class Magnoliopsida; order Fagales; family Fagaceae; genus Quercus; species Quercus glauca. Next base: position 60,559,134 of record CM043322.1, read on the forward strand.
CTGTCGCCCTCCAAACGGTCAAATAATCTACTAAAGAATATAGTTGTGATACATGAACAGCAGAAGACCCTCCAAGCCTAATCTACCCAAGTACCTAAGCCCTCCAAGCTTCTTGCTCCAACGAGGTTACGCCAAACATATTTCTTCTTTAGCTTCCCAGATTCCGCTGCTAGACCATAGCATCAACCAATGTAGATTGGTTCCTTCCTAACTGCTTCCCAATAGTACCAAATAACCTTCTCAATGACGTGGGTGTGGTGAGATAACGATTTGGCTAAAGGCCTTTCAAATGTATGACAATGAAGAGGAAGAGAGTAGAGGAATTTGTAGAGTCTCTAAGGTAAAAATTATGGATGAATCAATCTTATATTTCTCTAGGGTTTCTCTCACAAAATTCTCTTTGGAAGCTCTCTCAATATGGTGGGTATAAGGGTGTATATATAGTAAGGTGAGAAGGGAATATAAAACGTCAGTTTTTGCCAAACAGGGCATTTTGGCGACTTGACCTCACGACTAGGTTAAGTCGCGAGATCAAGCCGCGACATAACGGCCTGGCCAGCCTGTGACTTTTGTCCTGTAGTGCGACAGCTGGCGCGACTCTTTAGCTTCTGGCATGCTTGGCACGTGTGCAAACATTTGGCAACTTGCAAGCCGCGACTCACCCACAAGATCCAGTCGCGAGACTCTGTTTTTCTTGCATACTCTTAAGCTTTTCTTCACATCTTCTCACACACTACCCTTACAATTTTCCCACATAAATACAGGATTACTAAGTGCTAAATTACAAGCAAATTGGTCATGGAATAAAGCCAATAAGATGGTTGACTAAATTCAACCTTACACTTCTTCTTCTTCTTCTTCTTCTTCTTCTTCTTCTCTGTCTCTATTTTTTTTTTTTTTTTTTCATTTTTGCTGTTTTGCCTGCAATTGCAATGCTTCACTGTCAGTCTGTCACCCACTAATTTTCTTCTTAAATGGGCATTGTTTTTCCACCACTCTTCTAGCTTCTTTTTTTTTCTTTTTTTCTTTTAAATAAAAATTTCATGGGAAATGGTTGACTATCAATGTCTCTCTTAACTTTTTGGGAATACCTTCTATCCGTAGCTGGCCTAAACCACCTCTTTTGCACCACCAATAATAAATCACGACCTCAGCTAATAACTTAAAATTTAATATATCTTATTACACACGATTATAACCCACATAATATCCCGAATTTTTTCCCAAATTCAAACACATTCTTCTCCCTGATCCCTCTCATCTGATCTCTGTTTCTCTTTTCATCTCATCAAAACCCAGTGATAATCTTCTCCCTGCACCCACACCACCTCCGATCTGCCATCAGCCAATGATGATGCTCCAACAACTGGCTGTGTATTTCAGCCACCCACCTTTGTTTATTAGATTAGGTAAAATTTTGATATCTCTTTCTTTAATTGAATTTTTTCTCCTTCCTTGCTATAGATCTCTAGTAACTGTAGTTGGGTATGGGCCTCTCTCATTTCAATTTCTCTCTCTAATGTCTTTTATTTATTTTCACTAAAACCCTTTAGGTCTTGTTTTGTTTTTGTTTTGATCCTTTTGATAACTTGGTTTTATTATGGACTGTAAAGCTTGATAATTTTTCCTAGGTTTGAAAATTGGGGTTGTTGGGTATGGCTGAAGGTTCTGTGACTAAATGAAAAATGCCTTGCAATGGCTATAGATCTCCAAATTATAAATCTATATGATTACTCATCAAAAAAGTTTATTAGGTAGTCAAATAGGCTTAGGCATGGCTTAAGATAATTTAGATAAAGCCTTGCATAATTTTAAAAAAAAAAAGTAAGTGGAATGTTGAACTGTAACAAAAGTGTTAAGTATATTAATTTCATACGTATATATAAGTTAATGAATATATATATATATATATATATATATATATATATAATTGCAGTAATCCAAAAACGGAACACCAATATTGACCAATATCTAAATATTTCATTCCCTTACTAAATCGAAATGACTTTAGGTACGATATTGATTCCTTTGATTGAGAAACTCAATATCTATTTATGTTATCTTAAGATTTAATATTTCTTATTTTCCTTAAGAAAGTTATGATATGAAAAATACATTTGAAAGATAAATCTTTACATTTGTTTAGACTATTTTAGTCAAATTTTCAATTTTTACTAATTTAAAATATTTATTTATATTTTAAATAATTATTAAATTAATTATTGTGTCATTACGGTTCGACCCTAGTCCTCTCTCAAAAACCTTGAACCTTTACATTTTTCGGTTTTTTGAATGGTTCAAATTTCAAAACCATGATCATATCTTCAATTATGTTTGCAATCCACCATGGCTAGTGATATTTTTCCTTCCAAAAAAAGTTGAATTTCTTTGCTGGCAGTAAGGATAACACTCTTGGTGTAGCCCAACTCCTTCACTCTGAGTATCCTCTCTCACTGCTACTAGTTTGCCACTATGCTAGTGGTGGAGTTAGAAATTTTTTCCAATGGCCAAGCTAAATGTAAAAATATTATTGATAAGAAAAACATTACTCCATAAAGTCGTGCTTTACATTCTTTCTTAATATTAAAATTGATTTTGAACTCAATTTTTTGAACTTTTTTTTAATTTACATAATTAAACTATCACTCAAAAATTTATTGTCTATGGTCCCAACTTCTATATTTAACACATTTGAATCTTAATTATTTTTTCTCTTAAAACATACAACAATTGTGAATAGTTTCCTCATAAATTCTCACACATTAAAAACCTTTTTTTTTTTTGAAAGAATTAAAATCTAAATATAAAATGTTATAATCTTGTTATATATTCTTCGAAGAAAATGTAAATAAAATGTATAATGTATAGTATCATAAAAAATAAAAAATAAATAAAAAAACCCAAACAGTTTATAAAAATACCTCCCCAGGTAATAACTATAAAAACAAATCACTAGTCAAAATTGAATATATAAAAAGCATAGAATAACTTAATATAAAATAAAATAGAAGAGGCTAAGTTATTGAATATTAATCTTTACAATGTCACCCAAATGAAATCTCTCAAATTCTCATCAAAATTAATATTATTTAGGGTACGTTTGGCACGCTGAATAGGAATTACGACATGAATTGTAATCTTTATTATTAGGAATAAAATGTATTGTAATGTAATAACTAAATATATTCATAAGTTTCATTGTGAGTTATAACATTAGAATAAAACTTAAGATTTATTTTATGAAATATCTTACTCATACAATTATATCTCCTTAAAAATTATTATTTTTTAAATTTAAGAGAGATATATGTTATTTTTTTATTTTTATAATTGTTAAATGTATATGGAAATTTTGTTTATTTGGAAATGTATTAAGTTTTGAAACTATTGCCCTTACTAAGAAATAGATAGTACAACCCTTTTAAAAATGAATAGTTATTCCTCATTTTAAAGAATAGCAATTCATAAGGAATTACTATTTCTTATAATAAAAACATAACCAAACTAAAAAATAGCTAAACTATAGGAATAATTATTATATTACAGTACCTATACAGTCTACTAAACACCCCCTTATATTTTACAATTTCTTAAGTAGGTAGTGCAAGCCAACTGTGGACACTCGTGAAACGACATTTTGTACTAAAATACATGAAACAACATAGTTTTGAACACTGAATTAGCACAAAACATGTAAATGTAACAGGAGGCAAATGGACATTTTTAACACCAAAAAAAAAAAAAAAAGTTAAAAGCCACGGGATCTTCATACATGCAAAAAATTAAAGTAGCATTTTAAGGAGTTAATAATGGAAATTTAAGCACATATTAAATTTTAGGAATATATAAATATCCTTTTATTATTGACACCTGATAGACATGTATTAGATAAAACTGACATGGACAAATGATGATGCTCCATGTGGCTTTGTTTGTCCAAATCATCTGAATAGATACAACACGTATCAATCTTTATAAGCTTGACAATCATGGCACATGACAGAAGATTAGGTGAGGCTTCTACCTAAATATATATTATATATTATATATTATATTAGAGCCTAATAAGGCAAAAATAAGACACGAAGCTGCAGAGTTTTCTGCTTCCTTTACTCTTGACTTTTCTTTTCCCTCTATATACAAACAAAGATCTACTATTTGAACCGAGCATACATATTTCTTGTTGTGTGATGGACCCTCCTCCTCCTCAATGCTGCAAGTAATAGCAAATGTACATTTCGATTTAATATCTTACAAGATAGAAAGAAAGTGAGAATATGAAAAATGGTGGTGTTTATTATACACATTTAAACTACACAAAAATCATGACTTGAAGTCACAATTTCCAATTGGAAATCATGACTTTAAGTGCAATTTAAGTGTAATAGTGTGTGACCTAGTTTTACCCTTTGGAAAAACAGTGAATATGTCTTCTAAAAGAAAAATACTATTTATTCAGAAAAAATAGTGAATAAATAAGAAGAAAGGCATGAATATTACATATCCAGCGTAGGTGGTTTAATAGAACACACACAAAGGAGATTTAAAAATGCAGTCGCATTGTAAGATTAATAACTACAATGAAGGTGTGAATGCCCACAATTCAATAGAACAAACCATTTAACCCTAGCTAGTTCATCTTCCCCCTTCCTCCCCTCCATCCAAACTTGCCAATAAAGATATATATATATATATATTCACGCATGCTTCCAGTCATTTTAAAGCTAGTATTCTAGCTTCTCATAGCATTCTATCCCATCCTTATAAAGTTCTGAATCATGTACAATGAGAGAGAGGGAGAGAGAGAGAGAGAGAGAGTACAAAAGGCTTAATTTTAATTCAACTCACAAAAGGAAATGAAGCCTTAGTTTAAAACGTGTGTGTATGAGCATTAGCATCCGGGGAAGGGAACCGGTTGCTATTTTACCATCTAAAAACTTGCTTTATTATTATACCAACTCACTTTACAATACACCTTACAACCCAATTTTTATTTTCACATACAACCATTAAAATAATATAACTACACAATAAAATAATATAATATAAAAAACTGAGATCTCTTTTCCTATCTCTCACATCCACCCACTGCCATCATAGAGCATCCCAATAGCACCACCCACCACTATCGCTGGTCAATTTGAACTGAAACCCAATATCCAACTCACCAAACACCTTAATTGAAAATCACCAAATACCCCAACAAAACCCAAAACCAAAATCCAAAGGAACAACCACCACCACCATGAATAGACCCAACCACCACCGAAACCCAGCCACCAAAACAACCATCACTGAAACCCACCACCAAATAGACCTAGCAAGCACCAAAACCCACCACCAAACAGATCCATTAAACAATGAAATGACCCACCACAAACCCGTTCACCGATTCAACTCCACAGCTGAAATGCCACCACTAAAACCCAGCAACAACAATTTGATCCAACCAAAACTTAGTTAGACGGACCAAGATAGATGATTGAGAAACATGCTATGAATATAGAGAGAAGAGTGGGAAATGGAGGTGAGAAATAGAGAGAGAAGAGGGAGAGATGGAGAAGTGAGACTAAGAAGAGAGGAGACAAAGAGACCAAGAAGGGGAAAAATAAAGACAGAATAGGGAGAATCAGAGGAAAGAGGGAAGTGGGAGATAATAAAAAAAATAGATTTTAATGGTACAACCTGTGAACAATAAGATTACATTAATGCAACCTAAGTATAGCGGGGTTGTTTGTTCTGTATGTGCAATGGTGAAATCGTAGTGTAGGTGCGCCTCATAACATTCTAGACACTTGGATGTATTATTTTGTGTATATATAACATTCTAGACATTTGGGATGTAATTATTGATATGGTGTAATTAAATATGTTTAGTTTCTTGGTTTAATGTGGTATTGTATTTGCTATTGGAAAATATGAATTGTGGTTCATTACAGTTGCTATAAAATAGGTATTGGAAAATATGTATTGTAGGTACATTACAGGTGCTAAAAAAATTAAAAAAAAAAAAAAAAAAAATGACCCATCCCGGCGACTTGAAAACCGCTGGAATAAGGTTTGGAATTTTTTTTTTTTTTTTTAAATGACCTATCCCAGCGCTTTTGAGAGCACTGGAATAGGTACCACCTATGCCAGCGCTTTCAAAAGCGCTGGCACAGGTAGTAAAAGCGCTGGCATAGGCCTTTTAATTTTATTCATTCATGACTTATACCAGGGCTTTTGAAAGCGCTGGCATAGGTAGTACCTATTCCAGTGCTTCCAAAAGCGCTGGCACAGGTAGTAAAAGCGCTGGTATAGGTTATATTCATATTTTCATAAAGACTGTCTCGACACAAGTAAAAACGCCAAAACAGGGTCTGAAAGCGTCGGGACCTAACCCAACGCTTTTGAAAAGCGCTGGTACAGGTCCGACGACCCTATCCCCACATTCAAAAACCAACGGTTTGAAGTGCCGGGATAGGAATTTTGACCCTATCCCAGCGCTTTTTGTGGCAATCCTAACGGTTTTGAAAACGCTAGGATAGCCCCCTTTTTTTTTTAGTGTTTGTATAAAGAGAGAAAAGAAAGAGAGTAACTTGGGGACCTACGGCGGCGCCTTCAATCCTTTTGTTACTGTAGCCCTACAGGTGTTAAAATTATAGATTTTTTTACATTTTATTTGTTGAGATAATTTTTTAAAATAACTCTGTGGGTTCAACTTAATATGCTAAATGTCTAATTATTATAGTAATTTTTTGGCATTTATTATCACTAATTGGATTGTGTCCTATTTAAATGAAAGTCATATGTAATAGGGAAATTATTGTGTACTCCCGGAGTACCATAAATGCATGCTCTCTCCTCTCACATGAATGGTGGGTCCTACTAATTAAATTCATGGTGGGACCCACCATTCATGTGAGAGGAGGGAGCACGCATTTATGGTACTCCGGGAGTACCTAATAATTTTCCTATGTAATGCCATTTTAGAATTTCTTATATATGTGTGAGTTCCAGTTAGCTCAACTGGTAAAGTCTCTGATAGTTGTATAAGAGATCTGGAGTTCAATCCCCGCCTACACCAAAAATTGATTGGTGTCTTAGTCTGATGAGAAAGTGTTATCATCAGAAGCGGATGCCATAGGTTAAAACTCTCTCCAAAAAAAAATTTTTCTTATATATGTTACCTGGGGTATGGGGGGACAAAATGATAATTGTTCTTTAAAATTTTTTAATTTGGTTAGTATAACTCCAATATATGTATGTATATATTTACTCTTTTTTTTTTTTCCAAAATTGTTTTGGGGCCCTTTGGTGCCAACATTGCTCTGCCACTTAAAGTACCAAAATGCTCGATCTCAGTTGGTACCATGTCCATTGAAAGCATGAAAATTGCATTCAGTACCAATAAAGCTCAATTAAAAATTACACAATAGACTAAAAACTAACCTTCTCCACAAGACAAGTTCAAAAAAAACACCTTCCCCACAAGACTCTCAACATAACTTTCACAAAATAACAAAAGCTTACACGGAGGCAACTACTGAAGACCTTCTAGCATGTCTGGAATGCAACTTCTTAATGCATCAGAAAGATAATGTTATGATGATGGATTGAACTTTTATCACCTATAATCAATTTATCTATACTTTCTTTATGTATTAGTTTAATTTAAATGGTTGATTATGTGAATTTTTGTGGGATTTACTTTTACTTTAACAGTTTAACCAACTAAGAAATATCGAGCCCTATACTTTCGAGTGGTACCTCAACGTCTCCTCATTGTAGAAACTAGAAAGCGCAGGTATGAAGCCGGAATTCTCATCCCCTCAAACTTTTAAGTTTTAACAACCATACATTTTTTTTGGTGTAATCCCAACAATAATTTAGGATTTTTTGTTTTTTATGAACAAAATTTTGGGTATGGTAATAGCTATTAGTATCTTTAACAAATTGAAGATTTTGATTAAAAAATCATGAGATGATTACTTCATGCTACGGTATGTTATAACTTGTAAATCAAATAAATCTCCAATTATTAATCAAATAAATCAAAAGTGAGATGATAACATAAACCATAATAAATAAATCACTATTCAAATGAATAATAACTAATGTTCTTCTTTTTTTTTTTTTTTTTGAGAAAGATAATAACTAATGTCCTAATAAGTTTAAAAACTTGTTTTCTTGATATATATATATACACACACTTAAATAAAGTTTGAGAGAAAATGAATAATTATTATGTGTTCCTAAGTTTATAGTGACATCTACCATAAATGTGAGAAAAGAGAGTACCATATCACTATATTTTAAAAACAATTATATAGTTCTCCAAAGAGAAAAATAACGTATAAAAAAGCATTTCTTTTTATTCTTCAAAAGACTCTTTTTAAAAGAAAAGGTGATACCAAAAAATTAGATTGTACGACATTATTCCATGACCTTATGAATAGAGAGGAAAGGAGGTCATGGAATAATGACAATTATCATTACCTGATATGCTAGTTGACATGGGGGACAAATATTTAAAAAAGAGCATCACCGTTTCTTTTTTTTCTTTCTCCTCAATGTGTGTTTGGGTAGGGATTAAAAATTAAAATTATTTTACTATTTAGTTTATTTTTGCTATTATTTATAAGCCTCATTACACTTTTTAGCACTATTTATGGGTCTCACTGTACTATTTTAACTATTTTTTATTTTTATTTACAATACTTTTAGCAATAATTTTTCAATTTCAACAAAATAAGCAGTATTTAAACATACCCTCTGCCTTTGTCTTTCTTTTGTTTGTTTGTTTGTTTGTTTTTTTTTTTTTTTTTTTTTTTGCCTGCAATTACAACGCTTAATTGTCGTTGACTTATTTTCTTAGGCATTGTTTTTCCACCACTCTTCTAGCATCTGCCTTTTTCACAACTATTATTTATGGACCTCACTGCACTTTTTGGCACTATTTATGAACCCCACTGTACTATTTCAACTATATTTTACCTTTATCTACGATACTTTAAGCAATAATTTTTCAGTTTCAACAAAATAAGCAGTATCCAAACCAAGGAAGTCGATACCGTACCGTACCGGCCGTACCAGCCGGAATATTTCGTATCGGCAAGTATTCCGGTACACAAACCCCCCTGTTTCGTACCGGAAAAAATACCGGCCGTACCGGCCATGTACCGTGCGTACCGGCTAATTTCGGGCAATACCGGCCGGTACCGGGCGTACCGGCCCGTACCGGAAAAAAGTTTTTTTTTTTTTTTTTTTTTTTTAAGTTTTGTAATTTTTGAATTTTTGTTAGGACAGAATGGTAACTTATTTGCATTAACTTATTAGTATTATTTGTTTTCTTAGTATACAATGGTAAGTTTTAAACTTTCTATATTTTATATTGTATTTTTTTTCATCTTTTAATTGATACTAAAGTCTAAAACCATAAATAATTAGTTCTGAATTGAGGAAATATTTTATGGTAAACTTTTATATTTATTATAATACACACACACACACACACACATACATACATACATACATATATATATATATATAAAATAGTGGTAAACCCGAAACGGTACACCGGTATTGACCGGTATCCGAAATATATCGTACCGCTGGCCAAACCGGTACAGCCTCCGGTACGGTATTGACTCCCTTGATCCAAACACACCCTCTACCTTTGTCTTTTGTTTTTTTGTTTTTTTGTTTTTTGTTTTTTTTTTTTTTTTTTTGCCTGCAATTGCAACGCTTAATTGTCGTTGACTAATTTTCTTAGGCATTTTTTTTCCACCACTCTTCTAGCATCTGCCTTTGTCTTTCTTTTGTTTTTTTGTTTTTTTGCATTTTTTTTTTTTTGCATTTTTTTTTTTTTTTTTTTTTGCATTTTTGCCTGCAATTGCAATGCTTAATTGTCGTTGACTAATTTTCTTAGGCATTGTTTTTCCACCACTCTTCTAGCATTTTTATTCATAAAGATTTCATGAAAAATGGTTGACTATATATCGATGTCTCTCTTAACTTTTTTTATTGGGTCTCATAAAAAATGGTTTATGGGTGGACAAACTAATGTTCACTACTCTTCTAGCTTTTGTGTGTGTATGTATGTGCGTTTTTTGAGTAAATTTCATGAGAAATGATTGACTATTCAATGTCTCTCTTAACTTTTTTTTATTGGGTCTCATAAAATAAAGTTTATTGGGTAATCTAATAGGTGTGGGCATGGCTTAAGATAATTTAGATGTAAGCTTGAATAAAATTAAAAAAAAAAAAAAAAAAAAAAAAAAAAGTAGAATATTGAATTCTAGCAAAAATGTTATGTATGTTATTTTCATATGTGTATATAAGTTAATGAATATATATATAATTGTGGTAATCTGAAAAAGGTATAATAGTATTGTCCAATATTGAAATATTTCATTTCCCTCACTAAACCAAAATGACTTTGGGTACAAGATTGACAAACTCAATATCTATTTATGTTTTCTTAGGATTTAATATTTCTTATTTGCTTTTTGAAATTTATGATTTGAAAAAAAATATTTAAAAGATAAATCTCTATATTTATTTGGACTGTTTTAGTCAAATTTCAAGTTTACTATTTTAATATATTTATCTATATTTTAAATAATTATTGAATTAATTATGATGTTATCACGGTTTAATCCCAATCTGATTTCAAAAACCTTGAACATCTTTTTTTTTTTTTTTTTTGAATGGTTCAAATTTCAAAATCATGATCATATTCTCAATTATGTTTGCAATAATCCACCATGGCCAGTGATTTTTTTTTCCTTCCCAAAAAGTTGAATTTCTTTGCTGGCATTAGGGATGATCATCCTGGTGTAGCCGAACTCCTTCGCTCTGATTATTTCCTCTCTCACTTCACTACTACTAGTTTGGCCACTGCCTCTCCTTCCTTGGTACATTTTCTTGGTGTAGCCCAACTTCACTTTATTAGAGAGAGAGAGAGAGAGAGAGAGAGAGAGAGAGAGAGAGAGAGAGAGAGAGAGAGAGAGAGAGAGAGTTAAGTTTTGTCCATCTACCGCTCCTTCCTCATGATTTTAGTGAAGAGCTTAGATCCCTAAAATTCTTAATATAATTCTATCATATAGTTTTTGACATCATTTCTATCAATTTTAAAATAACTAAATATGATTTTATGATGTTTTTAATATTTAATAGTTCAACTAGTATTTTTTGACGTTTCTAATAGATACATTTATGGTTCAAATCTCTCTACCTCATTATATCTATTGCCAAATGTCTTTGTATCTTGCTACCAAGGATCTTATAATTCAAATGATACATCCTAGTGGAAACATCTATGATTTAAATCCCCACACCCCCAATTACTGAATTATAAAAATAAAATAAAAAAAATCCTATTAAAACTATTTAAACAAATATTGACTATTATGGTTTTGGCTTCCATTCAGGAAGAAGATTACATGAAATGATTGGATATTGGGTAATGCAAAAGTAAATGATGGAAGTTGAAATTTATTTTTCTTTTAAGTAAAAGCCATAGGTTTTTTTTTTTCCCCAATAGTCAAGTATTTGTTTTTTTAGATCCAAGATTCGAATCAAGTTGAATGTTGTTCAAGGGTCAAATATTTTTATCGACTCAAAAAGAAACACCAATGATTTGACTTTCCAAAAAAAAAAACCAATGAAATGCATTTAGCAAAAAGTAAAAACACAAATCAAATTAATACAAAAAAAAAAAAAAAACGAAAAAAAATTTCACTGTGGTAAACAATAATATTTTTTGATGAAAGTGGTGAACAATAATATAATCCTACATTCATTCCAAATATGTGTATATATATATATATATATATATATATTACATTAATCCTACATGACACGAGCTTAGTTAGTCACCAACGAGGCAAAGACACTGGGCCAAGTCCATCGTGGGAGCTAATTAAGTTTGGGTAAATTGATTTCAAATCACGCTTGCAAACTCAAATTTGACTTTTTTATTTTTATTTTTTTATATTCTCTGTTCATACATTTCAATGATTTCATAAGTGAATCTTTACTTTGCTCACATTTCTTCAAATGTAACAAAAAAAAGGTATGAAATTCGTAGTCCAAAACACATATTCATTAACATTGGTTTTTCAATCCATTTTCTCACTTTCCTTTCGATTATGTAATTTTAATTTATTCTCTTACATGGCATGCATATTAGGCTAAAGTCTTTAATACTACCTGCCATACAGATTAAGGAAAATGTTCCATGATAAAAACACATTTCAGTGACCGACATTGGTTTCTTGATCAATTTTCTCACTTTCCTTTCGATTATCTAATCTTGATTAATTTATTCTCTTGAATAGCATGTGTATTAGGCCAAAGTCTTTAAATGCACCTAGCATATATGGTTAATATTTTTTTGACAAAATTTAGCTATAAAATTGGTTGTATCCTTAGGTTACAAAGTTGGTTGTAGCCTTAAAATAAATATTACTATTTATTCTGAAAATCTAACTGTTGAATTACATGTTTTTTATGTTCTGAATGCACATATCAAATTTTGTGTCAATCGAATATTATTTACAATATGATCTATAATTAAGTTTATATTTTATGCATAATTTTAAACTAAAAAAATTTACAATTTAAACAATTTATTAATGACATAGCTATTAATATTTAATTTTTAAAAAATTTTACAATAATGAAAAAAATATAAAAAGAAGATATAATTCAATGGTTGATTTGTCAAAATTCATCTCCAATAAAAAATAAAAAATAAAAATTGAGTAAGGTTGTAGCGTTAAGTTATAACTAATTTTGTACTTAACTTTATCCATATTTTTTTTCTTATACATAACATTTTCTTTAAGAAGATCAACAGTAAAAAGCCAAAGTCTGTAGTTTAGTCGGAGATTATGATAAGAACTTACCATTTGATTTTGCCCAATGTGTATAAGGGCCAACATTGATGTTGAGAAACAAAATAATTTTCCGCTTTGCAACACAAACCTTAGTACATTGAAGGAAGCATTCGTTAGTGATGTCGGAGACTTTGGGCTAGGAATGTGTGGGTTTGATTGAATGTGGAATGAAATTCGAGTGGTGTTCATTTAGAGAAGACTAAAAGTGAATTTGACATCAGTTTTTAACTTTTAACTTTTTATGTACAATTTTTTAAAATCTCATCTTTTTTCACTTATTTTTTTGTTGTACTTTTCTTTGCTTTTTCAATATATAAGTATACTTCAACACACTTTCAACAAAAAAACTAGATAAAATATTCCTATACAGAAGGTTTTGATTGATTGAGGGTGGAAAAATAGGAGATAGAAAATATTTAATTTTTCCTTATTTGTGAAGACAAAAAAATGGAAAGCCCAAAGAGAAAACACATGGACTCCACAAATTTCTCTCACCCAAAATCCTTCCAATTTTCCTTTCTCCATTTTCTATCTCCACAAATAACCTCAACCAAACACACAATTAAGGTAGGGAATGTGTAGAGGGAGTAAGTCATGCAAAGAGACATTTGGTGGAGAGGAGAGAGAGAGAGAGAGAGATTTAGATGCTGAGTTAAGGTAAGCTAGATTAATAGGGGAAGCTGAAAAATGAGGAATCAGTGTGGGAGAGGAGGAAAAATTGTAGGCAGCTGTGTAGACACTCTCGCGAAACGGCATCATTTTGTAATAAAATGCATGAAATAACATCGTTTCGAACTCTGAATTAGCACAAAACATGTAGATGGGAGGCAAATGGACATTTTTAACACCAAAAAAAAAAAAAAAGGTTAAAAGCCACGGGATCTTAATACATGGAAAAAAAACAAATGGAGCATTTTAAGGAGTTAATAATGGAAATTTAAGCACATATTAAAATTTAGGAATTTATAAATATCCATTTATCATTGACACATGCTAGACATGTAGTAGATAAAATTGACATGGACAAATTAAAATTATTGTGCTCCATGTGGCTTATTTGTCGAAATCTTCAAAATAAATTCAACACTTATCAATCTGTATAAGCTCGACAATCATGACACATGTCAGAAGATTATACTTATATTAGAATTAGATTAGAGTCTAATAAGGCACAAATAATACTTGAAGTTGCAGAATTATCTGCTTCCTTCTCTTTTGACTTTTATTCTCCCACCATAGACACACCACCTATTTGCACCGAGTATGCATATTTCTTGCCTTGTGGTGGACCCTCTTGCTTCTCAATGATGAAAGTTATAGCAAAAGTACATTTCGATTCAATATCTTACAGGATAGATAGGAAAGTGAGAATTAAAATTAAAAAAAAAAAAACAAAAACAAAACAGTGAATGCTTTTTGAGTAAGAGAAATTGTGAATACTTAAGAAGAAGAAAGGCATGAAAATTCTATATCTAGCGTATAGTAGGTGCTTTGATAGAACACAATTGGAGTTGGAGGAGATTAAAAAAAAAAACACTTTCATTGTAAGATTAATAAGTACAATGAAGGTATGAGTGCCTAAAAGTCAACAGAAGTTAGAACAAACCACGTAGCCTACTAGTTCATGTTCAGTTCACATGCCATCGTGAACAGTATTCATGCTTTCAGTCATTGTAAACCTAGTATTAACCAAGTATTCTAGCTCGTCGTAACATTCCATGTCACCCTTCTTGTTAGAGATATATTAGATATATTAGTCCAATGTAATAAATCCAAGTCTATCTACTATGTGTGTAAGATAAGTTTTCAACTTGTACTAGTAGTCTAGGGTTTAGTCTCTTATATAAATCTCATGTTATGGTTTATTATAACACATACTTTGTATTGCACACTTACATAACAAAGATGTAACCATTAAAGATTTCCTCTGTGAACTAGGTCGTCAAGATTAAACCATGTAACACGTGTTTTTGTGTTTCGATTTGTTAGGTTCTAAAGGTTTAGGAATTTATGTATTTAAAACTCTAATTTGTAATGTTGGCAAACTATGATCAAAACAATGTACTTAGTCTTGTTTAGGCTTGCTCAAAGTTGATAAAATATTGTAAAGTTGGAATCGAGTGACTGCAGATGCATTGGGGCATTTCGGCCTGGCTCGATCGATCGAAGGTTAGACTCGATCGATCAAAAATTGGCCCAGATGCTTTTTCTGCAGAATTTCCAACCTAGCCCTAACTCTTTAAACGTTTAGAGTTTTATGTTTTTGCCCTATGTATATAAGGCAAATCTTAGCCACGTTTTTAAGAGTTGCACAAGTTGTATTGTTGCTCATACATTGCGGTTTTGTGTAAATCTCTTGTGAGATCTAGAGGAACTTTCCTTTACACAAAACTTAGGATTTTCAAAATTGAGATTACTTCAACATCTTGATGATCAACTTGGTTGCTGCCTTTGAAGCTTAAAGAATATCAAGCGTGGATGCTTGTAGCTAATTGAGGGATTCAAAGAAAGAAGTAATCCGTGGACTCATAGCCTGCGCGTGGTCGTGTCAGAAAGTTTTACTGGTGGGTAGTATTAGGAAGTCAAGCGGGGAGCTTATAAGTCCTTTTGTAAGAACTTCAATTCTTTCTTAGTGGATTCCGTTTTGCCTTGAGGATCGGTGGGTAAAATCCACCCCAGGTTTTTCCGTGTGGTTTCCTGGGTGATCATATCTTGTGTTATTTATTATTTCCGCTGCTTTATATGTTTTATATGCATGATATGAGTATTTGATTATTTTAACCTAGAATTGTTTAATTTGACTAAGTAACAACTTGGCTAATTAATTTAGGCTACGCAATCTGATTGTTTTTAAGGGGTCTAGAACCGTTCACTATTTTATACTTCTCATTATGCATCTACTCTAACATATACAATTTGATATACACATCTATACTAATATTTAACACTTATAAATTTCTGAATCAAACACTCATATGAGAGAGAGAGAGAGAGAGAGAGAGAGAGAGAGAGTACAAAAGGCTTTAATTAATTTTGGTTCAACTCACGAAAGTAAGGGAAATAACCCTTGCACACACTAACACACAGCAAATTAATTTGTGTTAGTGTCTGTGTAATAAACACCCCCAAAACTAATAGGCTTGACATCAAATAATTCAGAGCATGCACATGTACACGCGTACACATATATAATTCTTCAGTACTCATGATAAAGAAGTTCGAACCTGAAAATAGGATTAGGCCACCTTTTCTTGTCACAAACCTCATGTAATGTTAGTGGGCATAAAGTTTGGTAACTCATGCAAAGCTAGCTTTGCTGCATTACGCCTTGCAATGTCCATCTGATCAGAAGAACCTAAGGCAACAAGCACATCATCGACATAAGCTCCAACAATATTATTTTCCCCACTGCTCAATCTCTTAATATCAGGTTTCCTCCCCTGCTTCTGACACTGTTCAAAAAACGTCCTTACAGGCTCGGGTTGTTGTTGCAAGTCTTCAAGTGTGACAATACGTTCCA
This sequence comes from Quercus glauca, assembly GCA_023736055.1. Lineage (NCBI taxonomy): Eukaryota > Viridiplantae > Streptophyta > Magnoliopsida > Fagales > Fagaceae > Quercus > Quercus glauca. Next base: position 60,575,538 of record CM043322.1, read on the forward strand.
AGAGATTCTCAAAGATCTTCAAATATAAAACAACCAATGATGAATTCTATATCAACAGAGAGATAGAGACTAAAAATCGAAACAAGAAAAGAAAAAAGACAAATCATTTTTGTCAAATAACAAAAGAGAAGCTAAATACACACCACCCATAATTTTTGCAGGTCGAATTTGAGATCAACATATATAGCTGCTGCCAAAGACTCCACAATGTCAGCAAGAATCTTTGAGCCTTTAGTTGACCCATATAAAACTTTACCGTCTCCCCGACTGACTGCATCAGCAAACTCTTGAATCTATAGAAATAACACAAAACCATTTGAGAAGATCTTTGGTCAAATTCTGAACAAATTTTTAACCAAAGATAAGTCCAAAATATACATATCCACACCAGAATAGTTAATTATAAAGGAAAATCCTATAAAACACAGTACGTATAGAACACATTGTAAAGTCCCATTTTCAAATTATAACAACACAATGCTTGTATTTATACGCATTGTGTATAACAAAAACACAACTCTAATTATAAGCTCTTAAGCACATCCCACACAACGTTTATTTGCATTCAAAGGGTGTCTTTGATTCACTGGTTTTTTTTTATCTGAAATATATAAACATTCATTGCCATTATAAAATATTTACACCAGAAGAATTAGAGACAATGTGTCAGCATTCCAAAAATAATTCATTCCTTATATTTCTTGTGGATAAAAAAAAATGATCACTAAAAGGTAGAAACTAGACACAATGTGCTACCATAAATGTGCCACTAATTCTTGTTCTTATTTCTTTTTTTTTTTCTTTTTTTTTTTGTTATAATTTACTAGTTGAACAAATTGAAACCCATTAATTCTAGTGATAATAAATTCCTTATAATTCTAGACTCTAGAGACAATGTGCCACCATAAAAAAATAAATAATAAATAATAAAAAGCTCAATAAAAGCTGATTATTCAAAATCCAAAAAATTTCTAGCTGTAAAAAAAGACCAAAAATTTTCCATATAGGCCAAAATAAACTTTTCTTTTTGTGCCCCACTTATAAAATTTAGTTCTAAAATTTTTACAAAGAAGTAGTGTTTATTACTCACATATTGTTTTATACAATTTTATACACGCTCTAAAAAATAATTGAGGCCATAATTTCAATTATTTTTTAGAGTGTAAAATAGTTTGTGTGCAATAAAGTTAACCTCTTTAAAAAGTATTGATTATGTACTTCCTTCATTTTGCTCATGTATTTATTGTACAATGACTCAATCTTCCAATGTGCCTTGTTGTAAACACTTTGCAACTTAAACATTATGTGGATAAATTGATAGGGGAGACTGGTACTTTAATAATTTTTTTAGGAACAAAAATTACAATTTTTTAAACCAATAACCTCTATCTCAATCTCAAGGTGCACTTCCTTCTCCCACAAAAATGGGAGGAGTGTAATTTTTATTATTATTAGGAAGAAAGGAATTATTTTTTTTTCAAAAAAATAGAAACAATAAATCTAGAGAGAAACAAGATTATTTACATTGTTGATGTGGTCTATTGTGATTAATGTATAATAAAATGATGTTAATAGTGGATCCATGTGAAACCAATGTTGATCTAATCATGACTTACCACCTTAATAAATTGTGAAAAAGATTGTGAACAAATTTGTCTCTAACATTGCTCTAAATAAATTGCAACCTAAGGGACTTGAACTTGGACCATCTCTCTCTCTCTTAAAAACTCTAACATTAAACTCTAAACCAATAAATTTAACTTGTTGTAGCTCAACCATAGCCTGTGTTAGCTCAAGGCCTAGGCCTTAGGCCCCAACTTGTCTCAATTAAAAAAATTTTAAAAAAAAAGTGTTTTTAAGGTCCCCATTAAACATACAAAAGGCACCAAAATTGTAACAACAAAAGAATCCCAAAATTATAGAATGATTAAAAAAAAAGTGATTTTTGCATTCTTTCTCCATCTTTAAAAATGCCCTCAAAATGTTGAGTAAATAGAAATCTAATACAATTGAAACCTTAAATTTTTTTTTTTTAAATAAAAATAAAAATTGTTATGAGTGTGCCAAATAGTAATTGAAAATCAAATTTTCTAACAACTTGTAAAAAAAGATATTAATAAAAACTAAAAATAAAACCTATTTTGGCAATTTTGTATCTCAAAAACAAAGAAAAACTAGTTTTAAACCCCAAAAAAAAAAATGAATAAATAATATTTATATATTAAAATATAATATGCCAAATTATGAAAAAAAAAAAAAAAAGAAAAAAAAAAGAAGAGATATAACAACATTAAGAATAATACAGAAAGTAACTAATAAACAAATAAAAATAAAAAGCCTAACCATATGTGTCATTACTGAGCATTCGCATAAGTCTATCTAAATTTTTCTATCTATTTTAACATAAAAACTTTCTTTCTATATTTGACACAATTACTTTTACGAAACAACCGAATCAGACGGTCTATTTTACACTCCATTTTAATTGAATAATCATTTTTTTACCTTTACTTTCTCCAGTTCTCTCTCATCCCTCGAGTCTCTTAACTCTCTTCATCCTCTCATCTCTCAACTCCTTCATCTCAATCATCTCTCTCATCTCTGCTCTTTTTCATCGCCATTGTTGTCCTCTCTCTCTCTCTCTCTCTCTCAAACTCAATTTGAACCATCATCAACCCACCACTATCCTTTACCCTTTTTTCTCGATCAGGCCTAGCCAAGACCCCAATGTTTCTCTCTTTCAATTTGATTAGCAACACAGAATCACAGGTTTCTTTGGGTTGAAAGCTTTTATTGCTTCATCTTACCCATGACCCGAACATGGGTTTTTTGGGTCAAAGTGAAATGGGTCAAGATGAAGTTGGGTCAAGGTGAAATGGGTTTTCTAGGTTGAGGCAAAAATTCTACTGTATTTTCCTTTGAATTTGGTTTGCATTTTTGTTTATTTTGGGTTTTTTTTTTTTTTTTTTGGTTGATTTTGGTTTAATTTTTTGTTGATTTTGGGTCAATTTTGAGTTCAAATTATAATATGTTGTGATAGGTCATGGTGGTGTTAGTGGGTGGTACTAGGTTGCGATGGTGGGTGGTGCTGATGTGGTGGTGGTTGGACAGTGGTGGGTTGTTGATCAATTCTGTCCGATTTAGAGGAAGAGTGAGAGGGAGAGAGAGAAGTCAAATGGAGAAAAAAGAGAGGTGAGAGAAAATAAAATAAAATAATGAAATACACAGTTACAGTAACTATATACCTTTACATAATTACTGCAGCAATTGTATAAATTTACACAACTTTAGACTAGCTGATGCAGAAGAATTTTGGGGTTAAATATACAAAGTTTGGCACTTTTTGTATTTTATATTCACCAGCGTGGATGCTTATTATACTTGTAAAATATGGAAAATGCTAAAAGTAATAAATACTACCTTCTTAAGTAAAATTTACAAACAGATATGGCAATTTATATATAAAAAGGAAAAGTGAGAAGTTTTTTTTAGACCTCATCAACAAGAGAAGTGGCAGCATTGTGCCTGATGTAGTGGTGGAGGCCGCGGTGGACAGCAACGTGTGCTAGCTTCTCGTTGCTGACGTTGGCGTCGCGTAGGGACGAGAGCTCTCCTGTTTTGAGGCCAGGGTATGTTGAGTACAGGTGTTCGCTTAGGGCGAATCTGAGCACCGCATCGCCTAGGAACTCAAGCCGCAGCTTGTACGGCCTAAACGACTTGCCGTTGTTGTGGTTGGTGTAGGCGGAGTGTGTCAGTGCGTCTTGTAGAAGTGTCTTGTTCTTGAACCTGTAGGAGAGAGTATTTTTTCCACGGCTCTTATGTTGGTTTTTGATTCTCTGTGAAGTTTTTTTATTTTAGAAATGCAATAGTCTAGTAAAAAACCAACGCCTAACCAGATAAAGAAAGTAACCACCAGACTTGAAGGAGGAGGTAACTTCTCCTCCTCCCAGGGAAAAAGCAGAGAATTCATATACAGAATTCCTAAATGAACAACTTGCTAATTCATGGGAGTGAATAAGAAGGTTTTTGACGCTTTTATTTACTTTATATTGTCTTGGCATGCGAAAAAATGAGATTCTAAATGGCTTGGATTCGACGCGGTCAGGGACATGATAATTGTTGAGTCTGTCTGGTACAATTCCATTGCTGTTATTTGTTATGCAATAATTAAATAAACAAAAAGGAATAACGAATAATGACAACAAATAAAGCTAAGCCTTCATTTAGGAGCTCATAAGAGAATGGAATAAGATGGAATGAGTAAAACTTAAGAAATGAGAATTAACAGAATGAAATGGAACGTATTTAAGTAATGAAAATAAATGAAAAAGTAATGAATAAAATAAAGCAGATATTATATGTTTCTATATTACATGTAATCTATTCCAAATTCACATCTAATATATTTAGTTTTACAATTTGACAGCACTACCAGCCGAGCTTAAGTTCAAAACAAATGCCCCTTCTATTGGTTAAGATTGAAGCACTTATTGCTAAAAAGCAAGCTCCTGGAATTTCTAAAAAGTAATGATTATCACGTACTTTGCATTGCACATTCCGCATACACTTTTTTTGAAATCATGTTTTCAAATGAAGTGTGTATGGAATATACAATAACGAATGTGCAGCAAGATTTTCTCATTTCTCTAAGAGTAGTGATTGTTGCACATAATGTGTTGTGTACGACAACTGAAATCGTGATTAATGATTATCACACATTTGTCATTGTATATTCCGTACACACTTCTTTTGAAATCATGTTTTGAAAATATAATTTCACAATTATAGTTGAAATAATGTTTTCAAAAGAAGTGTTTAGAGTATACAATAGTAAATGTGCAGCATGATTTTCTCTCTAAGAGTAGTGATTGTTGCACATAATATGTTGTGTGTAATAACTGAAATCGTGATTTCAAGTCGCGATTTCAGTTATTGCACTTAAGAGTGTGTACACAGAATTACCGTTCCTTTAAAGTGGCTGAACATTGCTTAATGAAGCATATTCGATTGGTTGTGAAAATGGCATAAAATGCCACTATTACAGTAGTATAGCATTATTATTGTTATTTTTTTAAGAATCTTCCTTTACTGTTATCTAGTACAATCCCCCACCCTCACCTTTTTTTTCCCTGAATGACACAATTCTTTACTTTTTTTTAAAGAAAGGGCAGAATATTTATTCAATACTAGAAATTTACTAGTGTTTATACTGATGGAGAGGCTCCCCACCTGGTCTCAGCAGCAATGGAATTACAAGCACAATCTGCTAAGGCTAAAGCATCCAAGTTGCAACCTTTATCTAAAAAAAGATCACAGCTTTTAAAATTTGCACTAGCCATCTTCACATCCTGAAATATAATAATTGTCCATTACATAATTTTGTTTAGTTCACCATCATATGATCAAATCCTGCTCCTGCTCCGGCTCCGGCCTGTAGTGCTGGAACCTGGTTTAATTACTCCGACATTGTGAAGCAACTGTTGCAGCCACATCCTTCTTGTGGGATCTTCCTGGAAGCATAAATGAAGATCATCAAATTGGAAAATAACCAAACAACAGGGAGAAGTAAAATGAAAATATACACAAGTCAAAAGAGCAGAATTAAGTGATTTTCCTTTTTGTCAAGAAACTAGCAACCAGTCAAATTCTCTCAATCGTTTTGCCATCTATGTTTTTTCTGAATGCAGAAACACTATCCACTTTTTTCTTCTTCTTTTTCTTTAAAGGTGACAAAAAAGATAACAAATTTACTCATTGTCAGTTGTTACCATGTCCATTCAAAACATGATAATTGAAGTCAGATTCACAAATCATAGCTACCAATAAAGCTCAGTTGAAAATCACACAATAGGCTAAAAACTTTCACAAAATAACCAAAGCTACTTTACGAATGAAATCAGCGGCAGGGGGAAACACTTGCATGGAAGCAACTACTGAAGGTAGCATCTTGCAATATGTCCAGAAGGCAACTTCTTAATGCATCACATTCACAAGCCCTGCAACATAAAAATGAAACAACATTTCCATCAGAAAGATAGTTGAGAAAAAAGAAATCTAGGAAGGAGAAGGGGGTGGCAGCATAATTTGAGAACTGGACTTTTATCAAATATAATTCGAATCTTTTTACAGCCATACATTTTTCGTGTAATCCCAACAATAATTTTGGATTTTTTTGTTTTTATTGAAATAAATTTTGGGTGTGGCAAAAGCTATTATCAATACTTCATGCTATATAGATCATAACTTCATAACTCATAAATCAAATAGATCTCCAGTAATCCAGTTTGCTAATCAAATAAATCAAAAGTGAGAGGATCACATGTTAGTTACCATAATTAATAAATCATTATTCAAATGAATAATAACTAATATTTTAAGTTTTAAATTTATTTTCTTGATACGCTTCAATAGAGTTAGAGAAAAAATAAGTAATTATTAGGTGTTCCTAGAAATTATAGTAGGGTCCATCATGAATATAAGAGGGAAAAGCCCCTATGCTATAAGAACACTTAATAATTTTCTAAAGAAAATTTGGAATCAGAAAACAACACTTCTCTTTCTAAAAGAAATGATACCACAACATTAGATTGTACAACATTATTCCAAGATTTTATGAGCAGAGAAGAAAGGAATATGGACAACGGACAATTATCATTACCTGATATACTAGTTGACGTGGGGGAACAGAATATTTAATATGATTAGTTCATGGTTCTAAATTGGAGGGGGGGGGGGGGGGGGGGGGGGGGGGGGGTCCTCTTAAAATAATTCTATAGTATAGTTTTCGACATCATATCTATCATTTTGAAACAAGTGTATTGGATTTTACCATGTTATTAACATTTAATAGTTCAACTAGTATCTCTTGATGTTTTCAACAAAGATGTCTAGAGATCGAATCCACCCGTCTCATTATATCTATTATCAGATGTTTCTGTAGTTTGCTAGCTTATTACCAAGGGCCTTATATCTTGACCGGTATTTTGGTACCTCCCAGTGAAACATCTAGGATTTAAATTCCCACACACCCAGTGTTGAATTATAAAAAAATAATAATAATAAAAATAAAAATAAAAATAAACCTTATATAAAAATTATTTAAACAAACATTGATTATTTTTCTTTTGTTATCAATCCAAAAAGAAGATTATGTGAAATGATTGGACATTGGGTAATGCAAAAGTAAAAAATGGAAGTTGAAATGGAATTTTTCTTACCCAATTTATTTTTTTATTTTTTAAGTGAACCATAGTCTTCTTTTCCAATATTAGAGTCAGTATTTTTTTTTTTAAAGAAAACCAAAATTCGAGTTAATGTGAATGTTACAATCAAGGGTATAATATTTTTATCGACTTTTTTTTTTGTTAAGTAATCAAATTAACCAATGAAATGAAATCTTCTCAAAAAAAATATATCATTGTGTTAAGCACCAATGAGGCAATGACATTGGGCCAAGTCCTTTGTGAGGGCCAAGTTTGGGTAAATTGACGTCAAATCATGCTTGCTAACTCGAATTTGACTTTTTATATATCTTTGTTCATAAATTTCATAAATAAAATAAAAAAAAATAAACTTTACTTTTCTGGGAAATACAAGTACACACATCATATTACACACATTCACAATTTCAGTGCATTTCAAATGTGGGTAGGTTGTGTATAATAAACACTGCCCTTGCTCATATTGGGCTGGGACTAGCCATCACTCGAATTAAAAGCTTTGACATGTAGCCTCTTTAACATGCATTTTTTCGGTGACAACTTGCACCAAGGTGACTCCTTGTACAAGCACCCAGAGGACTACCTAAAATATATTGTTTACAAACTATTATCTTGTATCCAACTCCAACTCAAAATAAGAAACACCAAGTAAAAAATACTCTTTGCTTAGTATGAATGAACTTTTTGGAGTTATATCATTTATGACCAATGCAATTTCCTTCAAAAGAATACTGCTAAAATGGCAGAGCCTACTTGAGTAATGAAAGAATAAAGAAGACAAATAAATGTAAAGCCAATATCTGTCTCTAAGACATGCTATGAACACATTTTTTCACAACTTGTTAAGGTGACCAGTTGTCATTAATGCAACATTGCTTTCATATAGGTCCACCATTAACACTATTTTTATTATTCATCCGTCACAAATTCACAACCTACCATCTCAGCAATTAAAAAAAGTTTGTGAAAATTTTGTATCGCCAGAGTTGTTCTTTTACTTTTCTCTTCTTCACCACCCACCCACCCCCCGTTCTCTCAGTGGCAAGAAAAGTCTCCTATACTATATAAAAAAGTAACTGTTTGTACAAAATTCTTCCCTCTTTCTTTCTTTTTCCATCCCTTTCGTTTAGTGTTTTGTTTACAACCACATGTTGTAGATAAGTAGTTTTCTTTTCTTCTTTTTTAGCATAAAGAGAAGCTGAAAATCTACCCACTTAACTGCAAACATATTCACTTCTTTTTTCTTTTTCTTTTTTTTTCATTTCTAACTAAACTGATCTTATGGAGGTAAAAACTATAGCAATTCATGGTTCAATCTACCACAGAAGCCGTGTCATTCTCAACCAGTGAGGAAGTGTCAGAGGCAGCATCATCAATACTGAAGTTTGAAACTTCACCGCAAAGGGATGAGATTTCATCCTCGCCATTAATTGATGGTGCTGGGGATGCATCGGTAATAGTGGAACTGGAAGACGTATAAGCAGGTGATGGAGTTGACTCTGCCTCTTCAGCTGCTTTTTGCAGGCTCCAGTACATAATGCTAGCTGTAAGGGTGAGAAGCATCTTTTGGTTCACCTGCCATAGTTTGAAATAGATGACAATGATCGGTCAATTCTCCGATTCCCATCTCTAAATTCATACTTCATAGAGGGATCACTCACTGACATGAATGACGGAGTGGGCTACAAAAGGGTAATTGCTACTATCTCTAATGAACATTCCTATTGCTTGTATTGCTATGAAGCCATAGACATGTTACTGATTAATCTGTGTGAGGGTGCGTGTGCGTGTGTGTTTTGTGTTTACACCTGCATATGTTTTTGTCTGTATCTCTTCTATAATGAAAAAAAAAAAAAACTAAACTGCCAGTAATCTGGTTATTTCTTGACATATGGTAAATTAATCTCATAAATCATGGTAGGCTGCAAGGTAATGAAGATAAAAAGGGGAAGTGTCAACTTATAGTTCTAGTCTGTGCAATGAAATGTACAACTCAAAAAGATACAGGCCCCCAGCTGCAATCTTACCTCCATGATGTCCTCAGGTAACAAGAAAATGGAACAACCAAGCTTTCGCGCAACACTGATTATATATGTAGCATTCAACCTCTTTTCATCATCTATCATAATAACAACAAAAACAGTCAGCCCACTTCTTCCTTAGTACTTCACTCAGTTTTGGCAAATGTCTAGAGTCAACTAGTAATAGAAAAAAATAAAAATTGATAACGTGAAGTTTTGGCAATGTCTAGAGTCAACTAGTAATAGAAAAAAATAAAAATTGATAAAGTGAAGCACTAGATTTCATCTATTCCCCTCTGGCCTCTCCATAAGATTAAAAGATATGGTTGTAATCCTGTTATTAACCAATCCATGATATAGAGTTGCAGGAAACATACCACTTTCACCCTTTGTAACAAGGTTCCAATTGACAACCCTAGCCTCCACAGCACTAAGAAGCTGAAGGAAGAATATTCCATTTGACAAACTCTTATCCTGAAAAGAATTTCCGTATTACGCAAAGTCACCAATCAATCTCCATAAAAGTATTATGTTCATATGATAAACATATAAAGTAAAAAATTCTCGCTCACCTTAAAACTGTCTATATGAGAGGATCTGCCTGTACTTTTCACTTTGTTGTTTGCCCAATTTAGGATATCAGCATCTTTTACCTCCTTTCCTTGGGAGTGATATCTTAAGTTCTTTAAAAGTTGAAGCATGTGAAACCTCATCAACTGCCACAGGAAAGCTGAAACAGATTCAAAAAAAATTGAGTATTGGGACAACAAATTTACTGCCACAAATTCAACAAAAATCAAACAACCATTTCTTTTTTCTTTTTTAATTCAGTAAGTAATAAAATGTATCAAAAAATTATACCACTAAAAATATTTAGAAAGCTTGTTTAAAGAACAAAGGAAAATATTTAAGCTCAACAGGGAATCGTGGAATAAGTAGGTTTAAATTCATATCTTATGCTATGATACATACAACACTTCTTCCTACAAAAAGTTGCTATGTCAGACACTACTCTGAATTGACACCTGCTTGTACACTTAACCAACGTGGCTAGAACTTGAATTAAATAACTCATCTTAATATAGTAAAATAGGAGAGGAACTGCGTAAGTGTAGGAGTATAATGCCTTTCAATCAAGATACTTAACATGAGGTCATTCTTTAAATATTATTATGCTTCAAAGGTGATTTGGTAATCAAACACAAGCTTTAAACATGAAATAAATTAATAATTTAAATTCACAACGCACGTCAAAACTCAAAAGCCTTGTCCCAACATCATCAACTACAATGAGGGTTCAGAAATTTTGAAATAGTTAATAAAAAGTCTGCAATTACGCTATACAAATGCAATATGTGATGGAGGAATTACCAAGTATGAGCTTCTTATTTCCTTGTACAAAATCATTTCCACCTAAATTCACTAGTGAAAATTTCATCTGCTTCCCAATCCTTATGACTTGATTGCAATTCTCTACTTTTTTAAATGGCATCTTAATTGGAGGCTTTGATGCCTGCTTCCAGATAACTGATCCAGGAGAAACTTTGTCAAGCACTTCTAGAAGTACCCAGCTGTGTAGAAGAATAATGCTCATCAAGCCATATAAGAGGAAATTATAAATGCAATGTAGTTAATCTCCTGTTTAAGATTTTTTGGGCTTTTGGGGAAGAAATTTGAATTAAACAAAGATAAAGACCTTGAAAGGAGCACGCGCGCAGGGGAGGGGGGTGGGGGGGGGGGGGGGGGTGGGGGAGGGGGAGGGAGATGGGTAAATATTTTCAAGAATGAATTGAGAAGAGTAAAGGCACGCATTTACATTTGAATCAAACATAAGTGTGCATCTCTTCTAAAAATATATTCAGAATATATTGAATAAGTATTTGGCTGCAGCTTGTATTTCTTTTCTAAATAAGATTAGAAGAATTCACACATAATAAATACTTCAAAAATAGAAAAAACTCACCCATTTCTGACATCCTCAAAAACATTATTGACATAAGTAGCAATTCCAAGACTGTTGATCCACAACCTAAAGCATCTTTCTTCTCTAGAAGTTTGTATATCTTCTGTCATCATCTCTGCATAGGAAATCTTCTTGTTGTCTGTGGAGAGGCCACTCCTGGAAACATACATTCTCAACATAATGAACCACAAAGTTGGGAGGAAGAATTACTAAAAGATCCAACATATTACACTAATAAAGAAATTTTCTTGGACTCATATTAAGAGTGTACGTAAACACACACACACCCCAATATATATATATATATATATATATATATATGTTGAAAAGAAGAAGAAAAAGAGAAGCAAAAGGCTAAAGAGACGGAAAAAAAGGGGGGAGAGAGAGAGAGAGAAGGAGGAGGAAGAGGAAAACCATTCCACAAAGTTACCATATGACTTTAAAGGAGAGATGATTAAGAAATCCTACATGTTCTAAACACTTCAATGTAACAAGAGATGGTGAATTTCTCTTCCCACCTTTGGTGAAAAATTTGTGCCACAAATGCAAGATTTAAATTTGGTGAGCCTTCAACAATGTCATTGGGGGATAAGTATCTTTTGCACTCCATTCTCTCTGCATGATCAAGTATCAGTTTTGCCCTTTCCTGAGGATCCTTGGTATCCAGTGTGGATGGATTGCAGTGTTCTGGAGCCAGAACATTTAGTAGGTAAGCATATGCCTCTCCACTCTGCATGCATATGAGCAAAAACATAAAAGCAAATCAAGTTACAAGTCTTGTTAAACATAATTCCTTGATAAGAAAATTTGAATTCATTTGTAAGAAAGAAAAAATTCTGCTGTAATTGCTTGTGAGGAAGAGCAAATCCCTACTTAAAAGAAGGGGAGAAGTTGGGGAAGAGTATGATAATGGAGTAAGATGGATATCTAGACAAGCAATAATTCCTTTAAAGTAGCTCCAAATGCCACTTAACAGGTCATTTTAAATATATATAGTAGGATAATATGATTGAAATATATATAGTAGGATAACACAATTTAAATATTCCACTTACTACTCAGCTATTCATAACACCATCATTATAGTGCAACTAGGTACACAGAAGTAGCCAATACCTTCAAATCAGAAGAAAAATTTGTAACAGGTTTCTTGTAGCCTGCTTTCTGGAGATGGAAATTCATCCATTTTAATAAAACTTTGTCGGGGGGTAAACTCATAAGCTCTTCAACATCCTGTCAAATAAAGCAATGCATAATCTGAGCTTCATTCCTAAGACATAAACAATTGAAATCTAACATTGACAAACTTAGTTTTGTTGAATATTAAGAACATGATAATTAACAAGATAATTCTAAATTTCATACACTGCTTTCATCGACCAGATCCACAAGCTGAGGTGTCTTCTTAAGGCTAAGATCTGCCAACAGTTGTATCTGAAAATGAAACAATAAGTTCATGACAGAGAGGAGCTGAAAGAGATGACTGAATAATCAATCTCTAAAATTCAGAAGCCCAATGTTTATATAGTCATGCTACAGACCCAACTCTGGTGTCCAGTACAGGGTTAAAGGCTATTAAACTTTGTCAGAATCAGAATCTAAGTACAGATGCTCACCTTTATAATTTGAGAAATCAACCCAAATACCAGATGAGGCTGCCAAAAAAAAAAAAACAGAATAGAAAACTTCAGACTAGATGAAATGAGTCTATTAATAAACCTAAACTGGGAAGCTGCATTAGCTAAACTCACCCTTCCTTCAACCAAGTCCTGTGTACCGATGTTAACTACTGTGCAGCCAATAGCCTTAGCAGAGTTGAGGCAAAGAGTATGGTTTTCATTCCTCTCCCATAAGTTGATAACCCGTTTGGTATTAATTGCTCGTTCATCTATTGTACCAGGCACAGCAACATTGATAAGCTTACTGCATAAAGCCATAAGATAAATCAAAACCAGCACATTGTATCAGCTAAAAGTTACATAAAAAAGTTTAGCATTATCAAGCAGACCCTGGTTAAATACCATAGAAGAACTCCATCTTTTGCAAGATCAAATAGATCATTTGTTGCTGGGTCTAACGGAAGATATTGGCTTAGAAATGGGTCATCCCCAAGATAGCTGTTTATGTGAGCGACATATAATGCTTTCTCTGACTGGCTGATTGTGTGAAGGAGAGTAGTTGTGGTGGCCTTAAGGAAAGAAGAAGAGTTTTTTGAACCATCCAATTTTGTTGTAGTTCGACTTTGCAAATTCAGATATGCCTGGTACCACCATGCAACGAATTAAACATTTTACCTCTTATCCTTCTAAACCTTAAAGCCAATAAATTCCCAAATCATTGAAGTCTATTTCAACACAACAAACGTTACTTCTAACTTCAGAACAATTACAAATAAATTACATGACCTCTACTTTCATTCCTTTTTTGATGCTAATGCTACAAAGAATCACTTATCAACTACCAGAGGAAGGGAGAGAGAAATCAGAGAAACCAGAAGACACAGAATGCTCACCCTCAGGAAGGCTTCAAAATCAATTTCTTCACTCAAATCAGAATTCAATTCACCCAAAATACCCCTGATCTCCTCCTCAGTGAACTCCCTAAAAGCCTTTAGCTTCACCATCAAAGGTGGCAAATCTTCGCCTGTAACTTTACCATTCTGATTCTTTACTGATACAAACTTCAAACCCACAAAAATGAAATTACATGTTAACATTATCAGAAATAACCATCACAGGATATTCTCAAATCAAATTTACTAACAAATTCAAACAAAATTAAACTTACTTTGGATTTAAGGCTGCGAAGCTCAACCTGTGTGAACTGGCTATGAAGCCATTGATCGACCACAACACCCGCAAAACTTGACATCTCCACCAATTGCCAAGAAAAAGACGAGAAGTAACTAACCTTTACAATTCTTCCCCAAATTACATAAAATCAGTAAAAGATCCAACAAGCATCCTTGAATCAACAATTCAGTCTGGCATAAAACATAGAAGTACATAATTGAATCCACATAGACATGGACAAGTTATAATCATAAACAGACCATGCACTAGGGTGATTTAGTTCCTACTAATCACCAGCCTGTCCGACTGTTTCCAAACAGATAGCATAAAAAAGGGGTACACACAAAAAAATAAAAAATTAAAATTAAAAAAACAGCCACAAGACTAAGTTAAAACAATAATAGGTAATTAGTTTTTAGATTATATGAACAATGAATGAAATCCTGTTAAATATATCATAACTTAAAAGGGTCCAGAACTGCATATCTATAGAAATTAAAGGGGAAAAAAAAGGTCAAAATCGATGAGTTTATTTTCAAGCTCTAACTATTTGGAAAACATTCAATTGCACTACTTTCAAAACCAACAAGAACAAGAAGAAGTAGAAGACCATGAATCTGGTAAATTAGACGAAGGAAACATAACATTCTTGCATAATGTCCATGCGTGCGTGTTAGAGAAAGAAAGTAAAACAATAAGAACAAAACCGAGAATTCCACACCGGCAATAAGTCTTAAACGAAGAACCCAATAGCACAAGACATAATATTATGCGTGTGTCTTATTCTAGTGCCCTTTTCATGAACACTATCATGATGAAGAAATCAAAACCCAATAAAGAAAACGTTAAATCAAAGCAATCCCACAAGTCCATACCAGTAAAAAAAAAGGAGGAAAAAAAAAGCAATAACAAATCCAATGGTATAAGACAAACCAAATAAAGTTTGTGTCTTTTGTGAGACTTTTTTGTTACAATGGATTTTCATGAACAACAACAATATACCAATACAAATGAATCAGAACCCAGTAAACAAAACGTGTAAACAAAGAAAACCCAGAAGCCATTACCTGTTAAAAAAGCCTGGGAAAAAAAAAATGAATGAGCCTGGTCCCTCACAGAAGTCTCAAGTCTCTCCTTAGTTTTTTTTCTCAATTGTGATAACACACAATGTGAACAAAAAGAGAGACACAGAAAGAAAGGGATCGAGTTTTCCTTCGTGGGAGAGCAAAGTGGGAGAGAAAGAAAACAGTTTTGGCTTTCGGACCCGCTAAGGAGACCAGAGAGGACAGCCGAGAAGAGAGAGAGAGAGAGAGAGCGAGAGAGAGGGAGTTTGGTACTATGGTTATTGTAGAGTTTTTGCGGTTTGTGGTTCACGTAGTTGCGAGTGTACGGTAAGGTAGTGGACTCGCTATTTTGCAGTGCCAACACATTGAGTTTTGTGTGTACACCTGTTTGGTCACTTCTGTAATTGCGTTTTGTTGCTTTGTGTAAGCATGTGACTGTGAGAGTCTGGCCTTTGGAAATTGTTTTTTTTTGCCAAAAATATAGTACTACTTTGTATTTCATTGTAAATAATAAATGTAGTATCTAAATGCATCACTGAAACACAACAACTAAACCCCAATCCATACCAACACTGACTGACAATTCCATGAATCTAGTAATACTTAAAAAAAAAGTAATACCCACTACATTTTACAACAAATTCTAAATAAAAAGTTGTTATTAGTTGTAATTAACGGGTTAGAATCAAGTTAGAATTAATAACAACTTATCACTTAAAATTTGTTATGAAAGTATGAAAATATGGTGGGCATAGCACTTCTCAATTCGTTGTGATGAGTAGATAACAAAAACTGAATTTTAGTAGTATATCTATTTTAGAAGCAATATTAAACCAGTTAAAATTTATTGTTTTAACAAATTTGTGGGGAAAAAAAATTTTGTATCCTTAACACTACTCTCAACAAGAAACAACCCTAACGAGTAACAACTATTTTTTTTCATTTACTAAAATATACACTTTTGATGAACATCAAATTTGATCAAGTTTTTTTATGAAGACCCCAAAACAAAAAAATATATGATGCAATGCCATCAAAGTTTTGTCAAGTATACTAATTCAATATTTAAAAAAAAAAAATGAACACGTTGATTAATTGTTCATTTTTCTAGATTATGTGGATTTTAATTGTGTATAGAAGGTGTACATTCAACATTTGCTGAATTAATCTGATTATAAAAGTAATTGTGAAGAATGTTAATTGTGATTATTCCTCTTGAATGTATCATAGATGTAAGTAGTATGTTTTCTCAAATCATGACAACTAATAGTTTACATACTATGTGGATTCTAATTAGCTCAACTAGTAAAATCTCTAATGGTCGTATAAGAGATTGGGGGTTCAATTCCCGTCTATATTAAAAATTGATTGGTGTTTTGATTTGATGATAAAGAACTATCATTAAGAGCGGACGTCATAGGTTAAAACTCTCTCTCAAAAAAAAAAAAAAAAAAAGTTTACCTACCATGGGTGAATTTTTAGTGGTAGGGAGATATATAACTTATCTAGAATTGATGTTCAAGTTTTATCAATCTCTATCAAAATTCCATAAAAAAAAAAAAAAAAGGTCTCTATCGAAATTTTCCCTTGAAAAAAAAATATATATTCTGTCAAATTTTCTTTCTTTTTTAATAATTATTGAAGAAAAAAAAAGACATGTTGATGACAAAGTCTATATTTTGTCATATATTCTCTTCTGACACTTTTGGGAACCTAAATTAACTTAACCAACCAAACCTTTATAATTAATATGGTATAAATTGGAATAAGTGAAATGTTTACGGTGGTGATTGTCACACCTGAAACAATCCCAGTTATTTCTCAAAAAAATTGTTGTTTTGTTCCAAGATTATGGTTTGTTTGTTTCTCAAAAAAAAAGATTATGGTTTGTTTGTGGCAAGGACAATCAAGGTAGACCATGGCATTTAGTGCTGACCAAAAAAAAAAAAGAAAAAAAGACCATGGCATTTAGTGACATATTTAATTTCGAAGCCATATCACAGCAGCATCAGAGTGGTCCCCAAATCTATATGTTATTTTTTATTTTTTTTTATAATGCCCAAACTATATGTTATAATCCCAAGGCTTTCAGATCAGAATACAGTATCTAGATCTATGCCTATGCTTAGATTAGAGTGGCATTGTCAACTTTGTCAAAAGATGACGCAATCTCCTACTTTTTATTTTTTTATTTTCTTGAGTGAAAAAGTTTAATCATTTCATGATTTTTCACCCAAAAACATGTGCCCACAGGCCCCCCGGCCGCAACCATGTTTCATTGCCATTCACGCCAATGTTATTCGGATCTGTTCAATGCATTTTGAGCTCTAAATCGGAGAAATTTAGATAATTTTTTTAAATTTTAAACTTTTTTAGATACATAATTGCTAATTAAATTTTTGTATTTAAGTTTTATTGACTTGTTAGGCAAATTGAATTTTCATGTGATTATTTTAACACATTCATAACAATTTATTTTTTTGGTTAAATAGTTTATTGATTCAATTGGGTTAAATTAACTCAATATTATGGGGGCCTTCTTGGGGAAAATAAAGCAAAACTCTTATACATATTTTTTTCTTTTAAAACAAATAAATTATCATTCTACAATTTTGAGTCCTTGTATGAAGGGGGGCACTTAGGACCCTTTATAAATAAATTTCTGGGGTAGGTGGAATTGTGGCCTAGGCCTAGAGCTAGACCTAATGATTTATTGTCACAAAGCAATCCTTGAATGGTCATGCAATTGAATTTTTAAAATTGCATATTTATCTTTCATATATGTTCCTTGTTCAATTTCTATTCCTCAATTTTAAAATATTCAATTATGGTCCTTTATATTTTTGAAATGTAATAATTTACCCCCCCCCCCCCTATAATTACTCCATTTACATGACTAGCAAAATGCTACGACAACATATATTTAAAGGACTAAAATCAAACTAATCTTATATTTAAAGAGGCGATATCTTCTGACTTGCTCCATGTAGTAGGCTGCTCATAGTCACAAATCGTGAGTCTCATAGATGCATAAGGCTTACAAGTTACAATATATGAATGGCCTACCCTATGTAGCAGACTCGAAAAAATACATATTGACCTTTAATTAAGGAACTAAAACTAAGCCAATTGAATATTTAAGGGACTAAAATCGAATTCAACCAATATTTTATGGAACCAGAAATGTAAGAAATGGACAAAATTGTTGTATTTTAAACATTGAAAGACTAAAATCGAATGTTTTAAAATTGAGTAGCCAAAATTGAACACAACCCCATATTTGAAGTACCAAGAATGGAATTTACCATTTTTAAAAATATAGATTAGTTTGGATTAAATAAATAGATGGTGTAAAACTTTTTAAGGTAGATTATATTTTTAAACCTTATATTTTAGATAAAGGTGCTTCGAACCCATTAACTTGGCGAACTTGACCCAATTAACCAATCTGATGCCTCGAGTTGGTCTTTCACGAGTTAATTAGTTGGGTTAGATTGTAAATTCTTTTGAGACTTGGGTTAGGTCATGTTTGGGTTGGAAAAATTTACAACCCATGTAACCTAACACAATCAACACTATTAATCGTTTACACACACGCACACATATATATATATATATATATATATATTTTTAACATTTGTTAGTTTGATTTATTTGAGAATTTTGAGACTTAGTTTTGAGAAAAGTGAGAAATTAGGCTCAATTGTGTAATTTCTAATCTCTTATTTAAATGGACTTAAACTATGTAATTTCACGAGTTTCAAAAATTAAACTTTGACATTTAAGGCTATTACAAATTAAACTTTATACATTATTCTCTAAACCAAACCATGAACATCCAAAATCTTACTCCTAATTTAAACTTCCAAATCAAACCTGAAAATTAAGCCCACAATTCAAACCCAAAAATCCCAAATGGTTTATAAGTCCAAGGTTTGATTTGAAATTAGCAACATTATAAGATTTAATTTATAATATTATAAAGTTTTAAGGTTTAATTTGAAAATTTGAAATCTAAATAAGATTTAGTGTGAAATCATCGAGAGTTGAGACAGAATTTACGCAAAATAAATTTTCTTTGTAAGTGAATATTTTTTAGATATCACGCAACATGATCGTATGCATGATGGAGAATGTTCGTTTGTAACACGACCAGAAAACCATCTACTTAATATTGATTATTATTGGAGTAATTCTCACATTTGACAACACACTCTACCAGCTTATACCAATCTATAAGATGGATCATCAATACATGGTCAGAAATAGTATTATATTAATTATTATTATTATTTTTTTGATTGTTATATTATATTAATTTGATGGTCAGAAATAGTATTATATTAATTTATATTAATTATTTAACTCCACTTTTATGAAACTGCACAGATTTAGTTGTTCTCACATTCATCGCTCACCGGCCAAACCGATCTCATTCATCTGACTTCAATGTGCCTGCACGACATAATGTATATAGTTCTTAATTTTTATATGTTTATCATCATATAAAGCTGTGGGTGAGAAAGCCCAACGCCATATGTTGGGCTTGGAGCTCAATATAAGTATCACTTCCTGTCCGAAGAGGCTAAAGGGATCAGTGCTTTACCATCCTGGTGAAAATGCAGCCAAGAAGGGACGGATGTTGCGTCCGAAGACAACCTGGCTGGTCCGAAGAGGTTCCTCTCATCGGATCTCAGGAGAACTTGATCAAGTGGATATACTGAAGATTCCTCGGTAAGGGGTGAGCTCTGGGCATGCCTAAGTGCGGGAATATCATGAAATATCTTAAAAATAAAGCTGCTACCACCGCATTTAATGCATTACAGCAACACCTGAATAGTGCAACCTCAACCACAACCACTCACTGTAGGTCAAACTTCTGATGTGACTAGTACTCAAGTGGACGCTTAGATGAAGAACAAGTGTGCGGTGAAGATGAGGTGAAAAGTGTATATATAAAGGAAATAGGTCTCACGGAAGGGGGGGAGAAAAATTTTGTATTCAAGAAGTTGATAAGCTGATAAACCTCCTCGGACCCAACAGGACTTTTATTAAATATTAGTTTGAATTCCTCTTTACCCTTATTCGTGTACATTGAATCGTTGCTAAATCCATAACCAGCTCAGTTGTTTAACTCATTCTCTACAAATTCATTGTTGGGAATTCGTTGGGCTCATGATACGCGAAGTTGGTGCCTAGCCCATCAAATTTCAACCCTACAATTGGCGCCGTCTGTGGGAAACAGCTTGAGCAAAGGTGGAAGCAACACCTCAAGGATGGCTGAACCAAGGCAACGACCAACGGAGTCCAGGTCATCTTAGTACACCGATCCTTTTCTTAACCTGGAAAAAAGGCAGGATCGTGAGGGTAGCGTACACACCGCACGTGACGATCGAAACCAGTCGTATGGAGAGAGCCACATGTCCCACGCAGAGAAAAACCAAAGCATGCAGAAAGAAATTGATAGGTTAAAGAGGGAGTTGCGCCATGCGAAGAGGAAGCGCAGCCCTTCGTACTCTAATGAAGATTCTGAGGAAGAACAAGATGTTGTCTACAAGCAGAAACATCGAACGCCAGTCAGCGAGTCCTTTACCTATGAGGAAATGCGCCATCATGGGGGGAACCCTCGGAACCCCTTACCTAGGAGCGAAGGGAACGACGCTATGAGTAAAGCCCTGGACCAGATTTCCAGATCCCCCTTTACATGTAACATCGAGAATGCTAGACTTTCTCGACGTTTCCACCAGCCTACATTCACCATCTACAACGGCTGGACAGACCCAATAGAACATGTGAGCCATTTCAGCCAGAGGATGGCCGTCCACTCTAGGAACGAAGCCCTAATGTGCAAGGTCTTCCCATTTAGCTTGGGACCGATAGCCATGAAATGGTTTGATAGCCTGAAGGCAAACACTATAAGCTCTTTCCAAGAGCTAACTCAGGTATTTGGTTCGCGTTTTGTCACATGTCGAAGGGTTCCGCAATCCATGGCTTCCCTATTGTCCGTCAGTATGAAAGGGGGTGAGACTTTGAAGTCATACTCGGATAGGTTCTGGGAAACGTATAATGAGATGGAGGAGGATTGCGACTTGGTGACCATCAGCTCTTTTAAGCTGGGCCTCCCCGCTGAACACCACTTGAGAGCGTCCCTAACGCGCAAACCTGCTACCAGTATACGCCAGTTGATGGATAGGATTGACAAGTACAAAAGGGTTGAAGAAGACCAACAGCAGAGCAAGGGAAAGGATAAGGTTATCCCTCAGGAGGGGAGGGATTTCAGGTCGGACAGGCAGAACCACAACAGGCCGAGAAAGGACTAGATCGGACAAAGTACAGCGAACTTCCAGACGGTCAATGCCGTTTTTCGCGAGCTAGTACACCAAGTCCTGGAGAAAATAAAAAATGAACCGTTCTTCAAATGGCCAAACAAGATGGTCGGAAACCCTGAAAGGCGCAACCACAATCTTTACTGTCAATATCACCTTGACCATGGGCATATTACTGAGGATTGCAAAAGCCTGTGGGACCATCTGGATCAACTGGTCAGCGAAGGCAGGTTAAAGCAACTTCTACACCACTCATACAGTCAGGGAAGTCAGGCAAATGCGGGACCTAGGAAGGGCGATTCTATAAAACCTCCCTTGGGTACAATCAATGTCATTTTTGCCGCACCAGGGAGGACGGGGTCTTGCCCCTCCAGAGTATTGTCGGTTGCTTGGATGCCCTCAGAGAGTGTTAACAGAGAGCCGAAGAGGCCTAGGATTGAGGTTCCAGTTTTGGGATTTTCGGACGAGGACAAAATCGGGACTATACAGCCGCATGATGACGCCCTGGTAGTTACTCTGAGAATAGGCAGATACGACGTGAAGAGGGTAATGGTAGATCAGGGCAGCGCCGCAGAGATAATGTACCCAGACCTATATAAGGGGCTGAACTTGTCTCCCGAAGACCTGACTCCGTACAGTTCCCCTTTAGTCAGTTTTGATGGCAAAGTGATCATTCCGAAGGGCCAAATTAGACTACCTGTGCAAACCGGACCTGAGACGGTGGAGGTAGATTTCATAGTGGTGGATGCCTACTCACCCTACACTGCTATTGTGGGCAGACCTTGGCTTCATACCCTCGGGGCCGTATCCTCCACACTTCATCAGAAGATTAAGTATTCGTCCGAAGGGATAGTCGAGGAGATTCGAGGAGATCAGTCTACGTTCAGGCAATGTCTAGTGGCAGCTATCCAGCACAAACCTCAGGCTGAGCCCTCGAACTGTAACAAAGAGAGTTTATAGCAATTAAAACCTTCGGTGCTGGACACCGAAACCTCGGCCGAAGAAGCAGAGTGCGAAAGCTTGGCAAGGATAGTTGTTGATAACGATCCAGAGAAGTTTTTTCAAGTCGGATCCATGCTGCCTCCTCAAGAGAAGGAAGAGCTGATAGAATTCCTTAGGGCAAACGTTGATGTATTTGCATGGGACTCTGCGGAAGCCCCGGGGGTAAGCCCAGATTTTATTTGCCACCATCTAAACGTTAACCCCACCATCGTCCCCAAGAAGCAACCGCTCTGGCGTCCATCGAGGGAACACGCAGATGCGGTCAGGGAGGAAGTGATGAAATTCAAACAGGCAGGGGCTATTAAGGAAATTTTTTACCCCGAATGGCTGGCTAACACAGTGGTGGTAAAAAAGAAAAGCGGAAAATGGCGGGTGTGCGTGGACTTCACTGATCTTAATAGAACTTGTCCGAAGGATCCGTTTCCCATGCCGAAGATAGATCAACTAGTAGATGCTACTGTTGGACACCCTCGGATGAGTTTCTTAGACGCATTTCAAGGTTATCATCAGATACCACTGGCTCTCGCTGATCAAGAGAAAACAGCTTTCGTAACCCCTGTAGGGAATTACCATTACAAGGTAATGTCGTTCGGCTTGAAAAATGCAGGAGCTACCTATCAGAGAATGATGACCAGAATGTTTGAGCCGCAACTGGGCAAAAGCATGGAGGTTTATATTGATGATATGGTGGTGAAAAGTAAGGTCATAGCCGAGCACATTGGAGATCTTAGGGATGTTTGTGAAATCCTGAGAGGCCACAGGTTGCTCTTGAATGCATCCAAGTGTTCGTTTGGTGTTGGATCAAGCAAATTCTTAGGGTATATGGTCACTCACAGGGGAATCGAAGTTAACCCCGATCAGATAAAGGCCATTAACAACTTGCGAGCTCCTCGGAACCCCAAGGAAATTCAAAAGCTGACGGGGATGACCGCTGCCCTTAACAGGTTCATTTCCAGGTCAGCAGATCGGTGTAAGCCTTTCTTCTCATTGATCAATAAGTGGAAGGGTTTTGAATGGATGGAGGAATGTGCTGTGGCTTTTCAGCAACTTAAGGACTACTTGGCTAGGCCA
Organism: Quercus glauca; assembly: GCA_023736055.1. Lineage (NCBI taxonomy): Eukaryota > Viridiplantae > Streptophyta > Magnoliopsida > Fagales > Fagaceae > Quercus > Quercus glauca. Next base: position 60,598,997 of record CM043322.1, read on the forward strand.
CCAATCATGTCCAGTCCTGAACCAGACGAGGTCTTGTTTGCTTACATCGCCGTCGCTCCTAATGCTGTGAGCTTGGTGTTGATACGGATGAACTGTGGGGTGCAAAAACCAATCTACTACGTAAGTAAGTCACTGCATGAAGCTGAAATCCGTTATTTGCCACTAGAGAAGGCCATCCTAGCTGTGGTGCTCGGTACAAAGAAGTTGCCTCACTATTTTCAAGCCCACACCGTCATAGTCCTCACCCAACTTCCGCTCAGAGCAATACTCCGAAGCGCAGACTACATGGGAAGGATTGCCAAATGGGGGACGATCCTAGGGGCTTTTGATATCAGGTACATGCCTCGCACATCAGTGAAGGGCCAGGTCCTTGCGGACCTGGTCGCCGAGTTCACAGAGCCCCGTTTAGAGGAAGTAACACAAATCCTAGGCACGGAAGGAAGGCACGTTGGTATGGTTTCTTCACGGAGCCCTTTGTCCTGGGAAGTGTACGTAGATGGCGCATTAAATCAGAGAGGCTCAGGAGTGGGGCTAGTGCTGATATCCCCTGAGAGAATTATCATTGAAAAAGCCTTAAGGCTGAACTTCTCAGCAACGAATAATGAGGCAGAATATGAGGCTCTATTGATGGGGATGAAGATGGTACGAAGGATGGGAGGAAAGTCCGTTGAGATATTCTCGGACTCAAGGTTGATCGTCGGCCAAGTGCTGGGAGAATTCGAAGTGAAAGACGAAAGGATGCAGGGGTATTTGAGCCTGGCTAAGTCCCTGCAGTCCGAGTTTGAATCTTTTAACCTACGGCACATCCCCAGAAGTAGTAATACACATGCCGATTCATTAGCCACCCTAGCCACCTCTTCAGCACAAGAATTACCAAGGGTTATCCTCATTGAGGATATGCAGAGACCCACAGAGTTAAGAAAAAAGGCAGTCCAGGTCCATCACGTCAGGGCCGACGAGTGCTAAATGGATCCTATTATCAAGTTCTTGAAGGACGATGTCTTCCCCGAAGAAAAAGGGGAAGTAGACAAAGTACGGAGGAAATCTACGAGGTTCTGGTTGTCCGAGGACCACAAACTGTATAAACGTTCCTATTCAGGTCCATACTTACTGTGCATGCACCCTGAAGCGGCCGAGTCACTACTGGAGGAATTGCATGAGGGGATCTGTGGGAGCCATACTGGAGGTAGGTCCTTAGCCCACCGAGCCATCACACAGGGTTATTGGTGGCCATATATGCAAAGAGAGGCCCACGAATACGTTAAAAAGTGCGACCACTGTCAGCGGTTCGCACCAAACATACATCAGCCCGGCGGTACCCTCAATCTACTATCCAGCCCGTGGCCTTTTGCTCAATGGAGATTGGATATCGTAGGCCCATTCCCTAAGGCAGCAGGAAACAAGAAGTACTTGCTGGTCGGAACAGACTACTTCACCAAGTGGGTAGAAGCTGAACCTCTAGCAAATATCAGGGACGTAGACGTAACGAAGTTCATCTAGAAGAGCATCGTCACCAAATTTGGAGTCCCACATACCCTCATCTCGGACAACGGGCTTCAGTTTGATAGCAAAGCTTTCAGGGGTTATTTTAGTGAGCTGGGAATTACAAACAGATACTCCACTCCTGCCTATCCCCAGGGAAATGGACAGGCCGAAGCTGTTAATAAAGTCATAGTCAACGGGCTAAAGAAGAGGCTGGATGATGCGAAGGGTAGGTGGGTAGAAGAACTACCCCACGTATTGTGGGCATATAGAACTACGCCTCGCAGGTCTACTGGAGAGACCCCATTTTCAATGACCTATGGGGCTGAAGCTATTATACCTCTAGAGAATGGATTTCCAACATATAGGACTAGCTTCTTCGATCCAATCAACAACGATGGGCAACTGAAAAAGAGTTTGGATCTGATTGAAGAACGAAGGGAAAATGCAATGGTCCGATTGGCGCATTACCAGCAGAAACTCAAGCAGGGCTATGATGCCAATGTGAAGCTGAGACCCCTAGAGCCTGGTGATCTGGTCTTAAGGAAGGTGGTAGGTAATGCAAAGAATCCAGCATGGGGAAAACTGGGACCAAACTGGGAAGGTCTGTATCGCATTACTTCGAGGGCTGGCGTTGGAGCATATTTCTTAGAAGACCTGGATAATCATGTAGTGCCCCGGCCATGGAATGTAAATAACCTCAAAAGGTACTACTATTAAAGGAATTCTTCGTTTAGTCATGCTACCATTTTATTGTACTAATGAGTCTCTAAAGTGTTTAAACTTAAATTCAATCATGCCTGTAGTCCTCAGACCAGATGATTTGGGTTAGTTAACACTCATTCGCGTTCTTTTAAAGTGTTTAAACTTAAATTCAATCATGCCTGTAGTCCTCGGACCAGATGATTTGGGTTAGTTAACACTCATCCATGTTCCTCTAAAAGTGTTTAAGCTTAAATTCAATCATGCCTGTAGTCCTCGGACCAGATGATTTGGGTTAGTTAACACTCATCCACGTTCCTCTAAAAGTGTTTAACCTTAAATTCAATCATGCCTGTAGTTCTCGGACCAGATGATTTGGGTTAGTTAACACTCATCCACGTTCCTCTAAAAGTGTTTAAACTTAAATTCAATCATGCTTGTAGTCCTCGGACCAGATGATTTGGGTTAGTTAACACTCATTCACGTTCCTCTAAAGTGTTTAAACTTAAATTCAATCATGCCTGTAGTCCTCGGACCAGATGATTTGGGTTAGTTAACACTCATTCACGTTCCTCTAAAGTGTTTAAACTTAAATTCAATCATGCCTGTAGTCCTCGGACCAGATGATTTGGGTTAGTTAGCACTCATTCGCGTTTTTTTAAAGTGTTTAAACTTAAATTCAATCATGCTTGTAGTCCTCGGACCAGATGATTTGGGTTAGTTAACACTCATTTACGTTTCTCAAGTATTACTGCCTACGTTATTAGTCTGGTCTGGTGTTTGACGGAATATGCAAATTTAAGCTCAATTACGTCAACTATTGTTATTATAAGGCCTCGTTCAGCCACGTTCAAAAGATTACCATGGTTTTGGGAGATTCTTGGTTATCAAAGTGTCGTTATTAGCCGCGAGGGCGCAATTTAACCTATAACATAAAACCAACAAAGACAAAAAGTAAACCAGTTCATTCATTAAAGAGGTAATTTTGTTACAAAATAAATGATAATGGGTCCTAACTATTACAAATTGAAAAAGTGCGCCCTAAGCCTTGCTCTAAGGCACTGGGTCAGTTGTTGGCAGATCGCCCGCATCGCTGGTCTGAAGAGGTGCCTGACTTGGCTCAGCTAGAACTGTAGGATTCTGAACGGCCAAGGAAGCTTCCAAGGTAACGGGCAGGTCGCAGATGTCAGGATGGTAGTAAACACTCCTAGGCTGCCTCAGGGCAGACTCTGGGGGGACTTCAGCCGCATCAAGGCCCTTGCCCCACGTGATGTCGCAATACTCCCTGCAGACCTTAGCAAACTCCTCGGTCAGCCTCGTTTGGGTCTCTTGCACCCCCAGCATGTAGGCAGCCTACTTCTCAGCCTCAACTGCTTCCTTGGCCAATTGAGCGTCCTCCTTGGCCAATTTAGCAGCGTCCTTGGCTTTGTTAAGCTCAGCCCGTAGTTCTTTCACCAACGCCTTCTCTGTTTCCAGATTGATTTCAGTGGTATACAGCTTCTGGCGTTGGTCTTCGGCTTGCTTTACAGCACTCTTCAGTCCTGCCTCTAGACTTTTCTTTGCCTTCGCCTCCTCCTTCAGTTGCTCGAAGATGCGGGCACACTCGTCTTTTGCACTGCCCAATGCTTTCTCGGCCTCCTCCCTGGATTGGGCCTCGGCTTGCACTTCAACATCTTTCTTTTTATTCCATTCTTCAGCCACGTAAATTTGTTGTGCGATCTGTATGGCAACCAAAGAATTTTACGTTAAGTCGTGAACGCACATAAGAGGTACAAGAGAATATCACTTATCTCACCATGGCTAAATCCTTTTTGAGGGACAGAAAGAGCTCTTGCTGGTTGAAGCGCCGATAGGACTCCATGTCCTTCGAAAGAAGGAGAGGCTGCTCTAGTGCTTCTGCTATGTGCCCAGCTTTCCCTCCAACATAGTTTCGGAGGGAGGCATCATATGGGATGGCTGCGCCATCCAGTGTCAGCTTCGGAGACCACACCCGAGTCCCTCGCCGCACATCTGCGGCCAAGGGTTCTTCTCTGCTCTCAATAGAAGAAGCCATTTTACTTCTCGTATCATGGGCCGTCTTTTGTTGCTTAGGACCCTTCGGAGGGACCACTTCCCCTTCTTCAATATCCGTCACCACCCTTTTCTTCTTCAGATCCAGCAATGGCTTTAGGCTGGGATCTCTTGGGACTGGGGGAGGAGGAAGGGGTGGTGGAAGATTGACCGTGGGTTGGGATGTACCAGTACCCTTAGTCACGACCTTCGGCCTTCTGTTCTTCATCAAATCCGTTAGACTCTGCATATCTTCTTCTTCAGAGTCATCAGGCACGGCTATATTTAAGAGCGGAGCAACTGAGTGCCTATCAAATACCTCGTCGGCAGCCAAAATTTGAACTTCCTCCGAGGTTTCCCCTTCAAACTTGAACTGGTCGATTTGCTCGTCAAGCGAAGGGGTCAATGAGGCTAGGGATGGCAATTTTTGCCCGACCCGCGGGTACCCGGCCCGATCCGACCCTAATGGGCCGGGTTTTACCCGGTCCGATTAGAAATAGGGTCGGGTATGGGTTTTAAAAAAAAAACCCGAAGCGGGTCCGGGTCGGGTTCGGGTTTTATCAAAAAAACCCGAGACCCGACCCGAGACCCGCCCCGTTTAAAAACCCGGTTCCCTGAATTACTAAAATACCCTCTCCCTATATATATATAAACCTATCTAAGTTATCAAACCCTAATCTGTAATCCTCCCATTTCATTTTCTTCAGCCTCCGTCCCTCTCCCTCGCCTCCCTCCCTCATCATTTCAACCTCCCTCTCCCTCGCATCCCTTCGCGTTTCTCTCTCTCACTCTAACCATCTTTTGCGCTCCTCTGTCTCTCACTTACTCTCTCCAAGGTTATACTCTTCTCTTTATCCTTTGATTTCCAAAAATTTTGAATCAATTTCCATTTCCAATATTTCTTCACAGATCGGAAATCCTCAGTGATCTAATCGTCGCGAAAAGCTTCAGTGAGCGAGAAAAATGGGTCAGATCCAGTACTCCGACAAGTACTTCGATGACACTTACGAGTATTGGTATTTTGCAATCTTCGTGAGGTCAGGCGAAGATTACTGAAGCTACTGTCTGAGTTCTTCATTTTTTTTTGGGTTCATTTCCTCTTAATAGTTTTTGTTTTTGGGTATTTGATGTTTGAGAATTCATGTAAGGATCGGTCCATAAATTGAGTTTTGTTTCCTCTATTTTTTATGTTTATTTATTATTTATTGTCTAAAAATCTCATTTCAGTAAGAGTGTAAGACTGATGCTTCAATGTCTATTGATTTCATTGTATTTGTGTAACTGTGTTGCTGTTGCTGTATCTGTGTTGCCGTGTATTTGTGTTGCTGTTGATGTTTGTGTTTGTGCTTGTATTTTTTTTTATTTATGTTCGGGTTTGGGCTTAATTTTTTTTTTTTTTGGTTGGGCCACGAATTGGGCCCAATCTCTAAACGGGGCCCGCGGGGCCCGTGGAGCCCGGCTGGGGCGGGTCCGGGCCCTGAAAAAAACCCGGTACCCTAAACGGGCCGGGTCCGGGCCACGGATCTTGCCCCGCGGGTCGGGTCCGGATATAGAAAAACCCGGCTCGAACCCGACCCGTTGCCATTCCTAAATGAGGCTACGTTTTCTCCCTCTGCTTCCGGCCGAAAGGGGACCTGCTGAACAGGCTGGACGAGCAATGGAATGCCCTGTGGGTTCGAATGTAGCACGGGTGCAAGGTCAAACGGGGCCAGAAAGCCTTTCCGAGCAACGTCGATACGATTAAGGCGAGGGTCTCCAAGTGTTATCGCGTTGCCAACTGGTTGGAAGTCTTTTGTCTTCGGAGTATAGCCAAGGATGAGATGCACTGCCCTAAGCTGCCCGTCTTCGCTAGCAAATATCTCTGACCGAAGAAGGAAGTTAAGTGCTGCGACGTTAGCGAGGCTCAGCCGAGGAGCAACGTGGTCCCTATCTGTAACATCAAAATAGAATTGTCAGAAAACGTGAAATACGATAGAGAAGAACAGATTATTGAAAACAAAAACCCTAAGTTTATTGTGAGGAAACCTATATGGGGGATATCCCACCTGACTTTCTTGGTTGAGTAAGGCAATGAAGCCCGTCATGCCATGCGCCCGAGACGATCAGAAAGTCGTCTTTCATCCCTTTGTTAGACTTGGGGAGGCAAGAGAAGAGCCTGACTTCATCGGATCGGGATCTAAGATAGTATCTCGACCCTTGCTTGGAACGACATTCGTACATGTGTACCACGTCGAGCCAGGTGAGCCCCAACCCCATATGTTGGTTCAGATCATCGACTGATCCTAAAATCCTAAACACGTTAGCTGCACACTGCTCGGGGCAGAGCCTATGGTTTCGGAGATAATCTTTGGTGACCCGACCCATGGGGATGGTCATCCCTCCTTCCAAGAAGGCGATAATGGGGATCGCAACTTCGCCCTCTCGTCGGTCTAATAGTAACCCTTCCGTAGAGCAATATCTTAAGCCTACGTCCCGGGAAATGCGATATATCGCCCTAAATTTCTCTATCTGGGAAGGACTATTCACCAGATATTCGAACCTACCCATTTTCAGTTAAGATTGTGGGAAACGATATAGAACGGTGGTTGGGAAATGAATGTCCAAAAGCCGAAGAGGCAAACTGAAAAGAATACGAAAATCTCAAATGAAGAACTTACGCAGAATCGAATTGGAGGATGTCCTTTAGCCTTGTAGGAAGATCGTAGTAGATTCTGGAACGAGTTGAAGCAGATGACAGAAGAGGCTTTGAGAGTGTGAATGCTTGAGTTAGCTGGGGAGTCTGAAATTTGCAAAGTGAGAAAATAACCCCCTCTGGGACTTTATATAGAGGTAGGCAAAGTGGTGGGATTTACCCTGCCCGAAATTTTGAGGGAAATCTCGTCCGTTGGATTTGCGACGTGCCGTTAGATCTCATGGACAAGACGCCGCCTGAGCAATTAATGACGCATCGGAAACGATGCAACAGCAGCAGCAATAAAAAAAGGCGCCTAGATTTATGCGCATACATACGTGCGGAGTCAGAAATTCAATGCTTTCATTGGGCAAGAGGTCAAAACCCCACTTTTTCTCTTCGGATACGAGGGAAAAATTGGAATTTTGAGGGGCTATTATGGGTGAGAAAGCCCAACGCCATATGTTGGGCCTGAGGCCCAATTTAAGTATCACTTCCTGTCCGAAGAGGCTAAAGGGATCAGCGCTTTACCATCCTGGTGAAAATGCAGCCAAGAAGGGACGGATGTTGCGTCCGAAGACAACCTGGCTGGTTCGAAGAGGTTCCTCTCATTGGATCTCAGGAGAACTTGGTCAAGTGGATATACTGAAGATTCCTCGGTAAGGGGTGAGCTCTGGGCATGCCTAAGTGCGGGAATATCATGAAATATCTTAAAAATAAAGCTGCTACCACCGCATTTAATGCACTACAGTAACTTTTCTGACCGCATTTATGTGGAGAAGACACCTGAACAGTGCAACCTCAACCACAACCACTCACTGCAGGTTAAAGCAAACTTCTGATGTGACTAGTACTCAAGTGGACGCTTAGATGAAGAACAAGTGTGCGGTGAAGATGAGGTGAAAAGTGTATATATAAAGGAAATAGGTCTCACGGAAGGGGGGGAGAAAAATTTTGTATTCACGAAGTTGATAAGCTGATAAACCTCCTCGGACCCAACAGGATTTTTATTAAATATTAGTTTGAATTCCTCTTTACCCTTATTCGTGTACATTGAATCGTTGCTAAATCTATAACCAGCCCAGTTGTTTAACCCATTCTCTACAAATTCATTGTTGGGAATTCGTTGGGCTCACGATACGCAAAGTTGGTGCCTAGCCCATCAAATTTCAACCCTACAAAAGCTAAAATAGAATTAAATTAATTTTTTTTAATAATTTGTCAATTGGCTGCAAGTTATTATATGGATACAAAAAATCTCATGGATTTTTATTTTCTTGAGCTAAAATATTCAAGCTTACATGATTACATGTTTTGAAAATAATATTGATCAGTGATTTAGTATGCTTATAAATATATACCACTAAAAATGACCAATTCAATGCTACTCATGCTGTGAAAAAAATACACACACACACACATATATATATATATATATAATTCACACATGAAGTATTATGTTTAATTGTATAGAAGCCATTATATTGCATTATGGACAGGAAAACAAAAAACATAAACACTTTTTAATATTAGAAGGAAACTAAAATAAAATAAAAAAATAGTTAGACCATGTAAAACTGTTAACCTGAAAACCAATCTGTATATTTCTTTTTTCTTTTTCAAAAATAAAAACAAATATTAAAGTTTTGAATGTAACTCAAAACTCTAAAGATATATATATATATGAACACTATATATTATGATACAAAGCATCTGATATAGCTTAGTCTATGAAAGGAAGGCAGTGATTTGGAATATAATAATTTGCAAGCCCAAAATTTAAAATGTTTACCATCCCACTTCTATTGATCTTTTAAGTTTGATCCTTTAATGTCTTCATATAAAAGCCTCCTAATTCCTAACTAGTCTTGGAAAAATTAGACTTGGACAAATGAAACTGTCCAAACTCACATGAAAAAAAAAAGGCATGAGTAATAGGAATAGCAATCCGATTCAACTTAACGTGTCGTAGTTCTCTAATATAAATATTTTTAATGTTAAATCTACTGCTAATATTAATTAATTTTTATAAGTTCATTATAAATTTTCTTTTTAATTATTTACATTTTTATTTACCTAACATATTATATTTTGTTCTTAAAACTCCATACAAATTAACATGCTAATTAAAGAAAATAGTAATAATAATGTAGGTTTTTCACTCCAAAACCAAAGCATACCAATACCCTCAAATTTAAGCATATAAGCCATAGGCATATCCAAGACGCTTGGGCTTAATTTCCTTTTCTAAAAGACTATAATTTTTAGTGATTTTTTGTTTTTTTCCAATGTAGATACATTTTTTTTAAATAACCTTTTTCACAACTTGTGGAATGATATTGGTGCAATGCCACTTTGACATAAGTGATGATAGAGGTATCATAAATTTCACTACAAAGGTGTTACAAACTTGTATGTTAACTTCTTCTCAAAAAACTTCTTAAAAAAAAGGGACTTGTATGTCAACTTTTAAATACAGAACATAACAAAAGAAATTTCTCTATTATTATTTTAGACATATGAACTAATCACATTCATTGCCACCCAAGTTTTTTTGTTTTTGTTTTTGTTTTTTTTTTTTTTCTTCTAAAAAAAAGTTTTTTTTTTTTTTTTGAGTAAAATGGACACTAATTTTAGCATTTTATACTCTTTCTTTCTTTTCTTTTTAATTTCTTTTGGCTAAAAAAATAATTTTCATATAGAGTTTAGATCAACCAATTCTCCTCCAATATATAACAGAAAGATGAATGTAACTTTTTGTTTACGTAAAAAGTGGGAGAAAAACCCGTTTGAAAGAATAATGTAATTAGTTTTCTTTACGTAAAACCCGTTTGACCATTAATAAAATCTTCTTCTCTACACAAAGCCGGCGCCACCATCACCATTACCACCACCACCACCACCACCACCTCACCAACCTTGCCTGAATTAAAAACCAAACACAATTCAAATCGTCAAAAATCCCATGATAGCTAACCCAAAAACATTGCTTTCTAAACCTATGATATAACCCCAAGATATATCGAGTTTGTATCTCAATTGATACAAAGTTCAAATCCTCCTTCTGCCATTATTCGAAACGATCAAATCATAAATAACAAAAAATAAACATATGATATAACGTTACCTATGTACATTTTGAATGTCACCCTCATAAACCAACATTAAATACACCATTTTATAACAAACCCAACTCTGTCTTTGAATTTTGAAGGAGTTACAGTTTCATTTTCATGGCGGCCGACCTCGTGAAGGAAATATTGGCAAGGCCAATACAATTGGCAGACCAGGTGAGCAAGAGTGCGGAAGAGGCACAATCTTTTAAACAAGAATGTTTAGAGTTCAAAGCCAAGACCGAGAAGCTAGCGGCGCTTTTACGCCAAGCAGCGCGTGCTAGCAATGATCTCTATGAGCGTCCAACCCGTCGAATCATTGATGACACAGAACAAGTCCTCGAAAAAGCCATTGCATTGGTTATGAAGGCTCGTGCCAATGGCTTCATGAAAAGGGTCTTCACAATTATCCCCACTGCAGCGTTTAGGAAAACGTCCATGCAGCTTGAGAATTCTATTGGGGACGTGTCTTGGCTCCTAAGAGTGTCAGCCTCGGCCGATGACCGTGACAATGGCTATCTTGGTCTTCCTCCAATAGCAGCCAATGAGCCAATTCTATGTCTTATATGGGAACAGATTGCGATTCTATATAATGGGTCTACGTCGTTAGATGATCGTTCTGATGCGGCTGCTTCTTTGGTTTCGTTGGCTCGGGACAATGATCGATATGGTAAGCTGATTATTGAGGAAGGTGGAGTGGTTGGACTTTTGAAATTGGCCAAAGAAGGAAAATTGGAGGGTCAGGAGAATGCTGCTAGGGCGATTGGGTTGTTGGGACGTGACCCGGAAAGCGTCGAACACATTGTAAATTCTGGTGTTTGCTCAGTGTTTGCGAAAATCCTCAAAGAGGGTCATATGAAGGTTCAGGCTGTAGTGGCCTGGGCAATCTCGGAACTGGCTGCAAATCATCCCAAATGTCAGGACCATTTTGCGCAGAACAATGCAATTCGGATGCTTGTTAGTCATCTTGCGTTCGAGACGATTCAAGAACATAGTAAGTATGCCATTACTAGCAAACACCAAATGTCTATTCATTCTGTTGTGATGGCGAGTAATAATCCGAATCCAAATAATCATAGAAAGGAACATGAAGATGATGATAAGCAAAGCAGTCCTCAAATTGGTCATCCAATGGGGAACAACACTCCTAGCCAGATGCAAAATTTGGTTACTAACACCATGGCCATGAGGGGCCAGAATAGCCCTGGCAAGTCAAAGCCACAGGCATCACAAAATCATGGAACACATCACACTCCTGACCACTCTAAGAGCAATCAATACAGCAATGCAAAACAGCTCCCCCACCATCATCATCATAATCAGCACCAGCATGTTAAGTTATCGGGTGCAAGCATTAAGGGGAGGGAAATGGAAGATCCGGCTACTAAGGCTGAGATGAAGGCAATGGCAGCAAGAGCCCTTTGGCAGCTATCAAAGGGAAATGTATCTATTTGTCGGAACATCACAGAATCCAGAGCACTTTTATGCTTTGCTGTTTTGTTAGAAAAAGGACCTGAAGATGTTCAATCCTATTCAGCTATGGCATTGATGGAAATCACAGAAGTGGCTGAGCAAAATGCTGACTTAAGACGCTCCGCTTTCAAGCCTACTTCCCCTGCTGCCAAAGCTGTAGTTGAACAGTTGCTTAAAATTATAGAGAATGCCAACTCGGATCTTCTTGTGCCCTGCATCAGATCAATTGGAAACTTGGCCAGGACATTCAGAGCAACGGAAACAAGATTTGTTGGGCCCTTGGTGAGACTGCTTGATGAAAGGGAACCTGAGGTTTCTATAGAGGCTGCCATTGCACTTAGCAAGTTTGCATGCACTGAAAATTTTCTCCATGTTGAACACTGCAGAGCCATTGTAAATGCAGGAGGAGCTAAGCACTTAATTCAGTTGGTTTACTTTGGTGAGCAAATGGTCCAAATTCCTGCTCTGATTCTGCTATGTTACCTTGCAATGCATTTGCCTGAGAATGAGATACTTGCACAAGAAGACGTGCTTATTGTGCTTGAGTGGTCATCAAAGCAGGCACATTTGATCGAAGAACCTTCGATTGAATCACTATTACCAGATGCCAAAAGTAAGTTGGAATTATATCAGTCTAGAGGTTCAAGAGGATTCCATTAATTCAATCAAATTGTAACAATGTTGCTAAGCTAAGAACAGATTCGAAGAGCTTCACTTTTGTCTTGTTTTTCTAAATATCATATAATGTATATAAAATTAGCATTATTGTGGTCATCACTGCTAAGAACCTTCATTTTCCATATTGTTTCAATTGTGACCCATCTTTTCAATCTTTTAGTCTTACTTTCCATGTTCAATTGGCTGGCATTGGCTCTTTTTGAAAGTGTGGTGCCTGGGCTTTAATGGGATGGCTCGGTCTTTAGAAGGCAAGTTAGCTTTTATAACATCAATTTTATGTAGTAACATACACAAGCCAACAACTTCTAAAATCATTTCCTTAATCATACTTATCTCCTAAATGAACTCGTTATGTATCAATTTGGATGAAATCCAATTAATTTACATCTTTTATACCCTTTTGAGTCTTTCTTTTTCTTCTTCTTCTTAATATTGTAAATAAGCAACTACAATTCCCACAACCACGACCACCACAACTGTAGCCATCACAAACTCTCATTGAACCATTGCTAATTTGCTACCCTTTTGACACTTCTTGGTGCACTTCAACTGGTACTTAGTAATGCCAGCATCCTAGTCAGAATTAAACTTATATTGGGCTATGCAATTGTGGGGAAAAACTTGGCCATGATGATGCTTTAAATTTGATACCTCCTTATAATTGTCTTCTTATATAAGTTCAACTCATCATTTCATCCTATCAAAAATAAAAATAAAAACTCATCATTTCATGTTCCAGATTGCTTGTAAAGTTGTAATACAACATTCTTTCCCACTTATGTTCCTCCTACCATGACAGTAATTTAGAAAATGCATAGGATGTATTAAGAAGCAAACAAATAGGGTTAATATGCGAAAAATGTGGAGTACACGGACATTCTTAAAATTTAAGAACCAAAATCGAACTGACCCATATTTAACGCAATTGTATAAAAAAATGATGATTGATGATGCTGAAAAATCACCAGTGAACCACACAATACTTGCACGCTTGGAACTACACCTACACAACAAAAAGAGAAGACCTAATAAAGGGCATCGGTGTGGTACTGGCCAAATACCCTCCGAAGGTCAAGTTAGATTTTTTCTCACAAATTTAGAGTGTCAGAGTTAGAGTAAATTATGCGTACCTTGGTTTGTGAGGGTATTGGAGCTTTTATAGTAGTAGAAGGTTGACATCTCTTTCTTGGATTAGAAGTCTTTTCCTTCTAAGAATCTTTATGAGCATATATTGCGGAATCATTTCCTTATAGGAGACTAACACTAAGCGTAGAGTACAAGACATTTCCTTATATACACATGCGTGGTGGCCAAGTCAAGATCACATCGGAATCGTCAATTTTAGTGGCGTCAACTTTCCATCCTCCTTACATTAACCTCGTCAACTTAAAGCCGTAGACTTCCTACTATCTCTACAAGTAAAGCCGACGGGTTTGTTTGGAACGTCATTCCATGCCTTGTATACTTAAAATTTTACCCTTATCAATGATATAATGGCAATGGTCTTGGGACAACTTGTTATTATATTTGAAAAAGGCAATGCAATTTAAATATGTGGTCGGTTCGATTTTGGTCCCTAAATTTGAAAATTTTCTAATTTAGTTCTTTAAATTTTAAAAAAAAAACAATTTTGTCCATCTATCTATTTTCGCCTGTGTGACTAATGGCACACTGAGTAGATGGCTGATGTAGCATTTTTATTTGACATCGGTTTGGCAAATTGTAATGTGTCCCCTTAAATATGAGGCCAATTTGATTTTGGTCCCTTAATTAAAAATAAAGGTTCTAAATTAGTTCTTTAAATTCTTAAAAGGAAACAATTTAGTCTCTTTATTTACTTTTTCGACTGTTTCTTACTTGCATGACCAACGACATGCAAAGTGATACAGCATTTTTTAAATGACTTGATTTTAAGTAGCAAAAATGTGTCTTGTGAAATGAATCCTCAAATAATTTGAACTCAGTCACATATTACAAATATTTTTTGAATTTATATATATTTTTTTCCACAAAGCCCTAATCACTCTCTATTCCATCATTTCTCCGAAGTCTATTTGATTTAGACATGATTGTATTACAAAAAAACTTTGTCCGTCCATAACAACCAATAATAATATATCACTTATAATTTGTTATAAAATTATTATGAAAATATTGTGTACATAGTGTTTCTCAAAATCTTAGCTATAGGAATGCATAAATATTAAATTATAAATTTGGATTAATGGAAAGTTTTGAATTAAATAATTTAAAAAATAAAATAAAAATGAAGAGCCTAGCCTAGATAGTAGTAGTATTGAAAAAAAAAAAAAAAAATTATTATTAAGGGGAAACAACACTTGGCATCCCCTTATTAGCCATGGAAATCCGAAACTTGTCAGCGGAACCTCCAAGGACAGAATCGTCATTTGGGTCCGTCAAAAAGAGAGAGAAAAAGCTTTGAAGAGAGAGAAAGAGAGAGAAGCATAGAGACAGAGTCAGAGAGAGAAAGAGAGAGAAAATTCCCCAGAGAGAGAGAAGGAGACCGTTAATTTCGGTTAAAAGAGAGAGAGAGAGAGAGAGAGAGAGAAAGAAAAAGAAATGGTTACAGACCAAGAAATATCAGAAGCCATAGAGTCTCTTTTCAACAACAACATCAAAGAAGAAGGCGACGAAAACGACAACTCGCTGAGCAGCCTAAACGGCGTCGTTAGGAAGCTGGAATCGAAGCTCGGTGTCGATCTCTCTCACAAGCTCGACTTCATTCACGCTCAGATCCACTTTCTCTTCCAACCTCAACAACAACAACAACAACATCACCAACAACAACACCAACAACAACTGCCACATCAGCATCATCAACAACAACAGCATCAGCTGCCAAAAGACCATTTTGCCCTCCACCAAAACCCTAATTACCACCCCGCTCCTCCCTCCTCCTCCGCCTTTCAGATCTTCTCCGCTCCTCCGCCGCAGAATCATGCCGAAGTCGCCGTTGCTCAGCCGCCTCCGCCTCCGCCGGCTGTTAGGTTTGTTTCTTCCGCCTCTTCTTCTTTTTTTTTTTTGTTTTTTCTGTTTGGTTGCAGAGAAAATTGTGGAAAAAGAAAAAGGAAAATTTGAGTTTTAACAGTCGATAGAGTTGTTCTTGCGCTCTGTTTGGCTTGGCTGCTGAGAAAATCGAGGGAGAGAATAGCCTTCGGTTTTGCTTTGTTTTGGTTTAATATGAGTGTTTGGTTGCTGAGAAAATCGAGGAAAAGAAAGAAAAGTGGAATTTTTTGAGAGTAGTGTTTTATGGCGATTTGGAGTTTGGAAAGTGTACTGAACTGAAGTCGTCTAGTAAAATTTATTACTGTTATTAGTATTGCCTAAGAAAAGCATTTCGTAATTATTAGCCTCTTGTTTGGCTGGCGAGAAAATTGGAGAATAGATAAAGAAATTTCTATTTTTTTTTCCTTCTTTAATGGATACAATAGGATTTGAAATTGGGGAATAGGATTCAAATCGAGATCCTTTATTTGAAGACAAAATACTTTGCCAATTGAGCTAAATGTGAAATTCATGTACCTGTGGAACTGTTTTTGAATTGAGTTTGTTTGCTTAGCTTGTAATCGATTTGGTACTTGAAGAAGTAGAGGAAAATAGAAAATTATAGTATTCCTGAGTCTCACTTCCACAAATTCCTTTTATGGTCAAGTGTTTGAGCTTGAGCTTGGTGCTGTTGATGTGGTAACCAATGTGAACTTGGTGATTAGGTTATGAATTGGTTTTACTTATTAAAAAAGGAACAAGAAGAAGGTTATGAATTTTTTTGGTGGCTGAGCATGAGGATTCAAGGCTCCCTTTTGTAGAAAACAGCTGCAGATGTGAAGAAATTTGACTTTGGGAAAGCCATAACCAAAACATGAATGGTGGCAACTCAACAACCTGTCGTACATGGCCAAAAGACTATAACTTGGCTGTGGGTGTCATTTGTTATTGAAACATTTTCTTAGCTTTGGAAAGCTGTCCAAAATGCTTTGCTTGCCACATTGTATAGGTGTGTTCAAAACTAACCCAACCCCATCAGGCCTAGTTTCTGTGCCTCTTGTAGTCAAATCCAGGAGTCTCCATTTAGGGTCATTGACTCATTGTCCTCACTGGTGCCCAAATTGTCATCTGACGTTCTCACTACTCAAGACTCTAAAATGCATGACAATATGCCCTCAACAAGTTATTGGTCATGATACCAAATCCAGAAACTGTGTTTACCTTGTAATCCCCGTATCAAAATCGTATTACTATCATGCCTATTTTGTTCAAGTAATCCATGGTTCTTTTTTTGGAGTTATAATCGAATATTATCTCCTGTCATATTATTGCAGTGCTCCACACAAAACTACTAAGAGAAAAGGTGGGCCAGGGGGTCTAAACAAACTTTGTGGCGTTTCACCTGAACTTCAAACTATTGTTGGCCAGCCAGCATTGCCAAGGACTGAGGTTCAGACTCTTAGATCACGCCACTTTATTTGTTGTTGGCTGTCAATTTGTTTATTTTCCCTAAGAGGTTCTTGAATTTCCATATCCTTACTGTTGTATTCAGATTGTCAAGCAATTGTGGGCTTACATAAGGAAACACAATCTCCAAGATCCAAGTAACAAAAGGAAAATAATCTGCAATGATGAGCTGCGTTTGGTATTTGAGACGGACTGTACTGACATGTTCAAAATGAACAAGTTGCTAGCTAAACATATCATTCCACTTGAACCTAGTAGTATGTATCAAAAATTTATCTCTGGTCTAATAGCAGCTTTGTGTGTGTGTATGTGTGTGTGTGTGTGTGTGTGTGTGCTTGTGTAAATTTAGTTCTTAGATTAAGGAGTTCATGATTTGATGCTTTCAGAACAGTCAGGTTCTAAGAAGACAAAAGTAGATATGGAGTCTGCAATGAGAAGTAGTGATCCCGGTCCTTCTGTAATAATATCTGAAGCTCTTGCAAACTTCTTTGGTGTTGGTGAAAGGGAGATGCTCCAATCAGAGGTTTTAAGACGGATCTGGGAATACATAAAGCTCAGTAATCTGGAGGTAGATGACCACTATCCATGCGGATCAGTTTTTCAGTTTATTTCAACAAAATTAACTTTAATCTGATTATAGCTTTGACATAGACTTTGAGAAAATTGACATTGATGTCTTATGGAGTTTCCATTTTTCTAAAGTTCCTCAGATTATCTGTTCATCCTTCTAGTGTTGCATCCATTTAGGCCCATGCTTATGGTATTCTAGTTAGGTATGTTTCTAGAGAGTCATCTTAATGGTAGATTTATAAAAAGTTTAGGATGCTTCTAAACTTAGTTAAAGCATGTTGGTGGAACATCTGACAGGAGGGCTTTTATTATATTCGTCACTTGAAAAATTGACTAGGAAAATTCTAAATGAGGCTGCAGTAGCCATAATAGGCTGAAAGTTCTTAAGGGAGTTTGAATTTCCTAAATTGTGTAGTGGGATTCCTAATTACAAAATTGTTGCTAATTACTTTTATTTTTAGCCATGTCTTTGTTATTTAAGTGGTAAATTACACTTGCATCTAGTTGGTTTTGAACTCACAACCTCACCCTATTCCTATGGGTGAAGGAAATGCCATTTTATTCAAGCTTATTGGAAAAATTTTTGCCACATATGAGTGCTTAGTAAAATTATTCTGAAAATTTCTGGCCATCAAATTGAACTGATTTTATTTATTTATTTCTGGCTTTAATATTTTCTAGGATCCTGTAACTCCAATGGTAATACCATGTGATGCAAAGCTTCAAGAGCTCTTTGGTTGTGAAAGAATTTCTGCATTGGGGATACCGGAAGTTTTGGAAAACCATCATATAATCAGGAAATAATGGTGCTGATCATTAACAGGTTAGTAAATGTTAAAAATGTAGTATTTTATTTTCACCTAAAATTTAATGGTTGCTCGTTTTTCTTTTCCTTGTTAACAGACATAAGTTTCAAGTTCTTATTTATTCAATTAAGAGATAAAAGCTTCAAGTTCAGCATTCTGCTATTTTCTTAATTGTACTGACCTATATCTCTGTTTGATGACCATATTCACGCTTAATGTTTCCATTTGCAGCAATCAACCCTCTCAGGAGATTCCAGTTTTTCTTTTGTTATTTTCTGCATGCAAAAGTTAACGTGATGTTAATTATTGCTTGCTGATGCAAATGAATGGTGCTGAAGCCAATATGTTATGCAATGCCTCGCCTCAGAAAGTTAATAGTGTTTTTGTATATTGATCACTTAGATGTAGTGGTTCTCTATCGGAAGTATGCAAGTTATGAACACAATGAAGATGTTGTGCAAGTTCTATTTTGCAATTGGCCCCATTGTCCAAGGTTTGCAATTTGTCTGACTTGTTATCTTAGGTTAGCATAACCCTTCGGAGTTTCTAACACCTGTAAAGTGCAGACAGTAGGGAAATCAAGATCATTTGTAAAAGTTGTGTTACTCTTTATTTTTTCTTTTTCCCCCGCTATTTAGATGGTGTTTGTTTAGATTTGTAT
Source organism: Quercus glauca (assembly GCA_023736055.1). Taxonomy (NCBI): domain Eukaryota; kingdom Viridiplantae; phylum Streptophyta; class Magnoliopsida; order Fagales; family Fagaceae; genus Quercus; species Quercus glauca. The sequence goes on from CM043322.1 coordinate 60,617,675, forward strand.
TAACTGTGTCTAGTTTATTGTGCATGTAAGTAACTTTTAGGAAACTGCTCATTTCCTGGTTAAGAATTTATATGAAAGTTTGTTCATGTGTTACCTGTTGAAATCTATGTATTTAAGGTGAGTGTCACTAGATGATTTGTACTTTTATTTTTATTTTTCCTGTTGTTTCATGTGGGTACTGATTTTAATATATTTACAGGGATTATTGCCTCTATATTTTCCTTAGATTTTCCCCCTACAAATATTATTCTTTTTATTCAATATTTTGACTAAATTAGGTAGGAGCGGATGAATTAGCAGAAGGCATATTTATGAAGTGGTAAAATCATGTTTTGAAGAAATGATTTCAGCCTATGTACGTACATACTATGTGTAATAATCATTACTCTTTTACATACCTTTCAAACATTCTTATCTAGTTTCCAAACAAGATTGTGCTTTTTTTCCCTTTTGCCTTATCCCCCTCTTTTCAGTAATCGAAATATTGTTAATCTATCTCGTGAGAGTTGTGACTTCCTCTAAGCTGGAATTACATGACCTGTTTAAGAATATAGAGTAATATACAATAAAAAGAAAAAGAATCACATTCCATACTGCTCCCTTTAACTTTATGAAGTAGAATCCATCTCAATCCCTATAAATCGACCCTCGTGCAGAAAGTTATTTATGTAGCCTTTGCATAAGGGACTACCAGTGGGAGAACATGGCCGAGGCTAGTGGCAAAGTTTCAGTCCAATATGTGGTTGTCATGGTCATAATACTGCTCAATGTGGGTGGAGCCAAGGCTGCAGCGATATGAACATAGCCTCGACCAAGCTCACCCAATGCCTCAGAGCAATTAGTGGATAGTCACCTCCATCGCCAACCAAATAATGTTGCACTGTTGTACGCCATGCCAACTTGCTGCTATTCGTTTGCAACTACAAGTCTGTCCTCCCTGCATTTAGGATTAATCCCATGCTTGCCTTGGCGTTGCCTAAGAAATGTGGCCTGAAAACGCCACCTCAATGCCGCGGTAAGCATTTGAAGCCTTGATGGCTCTTAATGTATTTGAGAGGGATTACTGATTTGGAGAAATATTTAAATACTTGAATAGAGCCATCACCGATCATCCTTACATCAGCACGATTTTCATTGTGTTCTCTGCAACCATTCTAATGAGTCCATTGAGCATATTCTAATATCTAGCCCATATACATCAATTATTTGGTCTCTATCTGTTTGGCCAATCATCACTGCTTCTCTTGGGCATTGATCTCCTTGTGATATTTGAAATATGCAATTTTCTCTCATAAGCATTTGCAGGTTTCTTCAAAAGATGGATACAAGATCACTCTCTTTGATAACATTTGGAGAATTAGGAACCAAAAAATATTTGCAAATTACAAGCATGATCCTAGAAAAGATGCTGATGTAATTAACAAGGTTTATTCAGAACATATTGCAGCTTGGACATCTCACCTTGCATGTCCGGCCTTGAAATGGTTTCCTCCTCAACCCGGTTGGATCAAAATAAATTTTGATGTTGCTATTAGACCTCATGTCATCATAACTGCTGCTGTTAGGAGAAATTAATTTGGAGACGTATTATTTGCTCATTCAAATCTCTTCCCTCCTTTTGATCTGATTCTTGGAGAAACACAAGCTACTTTTCAAGCCATCAAGCTTGCAATCTACCGCAAGTACTCATATGTTCACTTAGAAGGTGATTCCAAAGGAGTTATCAAGGCCTTTCAGAACATCCAATCGTCTCTTCCTTGGTTTCTTGCATCTTTTCTCGTAGATGTCAAAGTTGCTCTTAGTTCTCTCTTTTGTTGGGATTTTTCTTTTGTTTCCAAAGATGTTAACTTCCTTCCTCACAACTTGGCCCGTTGGGCTGCTTTTTGTATTTGCAATAGCCCCATTTCTATCTCCTCTTCCCCCTTAGGTTTTTCACCCAGAAGATTGAGATGGGTTGAGTCCTTCCTTTGCTCTCTTTTTATATATTTATCCTTATTTATCAAAAAAGTAGGAACAATCAAGTTATCAACTATCATCTAGGCATGCAATTTAGAGAAGGTGACATCTTTAAACCTATAAGCCAAACTTGACGTGATACAGTAGTATCCAAGTTGCAACTACAATGAGCAGGAAAAAGAAGCTGATAAAAATAATGCTTGATTAGTGCTACTACTTCACATCAAGGATGCTTGATTAGTGCTACTAATCCACATCAAGGAGTTCTTATTTAATAGTTCATGGATGTGTTATCCTAAGTCGTGCAGAAGGCATGATTTAATTTCAGTTCAAATCAAGATACTTGGTACTCTGAATACCATCACCCTGAAATGATTATCAATGCGGGGATGGCAATCTGATCAGTGCTTAAAAATGGTATAATCAGGAAATTTGAGTTAGATAGTCATAGGTCAATGAACAATATTATTAAGAGCACTACTTTCTGATAATTACAAAACTGTCATGGTTAGATTCAATCACCGATCAAAATGCCAAAAAAAGCATTTCTATATAGAGAAAAAGCATTAAGAGGTTGTGTACATTGCATCTAAAATTTTTTCGAGTATTGAAATCTATGAGAGGGTACGTATAAGAGCAGATTTATTCACGGTACACAGCTAAAAGAAGGTAAAGCCAGTATGTTATGGCTTATCTTTGGTGGTGTTTATTTAAATTCACCATGATTTACATTTACATGATCATGAGTATCATCAAAAGTAAATATTTCCAATGAAAACCCATTTTATGCATCACTTACAAGACATAATTTTTTTTGAGATGTGCTCCAAACTTTATAAAGTGAAATCCTCAAATTGAACCCAAAAGCGCACAACTATATTAATTTTACAGCAACATTATTAAATAGGACGGCATTGTAATGTATGTATTAGATCAAGTTATAAATTAAAATATCATTTCATACTAATATGTTCATTTCAACCGGCAAGACTGACTCCAAGAGCAGTGCTAAAATAAATCTCCAACAAGAGATGTCGCATAATTCACATCTCCTTCCCCCAAAACTAGGCTTGTATAATGAATGAGTTATATCTTCATGGAGAACCCACATCTAGTACGGTATCATAGAACACCCAACATTCAAGGCAGCCTGCTGCATTAGAAGAAGAGATTACAAACCCAGCCAACCTGCAGTGTAGACACTGAATCAGTGGATGGAAATATTGTTCTACAGCTGAATCAAACATAAGAGGTAACAAAGGAAATAAAGTTCAATTGCAAATTATGTTTATTAACTACAAAAGAATAGATGCATAAAAATAGATCTTCCATGCAATATACATAAGAGGTAACAAAGGAAAATTCTCACCAAGGTAGTCTTGTACAGTCGGACCAACAAAGCCCTGCTTAGGAAATAGCCACCAGCTGCCTAGGCCAACAATAACGTCCAGAATTTAGAATAACTGTTTTATCTTGACCTGTAATTTGTCGGAGATAAATAGCAGATCCAACTAAGTTAAACAGTGAGTTGCCAAGTGATTAAATGTGATATCACTGGAAACAATCAAGAGTCTGGCTTATAAGAAAGATATCATTACCCAGCATTGAATTATCAGTGGAAGGAGTTACATGAAGAACAATTTCTCATTGAGTGTAAGGATGTGAGAACTATTCCCTTTGCTCAGAAACAAGATTACTGTTCCAGCTATGCATCCCTTTAAACATAACATTCGGAGGCACCACATGATTAAAGTAAACAAGAGTAACCAAGCTCTCATATTCCTAGATGCCTGGACATACTCAAGCATTTTGCTTTGAGCATCCCTTGCATTTAAGAACTTCCTTATTGAACTTTAATCTATGCCAACCCATTTCCTAAATGCCTGGACATATTCAAGCCTTTTGCTTTGAGCATCAGTTCTAGCTTTTGATGCTTTTAGCCTCCTATAAAGATTCATATGAAGCTTTAGAAACTCACTTTTGTACATCCACTTGTCAGTGTACATACCATGCTCTTTCATATAACCAATGACCTCCATCACTCTCTCAAAGTAACCACCTCGAAGAAAACTCAGTAGCAAGAACTCATAGAGATCTCTGCTCACTACCAAATTTCCACTCTCCATATTTCTCTTAATGTCCCCCCAGATGATCGTGATATCACGATACATTCCTAGAGAAGAATATCCACATACCAGATTAGAAAAAGTTTGCACTGTAGGTTGGATTTTCATCTCCTGCATTCTTCTGTATGTTTTTAAAGCATCTGCTAACATTTTGGCCTTGAAGAAGAAGTAAATAGAAGAATTGAACTCATAAACCATAGGAGGAACAGCATTCTCCTCTCTCATTTCTCGAACCAAAAACTCAGCCAGATCTGATTCGCTTATCACCGTTGATGAGACAAGCATGGCATTTTTATCTACTGCTTCTGATCGACAGATGGAGACAACCATCTCATCAGATAAATTTAAGACCAAACCAGCTTTTCTCATTTGTTTAAGCAGTGCCTTTGCTTCCCTAAACATCTTTTCCTTGTCGTAGGCAGCCAAGAGTGACAAGTAAGTAGTACAGCCCATGGGAGCTCCAGCGGATTCCATGTCATCCAAAATGTCATGAGCAGTTTCAAGCCAACGCAATTTAATGCAAGCATCAATCACGTCAGAGCACAATCTGGATACCTCCAATGAATGTGACTTCTTCTGAATGCTAAGTAGAAGTTTTGATATGTCACTAATCTTCCCAACTCTCTTGTATCCATTAATGAGCTTGGCCAGGGCCTTATTACTAAGGGTGAGTTTCCCATTCCTAAAAGTAACAAGTTCTTGTTTACCTTCCACTTTGAGGATAGAATCCTTCTGCAGCATCTCAGGTACAATCTGTATCTTCAACCCCGTCTTGAGATTGTCAGATCCCAATGGAACAAAATGGGGCTTTTGTAGGTCCTTCCTAACATTTTGAATGGGAAAAGGTTCCCAGTCTCTATATATATACAACACAAGATCAGCAGCAGAATCAATGTCATTAAACTTGAAGTGCAAGCTCAACAAACTATCATAGAACTGCCGATAATGAAATACAAATGGAGCTGAAACTCGATCAATGTGGCCTTTAAATTTCTTCAGCTCATCCCTCTGACCATTCATCTCATGAATCTGGGCAATAATAGTGATTGAATGTGCATCAGCTACAACCCCTGTCTGGGACATCAATTCAATGATCTGTTGGCCTTTAAAAGACAATTCAAACCTCACACAAGCATCAAGCACTAGGTTAAAGATCATTGTATCTGGTTTTATCAGCTTTGCCCGGTCATTTTTATTCACATTTAAGTGTTGGAAACAATCACAAATCTGAACCAAGAAATTTGAAGCAATGTATGTCCCAATCTCTGTCTTCACCATATGCAGAACAACCAACCGCAAAACATTCATGGGGGGTAAAGTCTCTTTCTCCAGCATCACTCTAAGAATCATTGAGGCAGGGATAGGCATTTGAGATCTTGCTAAGGAAAGGGAAAACTTAATTAGGGTATCCGATTGAAGTAAACCCGATTCCTCTTTCAAAACTAGCAAGACTAAATCACATGCCTTCTGAAGCCAGTGTGGGTCAGATGAATATGATAGTTCATTGATCAACTTACCAAAAAGACTACCCTTAGGGAATCCATACAAGTTTTTAAAATCATTAAAAGATTCCCATACTTCATCCAATTGGTGATCCTTCAAGGCAGTTTCAAGCTTTCTCAGCAGAACTGCATGCGAGGAACCTTCCCAACATATCCTTTCAGGGTGAGTGCTAGTAGAAATTTTTTGAAGATATGGGTTCTGATACCATCTGTAGTAAACATCTGATATTTGATGAGTCCCAACATTTTTTCCAATAAATTCTCTATTGTGATTAATGAAAATGGTCCTCAGAACAGTCGCAGCCACACGAAATCCCAATGAATAACTCACGGTGAAGCGGGGTTGCACTAGAACTTCTCTGGCCAATGCTAGTGCCATTCTTAGATATATACATCATCACCAAAAGATCCTCATGTTGGACAAAGGCTAAACTTGGCCAGGTGAAAAGTCAAGCACTAAACCTCACACATTTACATCTTTAACCACCAAACAGAACTCAAAAATAGAAGATGATTCGAGAGAAGGTACCTTAGTTCCAACCAATCATTATCTGTTAAAAAGTAACTTAACTGAATGAGATATATAACATTTTACTGATACAAACACAATCTGAAAGACTGAAACTAAATCAAGTCAGCTAAATTTTATCACAATTATACCCAACCACCTAGGATGAACCCAAACAGATGAAAGATATGAAATTTGCTACGTTTTCAGCAACCAAACAAAAAATGGAACAAAACCCAGAAAAGAAAATGACAATACGAAAATAAAACTCAGTCCAATTCTCCTTTTTCCGTTGACCAAAATTCGTTAAAATTAGAACAAACAAATTGAAGAGGAAAAAAAACAATAACTGAGGGAGAGAGAGAGAGAGAGAGATTACCTGTGAATGTGAAGTAGGGGAAGACTGTGACTGGTTTGGTACTGCTAAGCTTTCATTTCTCTACACGACATAGCAGGGTCTGCCATTGAAATACAGAGAGAGAAAGAGAGGGGTTTTAGACTTGAGGTGAGAGAACAGCAGAGGGTAGCCCGTAGGCTGTAAGAGAGAAGAATAAAGAAAAACAAAAACTATTTCCATGAAAGTGGAGACTGGAGAGGGGGATTTTTGGGATTTAGCATAGTAAGAGGTTCTACATAGTAAGGTAACTAAGGTTTCAAAAAATTAAGGAAAATAACATCTCAAGTTTTAGAAGTTGGAGATCTATTTAAAAATTGACTATTAGAAACTTGCTTTTCAATTGCTGTGCAGTTACTAACTTGGAGAAAATGCCACATATATCTCGAGTCTTAAAGACTCGTTTTCTACATAATAAAAATCGAGTCTTAAAGACTAGATTTTCTGATGAAATTTTTTTTTTTATTCTCATAGATATCGAGTATTAGAAACTCGATATTTAATTAAAATTTGCATAGAACTCGAGTCCTATAGACTCGAGTTTCGCTGGGAAAAATTTTATAAACATAGACACACATGCATCAGTCTATAAAATATAAACACAGATAAAAATTTTATCAGTCCTCACTCTCTCACCCATACACTCAGCCTCACTAACTCACTGCCTCACTCACCCATAACTCTCACATCACATTGCCTCTCACTCTCACTCACCACATTGCCTCTCTCACTGCTCCTCCCTCTTAACAAATTCATATCTGAGGTAAAGGTTTTTTGATTTGATTGTCGTTGTAGTTGGGTATTATTTGTTGTTGGGTGTGGGTTAAAGAGTATTTATTTGCATGGTTTTTGTTATCAAAATTTTATTCATCATTTCTAGGCTCTTATTTTTATCATGATCTTACAAGTTTTTGGACTTTATTCATCATTGTTTTGGGTACGAAATGGGTAGTAATTGAATTGTAATGAATGGGCATGTAATCATGCCCTTTGAATGGATATGAAATGGGTATGTAATGAAATGAGTGACTTACTCCCTTCGAATGAATTGTAATGAAATGGGTATGTAATTCATGCCCTTTGAATGTGTAATGAAATGACTTTTTTTGTATTGGGTATGTAAATGTTATGGGTATGTAATTAGATAAAATGTTATATACTTTTACAAGGATTTTGGCTTCTTTTTTTTTTCTTTTTTTCTTTTTTTTATCGGGTATAAAATGGGTAGTCTTAGCGTGACGGAAAAAGGATTTGGGTATGAAATGTGTAACGAATGTGTAATGAAATTCATACCCTTTGAATGAATTGGAATTTGTACTTTGTATAGTTTGACTAGATAAAATGTTTTTTAACTAACATAGTAACTTGACTCTAATAGGTTCACAAAGCTTGAAATTGATATAATCCCATACCACGGTGGTCTGCTTAAGAATGCCAATGCGAACAAGGGATTGCCATTTGAAGGGCCGGGTATAAAGTTCTATTATACCCAAATTGATCGTAGGTTGAAGACCCTTGATAAATTGAAGATAATAGTTATAGAAGAATTGTGTGCGAATCCTGTTGTACACAATATACAAATTACTTATCGTATGCCACATGAAGTCCTAAAGAACCGGATTAATTACAAGTATATGGCGATAGAAATAGACAAACATGTAAAGATCATGTTTGACAAGTTGGAGAGAATACCTGAAGTAAATGGTATTGAGTTGTACATACAGTTGGAGCCACGTGCAGAAGTTGGTATCGAGGAAATCCAACAAACAACCAAAAGTTTACAGGTTACAGTTCCAGATGCTCAATATGAGTATTCTACACATGTAGAGGATGATGATGTTCATGCCAATGATGATGACGATGATGATGACAACTATGTTGATGAGACTACTGTCATTAACGGTGAAGATTTTTTCGATAGAGATGAGTTTGAAGAGAGGATTGAACGAAGGGACTTTGAGAGGGACATTGATAACGATGAGACATTGGACGGTGGTGAACCTAATGCAGAAAATGTTATTAGTGTCCAAAACATTACGAACACAATCCTTGCCTACGCACCTCCTGCCTTGTCATTTTCTGCAAATACTTGAGAAAATATGGTTGATCCTTTACATATTGAGATACCATTTGTGTCTACTTGGAGAGAGGGGATGAATTTGTGCAAAGGGTTGACTTTTGCCAATAAAGTGGAGGTGAAGCACGTATTAACAAATTATGCCCTCAAGGAAAACAAACATTTTATGATCAGTAGGTCGACGAAGAAAAAACTTTGTGCGAAATGCATGGATGAGTCATGCAAGTGGTATGTCTGCGCAGTCATAAAGCCCAATCTCCACGGACTATGAATGGTCACCGTGTATGTGGGTCCTCACATGTGTATACCGATTGAGGTGTGAAATGATGGTAGAATGATGAATTGTAATTTTTTTGTATCAGACATCCTTAAAAAGTTATGTGAGGATCACACTACCCCAATTAAGCATCTCAATCTATGATAGAGTCGAAATATGAGGGCTATAAACCTTCTTACTACAAGGTAGGAGATGTGAAACAAAAGGCAATTAGGAAGATGTTTGGGAATTGGGAAGATTCTTACTATAGGTTGCAAAAGTTGCTTATGACATATATTGATCAGGATCCAACTACCCAGGTATTCTATCGTACCGCACCTACCGGTGAAGATGACACCGTATTTTTGCATTATGTGTTTTGGTCTTTTGGGCTATGCATTGATGGATTCAAATATTGCAAGCCGGTTATCAGTATTGATGGGACCCATCTGTATGGTAAATATCAAGGAAAGTTGTTGGTCACAATGGCAACCGACGCTAACAACAAGGTATTCTCTCTCGCCTTTGTTGTTGTGGATTGTGAGTCAGGGTCCAGTTAGAGGTGGTTTTTACAATGCCTCAGAGATACGATTGGCCATGTGATACCTGACGAAGGCATTTGCATAATTTCTGACCGACATCTCAGTATCAAAAACACCATTGCAAACTGGCTTAGAGGGGATGATGGAAGAACACGGGTATTTCATAGATATTGCCTTCGACATGTTGCTAGCAACTTTAACACACATTTTCAGAACTTGACTCTAAAGTCAGCTTAGGCTTGCAGTAGCACGCCGACCACGGCTTGGAGTACTTCAGGGTGTTACGCTTGTGCTCGAGGTTGCAGTAGCTTATGATTCAGTCTCATGCCCATTGTTTGCCTGCCCATTTGCTACAAGACCACCACCAAGCCTAGCCATAGCATTTAGGACACGCCGAACGTGGTTGTGTTTTAGGCTACCTTCAGAAAGCATCTCTAACAGCGCATTATGGCTTTCAATCTGAAACAGAGAAAGAACCAATACAATCAAATTTGAGACATTATGTATCAATTACAGAATGGATAATATAGTACTTATTAATTTGCTTATTGTCTGCCTTTACTATGCTAGTCCCTAAATATACTACCCAAAGAGACACCTCTATTTTTTTATTTTAGATAAAAACTGAATGTTGTACTGAAGAAAAAACAAAGCAGGCAATAAAATCTAATTACAACTCATTACCATTATATCTAATTTAGCACTGTTGCGATCGACATACTTTCGAGTGACTGGACGATACCAGCGGTAATAGGCATGATCGCGAGGCATCTCACCAATCTGAGGAGGTGCATGGCAAAGTCGTTGTTGTCTCATACCCTATGAGAGGATATACGGTCCATGCTTCTCCCTTCAATTTTTTTCCACCTTCCCACGTAAGTCTATTCTATGCAATCTATCATCGTACACAACATGGTCGAGCTACTCCTATGCCAACCCAAACCGTCGAAGGACACGATCTGGGTGGTGTGTCTTTACTATGCAAAAACACACAAGTGGCACCCTTGCTGTCCACATATCCCTCCCTGCAATGCAGAAGGCAGGAATGTGGCCTAAGTCTACCTCATATGGCTGCTACATAATCTACAATAGAAACAAAATACAATTATCATAACATCTTAAAATGTGAAACAAGGGAGAATACATAGATAAAGGGAAAAACAAAAATTAAAACAGAAGATATTTTAAAGCAATGATTTTAACATATCCTTAAGGAAAATTATAAATACAGATCCAATCTTTAGGCAAGAAAAAAACAAAAAATGAAACATCAGTGAAGTCAATTAGATAAATATGATGAAACAAAGATAAAGCAAAATTTTGGGACTAAGATTTGGTTGTTGTTGCATGATGAAACAAAGATACAGCTTGGTTAACACTTGAAATGGCAATGTTAAAGGCAGCAAGGTGTATAGGATAATGGTGTGATAGTGGTCATAGTACAACTCCACTGCGATTAAACCCTTTTGGCTTCACTTTCTCTACTGCTGCTACCAATAAAAAACTTCCAAAACTATCATCACCATGATCGATATTCCAACCTTTTTAAGACTTCCAAAACCTCAAAAACCCTTCCACACTTGCCTCCCCTATGACACAATTTTTTAAGGAGTTCTCCTAAGCAGACACGGACACCCTAGGCTCTCAACTACTGAACATGTGATAATAATCTTTATTCAGCATAACCAAACAAAATTTTTGTATATTATTACCTGGCCTGACTGCATTCTAACTAATTGCTCGCAATAGTGGATCAACACCATGCCAGATGGCTTACTTTTCGAGCTTGGCACCCGCACCCACCTACAGTTCGAGTGAATAACATAAGATAAGATAATACCACTTAGTTACTAATAAGAGTAAATTGCATAACACACTGAATATCATGAAAATACTTACTTAAATGCAAGTGGAGCTTTTGGCTATGGGCCATAATCACATCCAGGTGGGGGCTCTATCCTCTAGCACAAGAATGGCAACCTCACCCATGCCCAATATTGGACCAATTGCAATGCCCCACCAATCTGCGATATCTCTTTATGGCTTGCCCGGCACAACTCTCTGTACAACCATGCTAGACAACCACTACCCCAACTATACTATGGTGGATCACAAAGGTCCCATAGGAACTCCAAGAACATCAGATGCACCCTATCTCCCGACTTGTCCATGAAAATTTATCCCCTAATAGCGCTAATATATAGCATCGGGCATACTGATATATCTACATCTTCGTTGCATCATAAGGCAGTGGCTCTGCAATGCGCTCAACAAGGCAGCTGTTGTGAATTCTTTGCCCCACCAAAATTTTGTTGTCATTCTCCAGAACTCCAAAATCAAGCAACTCCAGGCACAGTTGCCTTCAATTCTCCACAGCAATCGGCCCAACCAAGACCTCACCGTCTATAGGAAGTCCCAAAATGACCTCCACATCTTGTAGGGTGATTGACATCTCACCATGTGGAAGATGGAACGTATGAGTCTCCAGCCGCCATCACTCAACTAAGGCTGATATTAGGCAATGATCTATCTCTTTGGAAGAGGCCCTAAACAATCCTTCTAGCCCCACCAACTTGATAAGGTCAATCACCTGATTATCTTGCATTGTTATGTTTTCCATCTCCTTAGCATGACCACGGCACTGAAGTGGGCCCGGGTTCTGCAAAATCGATAAATTTTATAGCGGTTGTTAGAACTAGATATATAACTTTGAAAGAACTTGCTACAAGTCAAAGAGAACGTAAAAATTAAAGCGGTTGTTAAAACTAGATATTTCACCTCGCCATTCCAAATGTCCTTTGATCGATGATTTGGTTGTTGCGTCAGCAATGAAGGAATTTCTGGACCAAGGCGCACAATCTCTGGCTCCTCATCGATCTGAGGCTCCATACTGCAAAAAGTGCTATTGTGAGATCATACATAGTGGTAAACATACATTATTTGGTGTGAGAGTCATCACAAATCAAGCATTACCACAACACACAATGATTTCATATCAATTTGAACTTATCAAAAAAGAATTCATATCATTTCAAACCTCTACCTCTTAGTAACATTAAATACAAGGTTATTTTGATCTAAATGTACTTTATCATTGCTACATGCATGTACTACAGCAGTAAACATATAGGCACAAAAACTCAGTCATCAGCTTTGAGATTTCACAAACAATTGAACAAGAACTCAAACTTTCAATGAAGTGTTTCAGAACCCTAAATAAATAAAATCTAGAAAATGCCTACATCAAAGTACACCATACTGCATAAGCCTCCATAACCATCTAAATTAGATAAAAGAACAAGGTGAAAAGTATTCCTACCAACAATGGGTTAAATTAATAGGATTTTAAAAGTTCATGGTTAGATTTGAAACAAATGGAACTCAATCTGCGTGATATTCTTAGTGTCCTAATCTTTACATATAGATGGTACAAAGCCCAAAGAAAAGTGGTGGGTGTGGTAAATTGATAGCTAGCATAAAACTAGTCACAACGCATGAATGAGAATCCTTGCACAAATGAGATAGTGATTTAACTCAAGAGAGTATAACCAATAAGATATAATGATAGGAAAAGATATATATAGTTAACCATGAAAAGTTGGGATTTATACTTGGTCAAGTTGAATCAAACTGAAACAATAATAAAATGACATATGTCAAGTGGTATAAGCATAATATCAAGACTATAAGCAAGTAAGCAACTAAAATTCATCTTCATTATTATTTTCAACAATATTAAGAACAACATTGTCAAAGTAATGCCTAGCTATCACCTCAACACATTCATTTTACAAACTGGCTACAACTGAAAATAGAGGACATTAAGTGCCCAATTCTAGAAGAAAAATTAACATAACAAAAGATAGGATAGAATTAGTTCTTCAAAAATTCAAGCATTCCTACACTCTTAATCAATCAAGAATAGCCAACCAGATGAAAAGACAAGGACCCAATGAATATATAAGATGCAGATTGGATTATGGAAGAAGAATTGGCCAAAATAGGATCTAACCAACTCCTTTCAATAGATTTACATTGCTCAAACCAACCTGCCTCGTCAATTAAAAGATCACATACATATCTGTGCTTGCAAACGAATAAACATACATACACACATGTACCTATTGAATAAATTTATTAAAATATTAAAAGTTTAGTAAAAAGGTTAAACATATCAAAATAAAATAAACAACTAACTTCTTGTTCATATGACGCTTATTCAAATAATGTATGTCTGCCACTAAAATACACACTATTCCCACAATTTAAAATAATTTCATTATATATAATTTATTTGTCTACTTATTTGCTGGGGGGATAGTTCATCAAATCTAGCTGTGAAACTCCAGTAATTGTTTGGAATTTCTGTCATTGACATATGGTTGAGACTAGTATACACTTTTGGCAAATGCATCCAAGTAACAAAAGTTCTTTTGAAGGCACCAGACTTTTATAAAGACAACAATAATAAATGAACGACAAATAAGAAAGTTGAGAATAAGTATGATATCACAATACAAGACCAAACAAGAAATAACAAAAAAGGTCTAGAATTGCATAATCCAGATTAAACAAATAATAACAGATAACATATCCACAAAACAAAAATCCTCTAAGACAAACAACAACTATTTTGTTCATGCTATACAGAATATTCAGGAATAATCGAGATACATAGAGCCCAATTCCATTCAATCAATTTTATACTTTAAATTAATAATCACTAATTAATAATTATCACTCAGAGATATTAATTCAATACTAATCATAACGCACAACACATACTTTAGTCTCAAATTTCACACTAATTTCATAACAACAATTCACACAAATTTCTACGTGGCTAAATAACAACAATTCGAATGCTCAATTTGTTAAATATATATATATATATATATATATATATATATATATATATATATATATATATATTTATTTATTTACTTATTTTCCAAACAACCAAACATAATAATATACATTCTTCACTGAAATGACAAATGATCATTTCCTAACTAAAACCTAAATTTTTTTTTCTCGGAAACCAAACATGAATCACCAAAACCCAAAAAGATCTGAAATTGAAAAATGAAAAACCCTAGGTAACATCATGAAATTCCAAAATCTAAAACTGGAGAGAGAGAGAGAGAGAGAGAGAGAGAGAGAGAGAGAGAGAGAGAGAGGAATTCAAGAAGCAAAAACGACAACGTATTGAGTAGAGAGAGAAAGTACCTTCAGCACGGTGGGCTACGATTTTGTTGACAATGGGCTACGATTGCTTGAGAGTGAGTGAGTGAGTTTGAGAGGGCGGAACGAAGTTTGAGTGAGTGAGTGTTTGACTGAGAGTGTTTCAGTGTGTTTGAACTTTGGGAGTGTTTGAGTGAGCCGTTTGTGTGTTATACGGTCTGCAGATTTCGAGTCTTATTAACTCAATTTCTACGTGGCTAAATTTTCTCTATGTAGAAAATTTGTCCACGTAAGGGTATCACAAAAACACTGAAATTGAGCTTTAGAAGCTCGAGTTCTAATATAATCTAGATTTTTAAAAACTCTAGATGTTAGTTTCATACATTCTTTTTAAACCTGACAACTAACGAAAATGTTAGATATTTAATGCTAAATGGAAAAAAAAAAAAAAAAAAATCGACTAGAGAGGGTATGTGTCTATGTGACTATGTGGTATAATAATAAGAACAAAGTTTCAGTTTCTTTCCAAACTAATTTAGAGAGAAATTTTTCAAACTTTGCATATATTTCTTTTTAAGTATGAATTTTGAAAATCTAACCGTTGAATTTTATGTTCCTTATGTTCTTAATATGCATATCAAATTTCGTTCAAATCAGATTTTATTTACTATTTGATCAATTAACTTATTTTTTATATACAACTTTAGATTATAAAAACTTGAAATTATAACATTTATTTGATGACATAGCAATTGATCTTTGATTTTCTTGACATAACATTTATTTGTTCTAATAATAATTTTACTAAACAAACAAATTTGAAAAATAAATAAATATAAATGAAAACTTTTGTACCTCTAAATATATATATATATATATATATATATTTGAGAAACTATTTTTTATTTGTATCTCTCTTAAATAAAATTTGTTAGAAAAATATTTTCTAGGATTCAACTTTTTTTTCATAATTTTTATTATTATAATTTACTAAGGATTAGAACAATATAATGGAAATCTCACTAACAACATTATAATAATAATAATAATAATAATAATAATAATAATAATAATAATAATTATTATTATTATTATTATTATTTGGTATTTACAAAGATGAGGGAAGAAGATGTAGTCCTAAGATTTCTTTGTAATGGTTAAGAAGTACCACTTGAGTTACAAAATTCTTGGTCACCACACACTACTAACAACAATTTATTATATACTAATCGTAACATATCACTATTTTTCTACCACTCAGACTCAAGTTCATTATTGACCCCTTCCAAAAAATAAAAATAAAAACATTATTTGATCGCAAAATGTTTTACCACTTTATAAGTTCTTTTATATTCAATTATACTAAATGTGATCCCTAAACACTTAAGAAAGTTGTACATTTGTTGGCCTTATTTTTATTTTTGACCTATTTGTTTATGTTTAAATGTGACATAAAAAAAAAAAAAAAAAAAAAAGGGTAACTTTAAACAAGAAGTTGGCTTATTTTGCTTAAAAACACTTGATTTACTTAAAAATCACTTTCTGTCTCATCTTAAGCAAATAAATCAACCAAACCTAAAAAAGAATTAGGTTAAATTGGTTGATCTTATTCGAATTTTAACATTAAGACATTTTTTTAAAGAATTTAAAAGGATAAACGACAAGTTAGAAATATCTTCAATTCTCATACTGATTGGATGAAATGATTGTTCTCTATGGAACTGATTAGCCTTTTTAGTTGGTTTAAGCATACGTATGATATACCTAAGAACAAGAGAACATCGGAAAAAAAAAACACACACACATGCATATTCACATCCCAACTAGGCAGAAAGCAATTTAGGCAGTCTTTTATTTGGGGCTACTGGGGAAAGAGAAGATGCTCGAGGCTGGCAAAAATCACTTAAAACCTATTGACCTGTTTTTGAAATTTCCTGGTTTTATGAATTGGACCTTACTGGTTAAGTCCCAATTTCTGGCTAAACCAATTAAACTAGAAGGTCTAGACATGATTTGAAAACCATACATTCCACACCTTGGCATTGCCTAAGAAACATGCCAAAATCATATGATGTTACTTCCTGTGATCTTTTGATCATGTGCTTGCTCAGAGGTCTATAGAAAAGTAATAAAACTTTTCCAATATAACTACTTACAACTGATAGGGTGCACAAAATATAACTCAAGAAGCCTCAGTTGTTTATCTTGCAAAGCATCACAAATTTACATTACATTTCATCATAAAAAGAACCAAGGAAAAACAAAGAGAGATACTCATAATAGCACATTATTTGTTTTCTTGAAAAAGGAATTGCATCCTTTTGTAGGTATTGTAGAAACACCAAAAAGAAGACTGGGGATAAAAAAAAAAACCTGACAAGGTCACAACCTAGAACAAGATTGTAATTTAATCTCTCATTACACTTATAGATGAAGCCTACATACAAGAAGTCTATCAGTAAACTTTCCAGAGGAGTAGAGAGTTAAAGTATAATAACCAAACTTTGCATAGTCAGGAAATGAGGTCAAACTTGACTCATCTAATAGATTAGCAAACTGCTACCTCACGACTTAAACTCATTGTGCTTGTATTCCCAGTGACATTTGAAAGTTGAAACTGCCTAGTTTGATGAAAAGTGGACCTGATGTTCAACACCAAGAAACGACATCTCCTCACCTATAGAATAGCATTACAAAATGTCAACTGAGCAGAAAGTAAATTTGCCCATTTCCAACACAGAACTCAAATGAATTACCATCAGGATATCTAGGCACCTCGCTGCTATCTAATTCACTTGACATTGTTCCTTTAACATTGCGACTGATTGGTAACTGGCCCTCCAAATATGGGTCTCATATAGCTATCATCAAACTTCCTCCAGTAGGAATGTGTGGTGGAAATAGGCCTTTCTATAAGAAGGGATAAACTATCCTTTGCACAGCCAATGTTTGTTGCAGTAGATTCTTCGAATGAGAGCAAAGGCACATTCAAGTCATCTTTTGGAACAGTTGATTCTCCATGCCTGGTTTTGATAGTCTCATGGTGAGGAATTAAATAGCTTATTAGAGGCTTTGTTATAAAACCAAACACCTGCAATCATTGAATGACACTATCAAATCTTTGGAAGTAAAAGGATTGTGCAATGTTCCTACTCTTGGCAACTAATACATTAGTCAATATCATTAGAATTAACGACGACACCTAACAACATATGAATATTGATGTTTTGTGATGTAACATAATGTTTCATGCTCCCAATTGACAATGAGATAATAAATAGAACAAAACTAATAAACCTCATTGTAACATAACTATAAGGTGGTTGATACAAAAACCTAAAATTTTGACACCCATTGTAAAAGGAATCTAATTTAAAGAGATAAACCAACATACCAATGTACTGAAGAGGACTACGATTATGGTGTTGGTGATCATTGTGGCACTAATTGGATTCCACGTAACACCTGAATATGTGAACTTCACAAACCAAGAGAGAATTAATTTAGAGCGTCTCTCCAATTATTATAGAATTGGTAGTCCAAAACATAGGATTATCTCTACCAAACTTTCATGAACTGTGATAAACAAAAAACTCGTATATACTTGTTTAAAAGCCAATGCAATAGAGACTGCCCCTCTCATAAGCCCAGCCCACCAAATGATTATCTATATACATGTTAATTTCAAAATCCAGAGACCGTCAAATAGTGCAACTCCATTCCCTTCCCTCGTATGCGTTAAAGTTTATCAGGGCAAACATTGTAATACTAACCTGGTGTTTAAATGTGATTACTTCTGTTCTCTCGGCCTTCCTGTTCAAGTAATTGGAAAGAGCGGAGAGAGGGAATACAAATGCAGCACGCCCAAGCAATATTAGAAAGATTAAGGTGCTACAGATGACCATTAAAGTCCTAAAACTGCAACCAAAAAAACATCAAAAGAACATATTTTATACAAAAGACATCTGCCATTATTTCAAAGAAGCTAAAGGATATTGTGACAAAGATTTATTTCTAAGCATTATATTTTAACCTAAACTAAAATCCATGTCAATGGTTGCATTCTACTTCAAACTTGACCAAAGAAAATCCCTAAAAAATGTCACTAACTTAACCAATTTTTCTTTAAAAAATAAACTCTTAAAAAACAACAGAGAGAGAGAGAGAGAGAGAGAGAGAGAGTAGCATTTATTGTGAGTATGTTGTCAAAGGAAAGTCTATTTCTTGTCAAAGAAGTAAAATAGTATTTCTTGTACACTAAGGAAGAGAAGTTAAAGTCTTATATAGACAACACTATAAATATTAGGTGGCTTTGGCCCAAGAGGTTCTTCCATATGGGGAAAGAATTAACACTTATAGAAAAACATAAATGAGTTTCTTCGATTAGGAATTGATAATTCTTTTGAGGCTAAAAGATAGTTGTGTGTATAAGCTAAGTTTGTTTATTGTTTGATTGGCAGAGCACTATGATGCACTATGATACATATTGAGGTTTTGGGATTGTGAGTTTATAAGTTGGTATTGAGAGTTGGACTCTAAAAATTCCTCAAGAATGTACTTGGAGTTGAAGAGCAATTCTTAAATTGAGGGATGAAGTGAGGAAGTTTATTAGGTTTGAGGTAGGGGATGGGGAAACTATATTTCTTTGGCATGACCTTTGGCATCCTATTGGGGTATTGATTCAAAGATTTGGTTCTCATGTCATTTATGATACTGCAAGTAATCTTGAAGCTAAAGTGGATTCTGTGTTGAAAGATAAGACATGGATTTGGAGGCCTGCTAGATCTGATGCCCTTGTAACTATTCAGTGTCAACTATTCCTTGTTGAGCTTAAAGATGAGGATAAAGCCCTTTGGCAAGCTACTAAATATGGGAAGTTTTCTTGTGTCGCAACATATGCTGAGATTATAGATAAATCTAATGAAGTTGAGTGGTGGAAGCTGCTTTGGTTCCATTTAACTATCCTGAAGCATTCGTTTATTAGTTGGTTAGCTATAATCAACAAGCTGTCCACGCGAGATAGAATGGCCAAGTGGGGGTACTTGGGTGATAGCTTATGTGTTTTTTGTAGAAATTGCCTTGAAAGTAGAGATCATATCTTCTTTGAATGTTCTTTCACTAGAAGAATTTGGGATGACATGATGAAGTTGTGTCTAGTTTCAAATGCTCAGTTTGTGTGGGAAGACTTGATTAATAGGGGGGTTAGAGAGTTAAAAGGGAAGGGGCTGAGAGTAATAGCTTGCAAACTTGCTTGGTGGGCAACGGTCTACCATATTTGGCTACAAAGAAATGCCATAGTTCATGAAGAAAGAATTTGGACGAAAGAACAGCTAAAGAGAAGTATCATTAAGGATGTCAAAGCAAGGTTGGGGTTTAAAACCAAATTCAAGAAGTCAATTTTGAATGCTATCATCTGTTGTAATTGGGGGATTGATCCAAGTAGTATTTTAATTTGCTCCTTGAAATCTTGTGCTACTTTGTTTTGCCAAAGTGCTAGTTTATGTGCTACTATGCTAAAGGTACTAGTTGTGATGCCTTATAAATGTTTTTGTTTAGATTGTTAGGGCAGTAGTTGGTGTGTTTTGCTTTGCCATTTGTTTTGGCTTGCTTTGGTTTTATGGTTAGTTATGTTTTGGTTGCTGTAGTAGGGAGGTTTCCCTTTGCTAGTTTATTTTAGGTCTTCCTTTGTAATTTGTGTTTTGTTTCTATAAATAAAAGCTGAATTACCCAAAAAAAAGAAAAGAATATATGAGCCTTAAAATTGGCTGTTCATAATTAGCAATAAGCATTTCATTGATTTATATTCCATAAAAAAATAAATAAATAAATAAAAACTTCAAAGAGGCATGCTTTTCAACCATTCTTATTACTGAAGTCTGTAATTCGATTGAATAAAAATCCTTAAATTTTTTGTTAAAAGTGCATATGTTGTATATGAAGGCACAACCCATGAATAGTCGTTTATTGACTACATGTACATGGAGTACATTGTTGTACATACAAGGTATTGCAACATGCTTCTCAGAATATAGTCACTTAAAACTCAATTGAATGAACAGCAATTTAAATTTTTATCGATAATTTATTTTATTATAGCTGACCATTCTTATTAGTAAATTTTGGTAATATAACCAAGCTGAATTGTAAGAGGAGAGAATTAGGACCTTAATTTAGTCATCTTCCACTTTTCAATGTCAAGAGTATCCATTCCCACATAAAGAAAAATGAATGTCTCTGCAATAAATGACATTGTTGCAAATACATGCCTGCAAGAGGAAATGTATTGCTCATAATTAAGCATGAGTGTATGACCCAAGATACAACTATAATCCAAATAATCCTTTTATATATACCTGGTTGTGATTCTTGAACTATCAGTCACATCATACCATGCATAGTGTGACATCAGAATCCCACAAAAGAAAACAGTGAGAATTCCACTAAGTTGCAGTAGCTGCACAAACAATTGGCAGTTAATATAGATCAATGGGAAATTTTGTATTTCACATGCTTCAATGGAAATCATGTATTCTATTTGATCCATATCCAAAGCTGCTAGTTAGCTCCTATGAAAGTAAACAGCAAGAAGGCTAATCAGCTTATCTAGCAAAACCACCAAACACCACACCACACCCAACCCCCCCCCCCCCCCCCCCCCCAAACACACACACCAAATAAACTAAAATAAAAAAGACATTGGCAAAATAGGAATAGCCAAAAGAAAAATTTTCAAAGTGGAGAGATGATAGTCACTTGAATGGTAAAAACATCATCATTGCACATTTTTACCACAAGTTGATGACGTCAAAATTGTAGTAAAGGCCAATGTTGTACATCTTAAAGAGAAGTTCAAGATCATCACTTTCATGACATTGACTAGTAGTTTCCTTCTTCCTATTTAACCTCAAGCAATCACATAAAAGTCCTTAATGACACAAATTTTCTATTCAGAAGTTAGTTGACAAAAATTCATGTTCATTATGTTGGACAGGGACATCAATTTTAGCGATAATATTTAGCTCACCATACAAATCAAAATTCAGAATCAAGAATCTAGAAGTTTTGCACTAGCGTAGATATAATTAATATAAAAAGTGAGTGGCCATTTAAATACATGTAATTACCTCTGCCAACATGTAGGACAGATATGCTATTAAAATCATCAAAGAAATTTCGCGGATGCTTGAGTGTCTGTAAGCAGAGAAAAGTATTTTCATTAAGGTCACTGTCAAACCAAATTGCACTTTGCCTCCAGATTTAGAAAATGGCGTGAACTCTGTCATTCAAATTATAACTACTAAAAAAAGTACTCCTCAAGGCCATTTTATGAAAGAAGCACTTACCTTCCAAAGTATAAGGTTTTAAGAATATATGCTGCCACAAGTCCAGCCTGCAATAAAGTTGTAAGACATGATATCCTCTCTATCATATACATAATTTATTATTGGCATTCATATATGCAATGATATAAAAGATATATTATCTAGTGTTATGTATCACATGTACTTCAAAAGTATAAATTAATAGTAATTTTGCAAACGCTGTGTTTTGGATGTTGGATAAGCAAAATAATTGAGACTGGAATTATTTACAGGTGCAATAATTAGGACACTAGTATGGATGTTAGAAAGAAAAAAGAAAAAAAAAAACCTAAAATTGTGGTTGTTGCCTTCAAGTGACTTGTCAATTTAGATTGTGTAAGTTCAAATCTGTCATTATTTAATTCAATATCCTAGAAAAATTCCTGAAAAAGCATTTCTATAGGTACAAAGCATCAAATAGGTTGTTTAACACTGCATCTAATTTTTTTTTTTTTTAAGTAATGAAATTTATGAGAAGGTACATTTAAGAGCAGATTTATTTACAATACTCCACTAAGAAAGAGGTAAAACCAGTATGTTATGGCCAATCTTTGGTAGTTTTGCTCTTTTATGAATAACTTTGGTGGTTTTCCTTTAAATGCACAATGATTTAAATTTACATAATTGTAGAGTTCATCAGAGTAAATATTTCTTAAGGGAAACCCATCCTATGCATGACATGACATTTGTATTTTTGAGATGTGCTCCAAGCACATCAAACCTTATAAAGTAGAAGTAACAAATTCAACCAAAAAGCATGCAACTATATTCATTTTACAGCAACATTATTCAGTCACAGGTTACATAAAAATAGGATGGCATCGTAATATATGTATTAGGTCAACTCATTAATCAAAACATCATGCTACTACATTTCGACTTACAATGACTCCAAGAACAGTACTAGTTAAGAAAAGGTAAAAGAAATCTCCAATAACATGAAGCACAATCCTGCCATCTACTCTTGAAACATCAAGCTTTTGAATTGCATTAAACAGAACAACTGATGTTGCGTCATTCACAACTCCTTCCCCAAAAACTAGGCTGTATAGCAAAGGAGTTTCATCTTGATGGAGAACCTACATGTATATATAGTATCATAGAACATCCAACATTCAAAGCAGCCCGCCGCAATTAAAACAAAGAGAATAATTACTAATCCAACCAACCTGCAGTGTACACACTGTATCAGTTGATGAAAATATTGTTCCTATAGCTGAATCAAAAAAACAAAAAAAGAAAAGAAAAGCATAATAAAAAGGTGTTCCAAGTTATAGATATATAAGAGGTAACAAAGACAATAATCTCACCCAGATATTCTCGTGTAGTCAGACCTACAAATCCCAGCTTAGGAAACAGCCACCAGCTGCCTATTCCAATGATAGTATGCAAAAATTTAGTAGTGAATTCATGGAAATTTGAACAGGAAATAGAACATGGAATTGACTAGAAAATAAAGGAAAGATTTAAATGTTACCAGCTGTGATAACTACAGCAGAAATGAAAACACCAAACACCCCAAAGAACATGATAGTTAGGAAGTTTTGGAAGAACTGTTTTTCTTGACCTGAAATCTGTAGTACATAGAAGAGTCAAGCGATTTAATATATATATATATATATATATAAATTCATCTGAAATAATTCAAGAGAAGTAATGCTAGGATGCTATAAATATTACTACATAATCCTTACAAATTACTGATGTGTCACTATTCATAAAAATATAATTCAAACATTTATTTATTATCCCTTGGCACATCAATTTGTAAATCTTTTGTAGTAAAATTGATATTATCTTTACCATTCAAGAGTAAAGAAAGATAGCGATTACCAAAAAAAAAAGAGTAAAGAAAGATAGCATAACATTACCCAGCATTAAATATTATTGGTGGAAGGAGATATATGAAGAACAATTCCTCGTTGAAGGTAAGGATGTGAGAACTTTTCCCTTTGCTCAGAAACAAGATTACTGTTCCAGCTATGCATCCCTATTTAAAATGAACATATTTAGTGACATACATAATTATTAAAGTATAAAATAAAAATAAAAATAAATAATCGTAACCATTAATTTTTTCACATTCCCATTGAATTTATCAAACGCATTAAAAAGCAAAAATAATTCTCCTCTAACTTTCTTATTTCTATAAGAACAATTTTTCATCTCCTAAGTCCTTTAATGATACAAAAATACTAAAAGAATTTTCCTTGTGTACTATTATTCTTTCTTCTCTTTCCTTCTGCCTCAGTATATCTCTACAATCTCATTATAATATTTTTATATTTCACTTTAATTTCAACAAGCCTTAATCCCAAAATACAGAGACAAACACATTTTAAAAAAAGATAATACCATATAACAGATGTAACATTTCTCTCACATGCATTGAGACTCGTTGTCCAACATTGGAATCCTGATTAAAATATTACATTTATCATCTTAAAACAACTTTAGCTTTTAGAACAATTGATTATTTATTGTCAAAATTCAAACCATCTTTCTGCTCTACCTCCCTTTTAAAAAGTTAAAAATCCAAATGAATTGGATCCATTTATTGAGGAGAGAATCCACACTCAAAAGTGAGAGAGAATTGTTAAAATGATGAGTATTATTGAGTAAATAACTAAACAGTTCATTTTCTAATTGCTTAATTAAGCACCTAAAACAAGATTAAATTCAACCATATAATACAACTTATCTAAAAGCCAGCCATATATAATTCAACTTGTTTATTCGTTACATGAGAGAGAGAGAGAGAGAGAGAAAGAGAGGAGTTACAGTCAAAATGGCAGTGATGGACTCGTTAACCCACCGGTTCTCTTCAAGCAAGTGACCGATGATTAAGCAAAGACAAAGAACAGCCACGAACACCGTTATGAGAAGCACATGTGGGTGTTCTTGATTACCAAGGTTTCTTACATAATCAAACACCATCATTCTATTTTGTTGTTGTTCCCTTGAGCTCTGCAATCTTAAATCTCCACGACAACACGTTGTGACAAAACTAGTAAGAGTTGAAATAATTGTAAGCAACAAATCACATGCACACACACTGTGAGACTGAGTGTGTTGAGTGTTTGTAGTAGGAACTGACACGTAGGAAAAGCTGCATGCAAAGGGTAACACGTGGTGAATTGGATGTGAACAACAGAACCGTCGTCTTTTTTGCCTTCCCTTAATCCCGTAAAGCTGTAAACTGTTCACTGTTTTTGAACTCATCGTTGTACACTTTGTAGTTGCGGATATTAAGAGCTTGTTTGGATGAGATGAGTTTTGAGTGATATCACTCAATTTTCTGTTTTCATTATCTAAATCATGTGGGTTCCATGGATAAGCATTTGTTTGGATGAGTTTTGGATCATTGTTTCCATCATTTAATTCTCTGATTTTTTAGTGATAAGTTATGAGAACTGAAAACACATTTTAGGTGTTTTCAGTTTCCATAACTCTGTTTTCAATAGCATTGTCGTAATTAAACATACATTGAGAGACTCACTAATCAAGTCAACCGCAACTTTTGACTCCCTTTTTTTTTTTTCCTCACTGGGTTCAGTGAGTTTTTTTTTTTTTTTTCATTAGGTTTGGTGAGTTTGGGTATTGGAGGTTGAAGAGAAAAAAAAAAAAAAAAAAAAAAAGTAAAAGCTTCACCAAGTGATAGGTATGGGGCCCACAAACAATAATTGAAAAATATTGAGTGATAACAAGTGAGTGATGGTGCCAAACGGGTGGGGTGTAGGGAGTTGGGGTATTTTAAGTGATGAGTGATGAGTGACGAAAATTGAGTGATGAGTGATGAGTGATGAGTGACCATTTTTTTTTAACCAAACAAGCCTAAAGTTTTCAAGGCAAACAAAATAGACTTAATAAATGCCTCTCTCTCTCTCTCTCTAATAAGTAAAGGCGTTACTAAAATTAATTTTTAAGACAACTCAATAAGTTGTTACTACCCTCATCACACGTACTCTGCACGTGCGATAAAGCTTTTTGTTTTTTTAGTTTAATGTAATTTTTTAATTTGAATTTATCTATTGTTAATGAAGTTACACATGAATAAATTTTTTAAGAAACTAAAATTTAGGATTTGAAAATAAGTAAACTGTTGGGTTTAGTGTGTGCTAGTTTTTAGGAAAAAATGTATCAAATGTGAGTGAAACAGTGGCGACTCCAGAAATTTTTTTGAGGGTGGTCATTAAGAAACATAAATTATACAAAATCTAATAAAAAGAGAACTTTATATATTGACGACCAAAAAAAAAAAAAAAAAAACACACACACACACACACACATATGCAAACACATAGAGTCTTACAATTTCCTTCTACGAATTTTCGTATTTTGAAATTATTACATGATAGTCACCTTATCAATGTTGCAAACTACATATCTTTTAAAACTTTAGTTAAATAAAATTTTTCATGGACTTTATATATATATATATATATATATATATATATAAGGACCTAATATATTGTTAAGGGGACTAAAGTCTAAGGACAAAGTTTGGCTACAAACTAAGTTGTAACACAAGGCTACACCTCTCACTAAACAAATTAACATTGCTACATATTTTGCAAATCTAACCATTAAATTTCATGTTCTCTATGTTCTTAAAATACATGTCAAGTTTCATGTCAATCGGATGTTATTTATTATTCAATTCATAAACTTATTTTATATATATATAATTTTAGACTACAAAAACTTGAAATTTAAATATTTGATTGATGACATACTATTTATCTTTGATCTTCTTGCAATTTTGCAAGTATGAAAGATATAAGAAGACAATGTAATTAAATTGTGGATTTGTTAAAATTCACAACCAATAAAAAAAATATTGAATGGAGTTGTAGTCTTAATTTACAACCAAGTTTATTGCCAAATTTTGTCCAAAGTTTAGTTAAGTTGGGCCTAAAATAATTTTTGTGTTGTTACAAAGTTTGTCCAAATTTTTTAAATTTTGTTGAATTACAATTTTAACCATATTTTTTATTTTTTAAGAATAATAATTATCTAATTAGATTAGGGGTATTTTTTATATTTTTAAAGTCATAACTAATTTTCTGAATCCTCTTAATATATAAAGATTATGTCAAAACAAAAAGACTCTCCAATTCATTTTTTTCTCCTTTCATACAAGGAAGTGGTGGTATCTCAATCTTTAGCCAAATTATTTCACTCCTTATCTATATATGAGAAATTCAAAAATTCGATGAATTGATAATGTATGTCTTTTTTTTAGAAGATAATGCGTAGGCCTAAATAAATATGAGCAAGACTTAGGTACAATATTTGTATATTATTCCTTAGATTTTCTCTTAAGATTCTCCCATGTGGCTTTTTTCTCATTAGATGGAAATATATTTTTTTGTTAAGTAACCACATGCCTGAATTTTAAGAGAGGAACCTAAGGTACTAACCTAAGTTTTGTCCAACGAATATAATAGCACATACAAGCATGAACACAACACATAAAACACAGCATACCATTCACCTCCAAAATACTTGGGAGTTTTCTCATTTAATTAATTACAAATTTAGAAACGTTACACAAACCCAAAAACCACTACCAAAATAAAATCTACTTAAAACCACTATAGGGAGGATTAGTATAAATACTTTGCATATTAGGGACTTAAGTGTCTAATTGCATAATAGAAAAATAAGAAATGTAATTACGGAAAACATTAGAGAGATTAGAGCAATTTTCCCTTTAAGATATTATTACATGAATAATGCTACAGGTACAAACTATTTTACAACATTTTACAAACTATTGATGCAGCAAATTCTTATTAGTTTTAATATGGATCCACCACTAACATCACATTTATATTTACCAATAATTATTTGAAAATTACTAAAGTCACATTAGCAGTTTATAAAAATGTTATAAATTAGTTTGTGTTTGTAGCATTACTCTTATTACATGGACACAAAGCCACTTATTGCTCTAGATTAAACATAAAATGGACTCATCACCTTAAATAGGCTATATAGCTGTAAGTTTCAAAGGAACTTTCTTTTAAGAATTGAATTTCAAAGTCGCTTACAAATATGAAGTAGAATACATCACATCTTAAAACATTTCGTGTGGATAAGCAATAATATCAAGTACAAAACAATACTGTCAATAGAACGTACGTAGGTTGAGTGTTGGATTATTAAACTTGAATTTGTCTTGATTTCAAGAATTGTGCGGCAAGCAGGAGTGCTATATGCAAGATCCGGGTTGTTGTTGACCATTAGCAATACCTTTGACATTAGAACATGAGGATGCCACCACTCCTTCAGCACCATGGTAAGTAAGGTTAATATTGTTGAGCTCAATCTTCTCACAAGGTTTGCCTTTGCTACAATCAAAAGCAACTGCAATTTTTGAGCTAGAGGTGCCTCTAATGTTTCCGTACTTCACATCTCGAATTTGAACTTGGGAGTCACCCTATAGATAAAAAAATGACCATCATGGTAAATCAAGTTTTATACAACATATAATTTAATCAAGAACAAGCACATATTTGAACAAGAGCTAGGTACCTTTTCACAATTGTGAGATGGGCAATATTGTTGATCAATGATTATGGGGTTGTTGACATTATCCATGATGATGTCTTCAAAGGTAAGGTTGAAAACACTACTAGCATAAGACCTAGCCCATGTTTTGACCCTCAAGCCATTTTGAGTGCCAATGAAAGTGCAATTAGTTACCGTTAATCCACTGACATCTTCTTCATTAGGTCCCCCACCAAGGCTTCCAACACTAATTCCATGACCGGGGCCACACGTTACGTTCCTAATGTTTATGTTTTTAGAACCAGGACTCATTGATACACAATCATCTCCAGTGGCTATTGTTGAATCCAAGATTTGAATATTGCTGGATGAACCAATGTGTATTCCATCAGTATTGGGGCTATCTTTGGGTGCTATTATATGGATGTGATCGAATTTCATATCTTTGCATGCAAATACATTCACGTGGGCGTTCTTGCTGTTCATTGAAGTTAGTTGAGTAACCCTTGAATTGGTGACGAAATCAAATCTCAATGACTGAAAAGAATAAGGGAAACACACAATATGAATAATATGCATTATAAACAGAATTAATTACAACTTAAAAGGTGTTCAAATTAAAGTTTTGTGGTTTATTTGACTTATTTTAAAAAATGGGAATTGTTTTAGTAATTTTTTTATTTGTAAATGAAAAATGTGTACAGTAAATTAATAAATCAAATCTATACCTAAAAAATAAATTTACTAAATAAGTCAACTTCTTTTATAAAAAGACGAGGGTGGGGGTGTTGGGTTAACACAATCTCTAAACATTGGAGATATATAGTAAGAAAGAAATTAAATTGTAAAATTTTATTTTATCTTTTTTTAGAAAAGGAAAGAAAATTTTTTATTTATATTTATATTTAAGGCGCATAATCCAAGTAAAAGGAAAAAACCTTATAGCTAGAATTGTGAAGCTATATGATCGATAGAAAAGTCTATTAAATGGAAGCATGGTAAAAAATAAAATTATGAATGACTCATGAAAAATGGTCCAACCACATGATCATGGGCAACTCCATTTATAGCCTAGCTAATTTAAGATGGATTTGTTGAAACAAGAACTTACAATGGGAAGAGCTTTGCAGTTTGGATTTTTACTGCAAGTATTGTCATCCCAAGCAGAGGGACCTTGGCCATCCAGTTTCCCACCACCACTTAGTACCAATCGGTCTACGTATTGGAAGGTGATCCAATGGTTAATATCAATAGTAGATGTTTCATCTATAAGAGCTTTTAGTGTCCCTATGATATGAAATTCCACTTGGCCCTTGCATGGTCCTTTCAACACAATAGGCGCCAACATATATGTCCCTCGTGGGATTAACACAAGATTCCTTCCTTCAGATTGACAAGCTTTGTTGAATACATTTTGAAAAACCTACAAATACACTCACACACAATAACAAAATTATAAAACAATTATATTGTTTTGTTAGAATGCTTAATGCTACTCATCTAAGAAAAGATTAATAGTATCATAATTCTATTGAGTGAAAATTACCTTACTGTTATCAGTATTTCCATCAGCAATAGCACCATCCTTCATCACATTAAAAACCATTTTTCCAAACCCAACTTCAGAAATACATGCTAATAAGAACATCAAGTAAACACAAGGAAAAATTGATATTGAACCCATGTTTTCTACTATTAATACCTTCTTTTTTTTCTTTTTTTGATAAAGCGATAATAGTATTTTAGTGCGTAAAAAGCAAAACTGTAGATATACAACAATACTTCACAACAAAAACTCTTCCACCCAGTACTATACAAACTTCACAACAAAGACTCTTTAACCCAATGCTTTACATTTTGGTTTCTCTGCTTTTATAATAAATTTTCTTAGATAAAAATAGAATAAAATCAACAATAAAGTTAAGGACACAAAAAAACTTCACAGCAATTTAAAACAATATTCCTAAATTAGCCTACCATCTCACACATGAGCCCATTACAATCTGCAATTTAGTTTTTTTTTTTTCTTTCTTTTTAATGGCCCATGTGTGAAGTGATAGTCTAATTTAAGATATATTAGGTAAACACAAAGAAGAAATGATATTAAACCCATGTTTTCTACTAATACTACTTGATTGTTACAGTTTCTCTACTTTTAATAATGACATTTCTTAGATAAAAATGGAATAAAATTAACAATAAAACTAGGGAGACAACAAAACTCACAACGATTTTACAACAATATTCTTAAATTAGCCAACCACCACACATGAGCTCACTACAATTTACCATTTAGTTTTGTTTTTTTTAATAGCACATTTGTGAGGTGATAGGTTAATTTGAGAATGTTATGAATTTATTATAAATTTGTGTTATGTCCTAGAAGGACTCTAAATCAGAAATATTATTCAGTGCATATGGAGAACCACCTCATCAATGTCCTAGTAGTCCTCCCATTCAAATACTATAATGCCATGTGTACAATTGAACCCCATGAATGATTAGGGTTTTTCAAGGATATGACTTGAGGTTTATCCTATTGTGAGGACAATAAATCTTAAACTTAAATGGTCCATGATATGTCGTAATGCAAAATGGAATAGAGAATGAAAATTCTATGCCATAGGGTTCTTATATGGAGCATGGACCTACAATAGCAATGCAAAATAGAAGAGAGAATGAAAATCCTGTGCACTAGGGTTCTTATATGGAGTTTGGACCTACAATAACAAGCCTTGACACATTGCTAATTATGAGAGCTTCATTCAAGACATATTTCTAGTTTCTACACTTTGGGTGCGTTTTTAAACCTGTGATTTTCAGGTTTATATATATCACGCCCTAGACTAATAAATCACTACCCAGATAACCCCACTAGGCTATAGGGTTGAGGGGGAGGGGGTACATGTTGAATGCTAATAAATTCTTTAGATATAAATTTAAGGTCTGTTTGAAATTTGCTTATTTTGCTAAAATTGAAAATATTTTGCTGAAAATATTGTAAATAAAGGTAAAAGTTAGCTAAAATAGAAAAATTGGAACCATGAATAATACCAAAGAGTGCACTGTGACCCATGAATAGTAGAAAAAATAAACAGAATAGTAAAATAAGCAAAAATAATTTTTGCCAAACAGACACTTAATATCAATGGGTTTTTGGCATTTATAAGAATAGAAACAGTTCGAATTTGGGACGAAAATTGTTTTTCAAACCCAAACCCTCTAACTATTTTAAATACCAAACTTTCATAAAATCCTTTTTTAAAATCATCTCATTTATATTTGAAAATCTCAGATCAGTATCGAATTTGTTGATTTACCTTATCATGAATTACGTCAAATGGGTTAAATTAGCTCAAGTTATTCTAAAATTAAACATATAATATATTACTTGACAGAATTTAAGTATAAGTAACCATTTTTACAATAAATTAAGTAATATTTTAAGGAGAGAAAGAGGCACACTTACTTTTATTATAGAAATCCTACTTTTTATGTAAAGAAAATTAAAAATAAAGGTAATTTATGAATATATTAAAACTAATTAACTGGTTTCAAGTTCAGAAACCTAGATATAGAACTAAAATTTTAATAAATTTAAAAACATGAACCCAAATCTAACCCCATTCCTTTTTTGAAAAAAAAAAAATTACTAACCTTTATTATTAGGGTTGGGTTGGTTCAAAAAACCCACAAACCCAACTCAATGCAACTACAGATGTAACACATGTTTTGAAGCTCTTTTTTTTTTTAATTAAAAAATTATTTGTATTTCTTTACTGCATTGACTATTTTTTTTTTTTTTGTATTTATATATACAAAATGAAAATTTGAAATATATACCAATTATAGTGTACACTACAAAAAAAATCGATAAGTCCTAGCGTTTTTTTTCCAGCGTTTTTACAAATCGCCATAATAGATAAGCCTGTACCAGTGCTTTTTGAAAACACTGGTATAGGAAAATCTATTACGGCGGCTCAAAAAGGGCGCTTTACAAAGCGCTGCAATAGGAGGCCTATAGCGGCGTTTTTCAAGAACGCTAGAATAGGAAGCCCAAAAGCCGTGAGATAGAATTACTGATTTCCCTTATGGGAAAGACCTATCCCAGCACTTTTAAAAGTGCTGGAACAATGTACCCTATTCAAAGTGCTGGGACAGGTCTCTCCATTCCTGTATGATGTATGACCTATTCCAGCGCTTTTAAAAGCGTTGGGATAGGTCTTTCTCCATAAGGGAATTAGAATGACATGTCCCAGCGCTTTTTGAAGCGCTGGAATAGGGTCAAACTATTCTAGGGCTCCAAAAGCGCTGGGATAGATCATCTAGGAAATAACCAAAAGACCAACCTAAGAAATGACCAAAATACCCCAAAACCATAAAATGACCAAAGTACCCCCGAAACCTAAAAATTACAAAAATACCCCCAAAGCCCAAAAAATGACCAAAATACCCCAAAAATCGAAAAATTACCAAAATATCCCCAAAACCAAAAAAATGACCAAAATACCCTCGAAACCTAAAAATGACTAAAATACCCCCAAAACAAAAAAAAATGACCAAAATACCCCCGAAACCTAAAAATGACTAAAACACCCCCGAAACATAAAAAATGACTGAGATACCCCTAAAATCCAAAAAATGACCAAAATACTCCCAAAGTCTAAAAAATGATCAAATTACCCTCGAAACCTAAAATGACCAAAATACCTCCAAAACCCAAAAAATGACCAAAATACCCTTGAAACCAAAAAAATGACTAAAATACCCCCAAAACCTAAAAATTACCAAAATACCCCTAAAATCCAAAAAATGACCATAATACCCCTGAAACCTAAAAGATGACCAAAATACCCCCGAAATCTAAAAATTACCAAAATACCCTTGAAATCCAAAAAATGACCAAAATACCCCCCGAAACCTAAAGAATGACCAAAAAAACCAAAATACCTCTAAAACTATAACAACCAAAATACCTCTAAACCTATAAAATGACCAAAATACCCTTCAAAATATCTAAAATGACCAACATACCACTAATCCTATAAGATGAACAAAATACACTCGAAGCCTCTAAAATTACCAAAATAGGGGTTAAGGGGGTATTTTGGTCATTTGCTATGTTTAGGGAGTATTTTGGTCATTTTTAGTTTTTGGGGGGGATTTTGGTAAGATTTTAGGTTTAGGGTGTATTTTTCGAGGGTATTTTGGTCATTTTTTAGGTTTCGAGAATATTTTGGTCATTTTAAGGTTTAGGGGTTATTTTGGTCATATATAGGTTTCAAGGCTACTTTTGTCATTTTTTAGGTTTCAGTGGGTATTTCAGTTAATTTCTAGGTTTTGAGGGTACTTCGATAATTTTTTAGGTTTCGACGGTATTTCGATCATTTTTAGGTTTCTAAGTTATTTTGGTCAATATTCGGGCTTTGGGGTTATTTTGGCCATTTTTAAGGTTTCAGGGGTATTTCAATCATTTTTAGGTTTCTAGGTTTTTTTGGTCAATTTTCAGGTTTCGGAGGTATTTTGGTTATTTTTAGGTTTCGGGGTTATTTTGGTTTATTTTTAGGCTTCAAGGTTATTTTGGCCATTTTTTAGGTTTCGAAGGTATTTTGGTAATTTTTTAGGTTTCGAGGGTATTTTGGACTTTTTCTTTTGGGTTTTGGGGGTTTTTTTTTTTTTTTTTATCATTTTTAGGTTTTAGAGGTATTTTGCTCATTTTTTGGGTTTCATGGGTATTTTCGTCATTTTCTATGTTTCGGGGGTATTTTGGTAATTTCTTGGTTTTGGGGTTATTTTGGTCATTTTATGGGTTTTGGGGCTATTTTGGTAATTTTTAGGTTCCGGGGGTATTTTGGTCATCTTTTAGGTTTCAGGAGTATTTTGTTCATTTTTTGGATTTCAGGGGTATTTTGGTAATTTTTAGGTTTCGAGGGTATTTTGGTCATTTTTTGAGTTTTTTGGGTATTTTGGTAATTTTGGAAGTCAAGAGGGTATTCAAGTAGTTTTAAAGATATTTGGGTCATATTAGATTAAATAGGTGGGTTGCTAATTAAATGGGTTAGGTTAGTAATGGATAATTAATTTATATATAAACGGATCATAAATAGACTAGCCTCTGAGCACGCGCTCACGCGCGTGCTCAAAAGCTCTTCTATTTTTTGGGTAAAAGTTAATTTAGAGCATTTATTATAATTTGGGATTACTACATTCTCCAATCATAAATAAAAAAAAACCTAGGAGTGTGATGAAAAAATTATTTCACCACACATAATACTCATCACACGCGCGTGCTCAAAGGCTCTTTTATTTTTTGGATAATGGTTAATTTAGAGTATTTATTATAATTTGGGATTACTACATTCTCTAATCATAAAAATAAAAAAAATAAAAAAAATAAAAAAAAAAAACCTAGGAGTGTGATGAAAAAATTATTTCACCACACATAATACTCATCACACCCTTAGGTTTTTTTTTTATGATTGGAGAATGTAGTAATCCCAAATTATAATAAATGCCCTAAATTAACCTTTACCCAAAAAATAGAAGAGCCTTTAAGAATGTATGTGAGCGCGTGCTCAGAGGCTAGTAGATAGATAAATAAATAAAACCACTCTCCCACAAACTCATGTTTTCAAAACAACCCTATCAAAACAAAAAACCCTCAATCAGTTGAATAAAATTTAAAAAAAAAATTAAAAAAAAAAAGCTAAATTTTAGGGAAATTAAAAAGATCAACTTGGAGAATTGGTGTGACCCCTATCCTTATCCCATGGTAACCTACATCAATAATTCTAAAAAAATTTTAAAAAGAAAACCCATCATTACGTAATAAAAAAGAACGTGAAAATATATAGCAAAACAAAAAAACCTCATCCTTACCGGTACCCAATGAACCAAACCATGAAAAAATATTTAAAAAAAAAAAAACGAAATAGAACATGAAAAGAAACTAAAAAAAGAAACCTAAATTTAAGGATTTCTATTGTTGAAAGTATTAAATAAAAAAAATTAAAAAAAAAAAAAGCAAGTCTAAACGTGAAAAAAAAATAATTGTTAGAATTTAAAGAAATCTATTAGTAAAATACCTTAGGAATCTGAGAAGTTTATCTATAACTAATTGTTGTTTATCACTTGATTTTAAATTTAATTATTTTTGTTTAAGATTTTAAAAAACCGTGATTTTGATATGAGAATATATTTTTTGATATTTTTTCTTTCTATTCTTTAAACGTAACCCAACATTCTTCCCTATAAAAAGGATTTAAAAAAAGAAAAAGGAGTAACCGAACAATTAAGAGCATTTGATTTAAAAAAAAAAAAAAAAAACACATAGCCCAAAATTTTTGTCCTTTTCACGCACTAAAATTTTCGCTGACTTTTCACTTCCCACATTTTTGTCCTTTTTCCCTCTTTTTTTTTTTTTTTTTTGCCCTACACTTTTTTTCATTCTTTTGTTTCTTTTTCCCTTAACACGTTTTTTCATTGTTTTGTTTTTTGTCATTCTTTTTTTAACTCAAACAAAGAACTTCCTTTCCCACTTCTATGTTCTCCCCCTCCCCTTTTCACTTCTACAAGCTCTTCCCTCTCTAGCCACCACCCATTGCCACCAACATAGCCACCGCGGCCATCATCGACCTCCACTACCACCCATTGCCACCACCATACTTTTTCCCCTCTTTTTTGGTGTTCAAGTTTTTTTAAAGGGTAAGTCTTTGTGTTTTTAGCTTATGGGTTTACTTTTATTTGGTTTTTCTTTAATGGGTCATGGTATCTTTGTGTTTTGGCTTATGGGTTTGCTTTGATTTGGTTTTTCTTTAATGGGTCATTGAACTTTTGTGCTAATTTTTGTTGTTTGCTTGTTTTGGGATTAGTGCCCTTAAATCCTATTGTATGATGCTATATATGATATTATTTATAACATTATGTAAGACATAATATTGTGATTAATAAAGTTGTTTTATTATAATCTAAAATAATGGTAACATGAATATTCGACATTATCATATAGTCCATGAGATGCATAGTATGTGATTTATGTGATTTAGTCACAGAAGATATAAATCATAAGTTCTTTGTAAACTCAGAATTTGGTTCGTAGTCAGTGATAAAATTGGGCATTTCATCTGCGAAGACTATAACATATCAACTAAGATGATTTATTTTGATTATGGAAGTGGTGACTTCTAGTTGATATGTTTTAAGAGTTAAGACATTGAACTGGACCGCAATGATATTTATTATTCTCCTAACGACTGTCAATTGAATAATAAATCTCACAACTTATATTACATGAACTCTTAATCCTGAGAGAATAATGGACCTGATTATGAAGTATTGGTTGCTTTGATATATCAGGAGTGAGATCTAAAGTAATAGTCAAAACCTCAGTATGTTGGGCAGCCACATTTAGTGTTGATGGAACATATATTCTCAAGATGGAATTCATAATCTCTTAATAGAGATATAAAATATTTCCTTGAAATAAGTTTAATGAGTTTGTTATTCAGAGAGTTAGGCCTGACTACTTTAGTAAGACTAAAGTATATATTTATGAAATTGGATTTTATAAATATATGATGAATAACATTAAAGGATTAAACTGGGTATTCAAGGATTAAGATGTAGTAATTCACAAAGTGACAGTCTATATTCATAACTTTGTATTACTACGAATATTTTATGAAGGGGTTACTGTTGTGAAATTTTAAAA
This sequence comes from Quercus glauca, assembly GCA_023736055.1. Lineage (NCBI taxonomy): Eukaryota > Viridiplantae > Streptophyta > Magnoliopsida > Fagales > Fagaceae > Quercus > Quercus glauca. Next base: position 60,654,807 of record CM043322.1, read on the forward strand.
TACTCGCAAGTGTACGAACCGTACCGAAGTATAGTTTGACAAGTACGAGGTTGAACCCACAGGGACTTGAATGAACGTAGGAAAATTAATCAAATCTTAACCAAGTTAATTCTAATCTAGTTTAATAAAAATTGGTTGTTTTGAAATTAAATAAACTAAGCAAATAATAAAATTAAGCAAATAGTTAAACTAAGTAAGAGATATAAAACAATAAAAAGATGTAAACAATCAAGGGAAAGGAATTAAGGTTTTGGAATCCGCCTTGTAAATCATATTAGCATATATTTATGATCATTAATTTTTCCCAACTCACTACATGATAATCTAGAAATCAATCTTGCTATCATGGAAAATATCCTCATTAAAATCCTTATTTTAAAAACCAAAAGCATGTTCTTCTTCGCTTCTTAAGTATAAAACCAAATCATCAATTGTATCCATAGCCAAACAAATCACAAGATATATCCAATTCTAAAAATCAAATCATAAATTGTATCCATTGACAGACAAATCACAAACGATATCCAATTTTATAATCAAGAATTAATAAACCAAGCATTCAATTAATTAAGACAAATCCTAAATCATGAGAAAAACATGATTGAACTCATATCTAGAATCTCATCTTAGTCAATTGATATGAAGCAAGAACAATTTAAATCATTAAAGAACAACTATTGTGGGAAAAATCAAATCACATAAATATTATTGATAATCCTTAACAAGGTTTCATCCTCAACCCTAATTATAAATTTAGCTACTCATGATAATTGAAAGAAAACACAAGAATAAAATACTAAACATTAAACTAGAAAAATAAAATAAAACTAACTGTCATGAAAGAAAACCAAAGAGGTAGCCACAGCCGCAGCTCTCTCTACGTTCAACCCTCAGCCCTAGCACTAGCCTCTCTAAATTTTGCCCTAAAAAGCCTTTAAATAGGTCAAGGAATCCTATTACAAGTTGAATTCCCGTTTGGAGAAAATTCCAGATATTTAGGCTTCATTTAACCGACTATTTTGGCCCATTTACCTTCAGAATTCGGGCTTTTGGTAGACTACAAAGTTGTAGCCCTTTAAGTTAACTTTCCAGCCCAACTTGAATCATCTCGATTGGACATCTGAGCCGAAAGTTATGCTGAAAATACTAACTGATGTCCAGGCTGGAATCCTAATCCGAATTGGACTTGAATTTGGTGCAAATTTCCTTTGATTCCTTGCTCCAATTGGACTTAAATTTAATTCAGTTGGCCTTCTCTTGAATTCATGCATGGCTGGATGTAAGTTTGCTTGATTCAATTGGCTTAGCTCCACTTTTCATGTAAAACCCTTGTTACCTGCAATACAAAGATATTATATAATCAGTCACAAAATAACATAAAAGTAAGGCTAAATATGTAGATATGTGAGTACTTTATTGTATATATTTCATGCACATCAAATACCCCCAAACCTACATTTTGCTAGTCCTCGAGCAAAACAGATAAAGAGTAAAACAAAACAAAGAAAAAGGAAATCTTAACAAATCCACTTTCGTTGGAATTTTCGATTGCATTTAGCGTATGCAACAAGCCTTTAAACCCCTAGCTTACACTAGTGGACGAGTTGTAGTCTCGTGAGGGTTTGCAGGGAATATACCCACAAAATTCTGAGAATGAATACTAAAAATAAAATAAACAAAACAAAGAAAATCATTTTTTTTTTCAATTGCCTTTTGCAGAGAGGATTAGTTTAAGTTCAAAAACACTACAAATGCTAAAGAAATTTCTCATGCCATCAAAACTCAATGTGAGTGAAAAGTGGTAGCCAACCCAAACATACTCTTAGTTTTAGAATAAATTTGACTCGAATCTCTATTTGAAAGTATGCTTCAACTCAAATCTTTCCGGTGTTATCACTCAACAAATGAAATCACTCTGAAATGGGGTGTAACACTCTCAACAATATATGTGAGCAGAATAATGTAAGCAAAATCAAACACCTCACATATAAATCACATGAAAATCGCTTAACCAAGAAAGAACAAGTAGTCTCATGAAAGGATGCCAAAAAGAATTCATACCACACTTTTTTTTTTTTTTTCAGTCATATCAATATCTGAACTACACAATCTTCAAGATCAAATAAGGACTTTATTAGGACGTAATGTAGGGTAAAAGCAAAGGGAATGAAATAAAAATGGGTAAAGGTAAATATAAGAAGTGTTTTCAAGATTAATTGGAATGTCAACTCTTTTTGGAATTTCCATTCAACATTTTTTTCCAACTCTTCTTCTTCAAAGCAATACTCTTTCTTTACATTTTACTTCTCAAAATTTGATGAGAACCCTTTTTATTTTCTTTATTTTGACACTTTTTTTTTTCTTTTCTTTTTTTTTTTTCTTCTTTCCTTTGAATTTTTTTTTTTTTTTCAATTCTTTCTTTGAATTCTTACACAAACCACCACATTGAAACAAATTGATCAAATTCCATCTTGAAACACTATAGATAAGGGCTTTAAGAAAGAAAGGCTAATTAAAAGGCTCAACGGGGTGACTAGTGATAATGTATCAAGAAAGAAAAACACATGTATGGCTCAAAGTAGACAAAAATGGCCTAATCTCATCTCTCAAAGACTAGTATAGCTCATTCAACATCAATGACTTCAAAAGATTCAAGTGTGGCATAAAATCAGAATTCTTTTTTTTTCTTGGCCAAAAGAAAGAATAATGAGACTACAACAAGGGAAATATGTTATGAACTTCCAAATGAACTTTAAGATTAGAAACAATAAATAACTCTCCAAAAATAATGATTGGCTCAAAACTCACAGGGGTTATAGTCTCCACATTGTTATCATCAAGATTTTCTAATCACTTTTATCCTTCAACAACAAGTTGTGTCTGAGTGGCTACGTGCATGTGCAATGAATTGAGCATGAAAGCAATGAAATTCTTTAAACAAGAGTAGCATAACAAACTCAAACATAAACCTCAAGCTAGGCAAAAGTTTTTTTTTTTTTTTTTTTGGGCTTCTTTTTTGATTTTTTTTTTTTTTTTTTTGGTGGGACAACTAAACAAAACAAAAAAGAAAGATAGAAATCTATGTACATCCCCCCCAAACCTAAACCAAACATTGTCCTCAATGTTAAAAATGATCCTCTCAAATAGATGTCTTGAATGAAAAGTGAGCAAAATATTAATATGCAACATGAGAACCAAGGCGAAACAAGTAAGGTAAGGAGAAGGAAGAGACGTACCTTGATCAAGCTGATTGTTATAAATTTAATTTCTGTCAAATATCAGCTAGAACAAAAGAAAATAAAACTAAACAAGAAAATAAACACAAATATTAATCTAAAAGAAGAAAATAAACAATTTTTTTTTTTTTTTGCAAAAAGATTTAACACAACTGGAGATCAATCCTGATAAACAGGACCATCCAAACCTCAACAACACCATGGAGATAAATATTGCATATTATGAATGGACTAGTCCAATGATATTGTAACTTACCTGGGTCAAAAACATGTTGAGAAGCTGTTGCAGTGTCTTCCAAGTGAATTCTTTGCATAACCACAGAAGCACTAATACCCTTAATATCAGCAATTTTCCAACCTATTGCTTCCTTATGCTCTTGAAGTATACTTATCAATTGGTGTTCCCAAAAGTTATCCAACTTTGGTGGTTCTACAATAGATGGGAGTGGGGGTGCAGGAAGTGGAAAAGAGACCACTTTTGGCTGCCAGCTATCAATACTTAAGAGAGGAACAGAATCCAACAATGCATTGACCTCCTCAATTGATTTTTCAGTATCCAAATTGCAATCAAAACGGGTTAAGCAAGCCTTTAGGGGATCCTCACAACTTGATTGTAGGAAAGTATCATGGACTAGACCCTCAATCATGTTAACTTCACATATATCCTCATTGTCTAGTACTTGCTTACTTGTGTCAAAGATATTAAGCTCAACAGTCATATTCCCAAAAGAAATCTTCATCACACCACTCCGACAATTGATCAAAGCATTGGATGTGGCTAAGAAAGGGCGACCCAAAATGATATGGATTTGTGTACTGGCATTTAGAGCAGGCTCAGTGTCTAGCACAACAAAATCAACAGGAAAATAGAATGCATCCACCTTAATCAGCACATCCTCAACAATACCTCTAGGGATCTTCACAGACCTATCAGCTAATTGAAGTGTCATGGTTGTGGGTTTCAACTCCCCCAAACCTAGCTGCAAATAAACTGAATATGGCATTAGGTTCACACTTGCCCCCAAATCTAGCAAAGCTCGCTCAATGAGATGATCCCCAATCTTGCATGAAATTGTAGGGGATCCTGGGTCCTTATATTTCACTGGATATTTATTCTGAATGATTGAACTGACTTGCTCTGTCAAAAATGCCTTTTTAGGAACATTTGTCTTTCTCTTCATTATCACAAGATCTTTTAGAAACTTGGCATAAGCAGGAACTTGCTGAATTGCATCAAGAAATGGAATATTTATTTGCACTTGCTTAAAAACCTCTAAAATGTCTCCAAATTGTGCACTTTTCTGAGGACTAATTAACCTTTGAGGAAATGGAGCTTTAGGAACAAACCTCTTATCAAAGGGAGAACTAAGATCTTGAATTGGAGTGGCGGGTGGGTTGTCCTTCTTTTCTCCATGATCATCATGTGAACTATGAGTTCCTTTTTCCTTTAACACAATATTTTCATCATCCTCCACTTCTGGCATTTTCACTTGATTATCAACTTGCTTACCAGACCTAAGGGTAGTAATAGACTGAACATGTTCTTGTCCATAAGTAGAACTAGAAGAACCATTGATGACATACTGTCCTTTTGGGTTAGGTATGGGTTGACTAGGAAACTTTCCTTTTTCCCTCTCTCCAACTTGGGTTGCTAACTGGCCAACTTGATTTTCCAACTTTGAAATAGCTTGAGTATTCAAATAGGTGGAACTTTTCATCTCTTGAATGGCTTGGCTAGTTGATTGCATGAAAGTTTTGAGAGACTCTTCCAAAGATGGTTGTTGTCTTGGTGGTGCTACAAACTGAGGTGTTGATTGAGGAATGGGAGGATATGCTTGAGTAGGTGGACGAAATTGACTTTGTTGATGCACTTGTTGTCCACCTACATTTGTGGGAGGCTGATTTTGCCTCCATGAGAAATTAGGATGGTTCCTCCAATTTGGATTGTATGTCTCTGAAAATGGACTAGCAAATGGTTTTCCATAATTGTTCAATGCATTTACTTGCTCAGTATAAAAATCAGGATACCCAGCTGCAGAAGGACACATTTGTGTTGTATGCATAGGACTTGCACAAATAGAGCATGTTTCACTTTGAACTTGATTGACAGAATTCATCCCTCTTCCTAAAGCTAAAGCCTCAACCTTACGAGTGAGATTGTCCAACCTAGCTTTTATGTCTAAATCTTCACTGACTTCATACAATCCTCCTTTCTTAATTACAGGGGCAGATCTCTCTCTACGATTGGAAAAATCCCATTGTTGTGAGCTTTCTGATAAATTCTCAAGAAATTTGTATGCCTCATCATCTACAAGACTCAAAAATCCACCACCATTCATGGACTCAATCATGTAACGATTTGTCTGAGTCAAACCATTATAAAAATATTGTACTAGTCTCCATGTTTCAAAACCATGATGAGGACACTTTAAGATCAAGTCCTTAAATCTCTCCCAACTCTCATAAAATTTCTCTTGTTCATCCTGATAAAAATCTGCAATTTCTCTCCTCAAAGCATTGGTCTTGGCCATTGGGAAAAATTTAGAGAGGAATTTTGTGACCAACAGTTCCCATGAAGTGATAGATCCAGGTGACAAAGAATTAAGCCATGCTTTTGCCTTATCCTTCAAGGAAAAAGGAAATAAACGCAAGCGAACAGAGTCATCAGTGAAATTCTGGAACTTACAAGTAGCACAAATCTCAAGAAAATCCTTCACATGCATATAAGGATCTTCTCTATCCAATCCATGAAAAGTAGGAAGAAGGTGGATTATCTGTGGCTTCAACTCAAAATGTGTAGCAGTGGTTGCAGGCAATACTATGCAAGATGGAGGGTTGGTGGTTATAGGTGAGAACAACTCCCTAAGAGTTTTTGAATCATCTCCTGTTTCTCCCATTGTGGATGGATAATCAAAACTAACAAGACGATTTTCTTTATCACGAATCCAAGCTCTCATACACCATGCACAAAGAAATAAAAAAAAAAATTGCCTTTTTTTTTTTAAATTAAAAAAAAATTTCTAACTATAACTAGTAGAAGGAAAAATTCAATTAAGACCTAATTTATTTTCCTAACCAAGTCCCCGGCAACGGCGCCAAAAACTTGTTGTGAAATTTTAAAATACTCGCAAGTGTACGAACCGTACCGAAGTATAGTTTGACAAGTACGAGGTCGAACCCACAGGGACTTGAATGAACGTAGGAAAATTAATCAAATCTTAACCAAGTTAATTCTAATCTAGTTTAATAAAAATTGGTTGTTTTGAAATTAAATAAACTAAGCAAATAATAAAATTAAGCAAATAGTTAAACTAAGTAAGAGATATAAAACAATAAAAAGATGTAAACAATCAAGGGAAAGGAATTAAGGTTTTGGAATCCGCCTTGTAAATCATATTAGCATATATTTATGATCATTAATTTTTCCCAACTCACTACATGATAATCTAGAAATCAATCTTGCTATCATGGAAAATATCCTCATTAAAATCCTTATTTTAAAAACCAAAAGCATGTTCTTCTTCGCTTCTTAAGTATAAAACCAAATCATCAATTGTATCCATAGCCAAACAAATCACAAGATATATCCAATTCTAAAAATCAAATCATAAATTGTATCCATTGACAGACAAATCACAAACGATATCCAATTTTATAATCAAGAATTAATAAACCAAGCATTCAATTAATTAAGACAAATCCTAAATCATGAGAAAAACATGATTGAACTCATATCTAGAATCTCATCTTAGTCAATTGATATGAAGCAAGAACAATTTAAATCATTAAAGAACAACTATTGTGGGAAAAATCAAATCACATAAATATTATTGATAATCCTTAACAAGGTTTCATCCTCAACCCTAATTATAAATTTAGCTACTCATGATAATTGAAAGAAAACACAAGAATAAAATACTAAACATTAAACTAGAAAAATAAAATAAAACTAACTGTCATGAAAGAAAACCAAAGAGGTAGCCACAGCCGCAGCTCTCTCTACGTTCAACCCTCAGCCCTAGCACTAGCCTCTCTAAATTTTGCCCTAAAAAGCCTTTAAATAGGTCAAGGAATCCTATTACAAGTTGAATTCCCGTTTGGAGAAAATTCCAGATATTTAGGCTTCATTTAACCGACTATTTTGGCCCATTTACCTTCAGAATTCGGGCTTTTGGTAGACTACAAAGTTGTAGCCCTTTAAGTTAACTTTCCAGCCCAACTTGAATCATCTCGATTGGACATCTGAGCCGAAAGTTATGCTGAAAATACTAACTGATGTCCAGGCTGGAATCCTAATCCGAATTGGACTTGAATTTGGTGCAAATTTCCTTTGATTCCTTGCTCCAATTGGACTTAAATTTAATTCAGTTGGCCTTCTCTTGAATTCATGCATGGCTGGATGTAAGTTTGCTTGATTCAATTGGCTTAGCTCCACTTTTCATGTAAAACCCTTGTTACCTGCAATACAAAGATATTATATAATCAGTCACAAAATAACATAAAAGTAAGGCTAAATATGTAGATATGTGAGTACTTTATTGTATATATTTCATGCACATCAGTTACATGTATAATAAAGTTTTGGGATATAATTTATTAATAAGGTTTAGAGTGCAACTATATTTATATAGTGGTATTAAATATAGTTAATGGTAACTTTGGACTTGTCAAGAGTTGACAGAAAAGCCCAAGATCCATTAGAGCTAGAGTCTTATTTGTTCTCTTTTGATCCCACTCCAAGCCACACACTAAAGCCCAATTGGAAATACTCAAAAGGCTAGCCCAATTAGATAATCAGTTATGTATAAAGAAACATACAGAATTTTAAGTACTATGAATGAAATGGAATGTATGTGAGGAAGAGACACTCTTTGATTCTCTCTAGAACACACACACATAATTGATTGAGAGACCACACTTCTTGGGCATCAAGTGGAATTGGAGTGAAGATTAAAAGTATTCCCAAGTGTTTCTGATTTTCGGTTTTGAATTTCACCATAACAAGGTACACTCTCTTGATCATATATTCTGAAATTTACATAGCACATGTTATCAATTGCAAATGAAGTAGATCCGTTAAATTTTTCCGTTGCGCATGTTATTATCCATCATTCTAGATAGACATAATTTAGTTGGGCTAGCCCTCAAGCCCTTGGCTACAATTAATGATTTATCTAGTTAGATTATTTTTGTTTTTGGGACCATGTAGTTGTTGCTGTGAAATGGGTTAATTAGTTAGCCATGTCTTTGGAGAACTTTTTCAGTTTGCTAAATATTGTTGGTCACCTGCTCTATCCAAATAAAGATTCTTTTTAGTTATTTTACAAAAAAAAATAATAGTAATAAAGATTCATTTTGTTTATCATTCATAATTACTTCTAAAAATGTTCTAATTTAGATTGTATTAGTGTTTATTTATTTATTGGTGGGAGGGTGTCATGTCAAGTCAGGTCTATTTTGCTTGATGTGTTATGACTTTGTGGATTGATTAGTAGTGTGATTGAAGATAAGAATCCAGAGCTGTAATGAGGTGTAGGAATATACCAAGGTTGTAAGTAAATGAGTGATCAGAGAGAGGACAATATGCCCAAGTAGTGGCCCAGAATTTGACAAGAACTTGTAAAGAGAAAATATCTATGTGTTAATAGCCAAGTTACCCATTGAGTTAATCTAGTAATTTTCAGGTTCATATGATCTAATGTCTTGAGTTTAAGTCTTTTAACCGACACTTTAAATCATCCCAAAACAAAACTTTCTTGTAATTACCCCATGTTTATAAGTATAAAAATAAAATAAAAATAAAAAAGGTTTAACAGCCAAGTAATCAACTGATCATTTAGGCGGTCTTATAGCGCTTGATTATTACAAACACCTCAAATAGAGGAAAAAAAAATTATTTGTCCCTGAATTATTGCAAGCAGCAAAGTGATGTAAACTAATTCATTCCAAAAATGAAATTAAGCTTGTTTAGAGTTTAGACTCAGGCTTATTAATACAATAAGGTAAATTTATAGGTTTTTAGAAGTTATCTTGAATTTAAAGTCACCCCATAAGTATTTTTTTGTAAATATTTTTTATGTTTATTAAACCCTCATTTTAACTTATTTTAGTTATTAATTGTATTGTGGTTTTGTGACTGGGAGCTTGGAAAACATTTTCCTTTTCTTTGTATTGATGGTTGTTTCGAGGTTATTTGTAAGTAATCACTTATTGAATCTTTTGCATAAATTGCTTACTAATCACTTTTAGAGAAATTTACTGAGACTAATACCCAATTGATATGCTTAACTGAAATCTGTCATTTTGAGTGTGTTTTATTTGCTAACGTGGCACTTGGTAGTAATACTAGTAATATTGTGTCATTCAGCTACTAACTCTATTGTTTAGTACACTAATCCGTTGTGTGTTTTTTAATTCGTAGGATGGTGATGGTGATTCTGCAGTGGATATCCAGTCTCCCGGTGCTCAGCACTTATCATTTGATGATACGCAGTAGACAATACTTTGGACACCTATTTTGGAGTAGTTACTATGATATTTTGATATTTATAATAAAGTTTCAAACTTTGATATATATGTACACATCATAGTTGGAAACTTTATTATAATATTCTAGACAATTAGAATGTATTCTTTTGTGCAAGACATTCTATATGGTTAGAATGTATTCTTTTGTGTAGGACGTTGTACATAGTTATTTAGAATGCATTATTTTGTTCATAACATTCTAGACACTTGGGATGTATTATTTTGTGTATAACATTCTAGACATTTAGGATGTAATTATTGATATGGTGTAATTAAATATTTTTAGTTTCTTGGTTTAATGTGGTATGGTATTTGCTATTGGAAAATATGAATTGTAGTTCATTACAATTGCTATAAAATAGGTATTAGAAAATATGTATTTTAGGTACATTACAGGTGCTAAAATTTTTAAAAAAAAAATTTAAAAAAAAAGGACCTATGCCAGTGCTTTTGAAAGCGCTGGCATAGATCCTTTTAAATTATATTGATTCAAGACCTATACCAGCGCTTTTCAGAGTGCTGGAATAGGTACTGCCTATGCCAACGCTTTCAAAAGTGCTGGTATAGGCCTTTTAAATTTTATTCATTCAAGCCCTATACCAGCGCTTTTGAGAGCGCTGGAATAGGTACTGCCTATGCCAGCGCATTTTCATAAAGGCTGTCTCGACACAAGTTATATTCTCATTTTCATAAAGGCTGTCTCGACACAGGTAAAAATGCCGAATAAGGTCTAAAAGCACCAGTACCTATCCCAACGCTTTTGAAAAGCGCTGGTATAGGTCCGGCGACCCTATCCCGACATTCAAACACCAACGGTCTGAAGCGCCAGAAAAAAAAACGCTAGGATAGGAATTTTGACCCTATCCCAAAGCTTTCTAGGGCTATCCCGGCGGTTTTGAAAATACTGGGATAGCCCCGTTTTTTTGTAGTGGTAGAAAGAGTGTTTCAAGCTTGAACACGTAAAGAATGTTAGGAAAAATCTTTTCAAATCTATTACTTGTGTAAAATAAAGATAGGCATACAAATATGTGAGCAAGAAAACATTTAAAAAATTTTTGAGTATTAAGAAAATTATCTCTGCTTATGCAGAGAGAAACTATCAAAATAAAGAAAGAAAAAACCTAGTTAAATGACGTATGAGGGATTCCTGTCTTGGGTATGGGGCATCCCTGGAATGTTTAATAAAAACAAAACCTTTATGACATATCCCAGGGAAAAATTGCAAAATAACACCTGTATGGACACGTTTCGCAACCCAAGCCCAAAAGGTAAAGGACGTTGGCCTAATGAGCCCAGTACAATAAATTTGTAGAGAATGGGTCAAAGAATTAGACCCTAATGAATTTGACAACAGCTAGCATGGATTTAGGAAATGATCAAGCAAGAACAAGGAACATAGAACAAACTGAATTTCACGGTTCAAGGAGGTAACTCTCCATATAAATCAATTAAACTAATTACAAGTATAATTTTGATTGCTACAGTATTCTCTCTCTATCTTTTCGATCCTTTTCTCATGGAGGGACTCTTACATTATATAGATCTCCTTGGACCATCTTGATCCTCCATTTGTCGATCATTTGAGCTCTTACTTGAGTGTTTGTCCCATCAAACACCCTCTTTGGTTTTTTGTGAGTTGTGGTAGCCAAGGCAGTACTATTCAAGAGTCTTCTCCACATAAATGCAGCCAGAAAAGTAGCTGCTGTGCATTTAATGCGGTGGCAACAGCTTTCCCTTAGATATTTTTCGGTTCCCTTCCTTCTCTCATGTTCGTGAGGCACGTCCCTATCAGTGAAGCTTCTTGGAAGGTCACTTTGATCTATAAGATCTACATCTTATCTGTATTTAATTTATCCGATGAGATATTCCTCTTCGGACCAACTTCCCATTTGCATCTCGCTTATTAAGTCCTGAGTTTGATCCATTCATTTCTACTTGTTCATCTTTGGACTACTCATGCTCTCGGCCAAGGCCCAAGGCCTAATATATGATTTGGGCGCTTAATCCTACAACACCATTCCTCAAACAATTTCGTTATTAGTAACATTTCCAAATTATTTAAGAAACTAGCATCTCGAGTCTTTAAGGCTCGAGATCACTGTAGCAAATCGAGTCATTTATAATTGAGTTCAATGTGGAACTCGAGTCTATAAGACATGAGTTTCTTCAAACCCATTTCCCACCACAGACCAACCCAGAGAACACAACACAGAAAATGAATCGGAAAACACAACCCAAAGAACGAACCAGAAAACATAACCCAGATCAATAAACTTTTGGTGCTGAGATCAACAAACCCAAGCTCCAGTGCCGAGATTGTCAAACCTAAGCTACTTCGGTGCCAAGATTGTCAAACCCAAGCTAAAATCGTCAAACTCAAGCAGCTCCAGTGCTGAGATCGTCAAACCCGAGGCCGAGATCGCAATTTTTGGGTTTGGGTTTTTTTGATTTGATTCCGAGATAGTTATTTTAAGGGTTTAGGTTTGGGCTTTTGCTTCGCTCTTGAGATCGTTATTTTAAGGGAAGAATTATCTTGAGTTTTGGGGGCTTGATTTCTGGGTTGGGTGTCTTCGATGTTTCTAGGTTGGGTGTCTATGTTGGGGAAGAACTCGAGTCTTTAAGACTCAAGTTCCACTTGAAATCGAGTTGTTTATACTCGATTTAGCACACCAAAATCGAGCCTTACACATTCGAAATGTTAGTTTCCTAAATAGTTTAGAAATGATGCTAACTAATGAAATTGTTTAAAAATTGGCATTAGTTTGCAATTTTTCCCCATATATATTGAAGTGGGAATGTTAATCTTGTCCATTTATGTACATATTCAGCTTCTTTTGAACTGCGTACATGTTTACTCAATCAGGAATTTCATTATGTTACATACATGTTTACTCAATCAAGAATTTCATTATGTTACATACAAGTTTACACACAATCATAAACTGAACTAAAACAATTTTAGTTTATCTTATGGGTGGGTTTTAACTTGTGTGTATAATAAACACCACCCTGCCTTAGTTTTTTCTTGTAATGCCATAGCTGCTCTCCCATTTGATACAATTGCCTTGGGGAATAATCCCATAGATAGTTATGACAGTCTATTAAGTGTGCGTTTGGGTTAGGATTAAAAATTAAAATTATTTTACTATTCAACTTATTTTTGTTACTATTTATGGGCATCACTGGACTATTTCAACTAATTTTTACATTTATCTACAGTACTTTCAGCAATTATTTTTCATTTCAGTAAAATAAGCGGTATCCAAACACATAATGTCTCCTTCCTCATTTTTCCTCTCTCAAGTCAAGTCCTCCCAGGTAGTGAAGAGTTAGTTCTCTCCATTAATCCTCCTATTAGCCAAATTCCATGAGATTTTGAAGTAGATGAAACCCAAGGTAAAAATCTCAATTTTCTCTTAATTTATTCTATGAAATTTTTTAGGTTTTGTTGTTTTATGATGTTTATGGTTAATGCTTGATGGGTTTGGTGAATAATAGAAGATTTGAGGATTGTGAGGATTTGGGTAACAAGGGTTTTGCCAATATTCCGAAATTCCAATTCATTTAGGGGTTTTTGATTTGATAGAATAATTTGGTTGTCTAATTTTCTAATGGTTATTTGAGAGTTAGTTTCCTAGAGCAATCAAATGGGTTTTGTTGTTTCTTTTGTTGAAATAAGTTTGTTTTAAAAAGTGTGTTCCTTTGCATTTGGGATGGTTTTAACATATATGAATGTAAACATTATGCTTGTTGCATGCCATGTGTTCAGTATATTGCCTCTATGAGTTATGGTATTGGATTGTTTGATTTGTATTTGTTATAATTGTTTTATAGGATTGGGGGTTTCACTCATAGTGGTTAATATGTTTTAACCACCCTTTGTGAATTTTAAAGAATACTACGTAGTGCTGTCAGCAGAAAATTTATGCTCTAGCGGCAGTTAATAATCTATGGTAAAACTCTGGGATCACATAAGCTTATACCATATACAACTTCACCCATATACATCATCTCGTTCATTGCCTTATGATAGTTATTGTTTTCATTGCTGTGAAACTAACATATGTACTTCCAACTTATTGTTGAGGACCATGAGAGGTGATGGAAGATCAGGTGCTGAGCTAAAGTTTGATGCTATACATCTCCTAGTGGCAGTTTAGAGATGATTTTCAGTGCACAATTGAAGTGCTCGCATAGCCTATTTTTCAAGAAGTTGCAGCAACCCCTTTAAAATTAAAGCTTTCCTTTAACCCACTGTCTGCTTCAAACAAGGGAAGAATTGGAACTAGTCTTTTATATCTTGGATGTTTGTCTATGCGTCGTATTATAAAATATAAAGCCCATGGCATGCTTATATCTCTGAGTATTCTCAAATACATAACTAAAGACATTTTACGGCAGAATTGCATGATCCATTATACATGCGATGCATGCTCATTATGATTACTTCAAACAATGTTACTGAATAAAACATGGCAATAGTCTCTTGTTTGACTGGAAAAGTAATTTCTCCCACTGCAAATCTCTGACCATAATTTTGACATCTAACCTGCTTGCTGGTAGTTAACTTCATATGATCCCCTACATCTGGGTTTTTTTTTTTTTTTTTTTTTTTTTCTCATATGGTGTTGATAAGATTTATGAAATTTGGATGGTGTAAACTTAAAAATTAATTTATTATTTAAACTTTTATTTTTAAGTATTTTGTTAATTTTTATCTTATTTGCACTGAAAGAGAGACAAAGACAATATGATTTAAAATTATTTCATTATTTTTTGCATATGAAAAAATAAGATTAACTCATAACCTGATAAATCGACCTATAACATAATTGACAATACCCTTATGCAACCCATTTAGGACCGTTCGTTTTTTGACCCAAACCCAAACGAGTCATATGGCCTTGCTACTGCTAGCATCCAAACAAACTCGAACCAAGGAGTAATTTGGAATTTGAATGAGTCAAATTTTTTCACTATATCATAAATGAGCCTACATATTATCAAAACCATTATTTTCATTATTTTTGAATAAAATCATGTAACATTTGGATTAATTTATTCCATTACTTTCCTCACATTGAAAGCCTGGAGTTGGAATTTAGGAAGGGGCTTATGATTGCAATCCTTTCTCATTTCTTAATCGTAAGGCCTTCCCTTGATTCTAACTTTAGGCTTTCATTGAGAGGAATGCATCTTGATATTAGATCCCAGACGTTGAACTTTGCAATTAGAAGAGGCGCATACCTAAAAGATCATCATCCACGTGTTATTGTTCTAATTTCCCCTTTTTAGTTCACTGGGCAAGCATGTTACTATGCAAGTAGCTCCTAGCTAGGCATAGAAACAATTCTATGGTTTGAGACAACAAACTTTATTCAAAATGCAATTTGCTACAATGAAACGCTACAAAAAAATCATTAAGGGATGATAATACTAAAGAACTAGGATAATGGAGTAAATTTATCCAAATGTTACATGTTGTTATTAATAAAATAATGGAAATGATGATTTTTGATAGAAAGTAGGTTCACTTATAATGCAGTGAATTCAATTTTACTCATTCAACATCCATATCATGTCATTTGAAAAATTAAGCCAAATATTGCTCAGTGATAAACGAGCACTTACAATAGATCCAATCCAAGCATGATATAAATACTCTTTAATTTGTAACCACTACACTACAGGGAGTTCAAGAGCACAACATAAAGTTGCATAGAATCAACTTGGTTCCAAAGCAGTGCAAACTGCAAAATGACCAGATTATAAAACAGTATCAAAATCAACTGAACTAGGCCTGATTCACCATGTTCAACAATGAAAACGCTAATATTTTCGAGTAAATTTCCACAGATAAACTCATCCAAGTCGAGGAAAACATCACATTAAAATTTCATGTTTAAAATAAAATAAACTCTTTTACCAAATATATGGGTTAAGGAGTTCATAAATGCAGTCTTTCATAAAGGCGACTGCCCAAGAAAAAATGAGCTTGGTGTAATCGGCCCTTATCGTTGCTGAAGTCACTCCTCTAATGAAATGGGCTAAGCCCATATAGAAGATACCAGCCCAATGGAGTGAGTTTAGGCATAGTCGTTTGCTAAGATCATGTTCAAAAGTCAAAACTTAACCCCTTTTTTTTTTTAGGCGTCCCTCTTAATTAAGTATGACTTAAAACTGAAAACGGAAAATACTGTAGCAAAATAATTTTTAAATATGTGAATAGTACTGTGAGACCTATTTTTAATATTTTTTTCTAAATAAAGTGGTTGTGAGTCTCATAAACAGTGCTTGAACAGTGCTTTATCCCCTAAAGCTGAAACGCATGCAAAAAAAAAAAAAAAAAAAAGAGAGAGAAAAACACAAAAAGTGAAACGCAAAATGTTGAATCCAAACCACACCTAGAAAAATAAAATAAAATAAAATAACCCTATTAAGGGTTCTTTTAATTGTACGTTGCTAGAGGGGATTAAAGGGATATAAGTGATAGAACGAGGGTATATTCCTATATTTATGATTCGATCCCCATTTTTCCCCTCCAGCACAAAAAATAAAAAAAAATAAAAAAAAAAATTTGTACGGTTGCCAAATAGCACGAAGAAACTTGGCCTTATATGCAGAGAAGGAACCATCCATGCTTAGATTAGGGAGCATTGGCCCCCTAGCCTTTTGAAATTTCTTTTTTTTTTTTTTTTTTGAAATTTCAATCAATTGAAGAAACAAAACAACAGTACACGCAGAACAATCAACCCAAACAGCACAAAGCAAAACACAAAGGAAACAAACCAGCAATAAAAGCCACATATAAGACCCTAAAGCGACTGTTCCTCAGATCTAATCAAATCTGCAATTATGTCTGGTTCACTTCCAACCCAGCACTTGGCATTCTTCTCTACTTTTGCATGCTGGGCTAAAATGTGGGCTATTTTGTTACCTAACCTTCCAATGTGCCTCACTTTCACATCTGCAAAATTTCTCATTTCCTGCACAATTCCCGCTGTTAAGTGACCCACTACACCTCTGATCTCTTCTTTCTCAATTGCTTGGACAGTTTGAAGAGAGTCACCAACCACAAGAACTCACTCCAGACCAAGCTCTTTTGCCAACACTAATCCTTGTTCCATTGCAATAGCTTCAGTTTCTTCAACTCCCAACCTTCCTGAGAGGGGCTTGCACATGGCAGCAATGGACTTCAATCTCTTGTCCCGAATAAGGATGCCAATACCAGAGTGGCCATAACCAGTGGGAATAGCTCCATCCACATTGATAAGAAAGTAGTCATCCTGGAGTTGTTCAAGACTACATCCTTTTGGCTCTAGGAACCTTGCTTGAGTGCCAACAGCCACCCTATAATCTTTCACCATTCGCAAGGCATTTCCCCAAATAATATTTCCTGGAGAACTAATTGATTCATGCACCATTCGGTTTTTGTTATACCAGACCATCCAAGCCACCCTAAACAAAATTTCTAGGTCCCTGTGGGTCCCTTGTCTTTACATATCTAAAGCAATATCCGAGAATTCTCGTCTACCTTCCAAGAGACTGATGGGGCAGTCAATCCAATTTTTCCAGACTTTTTTGGCTATTTCACATTTTAGAATTGCATGCTCCACAAATTCTGCCTCCTTGCTGCACAGTGGACAGAGAGGATCAACTAGGACCCCCCCCCCTTTTGTTCAGGTTAAGCATAGTAGGGATAGCATTCCTACAAAGTCTCCAGGAAAAAATTCTCACCTTTGCTGGGATGTTCAAGTGCCACATTTTCTTCCATAAGGGGGCACGCACGTCACCTACTGAAGATTCCCCTTGTTCACTTCCTTCTAGCACCTTCCTAGCCATATAGTAAGCACTTTTCACTAAAAAAATCCCTTTTTTATTACCCACCCATATTAGTTGGTCATCAGCAAGATGGTAACTGATTGGATACCCAGGATTGTTTCAACCTCAAAAGCAAGGAAAATCCTTTCCAGCCTATCTCTTCTCCAACTTCTTGTGTCTTTGTCAATAAGGGCTGAGACCATAGGAAAATCACCAAAATCTATTTGAGGAGATATTACCTTGTATGTTGAGGGAGTTGGCAACCATTTGTCATCCCAAATGTGAATAGTTTTTCCATTTCCTACCCTCCATCTTGTGCCTTGTTTCAAAACTTCCAAACTTTAGTGAATGCTTCTCCAAGCAAATGATGGGCTATTTCCCAAGTTAGCACTTAAGACATCATTGTTTGGGAAATATCTTGCCTTGTATACTCGAGCCATCAGAGATGAAGGGTGAGACATCATCCGCCAGCCCTGCTTTGCAAGCATGGCCAAATTAAAAGCTTAAAGGTCACGGAAACCCATTCCTCCTTCAAATTTTGATTTGCATATCTTTGACCAACTCACCCAAGTGATCTTTGATTCATGATGCCTCTGCCCCCACCAAAATTTCCTCATCAATCCCTCAAGATCCTCACATAGGCCTTTTGGGAGTAAGAAACATCCCATTGTATAAGTAGGCACAGCTTGGGCAACAGCCTTAATCAGGATTTCCATACCTCCTATAGACAAGAGTTTCTCCTTCCACCATGATAACTTCTTTCCAACCATTTCCTTTATTTCATTGAAAACTTGCTTCTTTGACCTACCAATTAGTGATGGAAGGCCCAAATATTTCTTTTGTTGGGTATCCTGCATAGAGCCAAGAGAAACCAAAACTTCAGCTTTTGTTTCATCATCTGTATTCCGGCTAAAATACACAGAAGACTTGTCTGTATTTATTTTCTGGCCCGCTGCTTCCTCATATTGTTGAAGTATATTTTGGAGTTCCCTACTCTCTTGGCCATTAGCTTTGCAGTGAATGACACTGTCGTCAGCAAAGAGAAGATGGGTAATTGTTGGGCAGCCCCTGCTAATAGAAATGCCAGAAAGTTTTTTATTCCTCACTACTTCTCCTATCAGCCCTGAGAGCCCTTCTGCACATATGAGAAATAAATAAGGGGATAAAGGGTGCCCTTGGCGGAGTCCCCTAGAAGGGAAGATGCAGCCTTGGGAGACCCCATTTATAATGATAGAGTAAAAGACAGAGGATATACAATTCATCATCAGACTAATCCATTTGTCATTAAATCCCATAGTAGTCATGATATTACAAAGAAAACCTCACTCCACTCTATCATACGCCTTACTCATATCTAATTTTACTGCCATGTATTTATCTTTCCCTTCTCTTTTATTCTTCAGATAATGCATAATTTCAAAAGCAACAAGTACATTATCAGTTATAAGCCGGCCTGGGACAAAAGCACTTTGATTTTCTGAAATAATAGCATTTAGAATAGGTTTAAGCTTATTAGCAAGAACTTTTGAGATGATTTTATAAGACACATTACAAAGGCTTATAGGCCGAAACTCACACATTTTGGTTGGGTTATTTGTTTTGGGAATGAGAACAATATTAGTTTGATTTAGTTCTGCCAGGGAGGAATTTGAGTTGAGAATACTTAACATTGTATTTGTAACATCTTCCCCAATTATATCCCAATGTTTTTGATAAAAAATAGCGGACATACCATCTGGGCCGGGGGCTTTTGTCGGGTGCATTTGGTGGATGGCTTGAAAGACTTCTTCCTTTTGGAATTCTTTTGTTAGCTGCTCGTTCATTTCCTCGATGACCACTCTTGACACTGTCCGACCTACCTCCACTACTCTGGTTGGGTGGGATGTTTGAAACAATTTAGTGAAGTAGTCAATTGCTATCTCTGCAATGTCTTCTAAGTCTTCACACCATCTTCCATTCCTGTCCAAGAGGCCCTTGATTTCATTCTTTTTCTATCGCTGTGATGCTCTATGGTGAAAATATTGGGTATTCCTGTCTCCCAATTTCAGCCATTGAACCCTTGATCTTTAATTCCATCTCATCTCCTCGTCATCCAACAACTCATTTATTTCTTTACTTAGCATATCAATTTCATCACCTCTACTACCATCTCTGTCAGCTTGAACCACATCTTGAAGAATCTTCCTTTTTTCTTGGATCTTCTTTGTGACATGGCCAAGTTCCTACTGACTCCATCTTTTTAAACCTTCTGCACAAGCCTTTATTCCATTAACCAGCTCACTTGATGATTGCAGGCCTACATGATTCTTCCAGGAATCCTGAATGATTTCTCTACATTTCTCATGTCTAACCCAAATTGCTTCAAAATGGAAACATCTTGTTTTGCGTCTGCGCCTTCCCTGCTGATTTGTTAAGATAATAGCACAGTGATCAGACGTAGACTCCACCACATGGAGAACTTTAGCATCTCTGTATTTCTCTAACCACTCAGTTGTAGCCAACACCCTATCCAATCTTAATCTTACCCTTTCTTCCTCCGACCTTCGATTGCTCCAAGTGAATTCTGGCCCTTCAAAATCCAAATCTTGAAAACCACAAGCATGCACTACTTGCCTAAACCCCTCCATCTATTGTTGGGGTCGCTCCGGACCACCCCATTTTTCTGACGCCTTCAAAATTTCATTGAAATCCCCTAGACAGACCCATGGGAGTTGGTATTGAGCATTGAGGAAGTGGAGGAGATTCCAAGACTCTCTCCTTTGGTTAGTATCTGGATTCCCATAAAACCCAGTGATTCTCCATTTGAACCCTAACACCGGATCAGTCACTATAGCATCAATATGACTTCGGGTATAGCTTTTAATCTCTACATCTAAGCCTCTGACCCACAAAAGAGCTATTCCTCCACTGGGAACAATCAGGCCATTTGCCAGACCTATTCTTTCTTTGACTTTCTCCATTCTATTAACTCCAGTCTTAGTCTCCATTAAGAAGACTATATTGGGATTCCATTGTTGCACAAGACTTCGCAACGCTCAAACTGACCGGGGATTCCCCATTTCTCAGCAATTCCAACTTAAATAGCACATATCCAGTAGAGAATATAAATATTCAGGAATACAACCCAAGAGACAAGCCAACCAAAATAACATAAACATACCCAGACGGCAAAAACCCCAATTATCAAAAGAAGGAAGGAACTAAATCAAAATAATTACCCACCTCTGTATTCCTTCGATCCACCAATTGAGTTGCTTTATTCAACCAAATTACAGCTAACACTGGCCTGGAGAACCACCCTTGGTCGAATCACTTCAAAACAAGAGAAGCCCCCACTTGCCGGAAAACTCATCCCACAAAATGTTGCTAGCAGCTTCAAACTGCCCACCCCGTCAGCATAGATACTCCACAACTGCTGTAAATTGCTGAGAGCAGCTTCAACCAGTAACCGTACAAGACCCACGAAAAGTATAGATGGACTGATAAAATAAACGGAACTCACAAGATAGCCAAGGAAAGCCTCGAGCGTCCGCCTAGCTGAAAGCCCAAATCGAGCGCCGAGAGGACGAACTGGAACTCTACCCGTCCAGAGAGAAGAGAGATAGAACTCTCTAGAAAGAACTGGAAACCCACGGTCCAGAGAGAAAAGACTCCAACTTGGGAGAGCGAAAAAAGAAGTTTTTGAAATTTCTTTATTAATATACGATAAGAGATGTTATATGAATTTTTTTAAATTTTCATATTTGAGCCCATCTAAATTTGGAAATTAGTCTTCCAGAAACCAAAAGGTTAAAGTGTTCGCTTAGTTCATATATGCTGGCCCCCTTCCAAAAAAAAATATATAAATAATTTTTTACTATCAAAACAAAAATAAATCCTATGATGTCCACTAAAAGAATGCAAGTGATGTATGTATTTTAACTATGTGTTTCATATGACATTTTGGTGGTTGGCTTATTCGGAATCCAAAATTAAAAGTTTGGAACTTTGGAATTAGTGTGCTTCTGTGTTGTCTAGCTCTATTTTAAGGATTTATTTGGGTGTTCTTTTGGCCATTAGTAAGAGGACTTCATAATTGAGCATCGTTGTTGATTAGATATTTTGTATAATAAAATAAATTCTCAATTCAAGGATCAAATGATCAATTTAGTGAAAATATAATGAAGTTTCTTATTCTTAACTAACTTTGAATCCTCAAAAAATATGTGAAGTTTTTTTATAATTGATGATATGTGTATGTTAGTAAATAAGCTTTATCTGTAACAATTCACAAATCATGAAAAACTATTGTTGAAATTGGAACTTCACCATTAGAAGATACCAATCCAACAATCCAAATTGGAGTGGGTTTAGGCATAGACAATTCCTTAGATCGTGCTGGACCAACCCTCTACGTACATGTATGTTAGGTTGTTGGGGGAAGGGGGGAGGGTTGATTTGAATAGGCCCGGGTTCAATAAGGATTACAATCTACTAGTCCTCAACATCCTTGACTAATGTTATGTGACAATATTTTCTACAATTGGAGAAATACAAATCCCCTGTCCCACTTTTTATGTTTCATTTTATACTCTAACAATCATAATTTTTTATGTATTCATTTGACTTTTCTTATAAAATATTAAAGTTTAAAATGAAAAAAATTAACCACATAGCATATCACGATTGGTGGAGTAGAAAGTAGAACGTATAAAGTGAGACAGAAAATTTGTATTCGTTTACGTAATAATATCTTTTAAGGTGTCTCATATATGTGGTTTAATCCCCATCTCTCCTCTAATACTATCTACCTATTAAATTACACACACACACACATATATATATATATATATATATATATATTATTAAAGATCTCGAAGAATGTTGGCCACTTGGCCTTATATCAGCTCAAGTTTCTTTTGAAAGTCAATACTTATTTTGATTCTTAATATTTGGTAAAATAAAAATAATTTTGGAGCTCAATCTACCAAACAATAATAATATATAAAACAAATATAACTTGGTACAACTCGATGCAATCTTGGTGAAGCTAAAGAACTTGGATATATATGTTCTTGAAGGCCAAGGTTAAACTAGGTATGTCACTACATTTTTGGTGGCAAAGATTGGCTTGGAATGGTATCCACTATCCAGGTGGAGTACTCACATCAGCAAATTGGTGACATTACGTGGGTTGCACGTCTTAGGTTAGCACCAGGCTCGGCAAAGTGACCTTGACCTGCTTGTTTGATTGGTTCTTTTATGGTCTGTCCGTAACAGAATCCAATGTTCCAGAATTAGCAAAATCAAAGTTACCTGAAAATGATTGAATATTCCGAATATATCGTAAATGCAAACTTTTTCTTTTCATATGAATTATGGATCCCACCATAAATTTAATTATTGAGACTTATATTTATATGATAGGTGATAATACGCATTTATGGTACTATGGGAATACTCAATAATTACCCGACCTTAACTTGTTTGGTTTTGTCGCAAGCTACACAATCTTATCGGCTAAAGAGCAGTGTTTATTACATATTATTTGTTTCACGCATCTTTGCCTAAGCAAAAATTGTACTAAAAATATGACTTGAAGTCATGATTTTCAAGTAAAAATTATAATTTTAAGTTACATTTTCAGGTTAATTTATGCATGTGTAAATATGTGTGCAACAAGATGTGTGTAACAAGTATTTCAAAAAATCATCTACCCATTTGCATTTGCTCAACCTCAGTCTGACTTGGTTCTTTAATTGGTTTGGCTATCATTGTCCACATACTAGTAGTTATTACTTTTGAGGGCAAATGTGTAGGCCTTCTTGCTTTTCCCAAGTGGGAAGGCCTCTTGGTGTTTACTGCTGCTTTGGTTATAATTAGACCCCACATTAATATTATTACATACATGGTATCTTTATATGACAGAGTATGAAAGAAGGGAAATTTTTGGAGGATGCTCTCAATTGCTCACCTTTTCAAAGTGATAACATCATAACACTGTCCAATTTCCAAGCCATGCTTCTCTGTTGGGCACCTAAACATAAACAACCACACCATTCAATCAATGTGAAAATTTTTGAAAGGCTTTTCTAATTTAGATTGGACTAGAAAATCAATGTATAAACGCAATGATGAAATGTTCTACTGTTAATAAGGAGGCGCCTTAAGTTACACACAAACACATACACACACATTGAGATAAAATAAAATAAATAAAAATAAAAAGCTATGAGTTGCATTGTTGGTCATTCTGCCAAACCAAGTAAAATGGACCTTGATCCTCAAAAAAAAAAAAAGTAAAATGGACCTTGGTGTAATTATCTCCACTTAGGGAAGAGTGCCACATTTTTTGAGTACTCTGCTAAAGTAGTCAACACTTTTAACACTATGGTAATTAGTTATCACTAATCACATTATTTTCTCATGTGCCACACCCTGAGAAGTGTGAATTATATCTATATAAAGCTAAATTTGCACATGGGCCTAGCTCATAAATTAATTTTCTAATGCTGTCTTTATCTCTAAACCCTCTAAAAGTCGAGAATCTGAAAAACGTAGCAGGCTTCAATGCAATTTTTTTTTTTTTTTTTTTTTTAAATGTAGAAGACGCCAAAACTAAGGAATTTGTCATTATGCCATCTGAGAGCATCTCCAATAGTCAATGCATAGCCAAAATATAGAGAATATTTTACACTGTTCATGCTCTATATGCTACTGGTCATGCTCCAGTAGCTTCTCTATATCTGGAAATTTTTTTTGCTAATGAACAGTAGCTCATCAAGTCTGATAGGCTACTGTTCATTCTTCAAATCATTTTTTTCTATTATAGTGATTTGGTGTTGAATAAAAAAACGTTGGAAGATGTGTAGTTGTTAAAAAATGAATAAATAATGAATAAAAAAATAATATTTAAATAAGATAGAGAATCTGTTAAAAAGTGTATTTGAAAAAGTTAGTAGATAAAAGGTAAAAATCACTATTCATTCTCCAAATAGTACAAAAATTTGATAAATTTGCTAGAGATGCTCTCACTTGCCAATTATGCAAGGTGGATTGAAAAAAGTAATCAATATATATATCAACATCCTTGGATCACTAGAAGTTAGTTTGGTTCAACTTCATGTTTTTGGGCATTTTGAAAACTTGCTTTTATAGCTGCGTTTTGCAATCTCAACTTAAAGGGTGCAATGTGTTAACGCGTAAAATCACGCTAATGAGCCGTTAAGTGCGATTTTGTAAGACTTACCAAACACCAAATATATGCGTTTATGAAATGCTATTGTGTTTTGTGCTCAAAAAATGAAACCTAAATGTGCTAAGTGGGTTGGAGAAAATATATATGTGGTTGAATCACTAATTTCCTGCCCTCCAAATGTGCTAAGTGGGTGGAAGAAAATATATATGTGGTTGGATCACTAATTTCCTGCCCTTCAAATGTGTAAGTGGGTTGAAGAAAATATATACGTGCTTGGATCACTAACCTGCCTTCCAAATGTGCTATGAATTAGAACTATTTAGAAACTATCAATGTGCTTGGATCACCTCCTCAATAAACTAATATTCCTTCCTTAATTGTTGACTTCAATTCAAACATATTGCTAGTAAAATAAACTAGCTGTTATCACCATAGTTTTAAAAATCAGACCAGACCAGCCAGTCTGACTGGTTCAATTGAGAACCGACCTCTAATCTGGTTCGGTTATGGATAAAAACCGAAAATGACTTAAAAACTAGAAAAAATAAAAAACTGGCCAATTCAACCGGAGAACCGAGAATCAGCATGGTCGAACTGGTTAATGACCGGTTGGGATTTTTTGACTTTTATCAACCTAAAACTACGTCGTTTTGACCCTAAAAACTAACCCTAACTCCTAAAGGACCTAAACACTCACACACACACTCTCACAGTCTCACACTCACGCCTCCCTCATCTCAGACTCCTTGCCTCACTCTCATCTCATCTCGCTCTCTGCCTCACTCTATGATTCTCTCACTCACCTCACTCAAGTTTCAACTCAACTCAAGGAAACGCATGCACGCACACCTCTCCGCCAGCCTCCCTCATCTCAATTTTTTTTTTTTTTTCCTTCTCATCCTCACTAGTCACGACATTTGAAGTTCTACGCCTCTGCACTTCTTGGTTGGGGTTTTTTTCTTTTTTCCTTTTGGCCTCGCCCTCGCCTTCTAACCTCTGCCCTTCTGGAGATCGGAGCTAGAGCAATGGTGGTGGTTTGATCTTTTTGGGTGTGCGGAGAAGAAGAAGAAGAAGAAGAAAAAGATGATGATGATGATGATAATGACAATAAGAGGAGAACCTAGACTTAAGACACATACGGTGAGAAGAAAGTATAGAGATTATAGTCAAAAGACAAAGGAAAATAGAGTAACAATGGGAGTTGGTGATGATATTAATGATATAGGGGACTTTTCACTTGGGTGGGTTGGGAAATGAGAAAGAGTGGGCAGCTTAAACCTTCGCAATTGTTATTATGTTAAATTCTTTAAAAAGATGTTATATACTTGTATTTTTTTTTAAAGGAAACATATTTATTACTATTGGTTAGTTAGTTTTAGTATATTAAAAAATTATTAATTATTTATCTAATTTAAATAAATAATAATTAAATTATTTATGACGTCACCACTTCGACCATTGGTCGGAACCCAGTCCGACCAGAAAACCGAAAATTAGCTCCTTTTCCAGTTCTTTTAACGTACCGGTTTTTAAAACCTTGGTTATCACCACTACTTTTTGAAGTCTAATAATACCGGAGAGAGAGAGAGAGAGAAAAAAAAAGTATGTTTTTTGCTACACCAATTCCTCCTATACTACATTATTATTATTATTATTATTATTATTATTATTATTATTATTATTATTATTATTATTATTATTATTAGGGATAATTACACTTTGCCCACCTGTGGTTTGCCTCTAATTCTATGTGCCCACCCGTGGTTTAAATTTTAACACTTTACCTACTGTGATTCTGACCGTGAGTGCTCCGTAACCCACCTTAATGTTTTCCGTTACTCTAACACCAAATAAGTTAGTGAGTTTTGGGATGTGTTTTTTACTTATTTGGTGTTAGAGTAACGAAAAACATTGAGGTGGGTTATGGAGCACTCACAGTCAGAATCACAGGTGGGCAAAGTATCAAAATTTAAATCACGGATGGTCACATAGAATTAGAGGCAAACTATAAGTGGGCAAAGTGTAATTATCCCTTATTATTATTATTATTATTATTATTATTATTATTAGACAAAAATCTCTCAAAATTAGTTTGAAATAATTTCTTCCAAGTTATTATGTGACAATTTAAATGATCATTCACTAATTCATGTTCATTTTAATTATATAACTCATTAAGCTATTTAAATATTTTACATGACAATTAAAGAGACGATGTGATTAAAAGTACACGTAGTTGACCATGTGAATTGTTCACATTGTGGGTTATAGAAAAGAAAAAGTTTCGCTAAACTGATTTAAAGAAAAATTATATCTCTTGTAATAGGTTAAAAACTACATGCTCATAAACTTTGACCAGCAGCAAAACATTGGCCACTGCTTAGGCTTATCATCATATGTGATTCACATGAATGTTGAATAAAAGGATTTAGAATGATATTTTTCATGCCATGTTGGGTCTGATATGGACTAACCAAGTCCCTATTTTTGTTCTTTGCTCAATAAACATGCAAACACAATAGCTTAGAACATTGTTTCACATAGTTCCTATGTTTGAAGTTTGAACAAAAAAAGGTCATGATCAGCATACAAACGTATATGCCCAAATCTCACTGTCCATTTTTCACTTTGAACAATTCTTCTGTGACCCTCATACGCGAACAAAAAAAGGTCATGATCAGCGTACAAACGTATATGCCCAAACCTCACTGTCCATTTTTCACTTTGAACAATTCTTCTGTGACCCTCATACGCGGCTTTTAGACTTTAGTGCTATGTACATTTGCCATTTATAGAAGATCAACATCTCTCAATTATACAATCAGATCCTACCAAAATGTTTTGCTGACGTGGACCAATCATAGACCCCCTGTCTATTTTCATCATGGTCCTCTCCATGTGCTACCAATACCATATGGGCTTATTGGCCAGAGAAACTTCCTGCCCCAATTATATTGTAAATTTGTAATAGGACAAAAGGCTCATAGATTTTTGTAAACTATGTGATTAGAACTTTCCCCTTATATTTAATTAATGTTTAGCTATTGATCTGTGGCTATTTGTATTTGTTAAATCAGTAATGAAATGGACAGTGTTCTCGGTTTACTCTCTGCATTTGACTATGGGGTTTTGGCATTCACATTTTCCCTAATTGTTTAATTTATAATATTGATTTGTTGAGGATTTAGAACTATATTAGATTGGAAGGAACCAAACGCAAAGAAAATCTGGCTGTGAACTGTAAAGCATTTCGATTTTCAAATTGATTAAAAAAAAAATTCAACTACTACAGACAATGCAATTCATATATACTGAGTCTTGATTCACATTTGACCATCTCAGAGAGAATGATTTTGTCTTGATCATGCATATGGTTTTCTTGTCACTTTGTCAGTAACCTTAGTTCCATCAAATGGGTGTTTAAAACGTTTTTCTTGCCCTTTGACAGCCATTATATACGGAAAATTTTATATTATATGCGTTTTCTGACCTTAAAAAGATTATTTTATATATTAGAGAAGACATTAAATTTGATAAGAAATAATAAATAAATTGATAATGAATAACTTGATATTTACCATCAATCTCTTTTCTTCAACGTTTCTCAAAAAAAGAAAAAAAAAATCTCTTTTCTTCAACTATTTGCGTATAGGAGATGAATACCTAATTTATTCATAAAAAATGAAGAGATGAATTCCTAGTAATTAATAAAATAGCAGAAATGGGCTGTAGCACATTCAAATTCTAGTTTTGATTTTATCTAAATTAAATACCATTTACTTCAAAGCCACTTTTGAAGAGAATTGTATTTTAAGCAAATTATATAGCCAACAAACTTAATAATTTATTATGTAATTTGCACATGCCGTACGAAATAAATGGTTTGCACAACCATGTGATGTTTGAGGGTGACTCCGAAGGTGTAATTGAAGCCTAACAAAATCTACATGCTACCTCTCCCTGGTTCATAGCCCCTTCCCTCTCAGAGTTGAAGTCAACCTTTAAGTCTCTTTCCTGTTGGAGTTTTTTATTTGCAACTAGAGATGTTAAATTTTCTTTCTCGCAATTTAGCCCATTGGGTTGCTTTTTATAATTGGAAGGGACTCATTTTCATCCCATCTCTTTCTTCTTGGGTTTTTTTTTCTTTAGAAGAATGAAATGGGTTGGGACCATATCTTGTTTCCTATTTTTATTATTATTCTTATTCATTAAAAAAAAATGTTTGCACAACTTTGTCATATATGTGATTTTTTTGTGTGGGGTCAATTATAATTTACCTCTATGTGGTTGGAAATTATCACAATATAGTCCACAAATCTTCAACTACTACATTTAATCCCTTGAACTTTGGCCTAAATTAAAACTGTTAGAGAGTTTCATTGAAAGTAACCTTAGCATTTTTAATCTAATCCTTAGGATTAGGAAATCAAAATGTAACTATTGAAAAAATTTGTAGAATTAAGGTTTATTTGGATACCGCTTATTGCTGAAAACTAAAAACATTGTAGCAAAATAATTTTTAAATGTGTGAATAATACCGTGGAGCCCAGTTTGAAAGAAAAAGTTGTTGAATATGGTACTTGTGGATCTCGTGAATAGTACACGGAACCCACAGAAAAAAACGCTTCTGCTAGGAAACGTGCAAAACGCGCTTCCCAAACAGAAGCTTAATTGTGATTGGGTCAAAAGATAATGGGTCATTTTTTTTTTGTCCAAAAAAATGAAAAATATGTTAATTTAGGCGCAAACCCTAATAGTTTCATTTTAATCTAAATTTTAATAGATCAAATGCAACGATTGAAACTTACTAATTCATTTGTTGCTTGTAATTTTCTCACATTAGAAGACAATGGAATAGTGTTGCTCACAACCTTGTTAGACATGCTACTATACTAAATATGTTAGTGGTTGTTTGGTGTGGATGAAGAATGTTCCTCCACACATTAATGCTGTAATTCTAGTCGATTTGGTTGTTCTTGCTCTTGCATAATAAAAGTTACAGCTTTTTAAAAAAATGTAAAATAATTGAGAGTTTCTAAACTAATATCTTCTTATGATTTCCATGCCACCAAATGGACCAGGTGATTCTTTACTATTTGTATTCATGCATCTACCCCTGAAGCTTACCCTACAAGCTTTGCTAAAAGCCTGAAACAAAGTTTTTGTTTTAGTAGCAACCCAAATAAAAAACACACACACACAGAAAGTTGTCTTTTTATGTCAATTAGTTCATAAACATGCCCTACCACGGTCATGGCACGTAAGCACTAAAACGAATCATTAAGAACTTTTGGGCATGGAAATTTGTTTTCAGGATATGTAGTGAATCATTCACACCACTTTTTTAAAAACTTTAGGCTAAAAAAATTATTTTCCTTAACCTTTTTCCATAAATTAAAAGCTACCTATAATAATAATAAAAGACTAAAGACTAAAGACTTAGAAATGTGGCTTGGAATGAGGGTATCTATCTCTCACAAACCTTTTCTCACTTTCCATTTCACTTAAAGAAAAGAGACAACCTTTTCTCCTGGCCTTTGGTCCCTCCTTCCCAACCACTTGCTTTGTTGAAGTCATTTTCTAACTTTCCGCGTTTCTTCACTAATTTTAATTGATGTTTGAATCATTCAGAGGAATAAAATTAAAAACCTGTTTGGTACCCAATATTTTCCAAGTTCATTTGAAAAAGTATTTCCTCAAATAAATGAAAGTTTTGAAGTATGAGTTTGGCTTGCATTCAATACTCCAATTCATGTTATTCAACATGAAAGACCTATTAAAAGTTGCCTGTGTCAATTTCATATCTCAAAATATATAGGAATTTGGCTTGCATTGAATACTTCAATACACAACATTATGCGTGTAACACTTATAAAATATTATGTCACTTAGTGTCCGTTTGGATCACGTCTGCACGTTTGCGTTTATGCGTTTTTCCCTTTTTTTTTTTTACTAGCGCCTCTTGCACTATTCATGAGACATGAACAGTCCATTAAGGCAAAGCTACAGTATTTTCAACAGTGAACAGTAACCCAAAAATTATTTTTTTATTATTTTCAGTCATAAGTTTTTAGTTTTGAGCAAAATAAGTAATATCCAAACATACATTTAATTAATGTCCTGTTTGATTTACAGAACGAGAAGTATTTACCTTGTTTAATCTACCTAGTAAATGAGAGGGAAAAAAATTTCCTGCACTTTATTATAAAATGTTGTACATGTATTTCTTTTTTGGTTTAAACTTAAGCCAATAGAAGAAAACTATGGCTTAGGATTTTTTTTTCCCCTGCAGGTTCTGGCTAATATGGTCTTCTTGGACTTATGATTTTTATAATTTGTGATAATAATGTTTTTGGGTCCGTGTGATTATGAACTATGTAAGCGGTTGGCATGTCAATTACTAATAACTTGTTCTTTGTGTTAAACGCATTATGCTAGATTACATGAAATTCTACAACGACTGTCGTCACATGACTCACATCAACGTATG
Source organism: Quercus glauca (assembly GCA_023736055.1). Classification (NCBI taxonomy): domain Eukaryota; kingdom Viridiplantae; phylum Streptophyta; class Magnoliopsida; order Fagales; family Fagaceae; genus Quercus; species Quercus glauca. Next base: position 60,686,059 of record CM043322.1, read on the forward strand.
CATAAAATTATGGAAAAAAGAAAGTTTGTGCAAGTTAAAAGACTATCATAGCATATTTGCATAAGCTAAGTTACAAAGACTCAATACTGAAAGGTATGCAAGAATATTGCGAAACATCACATTAGGGGTCGTCATAATCAAACAAGCCCGTTTACTAATTTGTTTCTATGCATTGACTCTATTCTAGTTTTAAACGAAATTAATAAAATTTGTTTTTTGATATTCACTAGATAATTTATTATTGTAAACCTTTTTACATAAAAAGAAAAGTTTAACACAAAGAACAAGTAAAAGTATGTATATAATATATATATATATATATATATATATATTATATACATACTTTTACTTGTTCTTTGTGTTAAACTTTTCTTTTTATATCATGAGCGACATATATATTATATAACGCAGAGGACAGTTTTATTGTAGGTATGGATGGAGTCAAAACTTTGAGTTAGGAGGACAGCTTTATTATTGGCTGTGGCAGTTTTAACCTCTGACTCAACTATTACTTAGCTGCTGAGATTTTTTTTTTTTTTTTTTTTTTTTTTTTTTTTTTGGTACGGGTAAGAACAAAATTATTTTTGTTTAGAATTTTTTAAAGGGTAGGGTTATTTATTTTAGATAAAATTAGTTAATGGAGCTTTATTTTTTTTAGTTTTACTATTGGTAATTTTTATTGTTAAGCTATTTTTTGGGACTTGTATATTTTGTTTTAAATTTTAGATCTATAAATTTTTTTATGGTCACTAAAATGAGGAAAATTCTAGAGTTACAAAATCTTTTATAAATTACTGATATGATAAGTAGTTATTGGTAAATAAAAAAATGATGTGAGTAGTGTGTCTATATGTGAATCAATAAAAATTTGTGACCAAAATAGTTTGTAAAAATGTTGTAAAAAATTTTGTGAATATAATATTACTCTTAAAAGATTCAATGATATTGTTTAAGGAAAACAAAATGTAATTTTATAGAATAAAATTGCTAAAATTAATACACATACATATAATAATTTTTAAAAAATTTGGGGGGGGGGGGGGGGGGGGGGGGAGATTTTTCCCCCCCCTAGTCCAATGATGGCTTTCCATGATTGCAAGGGATAAATTTTGGCTACAATTTTGGTTGTAGTTAGTTACTATAATTTCTACTAAAATAATTAATATGACTACATATTTTGAAAATATATTTGTTAGACTGCATGTTCTTCATATTTTTAGTACATATGTTAAATTTTTTGCCAACTAGATGTTATTTACTATTCAATTCATAAACTTATTATTTATGCACAATTTTTTAGACTACAAAAACTTGAAATTTAAACATTTGATTGATGATATAGCTATTGATTTTTTATTTTATGAAAATTTTGCAAACATAGAAGATATAAGAAAAAAATGTAATCCAATGGTGGATTTTACAAAATTCACTTTCAATAAAAAGATATTGATTGGAGTTGTAGCTATTGGCTAAAAGCAAATTTGCAGCTAAATTTTGTCGTATCATAAGTCACCTAAAAAAATTTCTTGCTTTTCATCAAACAATAAAAAAGGCCACCCCAAAAAGAGAAAATACACCATGTTTTCGGTGTATATTTCTTTACACTCACAGCTAGTAGATCCTACCAGTTGTGACTGGAAGAAATCATACACCCGAAACAAGGTAAATTTCATCTCCCAAAAATTGGTTTAAAGAAAAAAAAAGAAAATGAGACTGTAGCAACATACCAAATGATCTTTCAAAAGAATTCCGACCTAGAAACATTAGTTAGTTTATCTGCACAACTTTAGGTTTTTCATACGTAATTGAACACATATTTGTCAATTATTGCAAGGTCAATTTAATATCGTCTGAGGTCTAACACGATAATTAAATAAGGTTATATGTTTTTGGCTTCTTGAGATACAAAATTATTAATTAAGTTTTTGTATTTAGGTTTTGCTAGCATTTTCTTTTTAATTGATAATATAACTATTTTAATTGATCTAAAGTAGGATTTTATCCATTTTGCTTATGAAAAAAAAATCTAAAAAAGAAAAACTATAACAATTATTGCAAGTAAAATTTTGTTAGTGGTTATACATTTAGAAAAATAATCTAGTATTTTTTATATGATCAAGACTTCTGGTGTTACATATTTGAATATCATTAATTACTTTCATGATTAACTTTCTCATCTCTTGAATCATTTCATTATTTTCTACGTCTGTTTGATTTTTTTTTTTCATTTATGAGATTTTAAACTATATTTTCTATTATATTTTCTTTATATTACTAATAACAAATTTATTAAGATATTTAATATTCAATTAGAAAAACTAATATCTAGAGTGATATTTTCTAATAGAAATTAAAAAAAAAATTTAAGAAAATGTTTATAAATAAAAATATGAAAGCATGTTCTTATTTGGGGGTACCTGGGCCCCCCAAATCATTACACATAAGTGGCTGGCAATCCAATGAAAAAATAAATAAATAAAAGAGGAATACAAAGGAAAGGAGGACCATCCTTTTCATATCTAAAGGACGAAGTAAAGTTGTGGGGTCTTGTTACTATTGTATTGTCATTTTTTTTTAAAAGAGCCGCGGGGGGTGTGTAGGGGGTTTGAATAGGTATATTGAAGATGTGTAAATTGAGATTTACATTATGTCCACTTTTAAAAATTCTTACTTTGACATGTCAACACTCTTTCAATCTAATGGCACCTCTACTTTTTTTTCTTTTTCTTTTTTTCTTTTTTAATGGGAAGACTACGACTTTTATTGAGAAAATTAAATAAGAGATACATCATGGAGAAGAGCTTGCTTTAGAAAGTAAGGAGTCTCTTCCATCCAAGTCAAATAATCTGCAATGCCTAGAGCATGTTTTGCTTGCTAACAAATGTGCAGGTCTATTACCTTACCTTTTCACATGTGAAAAATCAATTCTATCCAAAGGCCCGCAAGACATCAAAATACCCCATACCACAGATGCTATCACAGTTGGCGGAGTAGAAGAACCACTGAGTGCATTGTAGACTACCAAAGAATCACCTTCAAGGATGAAGTCTTGGACACCCACATCTCGTGCAAACTCCAGCCCCACTTCAAACGCGTTAGCCTCCACTTCTAGAGCACCCAAAGGATCATTGAACTTTCTACTTAGAGCAGCAATAACTTGCCCATTTGAATCTCTGATCATCACACCCACACCTGCACATTTTTGGGCCAAGAAGATAGCGCCGTCGACGTTAACCTTGTATCTCGCTGTTGGAGGAGGAGACCACCCAACCACCCGAGGCACCACAGGATTGGATACCACCTGATTGGCTACTTGAAACTCCTGTAAATATTGGTGAGACCATTGAACCAAAGCCATTACACTCTTCTTTTTTCCGCCATGCCGAACCTCGTTACGATTATACCATAGTGCCCATGCCAGCGTGACCACCAGTTCAGCGTCGTTGTCTTCATGGGAATTCAACATCATGATCTGCCATAGCGTACTTTTGTTATAACTTAATATACATTCAATATAGTTGTCTTTTTTTTTTCTTTTTCTTTTTAAGGATTTTTGAAAATGTGCTATTTGAAAAAAAAAAATTATACCCAAAAAAATCGTGTCCCCACCGGCAATTATTATATCAGATGTTTTTTTTTGGGGGGGGTGGGGGAAGAGAACTTATTATATATGAGATTTGATTCCCAAAGCTTCACACATAAGGGGAAAAATCATTCAAAATAAATGATAATAAGATAAAAAGTACGCAACTTTGACAATTATGCAATTCATAAGGTCTAAAATTCAACTATCTCAGTAACTTAATAATAATAATAATAATAATAATAATGCCCTCTACTCTCTCATTCACAAAAAATGGAAATAAAGTTTTTTTGGTAAGCTATGGAAATAAAGTTTACACACACATATATATATATATATATATATAATTTTTGGTAGAGAAATAAACTTTCAACTGTCTGTACTAGCTAGGAAGTCTATAATAAAGTAATATGTATGTAGTTGAGGGTCCCATGATCCAAACACATGTTGTGCTCTTCAATATTTGGACGAGGTCATTTTGCGCGTTTTGTGATATCATAATGTACTCAACCCAATCAGTTGAGGCCAGGTCGGAATTTGCCAGTTTGTGATGCCCATGTCGTGGGCCCGATTTAGCTGTCATCCAATCAGTAATTGTGAACCCCCACGCCACCAATGGTCAGCTTGGGTTGCGCTGCGGCTCAAGCCATCCAGCCAGCCAGAGCTCAATATCTATTGTCTACCCATTGACTCAGTGCATTGACTCACACATGTGGCAGTGGAGGCCGCGTACACTGTGGACCACGTTGACACTTAAAAAAAAGAAAAAAAAAAAAAAAAAAAGTCAAAAACACAATTTTGGTTATTACATTTTAAGGTCTCAGTTAATTTAATCCTTACATTTTTGTAGCAATTTTTTTTTTGAAACACATTTTTGTAGCAATTAATTTGGTCTCTATTATTTTTAATTTGTAATCAATTTTATCCCTACTGCTAACTCATTAATAAAAAATAAATACATAATAAACAGTTTGCATTGTTGACACCCTTTAAGCTTAATGACAACTAAAATAATAGAGAAATGATATGACATGCCACCTCATCTGGAAAAAATTTAATTTATCAGTATTAAAGAAACAAAAAAGGAAAAAAATAAAAAAAATGAAATTCAGATATAGGAAGAACGTGAACTCAGGAAAATCCAACCAAAATTCACTTCCAGCATATCCTTTAAGCAAATCCAAAATAAAACCAAACAAATATAAAAAATAGTTAACGATAGAGCACTGAGATAGTTTTCTTCCTTGCAGCACCTTAGCCAAAACGAAAAACACACAGTTGACAGTACAGTGATAGCAAAATAGAGAGAACCCATGTAGGTTGAAAAACCTTTCTCTCATTTCTTTTGTTCTTGGCTCTTTGAACAACTGAGAGATTTGTGTGCTTGAGCAATACAGAAAAATCTCATCTCTTCTTTCTAAGCCTTTGCTTCTTAACCTAGTGCCAACTGCCAAGTGCTCAATAAAATACCGATTGTATTAACCCACTTATGTCAATCCCACTGTGAACGTTTGTGAAGTTGAAACCACAAAGCCAAATCTTTCGTGAGGTTAACCATTTGATATTTGTTTGATCTTATTTTTTGATTTTCTTAAAGAATATGCTAGAAGTGGATTTGGGTTGGATTTTTTCTGGGTTCACGTTCTTCCTAGATCTTAAGTTTTTTTTTTTTTAACTGATAAATTAAATTTTTTTCAAATAATGTGGCATGTAATATTATTATTTTAATTGTCACATAAGTTTAAAGTGTGTCATCAGTGCACGCTGTTTGCCATATAGACGTTTTTTGTTAGTGATTTAATAATAAAGACCAAATTGACTGTAAGTTGAAAATAACAAAGACCATATTGATTGTTACGAAAATGTAGGAATTAAATTGATTATAACCCTAAAATGTAACGACCAAAATTGTATTTTCGCTATAAAAAAAAAAAAAAAAAAAAAAAAAAAAGAGAGAGAGAGAGCTCAAAATAGTACACTATTTGTCTATTTGACTATTTCATCATATTTGTTACCACTTTTGTCAAAGTTATCAACTTTGAATAAATTAACACTTTTTCTATATAATTCTTATCGATCATGTCACAATTGTGGTAAAAATAATTCTTCTAATAAGATTCATATTATTTACTATAGTTTCTGCCATAATTTGTTAAAATGATCCGTCATGCATGATGGGTAATCACTTTCATATAAATTAATCACTTTTTTTACACTATTAATAATTGACCGTGTCAAAAGTCGATTAATGCGATGCCCTAATGCGTTTAATAATGAAGGATTTAATGCAACTTATTTAAGTTTTTTATACTTTTATGACAGGCATGTGCACTTAAAACTTTTTTTTTTCTTGATGTCATAAAATTAAGGTATTTTAGTATATTTAATACAACCTTACTAGGTGCTATTAACAAAGGCCTAAAAGACAAAACTTTCTAACAACAATACTATATACATGACAGATTCCACAGTTTTATTGATGGCGGATTGTAACTAATGTAATATCATCTTCATATAAGAAACTGTTTATTAACGTTATTTTTATTATACACTAATAATTTATTACATCAATTGTTTATTAAATTTGTTGTAGCATATTGATTTTCTAATAATTTTACTTCTATGTAGAAGAGTTGTTAAGGGATTCATTGAAGGGCAGAGACTTTAACTTCTATTTATAGAAGATTTTATATTTTAGAATAAAACACAAATACATCAATTTATAGTAGATAAATAATAAAGGTTAATGCGAGAAAAGATGGAACATAGTTCTTTGTTAGGACAAAGTTAGGTCACAAAGTTGGTTATAGCCAACCTTACTCAATATCTTTTTATTTGAGGTGAATTTTGACAAATTTATTATTGGATTACATCTTCTTCTTATATCCACCATGCTTTTAAAAAATTAAAGATTAATAGCTATGTTATCAATAAATTTTTAATTGCAAGTTTTTGTAGTTTAAAATTATGCATAAAATATAAGCTTATAAATCATATGGTAAATAATATCTAATTGACACAAATTTGACATGTGTATTAAGAGCGTAAAGAACATTTAATTCAACGGTTAGATTTTCAAAATACATAGTAATATTTATTTTATTGAGTAAAGTTATAACCTTAAGTTACAACTAATTTTATAGCTAAACTTTACCTTTTTTTTTTTTTTGTCATGTGAAAAAAGAAAGAATAAAATAATAATACCCTAGAAGCAAGAGAAATTATAAAGAAAAATAATGGGAAATTACGTAGTTGGGTTTAATCCTAAACAAAGTCCTTGAGGATTAAGATTAAAAAAAAAAAGAAAAAAAAAGAAAAAAAAAAGAGGTCCTTGATGATTACACTTGTGCTATATGCAATGTATATTACAATGAGCCAGTAGAGGGTATTTGATAGCCACTTGTCGAACTAGTTTTTAACCTTTCATCCCATTTCTTTTTTCTTTTTTTTTTTGCTAGGTGATTTTGCGGGGGCTAGAACCCCCGAGCATCAGGACACAAGAGGACCTGGGTGCCAATAGGCTACTGAGGCCAAGGGCACCTTTCATCCCATTTCTTATTCTCCGATTAGTGTCCTCGTGTATTACTTTTCCAACCCCGTGAGGCTTCGAGAAATGGGCAAAAAATATCTCGACTTCTCTTTTCTATCTTTAAAAATACACCATTAGCATTTGATTCATTCCTAATCCGTGAGGCTTCGAGAAATGAGTACGATGAAAAATATCTAGATTTCTTTTTCTATATTTCAAAATACTCTAAGCATTAGAATATCCATTCCTACCCTGCTAGGCTTCAAGAAATAAACCCGAATAAAAATATCTTGAATTTTTTTTTTTTTTTTTTGAGAGCTTGAAAAAATATCTTGACGAGTTGCCAAGCATAAAAAAGTAGAAAGTAATTATAATCTGAGAAAAGTTAATGGATGTCCTAAAAATATTGATTTAAGAAATAATTTTAAAAAATTTTTATTGGAAAAGAAAAAAAGTATAACTGATTTTTTTTTTTATAACTTTTTTATATGTCTCATGAAAGTATTTTAAAAAGTTTCCTAAAATGGTCCATTAGGCATTAACAAATGACATTTGTTCACTGGACTCCTAAAATATTCATTTATTATGTTATTAAGGTGATACTAATTCTATTCTTGTCAAATCACTTTATAAGTTTTCTAAAGTAGTTTTAGCATTTTTATGAAAAATAATGTCACTAAATATCTTGTGTGAAAGTCAATGGCGACTCCAAGAATATTTTTTAGGGGGTTCATTCAAATTCGTGTTGAAGAGGTTGACAATAACCTCTTTATAAATAATATTTTCTTATTTCATCTTAATCATTAGCATAATAAGATAGACATTTTCTCATAAGTTATAACCTAGGAAGGAAGATTTTTCAAGTTAGCACCAAGTTCTTTTAGAAGATAAGTTTTAGGCAGGAAATGAATATTGTGAAAGTATGGATTTCCTTATTAAAAAGTTATCTATAGTACTGGTAAGAGAATAAAGGATAAACTATAAGTTTATTAGACATATTTTTTTTAATATAATGAAAATATTAATTATTTCTGCTAAGATTAAACCTTGGAAATCCTTATTATTAAGTAGTATAATAAAGTTATTAATTATTGTTGTTAAGTGAACTTTAATTATTGTTTCTTAGAATATTTTAGTTTATTATTTATTGGTTTTTATCTTTACTCTTTTCAATTCTTTATTTAACAATTCAGCTCAACTGTGAAAACTTATCAGTCTTTGTAATTCATTAAGAAGAATTTTTATTGTGCCTTTTACATTACTCTATTAAAAATTCAACACAACAATACAATCATTAAAAAAAAAAAATGTCTTCACTCCCCACTGTCCCACACCTCACTTTCATTACCTCACACTTAATTGTCTTATATAGTTTACACTTTACGGCTCCCTTAATTATCTTTTTTTGAGATTTAAAATCAACAAATTACTAATTTTTGTTATTGAACTTGCTATTTTTTCTCCAAATTTTAAATCAAATTGGTTTGTTGTAAGATTTTTTTTTCTTTTTGTTTAAAAGTGTCAAGATAAAGGTTGGTGTTGAATTTTTTTTTATAGGAATTGCTTTGTTATTGAGTTTCTTTCAAGAGGTTCAAATTTTTATTTTAAGGTGGTCATAGCCAAAAAATTATAAAATTATTGTGGGGCCCTACTGCACTAACCACGCTGGCCCACCACGTGCGGCCCAAGGCTCGCGCCGAGGATAATGCTAAGTCCAAGAACAGAATGAAAGAGCCCAGGTCACCCAAGGGTCTCGCCGAGGATGACACATCCTCGGCGCACCGACTTCAACAAAGGGAAAACATCCCTCATCCATTGAACCTATCCCACCAACACTCTGGTCGTTTTAATGGTGATGTGACCAACAAACCCAGTTGCCTCAATTACTACAACGAATAGAAAGTCTGCAAAGGCGGCTAAGAACTAACATAAAGCCTGCTAATTACGGACGATGGGACAAACCCCTGTACATAGAGACCAGATAATTGACAAGTGGATGGTGAAGATTAACGAAAACGAGACTATATATATATCCAATAGGGCTCCCAGCAAAGGGGGGGAGGCAAAAAAAGGATAAATGAGAAGGAAAATAGATCCTCGGCTTGGACCGAGGACAAATATGCTTCACAAACACTTAGCCAAATTCCCACCATGAGATTCCTACGAAGTTCATGTCCGCCATTATTTGTTAGAAACTTTACACCAGCCATTGTTTACTTCGGTGATGCCTAATCCTTAAACCCATTTTTCTCTACAAATTTTATTGTTAAGGGTCCACTACATTTTGAGTCCCTACAATTGGCGCCGTCTGTGGGGAGGATTTGTGCTCTAGCAAGTGTGGTGGTCGGTGTAAAGAAATTAAGAGCAACACTTTTAGAAATAATATACAAAAGCAATACAATCTACTGCAACAACAATGATTCAAAAGTCAACAATCACAAGAACAAGAATAGGCGAAAAAGAAAAAGAAAGACAACGAGTGAAACAAATCTACTTCTTTTATTCATATATGAAGTAAAATTACATCTCTTACAAGTAATGCCCAGGGGGCTTGTTCTAAAGCTAACTACAAAGGCGGACGCTTGATGAAGCCGGCAGAGGAACAAAGTGGTAGAAAGCAACGATGGCAGAAGAACAAAAGATAAAAAAGGAGAATAGAGGAAGAGATGAAGAAAAGAAGAGATGAACAACAAATATTAGAAAAGAAGTGAAGGAGGAGAGGAGGAAAGAGAAGAGGAAGGCTCGTTGAGGAGCAAAAGAGAGAAGAGAGAAGAAGGATTAGAAGATAGGAAAGCTACATTAGGGGCGGAAGAGGCAGGGGCACAGGACGGCTCCGCTTCTGGATTCCGCCTGATTTCCCTCCCACCCCCACTGCAGCTGGCTTAGGGGGTCAAAAACCCGAACCCAAGAGAGGGAGATTACGTTCTGTCCGGATCCTCCTCCAGGTGGTGAGGAGGGCTGTGTCTCCGGTTAGGTTGAAAAGAAGGAGAATTTTCAAATCACCCCTACGCCCACCCCGGCATAACGTCCAGGATTGGGGTGCCATCCTCGGCTCCTGATAGGGGCTGTGCATTCTCAGGAGCGCCCTTTCCCAGGGCCGGTTCATTCGAAGGGGCTCGGATGACTACGTCTTGCAGAACTTTTGACGGTGTGTTTTTGGGGAGAGTTTCAGAACGAGTGTTTGTCAGGTGTGAAGGGGAAGGTTGCCCTAGGAACGCCTTTTATAGTGGGAAGAACATTAATGAGGGCCAAATCCACGATGAATCCCAGGGAGAGATTTTCGGAGGCAATAATGCCGCCCCAATTTCCAAGAGGCTTGTCAACCGTTAGATCCTCGTAGATCCATGGCCGGTATTAATGAGGGGACGCCTCATTAAACGAGAGGGCACCGAAGCGTCAGAACGCGTCACTCGGACAACCCAGGAGACGCCTCGTTATCTGAAAAGTCCCACCAAACGAAGAGGCGAGACACGGCAAGGTCTTATCCTCCACTAACTCTAGCCCACATTTATTATTATTATTATTGTTATTATTGTTATTCTGCTTGAAGAACGTGATCTTTGAATGTCTATTATAACACGTAGAATAAAACGGTTACAGGCAAATAGATTAAATGAGAAAATTAGGTACTGGACAGTATCAAGGCATTGCATGGTCCTCGGACCTAAGCCTCATGGGGAAACCAGATACTTCAGATGATTAAATGAGAAAACTAGGTACTGGACAGAACCAAGGCATTGCATGGTCCTCGGACCCAAGCCTCATGGGGAAACTAGATACTTCAGATGATTAAATGAGAAAACTAGGTACTGGACAGAACCAAGGCATTGCATGGTCCTCGGACCCAAGCCTCATGGGGAAACCAGATACTTCAGATGATTAAATGAGAAAACTAGGTACTGGACAGAACCAAGGCATTGCATGGTCCTCGGACCCAAGCCTCATGGGGAAACCAGATACTTCAGATGATTAAATGAGAAAACTAAGTACTGGACATAACCAAGGCATTGCATGGTCCTCGGACCCAAGCCTCATGGGGAAACCAGATACTTCAGATGATTAAATGAGAAAACTAGGTACTGGACAGAACCAAGGCATTGCATGGTCCTCGGACCCAAGCCTCATGGGGAAACCAGATACTTCAGATGATTAAATGAGAAAACTAGGTACTGGACAGAACCAGGGCATTGCATGGTCCTCGGACCCAAGCCTCATGGGGAAACCAGATACCTCAGATAAAAAAATGAGAAAAACCAAGTGCTAAACAAAGCTTAAACATTGCATGGTCAAAAGGTCAACAGGAAGGACATTTCCTCGTAAAAAACTAAACGCTAAAAAACCAAGGTCTTGCATGGACTCCAGTCCCGAACCTCTATGGGAATCAGCCACTATGAGGCAATACAAACGTTGAACGAAGCCAAGGTACGTATATGGGCAACGAGTCCGAAAGCTGAGGCAAAACCAACCTCCTTAGACGCTAAATAACGAACCCCATCGGGGACGAGAACCATGAGAAAAAAGCGCCGAGGAAGTCAAAATCCTCCTCCCCGCCCAAGTGGACGTGTAGCAGAATTTTGAGGGGCTATTGTGGGGCCCTACTGCACTAACCACGCTGGCCCACCACGTGCGGCCCAAGGCCCGCGCCGAGGATAATGCTAAGTCCAAGAACAGAATGAAAGAGCCCAGGTCACCCAAGGGTCTCGCCGAGGATGACACATCCTCGGCGCACCGACTTCAACAAAGGGAAAACATCCCTCATCCATTGAACCTATCCCACCAACACTCTGGTCGTTTTAATGGTGATGTGACCAACAAACCCAGTTGCCTCGATTACTACAACTAATAGAAAGTTTGCAAAGGCGGCTAAGAACTAACATAAAGCCTGCTAATTACGGACGATGGGACAAACCCCTGTACATAGAGACCAGATAATTGATAAGTGGATGGTGAAGATTAACGAAAACGAGACTATATATATATCCAATAGGGCTCCCAGCAAAGGGGGGGAGGCAAAAAAAGGATAAATGAGAAGGAAAATAGATCCTCGGCTTGGACCGAGGACAAATATGCTTCACAAACACTTAGCCAAATTCCCACCATGAGATTCCTACGAAGTTCATGTCCGCCATTATTTGTTAGAAACTTTACACCAGCCATTGTTTACTTCGGTGATGCCTAATTCTTAAACCCATTTTTCTCTACAAATTTTATTGTTAAGGGTCCACTACATTTTGAGTCCCTACAATTATTATATATAATTTTTTTTGGTTCCAAGTCTGGGGTTTCAATTGAACCCTCAAGTCAATGTGGCATTGCCATGAATAAAAGTAATGTTGTACTAATTACAAAGGTGTAAATCTCTGAGTTTTAATTACATAGAAAGTAATGTCCCACATCCTGCTAGGCCTCTTCTTGTACATGGAATGACCCTATACCATCTTCCCTTTCGGATTTTTATTCAAAAAGATGGGGACGAGTTAGTGCTCTACTCCCTCCTATAATTATCCAAAAAATAAAAAAGTTGCCATCTTAGGACCACCAACAAGGGTTTTTTTTTTTTTTTTTTTTAAATAACAAATTAAATTAAAAAAAAAATCGTATTTTGTGTGGAACAAGGGATTATACATATATATAGTCTTAGGACCACATCCCGCTAGGCTTCTCTTTGGACTTGGAATGGACTCTTTATCATATCCTCTCTTCCCCCTCTAGAGTTTTTGTTTAAGAAGATAGAAATGAGTTAGTACTTAACACCTCCCCCTTTATTTAGTAATGAACTATCTCATTAAAAAAAAGTTATTATCTTAGGACCACTCATAAAGGATTTTTTTATTTTTATTTTTTTTTAGGGTTGTGTTAACGGGTAGTTTTTTTTTTTTTTTTAATTTTTTATTTAGCTTTTTGTCTTTTTTGTAACTTTATGTCATTTTTTTTCCTTCAATTTTATATGTTATGGGGTCAGCCATGGTTGTCAAAATCCAGATCTGGATCTTACGATCCTACGATTTTACGATCTCACCTGCTCAAAACGATCTAAATCTTTTAAGGATCTTAGCGATCGTTCAGGATCGTACGATTCTGACAATTTCAAACGATTTTGATTTCTTGTAATCTTCTTTAACTTAACAAAAGGTTTAGTTGGACCCAAATGAAAAATAATATTCCAATAGATCGAGTTTTGCTATTCTAATGTAGCGAGATAGAGTGTTAGTTGAAAAAAAACAAAAAATAACATCCCAATAAAGTGTTACGTTTTGATATTTTTGACATCTTAAATGGTACTTACAAATGGATGTAATGATGTATGGTAATTATATCAAATGAATGTAATTTTTTTATTTTTTGTGAATGTATAATTTATGTGATTATTTAACATACCAATTTGTTTTTTTTTTTTCTCAAATAATGTAGGATCTTACGATTCACGATCCGATTCTACGATTCATGATCTCACCAATCTCCAACGATCTTACGTAGGATCCCAATTTTGACAACCATGGGGTCAGCTTTATATAGAGAAAAAAAAATATTAAAAAAAACTATGGGGCTAGTTTTATGTCTTTTTTTTCTTTTCCATTTATCTAATTTTTTTTTATTAATTAAGACCCGCATTAGTCCAACCTTAACAAGCATAGCATGATACTTGTTAACATTTCCTTTTTTATTTTTTATTTTTTATTTTTTTTTATAATAGCTCAAATTACACAAACCCGAGGGAATGAGGCCTACTTGATTAGACAACACATAAATTGACTTCTCTCTCTTCAAATAAAAAAATTATTAAATTATCCTATGTTTGTTAGCTTTAAAAAAAAATACACACACATACCAAACACACAATATATTTTTTCACACACTGAAACATATTATTTGAAACATGGTACTTGTTGGTGTATTTTTGCGCTAAGGCCAAGGGTGTTCGTTGTAACCTTAGGCATTTTTACGGCCCCACTTCGAAAGAATCTCCCTCCCCCTTAGGCCTTATAAGCATGAGCCGAAGAAGTAAGGGTACCACTAGTTCTTGGTACGCTTACTTCTTCGGCTCATGCTTATAAGGCCTAAGGGGGAGGGAGATTCTTTTGATGTGGGATCGTAAAAATGCCTAAGGTTACAACTGACACCCTTGGCATTAGCACAAAAATACACCCACAGTACCAAACACTTTTTTATTTTTATTTTTTTTTATGAATACTGTAAACCCATGTTTTTACAACACTTTTTAAACCATAATTTTTACATCATTTTATATAATAATATTTAAAATCTCCAACTAAACCGTCTTAAGTATGAGTAATATTTAGGTACTCTTGTAGTACAGAAAATAATACTGTGGGTAAGATCTTACGTAAAAAAAAATATGAATATGATGGGAAAAAACACCATTTATCCATACTTCTTGAAATAAAGTTGATGGTAACTGGTCTACATAGGACAAAGAGTAGTTAGTTGTAAGAGAAACCGGCTGAGTCGAGCCGCTTACGTGTGACAACAATAATATGATCATAAGACACCAACGTGGGTACGCGTATTTAACTACACCGTCCCTCTCATTCATTACCAAAACCCCATTATTTTCTCGTTAATTAACTAGTTTTTTTTTTTGGTGAAAATAATTAATTAATTAACTAGTTTAAATATATTACATTAACAATAAAAATAAAAATAAAATTATAAATATATGCCCGTTCAGGCCGTAAAAGCAACAGGGCTCAAAGCTCAACTCTCTCTCTTTCTCTCTTTCTCGTACAAATAGTACTTAATCTGAATTCATTTTCCGAGAAAACTTGATCGCCGGAAGTTCCGTACTGAGTCTCCGACGACTATCTGTATTTATTTTCCGGCAATGTATAACTCACGCGCTCAAACTCTCTTTCTGCTTCTACTTCTTCACTCGGTGCTGCTAGCACCTCTGGTCTCTGCTCAGGGATCTAAATGGTCTACACTTAGCGGTGAATCTTCTTCTCTGTCTCTGTCTCTGTAGCTTTTTTGTTACTAATTTTTTAAACTATGTTTGGTTGCTGAGAAAGAAGTGAAGGGAAATGAAAATTTTGTGTATATATATATATTTTAATAATGAATTTTGTGCTGCTTTGGTTCTGGAAAGGTGAAAAACTCATTTATGGTAACTTATTAACTTGACCAGCTTTTTAGTTCTTCGTTTTTGAAATTTTTTTTTGGCTTATGGAACTGAGCAGAGTAGTTGATTAAGCTTGATGCAGAGGATTTTATTTATTTTTAATTTGTTTTTCTTTTCTATTTTAGTTAATTCTTTTAATTTTTCTTACATTTTTTCCTCTACATCCAAATAGATCTCTCTCTCTCTCTCTCTCTCTCTCTCTCTCTCTCTCTCTGATTTTCTGCTTTGTCTATGAGAAAAACCATTTTGAATCTAAAAGTCTTAATGCATGTAATCTCAAATCAATTCAGTTAACAAGTTGTATTAGTTGAAGTGAAACCTAACTTTAAACTAATATGGAAAGGTTTTTCATGTTAAAAGTCTGATGCTGATTAGCTAGATCCATCATTTAGTTTTATTGCTTTTTTTTTTTTTTTTTTTTTTTTTTTGGGATTTTCATCAATATAATGTGCTCATGTTCATTAATGATCTCAACTTGTAAGCTATAATTTTATTTTGGGTTACCTTTTGTGAACTTTTAACTGTGATTTTGTTATTAATTGAAGCCACGGAAGTTGAAATTTGAATAATCTTTCTGATTTCAGAAACAGGAAGAATGAAAATGATCCAGGTATTGCATTTGGATTTGGGGTATAGTGTTTTTAAAAAGTGTTTTCAAAAAACATTTCCTGAATTTTTATTTTAGACCCTTTTGTAGAAATTTTAGAAAGTGTTGTTTTTTGTGACACACTACTTAACCCCAAAGTGTAAGGAAATAGGTTTGGGATATTGGACATTTGTACCCAATTATACGTTATATTAATTTCGCAAGTTGTTTTTTTTGTTATCTTTTTTGATCCATGTGGGGCTTTTACTCACGCCTGTATACCCAACAATTTTTTGGCTTCATCTTCTAATCAATATGATTTGCCTTCTAGGTAATCCGCCTAAGGTCATTGCAAATGGTGGATTTTCGGGGATTTTTCCTAGTTCTACTTCATATGCGTATAATTTGGCATTGATGGTTAGTGTACCTGATGTGGTCTTATGGTGTGATGTTCAATTAACAAAGGATGGAGTTGGGATTTGTGCGCCAGATCTCCTGCTAAGTAACAGTTCTGACATTGCGGATATTTTCAAAAAAGGGAATAAGGCTTACCTGGTTAATGGGGTCCCTACGAAAGGATGGTTTTCTGTGGATTTCACCTCCAAGGAGCTATCGACTATTGCCTGTAAGTCTGAGTTGTTTTAAACGTTGTTTCTTTGAATTTGCTGTTGGCTACATGGATGTCTTGTGAACCAGAATATAATGATTGATACCACATTTTTCTTTACATATGGTTGGATATCATAATTGTCCACAGCTATTATTACAATGATATATGAGATTAAAAATGCATTTTAAACATTAAAATATTGCTTCAAATGACAGTTTACAGTTTCTATCAGGCTTTGTTGTTGCTTATTTGATATATTTTTTTGTATCAACAATTAATGACAGTTTCTGTATTTCTAACCAGTAACTCAAGGAGTCTATTCTCGAACTAATAAGTTTGATGGCAATGCCTTCCCAATTCTCACTGTTGAAGGTGTGGCTTCAACGTATAAGCCACCAGGTTTCTGGTTGAACGTTCAGGTAAATAGAAGATTATAATTCTGTCTTAAAATTTGATTGATCTCTCCTCTTCTTCTTGGTAAGGTGTTTCTCTAAACATGTAGGAGCTGGTCGCACAGCTATCATTTTGACCAACCTTTTTGTTCTCATACTTGTGCAGCATGATCAATTCTTCACGCAACACAATTTGAGTATGAGAAGCTTTGTAATTTCTGTATCAAAATCTGTATTTGTTAATTATATTTCATCACCAGAGGTTGCTTTCCTAAAAAGTATTATGGCACGAGTTAATCTGAAAACGACAAAACTGGTCTTCCGGTTTCTAGGACAAGATGAGACTGAGCCTTCAACCAACCAGACTTATGGTTCTCTCTTAAAGAATCTTACATTTATCAAGACATTTGCCTCTGGAATTATGGTTCCCAAGTCTTACATATGGCCTGTAGATGCAACTGATTATTTACTACCTTATACGTCTGTTGTTGTGGATGCTCATAAAGAAGGGCTAGAGGTTTTTGCATCAGATTTTTCGAATGATGTTCCATTTAGCTTCAATTATAGTTACGATCCTGTAACTGAGTTCTTGAATTACGTTGACAATGGCGTCTTCTCTGTTGATGGTGTGCTGACCGACTTCCCAATTACTCCATCAGAGGCTATAGGTAATTTTTTTTTCCACATTTTAAAGATGGTGTTCACCTAATTATCATGCATACCTAAAAACTTAATGGTATTAGTTCAGTATAAAGTTTCTCTAGCTGTTTTGAGTTATGTAAATTTTCATAAAAACTTAAGTTGTGCTGCCTACCTGAACCTTCTGTCAGATGCGTTAGATTTCTAATGATCAAATCAATAAAGCTTCTAATTCCAATTTCCTTGGGTCTGTCTACCAGGACTCCTTGATAGATTTCTCCTTTGCCCATTGCTTGACCTTGTAGGACATTCAATGTGAACTGATTTACTCTTCATCAGTGCAATCATGTGAATATCAGTGTGCATCTCCAGATAACCTTGAACAACTTTCATGCATTTTTTTTTTCTAAATTCTTGCTATTTCTAGCGTCATATTGATGCATTCATGATTCATCCTACCGCTTCATGAGAAGTTGAAGTTTATTAATTTTTTTTTATTTTTATTTTTTAAAATTTACTAAAACTCTCCATGATTTTTGGAGACTTTTCAATTTCATTTCTAGTCCTGGGACTACCTTTAATACAGAGGTCCTTGATCAGGTTATTATAGAAGTGAAACTGGATTTTGTTCTATTTGTACTTGCATATGTTTTTGTGTGTCACAGGCCACAATTACATTTTAAGAACTGAAGGATTAAAATACTGTTGCTTATAGTTGCATTTCATTTAACAGTAATGTCTAGATAATTCGGACATAATCAGTTAATTTTATCTATGATAGATTATTGCCTGCTTATTTCAATAATAATTTCTTCAAGATGCTGATTTCTCTTCTCACATTGCAGAATGCTTTGCTCATCTAGGTCAAAATGCTGCAGCACAAGGTATATCACTATTGCATATTGCTTCTAATAAAAGCTTTGATACTTTTCTGCTCGTAACTGATTGATGAGCTTGTCTAACTGTATTTATATGACAACATTATTTTTTAGGATATTATTGTTGACCTTTTTCTTTCTCCTTTTCATTCTCCAGCAAAGGCTTTGGTCATCTCTAAATATGGAGCAAGTGGAGATTACCCTGGTTGTACGGATTTAGCATATAAGAAAGCTATTGATGATCATGTAGATATACTTGACTGTCCTGTTCAATTGGCAAAGGATGGGACTCCATTTTGCTTAAGCTCAATAAATCTGATAGATAGCACAACAGTGGCTCAGTCAATGTTCAGCAACCTTACAAGAAGCATTCCAGCTATCAAGTCTGGCAGTGGAATATTTACCTTTAGCCTGACATGGAGTCAGATTCAATCTTTGACACGTAAGTTGAATTTGGTTGTCATTTACATATTCTGTTGTGTAAATGTAATATTTAGAATGTTATTTTAAATTTTTTTTGCCAAACACAGCTTTTGTTATTACTAGGAGAGAAACATCCTACCTAATTTCTTGCAAAATTATAACTGAAGGAAATGTTACTAACTTCTAATTATTGGTTAACACGTCACTGGTGAATATCTTATAACTCTATTTTCATAAGTATTCTTAATTGGAGCATGACTGTTTTTTGATTTTATTAGTGATTTGGGTCATTACATAGACCATGCAACTACGTGGTGTGTAAATGTAGTGAGCCACACGTCCAAACTTTCTATGTAAAGTCTTTGAGAACTACTGGAGTGTTGAACCATACATCTATGTAGAAAATTCAGGAGGTACAAGGAAGAGTCAGAAAGTACTTGTTATTGCCAATGACCTTTAGCCTTTAGGCTTTAGGTCAAATGGCTTCTCTTGGTGTTTCTAATGGAGATGACTAAGTTTGAATCCTGCCCCTCCCCCACTTCAAACGTTTATTAAAAAAGGAAGTAAATGTTACTACAACTTTACAGGTTGATTTAGTCAACTTTAGTCTGAAAATGTAAATCTTTCACTTAAACTTTTGGGATGTTGTAACATTTTGGAAAAGATATTTGGAACTTAGAGAGGGAACATAAATTGAGACATCCTAAATTCTTATGTGTTGAGAGGGCCCTTTCTCATGACAATTCATCTGCTTTCCTTGTTCTATATCTTCTAGTGCATTTTGGTTATGTTATTTGACTGGCATATTCTGTTCTGTTTTTGTGAATACAATGAATAGCAAAGTTACTCCTAGAATCATATTTAACATCCCTGCATTTTTTTTCTAAATTCCTGCAGCGTCCATAGCAAACCCCTATGCAGGCTACAGATTGTTCCGGAATCCAAAGTACAAAAATGCTGGAAGGTATCTAACATTGGCTGACTTTTTGACCTTGTCAAAGAAAGCTAGCTCTCTTACTGGTGTCTTGATCAGCATAGAGGTGAGTATTTGCTATGCCTGCATCTTTTTAGATGCTAAGAAAACTTTATAAGAAAAGATATTTTAAACCAGAAATCCATGATTAGTAATTTATCAGAGATCATGCCTGTTACAGACTCTGAACATTTTTATTGGTGTAACATGTGTTTTCTTTGTTCTATCAAATTTTTGGGGGTTAGGGAGAGGGGTGAGGTATGTCAGCAATGATTTTCAGTTGTTTTCTTTCAAAATTCTCTTAGTCAATAATTTGTAGGTGTCCACTCTTGTATAGAATGTGATCTGTCATACTTGATGACTCTGCTTTAGGTTGACACTAACTGCCGTGCATTCCTTCTCGAAAGTTATGCTGGTGCCAATGCAGAAACCACTGTGTTTCATATTGGTTAAGAATGTTTGGATGTAGATTCTGTGTATTGCCAATTGAGACATAAAAATTCTTCTTACCCTGACTTGACTATTTATGTCGATGATGCCATTTCATTATGTTCTGTTCCTTTCAGAATGCAGCCTACCTTGCAGGGGAGCAGAGATTAGATGTAATCCAGGCAGTGAAAGATGCATTGAGCAAAGCTAGTTATGATAATCAGGTAGCACTAAGAGTCATGATTCAGTCCACTAACAGCTCAGTTCTCCAGCAATTCAAGGACAAAACGAATTATGAGCTTGTATACAAGGTTGATGAGGATATTCGTGATGCTGCAAACTCAGCTGTTGGGGATATTAAAAAGTTTGCTCATGCTGTGGTTGTCAGCAAGACCTCTGTCTTTCCTGAAAATACTGCATTCCTTACTGGTGTTACTGATACTGTATCAAAGCTACAATCATTTAAACTCCCTGTTTATGTTGAAACCTTCAGCAATGAGTTTGTGTCTCAAGCATGGGACTTCTTCTCAGATGCAACTGTGGAGATCAACTCATATGTCATGGGAGCCAGTGTTGATGGTGTCATCACTGACTACCCCAAGACAGCTGCCAGATACAAAAGTAAGTGGATACAGGATACTTTTATTGGTTCTTCTAATTTAAATGATGCAGAAATACATGTTAAACACCAAAACTAAAAATTGCATTGGCATTATTCTCGGGTTTCTAGAAATTTTTGACACAACTCTATACCACTAGATTTATAGATTAACAACCTGGCCTCCGTTTGCATGCTTATTAGAACATAAATGCTTTGTAATCACAGGTCTCAGTAACAAAATGCTGCTGGACAAAAATGTTAATACATTATTGCATCCAACAGACATTCATGTCATCTTGCCTCTTCTCATTCAAATCCTCCAGGAACTTTTCATAGTCAATTGATTCAATTCAGTTTCCTATGAAGCATTTTGTTTCTCCCCTGGCATGGTCCTATAGAGCAATTCAAGTTTGTCTCTAGTTACTGATACAATGACCCGTTTCAATGTAATGCAGGGAATCCATGTTTATTGGGCAAAAACACACCTCCTTATATGTCCGCTGTTCAAGCTGGGAGTCTCATGCAACTCATTACTCCTGACTACATGCCACCAGCTGAGGCTCCGTTCCCTGTCCTGAATGACAGTGATGTGGTGGAGCCACCTATTCCACCTGTTACAACGACAGCGACACCACCATCTTCCAGCCCAGGTGGTGAAAATACAACAATTGCTCCAACTCCACGGAATGGGCAGTCTAAAATTGCTTCATGCTTCTTCCTTCCACATCTTGCAATGCTCCTTTCTGCTCTTTTTCTAGTTTGAAAATTGTAACATGATCTCCTTCTTTGCTGCATGGCAACAAGGTTCCAAATTTTTCCTAAACAGCAGTGAATTCTTTCTTCTTTTTTGAACATTGTAGGTATGTTCATTCTTCCCCTTGTAATTTGAGAATACAAATTCTTGAGAGGTAGATCCTAGATGTGATGATGGATTTATTCTGAGTATGCAATTTGTATTTCCGTTTTGTTGTAAAATATACACATAATTATTCTTTGGTGTGCATTGTGTATGACATAAGTAGTGGAGTTAATAGCTGCATTAAGTAAATGCATGGAACATCAGATTGTTCTCAACTGTTGGTCTGCTGCTAATTTCCATAGTGAGCAATCAACCGTCGAGGATTCACATTGCTTGGAAGGTTGCAAGTTGCAACACCTGGCTAATTGTTTAAGCACTTTCTTAGGCAAAGAGAAGAGCGGGTAAAAATACAAGAAATGAAACAATGGATGAATGTCCAAAAAGAAAAGAAAAGAAGAAATAATGGACGAATGAATAAATTCTCTTTCAATTGTTTTCACGCCATTGAAGCTGTAAGCTGTTCACACTTCTACTGAAATAATGGATGATTTGGCTGTAGCAGCGAGTTGTTAACGTATAGACAAGATTGTCAAAATCGGGATCTTACGTAGGATCGTTGAAGGTAGGTGGGATCGTAAATCGTAGGATCGGATCGTGAATCGTAAGATCTTACATATTTTTAGATCTAAAACAAAAAACACATTGATAATTGCTTTGTATGTTGAATAATCACATAAATTATAAATTCATCTATAAAAAACTTAGATTTTCATCATATGATGTAATTTGCATGTCATATATCGTTAAGTCTATACTAATGAAACAAATACAATATATTTAAGTTTTGACCTAATGTATTTCAATAAATGTTTAATATTTAGCAAACAAATACCAAAATATTTTCCATATGTTATGGAAAATATTTTCCAAGTTCTAATTTCCAAGTTTGAAATCCAAAATAAATTAGCAAATGGAAACTAGCTAACTACAATATGAAATCCAAAAACAAGATGAATATTAAGGTGAAGTGAACATTTAATTATTCTCATTCTAAAGTTCTTATAACCATCGTCCTAAATTCCTAATCATTACCATTCATTTCATCATTTATGTAAATATTATATATTTGTATACTAGAGTTACAAAAGACATCAAGATACAATTTCTTATTCAACTATTTAAGTTATACCGCTCAGCAACAATAAGAGAGCATGCTCAAAAAAATTAATTAATCAATATACAAATACAAGCATAACTGATAAAATTATATATATATATATTTTAGTAATATTAGAACACAAATTAATATATTGATCAAATAAATTTAACAACATTATAACTTAAAAGGTAACAAAGTCAACATCAAATTCTTCATTTAGAATTGATGAAGCATTCCTTTATTTTAATTTAAGTGAACTAGAAATTAGAAAACATTTTCTTAGGTTAACATAATTTTATAAAATAAAAAATAAAAATCCATACCATCATAATATAAAAATAAAAAATAAAAACCCTTAAAGGTTCATCAAAACAAAAAATTTATCCCATAGAAAAAAAAAAAC
This sequence comes from Quercus glauca, assembly GCA_023736055.1. Taxonomy (NCBI): domain Eukaryota; kingdom Viridiplantae; phylum Streptophyta; class Magnoliopsida; order Fagales; family Fagaceae; genus Quercus; species Quercus glauca. The sequence goes on from CM043322.1 coordinate 60,709,200, forward strand.
CAAAATTTATGTTTTTGGTAGGATTGGTAGGATCGGTAGGATCCCATACGATCCTATGATCCTATACGATCCTACATACGATCCTACCATTTTTACAATCCTAGTACGATTTTAAACATTTTGGTGAGGCGAGATCGTAAAATCGTGCGATCTTACGATCCGGATCGCGATTTTGACAACCATGCGTATAGATAAGGACCAATAAAATTAGTGTAAGCCTCGTTTGGTAAGAGCAAAAGCTAATTTGATCAGTGTGTAATGCCAAAATTAGTGTCAGATACATTAGTCAAGAGTCAAAAACACACCAAATCGTCAACTCACCAAAAATCAACATGATTTAAGTTCAAAATTCAATTCCTAGACAAGGACCATAATGTCTTAACTAATTTGATCATAATCTCTCATAGTTATGCCGAAATTATTGTCAGTAGAATTAGGTCAAAATCTGCCAAATTTAAAGTTTAAAATTCAATTATATGAGGTCCTTTGTGCATATTCCAATTTCCAAATATTCTTTGATCAAATGACCAAATTGTAGGTTCTAGTTATTAGTTAGTTTAACCAGTAAATTCATTTGTCGGTGAATAAGGGATCTAAGGTTCAAACTTTGTGCATCTAAGAAATAAAGAACAATTATTATGGAGCAATGCAGGATGGAATTGGTCCATGATCCCATTTGATCTTCTGCTGAATTCCAAGAAAGCGCTCCAAGACAGACTGACTTGGGTGGGGCAAAGCACGGAGAATTTGATCTTAAAAGTGCTAACAGGCTTGCAGCGGAGCTGGGCCCCCCTGAGCCTTTCCTTGGAAATTGGGTATGGGATCTTAAAATCCCTCCTAGGTTCAGACCTTCCTATGGAAATGTTGCCGTAACAGCATTGGAGTTAGAGAGCGATTAGCATCTAGAGGCAGATGTTACCTTACTTGCCCATTGTGTCAGGCTGGTGTAGAAACGATTTCCCATGCCCTTTGAGATTGCCCCGCCATCAAGGCCACCTGGTTCCAACTGGGAATATCTGCAAATAATGGCCCCTTCTTCACGCAAAACCTCCACATGTGGCTGTCAATAATTGTGCTATTGACAAGGCAGATTCTCGGCTCCCAATTACTTGGAAAATTGTGTTTCCATTTACCGTTTGAACCATCTGGAACAATAGGAATCAGGTGGTTTTCAAGAACAAAAGAATCAATCCCATGCTAGCTAAAGAGGTAGTACATAGAGCTATGGAGTTCTTCAATTGGGCTTATTTCCCCAAAACTCCATCTCAACTCGTTGTTAAGCAGATTCGATGGAAAAGACCGAGCCATGGATGGATTAAGTTGAACACTGACGGATCCTCTCTTGGGAATCCTGGACCGGCGGGATGTGGGGGAGTCATTCGTGATGAAGAGGGCGACTGGATTGTGGGATTTGTGAGATATATAGGGATTACATCCAGCTACTTTGCCGAATTATGGGCATCACAGGATGGGCTTGTACTCTGCGTAAATAGAAATTTTAATGCTGTTGAAGTAGAGTTAGATGCTTAAGCTATTATTGACGTTTTGTCCTCTTCAAACTGCACTAACAGTTTGGTTTCTCCTCTGGTGAATGACTGCAGGCTACTGGCTACCCAGATTCACCAAATCCGTTTTAAGCATTGCTTTCGAGAAGCAAATAGAAGTGCAGATAGGCTGGCCAGGATGGGAGCTGTGCAAGAGGGTCAATTTAATCTCTTTTTGTGTCCACCCGTGGAAAAAAAAAAAAAAAAGACCAATTCATAGAATCTCCAATGCTCCTATATTTGAAGGTTTGAACTTTGAACTCTACATGTAATGCATGCAGTATGTCAAGACCTGTTATGAGAAGTATAGAAACTAGAAACACGTCTTGAATGTAGCCTCATAATTAGCAATGTGTCAAGGCTTGTTATTGTAGGTCCATACTCCATATAAGAACCATAGGATTTTCATTTCTCTCTTTTCCATTTTTAATTCACATAACATTTGTGCATTGCTGCTTATCAAGGACCTTTAAAGTTTGAGACATATTGTCCTCACATTAGGATGAACCTTAAGCCTTATGGTATTTGAGTGGGATAACCATTGAACATTGATGAGGTGATCCTTCAAATGTACTGAATAAAATTTTCTGATTTTAGAGTCTGTTTAGGACATTACACAAATTTACAACAAATTCACAATACTCCTAAATTAACCTATCAATTCACTTATGAGCTATTAATAAAAATAGAAATCTAAATGATATATTGTGGTGGGCTCGTGTGGTGGTAGGCTAATTTAAGAATATTGTTGTAAAATTGTTGTGAAGTTTTGTTGTGTCCCTAATTTTATTGTTAATTTTATTCTATTTATCTAATAAAATTCATTATTAAAGCAGAGAAACCTCTCCTCCTCAAATGTCAGTCTGGATGGAAGAAGTACCACTAGACCTTCTATTTGTATTTTAGGTTGATTTCAATAGCCTAATAATATGCGCTGAACTTCTTCTAAAAAAAAAAAAAAAAAAGAAAAAAAAGCAAAGAAACCATAACAATCAAGTGGTAGTAGTTGAAAACATGGGTTTAATATAAAAAATGCATTGTGTTTACCTGATACATTCCTAAATTAGACTATCACTTGAGCCATTAAAAAAAAATTAAATTAAATTGCAAATTGTAGTGGGCTCATGTGTAAGGTAATAGGCTAATTTAGGAATATTGTTATAAAATTGCAGTGGAGTTTTGTTTTGTCCTTAACTTTATTGTTAATTTTATTCCATTTTTATCTATGAAAACTCATTATAAAACAGAGAAACCATATTGTAAAGTTTTGGGTGTGTTAACGTGTATTTGTGGGATTTAAGCCTAAATAGATTACTTGTATAGCACACTCTTGTACTACACTCTTACTTATACTGCACTCATATGCCTCCTATATAAAGGCACTCGTGTATATTCTTTCATTGAGAAATACAATACAATCATTCAGTATTTCTAACATGGTATCAGAGCCACTGCTCTAATCTTTTGGTGTGCTGCTTTTAAGCAGTCTTCTTTTCTTTGGTGTCATCCATTGCAACTGTTGTTCTGAGCAGTACCACTGCCTCCACTACGACTCCAGTACATCAAAGACCACTGCCTTGCCGCCGCCACCACCACTTTCGCTACTCCGATCAGACCACAGATTGCACCATCAGAAAGTAATCTTTCCGATCTGCCTTTCTATGCAAAAATTGTCTTCATCGGACCTCTCACGCGCCGCTAAAATTTTCGACGTTAATATCACATGCAACCACTCGCCACCAATAATCCTCACGCGCCAATCACGCGCTGCCACATGCCTCCACGCTCCGCCACGCGCCTCCACGCACTAGAACTCGGTACGATGACATCATTAGTTGTGCCATGTCAGCCCTAGTGACGTCATCTTGATTATGTCAACATCCAACCATCTGTTGATGTCATCGCCACATCACCTTGCTCATGTCATCTCCGTTGACCGTCCCGTTGACTTTGACTTGGCCGTTGACTTTGACCGTTGACTTTTCTCAAGGGTTGACTTTTTGCAGTTCAAGTGCTCCTTACCCAGTTTTTCACGTAGATTTCATTTTTACAGTCCATTTTTGCATATTTTGCTTCTAAATGAAGAATAAGGACAAGTTTTCTTCCTTTTGCAACAATCATCGCTGACAATCCAACAAACGTTTTGGCCATAATATTGAGACTTGCTATCAGCGCAATAAATTAGCTGTTTCTACTTCTGCTGCTACAGTTGCTAACATTGAGAGTGCCCAACCCATGGCTATTGTCTCTACACAGTCTCAGTCTTCTGGATCTACTTTCTCCATTTCCAGAGATGACCTTATAAATATCATCGCCAATGTCATTCGTATGGTTGGTAATGTATCTTATTCCTCTTCTCTCTCAGCTTTATCTGGTATGTCTCCTACCTCTTGGCTTATAGATTCTACTTGTTGCAATCACATGACACCTCACTCGTCCTTATTTTCTAACCTTAAACCTGCACCCTCTTAATATTTGCACAGCAAATGGTTCCACAATGTCTGGTTATAATATAGGTTTAGTTTCGACCTCCAACCTCTCGGTTCTTGGAGTCTTTAATGTTCCTGACCTTTCTTATAATTTGTTTTCTGTGGGACAATTAGCTAAGTTGGGTTATTGCGTTATCTTTGATTATTCTGGGTGCATTGTGCAGGATCTGAGGATGAGACAGGAGCTTGGGATCGGTCTCAGAGTTAGGCGTATGTTTCCCGTGGACAACTTTCGTCTTCCACTTGTTGCTCCTGTTTCTATTGCTGCCGCCGCTACAATTTCTTCAATTCCTTCCCTTGCACTTTGGTATGCTCGACTTGGTCATGCATCTTTCTCTCGGGTACAACAATTGGCTTCTAAAGGTTTGTTAGGTTCAGTGTCTACATAAAATTTTGATTGTATTTCATGTCAGTTAGGAAAACAACCAGTTTTGCCTTTCAATACTAGTGAATCAATATCCACTGATATTTTTGACCTTATTCATTCTAATGTTTGGGGGCCTTCCTCTGTCTCTAGTATTTGTGGATCTCGATATTTTGTTATCTTTGTTGATGATTATTCTCGCTATAGCTGGATTTTTAATATGAAACATCGTTCTGAATTATTGGAAGTATATTCTAATTTTGCAAAAAATGGTTGAAACTTAGTTTTCCAAACGCATCAAAATTTTTCGATCTGATAATGCTCTTGAGTACACTCAATATGCTTTCCAAGCTATTTTGCATTCCTATGGCAATGTTCATTAACTAACTTGTCCAGGTACCTCTCAGCAAAATGGTAGAGCCGAACGAAAATTTCATCATATCCTTGACACTGCTCATGCTCTCATTCTCTCTGCCAAAGTTCCTTCTCCTTTTTGGGGCGAAGCTGCTCTTCATACTGTTCATGCTATTAATCGCATTCCAAGTCCTGTCATCCAAAATCAAACTCAATATGAACGCCTTTTTGGGTCACCTCCAGATTATCACCACCTTCGTTCCTTTGGTTCTGCTTGTTTCGTTTTTCTTCAACTACATAAGCATAACAAACTTGAGCCTCGGTCAAGGTTTTGTTGTTTTCTTGGCTATGGCGAAACTCAAAAAAGATATTGGTGATATGATCCTGTTTCTCATCGTCTTCGTATCTCCCGTAATGTTGTCTTTTGGAAACATCACTTCTTTATCGAGCTCTCTCACTTCCGTGCCTCCCTATCTTCCTCCTCTGTCTTAGATCTTTTTTCAGATAAGACACATATTCCTTCTGTAGCTGTTTCTGATCCTCCTGTAGTTGCTCCTGATTCTCCTATAGACTTCTCTGTCCAACCACTAGATATCCTTAATTCATTTCCTAGTTCACCCTTTAATGAACAGGTGGATGATGAACAGGTCAAAGATGAACTACCCAACCCTGAGCTTAGGTCCCCTGCTCCTGCTCCGCTTGAAGATCATGCACAAGACATTCCACCTCCACCTCGTCACTCAACTCGGGTAAGATCCATTCCTGCACATTTACTTGACTATCATTGTTACATTACCTTTGTTACACTGCATGAGTCTCACACCTATCATGAGGCTTCCACTGACCCTTTATGGCAGATTGCAATGAAAGAGGAACTTGATGCATTATCTAAAAACCATACTTGAGACTTGGTGACTCTCCCCCCTAGGAAATCTGTGGTTAGTTGTAAGTGGATTTACAAGATTAAGACTAACTCTGATGGGTCCATTGAGCGCTACAAAACTCGTCTTATTGCAAAAGGTTTTACATAGGAGTATGGGATTGATTATGAAGAGACCTTTGCTTCGGTTGCTTGTATCTCATCTGTTCGTGCCCTCTTAGCTGTTGCTGCTGCCAGTAAATGGGACTTTTTTCAGATGGATGTCAAAAATGCATTCCTTAATGGGGATTTAAGTGAAGAAGTTTATATGCAACCTCCTCTTGGTCTCTCTGTTGAATCAAATAAGGTTTGTCACTTTCGACGAGCACTTTATGGCCTTAAACAAGCACCACGAGCTTGGTTTGCCAAATTCAGCTCTACCATATCTCGCTTGGGTTACATGGCCAGTCATTATGATTCTGCCTATTTCTTCGTTGCACTGACAAAGGCACTATTTTACTTCTTCTATATGTGGATGATATGATCATAACTGGTGATGACCTTAGTGGCATTCAAGAACTCAAGAATTTTCTAAGTTAGCAGTTTGAGATGAAAGATCTTGGATATCTCAGTTACTTCTTGGGTCTTGAAATCACTCATTCTATAGATGGACTTTATATTACGCAAGCCAAGTATGCTTCTGAACTCTTGTCTCGAGCTGGACTCACTGATAGCAAGACTGTTGACACTTCAGTTGAGCTTAATATGTATCTGACTCCCTCAGGGGGGAAACCATTGCCTAATCCCTCTCTTTACAGACGCTTGGTTGGCAGCCTAGTTTATCTCACTATTACTCGTCCAGACATTTCCTATGCTGTTCACTAGGTGAACCAGTATCTGTTTGCTCCACGATCGACTCACTATGCTGCTGTTCTGCGCATTCTTCGATACCTGAAGGGCTCTCTTTTCCATGGTCTTTTCTACTTTACTCAGTCTCCTCTTATTCTCCGTGCATTTTCTGATGCTGATTGGGCAGAAGATCCCATTGATCGTAAGTCCACCACTGGTTATTGCTTTCTTCTTGGTTCTTCTCTGATTTCTTGATGAAGTAAGAAACAAACTCATGTGACCTGCTCCAGTACTGAAGCAGAATATCGTGCCCTTGCTGATACCACATCTGAGCTCCTTTAGTTACAATGGCTTCTCAAAGACTTAGGTGTGTTTACATCCTCTGCTACTCCTCTTTATTGTGACAACTAGATTGTCATTCATATTGCTCACAATGATGTCTTCCATGAACGGACTAAACACATCGAGATCGATTGTCATTTTATCCGTTATCATCTTGTCCATGGTACTCTCAAGCTGATCTCAGTCTCCTCTAAAAATCAACTTGCAGATATTTTCACCAAGTCACATCCTAAGGGACACCTTCATATTTTGGTTGACAACCCCAAGTTGGTCTCACATCCACCTTAAATTTGAGGGAGGCTGTTAACGTGTATTTGTGGGCTTTAAGCCCAAATAGATTACTTGTATAGCACACTCTTGTACTACACTCTTACTTGTACTGCATTCATATGCCTCCTATATAAAGGCACTCGTGTATATTCTTTCATTGAGAAATATAATACAATCATTCAGTATTTCTAATAGGGTGGAAGAGTCCTTGTTCTGAAGTTTTGTAGTGCATCTATTGTCTAGTTTTTTACTCAATAAAATTCTATTATCATTTTATTTAAAAAAAAGAGAGAGAGAAAGAAAGAAAGAAGTTAGTACTAGTGGAAAACATGGGTTCAATATCAGTTTTTCGTTGTGTTTACTTGGTGTTCTTATTAGCATTCATTTCTGAAGTCGGGTTTGGAAAAATGGTTTTTAATGTGATGAATGATGGTGCTATTGTAGATGGAAATACTGATAACAGTAAGGTATGTTTTGCTCAATAAAATTATGATAACCATGAATCTTTTCTTGGATGAGTAGCATTAAAGCATTTTTAAAAAGCTATGTAATGGTTTTATAATTTTTGCGTGTGTTCGTCTTTGTAGGTTTTTGAAAATGTATTTAACAAAGCTTGTCAATCTGAAGGAAGGAATCTTATGTTGATCCCACGAGGAACATATATGCTGAGGCCTATAGCGTTCAAAGGACCATGCAAGGGTCAAGTGGAAATTCAGATCATAGGGACCCTAAAAGCTCTTACAAACAAAGTATCTACAATTAATGTTAACCATTGGATCACCTTTCAATACATAGACCGGTTGGTACTCAGGGGTGGTGGGAAATTGGATGGCCAAGGTGCCTCTGCCTGGGATGACAATAGTTGCAGTAAAAATCCAAATTGCAAAGCTCTCCCCATTGTAAGTTATTATTTCAACAAATACTTCTTAAATTGGGCTAAAAAATGGAGTAGCCCATGATCATGTTCTTGGGCCTTTTGTTTTGAGTCATTCGTAGTTTTCGATTTTACTATGCTTCTATCCTTTAAGATTATGTTCACAATTCAATAAATCAAGTTGTATAACTTCACAATTCTATAATCTATTTACTAAAAAAAAAAAAAAAAAAAAAATCTATTTTTCCCCTTGTACTTAGATTATGTTCCTTAAAAAAAAATATTAAAAAAAATTCTTTCCTCTTCAATTATAAAATTTTACAATTTAATTTCTTTTTATTATCTCCAATATGTTTTGAGGTTGTGTTACCCCCCACTCTTTCTTTTAAAAAAAGAAGTTGACTTATTTAGTAAATTTATTTTTAGGTGTATCCTTGATGTATTAACTTGCTGGGAACATTTTTTATTTACGACTAATGAACTTATTAAAACGATTCCCATTTTTTAAAATAAGTCAAATAAACCACATAATTTAATTTGAACACTTTTTAAATTGTAATTATGTTTGAAATGCATATTATTCACATTGTGTGTTTTCCTTATGCTTTTCAGTCATTAAGATTTGATTTCGTCACCAATTCAAGGATTACTCACCTAACTTCAATCAACAGCAAGAATGCCCACGTGAATGTTTTTGCATGCAAAGATATGAAATTTGATCAAATCCATATAATAGCACCCAAAGATAGCCCCAATACCGATGGGATACACATTGGTTCGTCCGATAATATTCAAATATTGGATTCAACAATTGCCACTGGAAATGATTGTGTATCAATGAGTCCTGGTTCTAAAAACATAAACATCAGGAACGTAACGTGTGGCCCAGGTCATGGAATCAGTGTTGGAAGCCTTGGTGGGGGACCTAATGAAGAAGATGTTAGTGGATTAACAGTTACTAATTGCACTTTCATTGGCGCTCAAAATGGCTTGAGGGTCAAAACATGGGCTAGGTCTTATGCAAGCAATGTTTTCAATCTAATCTTTGAAGACATCATCATGGATAATGTCAACAACCCCATCATCATTGATCAGCAATATTGCCCATCTCGCAATTGTGAAAAGGTACAAATCTCTTGTTCAAATATTGTTATGTGTGCTTGTTCTTGATTAAAATATATGTTGAATAATACTTGATTTACCATGTCGGTGATTTTTTTTTGTCTATAGGGTGACTTCCAAGTTCAAATTCGAGATGTTAAGTACAGAAACATTAGAGGCACCTCTAGCTCAAAAGTTGCAGTTGCTTTTGAATGAAGCAAAGGAAAACCTTGTGAGAATGTTGAGCTCAACAACATTAACCTAACTTAACATGGTGCTGAAGGAGTTGTGGCATCCTCATGTTCTAGTGAAGAGTAGACATGTCACAATAATAAATATGCATTAAATTAGTTAACATAATTTGAGTTTTGAAATGCATGTTAAGTCTTACTTTGTTATTATTGTTACTTAAATTAAAATGGAAGGTGAGTAATAGTAGTTGAAAATTGCCATGGGTTCTCTCAAAAAAAAATTGCCATGGGTAATTTTTTTTTGAGAAGAAGCCATGGGTAATTAGTGGAGAGTAGACATAGCACAATGATAAATATGCATCAAATTAGTCAAATATAATTTGAATTTTAAAATGTATATTAAATCCTACTTTGTAATTACTGAAATTGAAATGGAAGTTGAGTAATAGTGGTCTAAACTTGTCATGGGTTTCAATACATTAGGGTAATTAGTGGAGATTATTAGGTGTCATCCGCACAAACCTCATGCCAGTTGACTCTTCTTGAACAAAAAGTAAACGAAAAACAACTCATAAAATATTCGATTGGAAAAGGTTGGTAAACCAGCTTCATATATATATATATATATATATATATATATATATATATATTATTTCCGTTGAATTTCCGTTTTTGTTTATTTTAGTTTCCCTGTAATATTCTCTCTCCAAAAAAAAAAAAAAAAAATGGCGTTAAAAAAAAAAACTATTATTTAATACTTCTTCTTTTAAACAACAAATACTTTTTAGAACTTACCCAAAAAAAAAAAAAAAAATTAGAAATATGTCTACTTATAGTATTTGTAAATTAAAAAGAAAATGATTCTTTAACAAAAAATTAAAATTAATTTTTTTTTGAAATTTAATATTTCAACAACTAGTTTGATTAAAACACTAACTTCTCACTTAAAAAAAAAAAAAATACTTAACTTATTATCTCATTAATTTATTTATTATTAAATAGCCCTACACTGTTTTTATTTTTTAACGCATAGAAATTTGAAAGTCTCAATTGCAAAATTACGTCATATAAATTTATCCTAATCTTTGAAGGAGAAGATGATAAAAGATTAAAAGTTATCCTCCTTAATACCTTCCTCCTCTTATTCAGAAAACTCTCTCCCAATTTTATTGAGTTAAACAAAAAATCCTCCACATAATTTCTAACCCATCAATTATAGCTGAATTATTAGGGCCGATAATGCTTCTGGCCTAAAGTGGGCTTCACAAAAAAGATGGTGCTGATGGTTTAACTTTTATTGAGTGGATTCTAATTCCTAATTCTTTGATTTGAATTAATATGGTCCAAAATAGAAAATGAAAAAAAATGACTGGTTCCATTGGCGGGTGATAATGCTAGTGGTATAGAACACATTGCAAGCAATTTGATTACGTTGCTAAAAGGAAAAATTTAGGTATAATACCCTAAGGGGCACAACATAAATTTACAACAATTTCACAACATTTCAAAATTAAGCTATCACCTCACACATGGACCATTAACAAAAAAGAAAAAAAAGAAGAAGAAAAGAAACTAACTTTATCTTTGGATGGAAGGAGATAAAGGGAGGGAAAAAAAAGAGGAGAATAGAAGACGATTAAAACTAAATTTTAGTGCACTCCAGCCACTTTCAATTCCCCTTTATTCTCCTATCCTTCCGCTTCATTTCTCTTCATTCTAAAAATAGCATATATTGTAGATTTGTGGTGGGCTCAAGTGTGAGAAGATAGGATAATTTAGGAATGTTGCTGAAAAATTATTGTGCATTCTTTATTGTTAATTTTATTCCATTTTTATCTACAAAATTCATTCTAAATACTGAAAAACCATAACAATCAAATAGCAGCAGTAGTAGCAAAAGTAAAAAAATATGGGTTCAATATCAGTTATTCGTTGTGTTTACCTAATGTTCTTATTAGCATGCATTTCTGAAGTTGGGTTAGGAAATACAGTTTTTAATGTGATGGAAGATGGTGCTATTGCCGATGGAAAAACTGATAACAGTAAGGTAATTTTTGCTCAAGAGAATTAGGATAATCTTGAATCTTTTCTTAGGTCAACAGCATTGAAGTATATTAACAGAGCAATGAAATTGTTTTATAATTTTGTTATTGTGTGTGTTTGTCTTTGTAGGTTTTTGAAAATGTATTTAACAAAGCTTGCCAATCTGAAGGAAAAAATATTGTATTAATCCCACAAGGAACATATATGTTGCGGCCTATAGTGTTGAAAGGCCCATGCAAGGGCCAAGTGGAATTTCAAATCATAGGGACCCTACAAGCTCCTACAGATAAAGCATCTACAATTAATGTTGACCATTGGATCACCTTCCAATATATAGACCAGTTGATACTCGGCGGTGGTGGAAAATTGGATGGCCAAGGTCCCTCTGCTTGGGATGACAATACTTGCAGTAAAGATCCAAACTGCAAATCTCTTCCCATTGTAAGTTCTTGTTTCAACGAATCCTTCTTAAATTGGGCAAAAAAATGGTGTTGCCCATAATCATGTGCTTTGTCTTGAATCATTCATTTTTGCATCCTTTGGTTCTTTTCATCCAGTAGACTTTTCTATAGGTCATATAGTTTCACATTTCCATAATCTATTTTTTTTCCTTGTACTTAGAAAATGTTCGTTTTAAAAAATGATTTCATTTTCTTTCCTCGTTAGAAAAATTTTCAATCTAATTTCTTTCTTTACTATCTAATGTTTTGTGGTTGTGTTACCCCTTTTTAAAATAATAATAATAAAGAAATTTACTTATTTAGTTTATTAAGCAATTAGGTACGTCTTATTTACTTATTATAACAATTCCCTTTTGTTATATATATATATATATATATATATAAATATAATAGGTCAAATAAACCGCAAAATTTAATCAAAACACTTTAAATTGTAATTGTGTTTGAGATGCATATTATTCACATTGTGTTTTTCTTTTATGCCTTCCAGTCGTTGAGATTTGATTTTGTCACCAATTCAAAGATTACTAGCCTAACTTCAATCAACAGCAAGAATGCCCACATGAACATTTTTGGATCCAAAGGTATAGAATTTCATTACATACATATAATAGCACCCAAAGATAGCCCAAATACTGATGGAATACACATTGGTTCATCTAGCAATATTGCAATCACGGATTCGACAATAGCCACCGGAGATGATTATGTATCAATGAGTCCTGGTTCTAAAAACATAAACATTAGGAACGTAAAATGTGGCCCGGGTCATGGAATTAGTGTTGGAAGCCTTGGTGGGGGACCTAATGAAGAAGATGTTAGTGGATTAACGGTGACTAATTGCACCTTCATTGGCACTCAAAATGGCTTGAGGGTCAAAACATGGGCTAAACCTTATCCAGGCAATGTTTTCAACCTTAAATTTGAAGACATCATCATGGAGAATGTCAACAACCCCATCATCATTGATCAACAATATTGCCCATCTCGCAAATGTGAAAAGGTACCAAGCTCTTTTTCAAATGATTTTACATATGCTTGTTCCTTTTGCATAGGTTTTTGGTTTGAGTGACTATTTTCTTGATTAAATCATATGTTATATAAAACTTCTTTTACCATGTTGGTGATCTTTTTTATCTACAGGGTGACTCCCAAGTTCAGATTCACGATGTTAAGTACAGAAACATTAGGGGAACCTCTAGTTCAAAACTTGCAGTTGCTTTTGATTGTAGCAAAAGCAAACCTTGTGAGAAGATTGAGCTCAATGAGATTAACCTAAGTTACCATGGTGTTGAAGGACCTGTGGCATCCTCATGTGTCAATGCCAAAGGTATTGCTAATGGTTTACAACAACCCCAATCTTGCATATAGCACCCCTAGTTGCAGCACCTTGCTTGAAATCAAGACAAATTGAAGACGAATAATCTAGCACTCTTAACCTACATTCTTTTGACAGTATATTGTTTTGTACTTGATTTGAATGCTTACCTACAAGAAATGTTGTAGGCGGTGTATTCCACTTCGTATTTGTAAATTGTCAGTTGTTTTGAAATTTGATTCTAAAAAAAGTGCCCTTGAAATTTTAAGGTGATGTGTCCATTCTTTGTATGATGTGGACTGCGGAGTAAATAAGTAGCTTTATTTGCATGTAATAATATCATATAGGAAAATGGCACTAATCTCTCCTAAAGTTTTCTATAATTTCACTCTTATTCTTTTAATTCTTTGGATAATGTGGTGTAAATAAGAGGTTTTTACTTTCTTTCTTTCTTTCTTTTTTTTTTTTTTTTTTTTTTTTTTGGTGGGGGGTGGGTGGGGGGGATAGTTGTGGGGTGGTTCTGAGTTAGTTTTACACTTCTAATTAAAGGAGAAAACTTCCAGGTGTTTTGAAGGGGAGTGATGTAGGGAATTAGCACGAAATTCCTAAACCTGTGAGAAACAAAAATAGAGAAAACACGTGCCAAAGAAAAAAAATAATCACACACACAAGACATTATTTACGTGATTTGGCAATTTGTCTACGTCCATGGAGTTGCAGGGATTTCACTATTATCAGGGAAAAATACAAAGTGCAGCAGTACTGTTTTTTAGTCTCTAAAAAAAAACTACAACAAGAAACCCTAATCACTAAAACAACGGTTTCTACATCTTGTGCATAGGATTCACAATGGGTTAGAAAACGGGCGAAAAATCAACCCAAGCCTTCGCTCCATGGACTAAGTCTCAAAAAATCTCCTATTAAAAACCACGCAACATTTTTTCAGGTCGGATCGTCATCCAGATCAAACACAACTAGGCTCCACAAAGCTCAACAAATCTCTCACTTGGAGACTAGTTCAATCGCCAACATCAACCGCAATGCTCTAAAAAAAATCCCTTATCCCTGTAACTCATCTTACTCTCCTCAAGCTAGAAGACCAACTGAAGTTGCACACAGCTTCAGTTTCTCAATAGTGACACTCTTAGTTAACATGTCTGCCGGGTTCTTAGATCCACAAATCTTCTCAAGTATTACCAGCTTATCTTCAACAAGGTAATAGATAAAGTGGTATTTTGTCTGTATATGCTTCGACTTTGAATGAAAAGCCAAATTTTTAGCAAGAAAGATTGCACTCTAACTGTCACTGTGTAGAATGCCTATCTCTTACTTCTTACTTAATTCATCTAAGAAGCCATGTAGCCAAATCATCTCATTTCCAGTTTCAGTTGCTACAACATACTCAGCTTTTGTAGTAGACAAAGTAACAATCCTTTGTAGATTTGAAGCTCATGATATAGCTGTACCACCCAGAGTAAATACAAACCAAGTAATACTCTTTCTACTATCAATATCACCAGCAAAATCAGCATCTACATAACCCTGCAGTTTCAAACTTGCACCTATGAAGCAAAGACATGTATCTGATGAACCCCTCAGATATCTCAAAATTCACTTGACTGCCTCCCAATGCTGCTTTCCTAGCCTACTTATGAATCTAATCACAACTCCCATTGCATGTGCAATATTTGGCATTGTACACACTATAGTATACATCAAGCTACCAATAGCTGAGGCATAGGACACCTTACTCATATGGTTTCCTTCTTCTTCTGTCTTCGGTGACGGTTCTTTACTTAGTTTGAAATGACTACCCAAGGGTGTGCTCACTAGTTTAGCTTCATTTATACTGAACCTGTTAAGAACTTTCTTCACATACTTTAACTGTGAAAGTTTTAATGTACCATTAGCCTTGTCTCTAATGATTCTCATACCAAGGATTTGCTTTGCAGCTCCCAAATCCTTCATTGCAAACTGTTTTGACAGTTGTTTCTTTAGATTATTAATCTCCTCAATGCTGGACCTTGCAATGAGCATATCATCCACATATAATAGTAAAATGATGTAAGAATTTCCAAAGAACTTAACATAGCAATAGTGATCAGCTTCACATCTCTTGAACCCAATTCTATGCATAAAACTATCAAATTTCTTGTACCACTGTCTTGAAGCTTGTTTTAGGCCATATAAGCTTTTTCTCAGTTTGCAAGCTAGGTTCTCTTGTCCCTGAACAATGAACCCTTTTGGCTGAATCATGTAAATGTCTTCCTTTAAGTCACAATGAATGAATGCCGTCTTCATATCTAATTGCTTAGGATATAAATTTTTTGCAGCCACCATTCCTAGTACTAGTCAGATTGTTGACATCTTCACAACTGGAGAAAATATTTCTGAGTAGTCAATGCCATTTTTCTGCTGGAACCCTTTGATAACTAATCTGGCCTTGTAATGCTTGCTACTATCATGCTCATTCTTTATTTTTTATACCCACTTGTTGTGCAAAGCCTTATTTCCTACTAGTACTTCAGTCAATTCCTATGTCTAATTCCCTAACAAGGAATCCTTTTCATCCTTCATGACTAACTCCCACTTTTTTGAATTTTCATCCTGCAAGGTTTCATCATAACATTTTGGCTTACCACCATCAGTCAATAGAAGATAATTTAGAGTGGGTGAATAATGCTGTGGAGGTCTAATGGTTCTGGAAGATCTACGGACTTTAGCTACAGGTGTATTATGATCTTCCTGTGAATCTACATTTTCCTTATCTTCTTCACCCACTTTCTGGATAGTACTTTCAGTCAATTCATCTAAGTTTATAAACTCAGATTTATTTTGATCTATCTTTGTAACGTTTGACACTACAGTTGATTTGTCCTTATACATAACATGTTCATTAAATATCACATTTCTACTTCTGATGATTTTCCTTTTTTGTTCATCCCAAAACCTATAGCCAAATTTCTTATTACCATAGCCAATGAAAAAACATATTTTAGACTTTGCATCAAGTTTACTACGAGCATAAGAATCAATATAAACATAAGAAACACAACCAAAAACTTTTAAATAGGAAAATTTTACCTCTTTACCGCTCCAAACCTTCTCAAGAAGTCTGAACTTCATGGGGACTAATGGTCCTCGGTTTATTAGGTAAGCTGCAGTGCTAACAGCATCAGTCCAGAAAGTTTTTGATAGTCTAGCATGCAACCTCATACTCCCAGCACACTCATTGAAAGTTCTGTTCATGCGCTCAGCCACACCATTCTACTGTGGTGTCCTAGGAATGGTCTTCTCCATCCTAATTCCTTGTGTGGCACAATACTCATTGAACCCTCCATCTATGTACTCTCCTCCATTATCTTACCTCAAACATTTTACTTTCAAATTTGTTTCTGTCTCAACCATGGTTTCCACTTCTTAAAAGTTTCAAATACATCAGACATATTTTTCAAAAAATAAATCCATACCTTTCTGCTTGAGTCATCAATGAAAGTAATACCTTGAACCTCCAAAGGATGCAACCGAAGAAGGCCCCTACAAATTAGTGTGTATTAACTCTAATTTTTCAGCGTTTGGTGTCCTGTCAGTTTTCAAGAAGCTCACTTTTTTAAGATGCAGCTTTCACACATGTCAAAATCAATGGACTTTAATTTTGGTAGTCTCCCTTTTAACAGTAGCATCTTCATCCATTTCTCACTCATGTGACCAAGTTTGCGATGCCATAGGCTTGTATCAGTACTTACTTTAGCAACTGCAATTGTGTCTCTTGGACTTGAGGTCATTATAGAGTACCAGTCTTCTTTCCACGAGCCAATACTCTAGCTCCCTTTGTAACCTTCCAAGTACCACCAACAAATAGTATTGCATGCCCTTCATAATCAAGTTGTCTAACAGAAATCAGATTTCTCCTCAGGTCAGGAATATGTTGAACCTTCTCCAGTAACCAAACAGACCCATTGGGCAACAATATTTGGACGTCTCCCATACCCACAACATCCAAGGCTGCACCATCAGCTAAATACACCTTACCAAAATCACCTGTAACATAATTCTTTATGATTTCATGGTGTGGAGTGGTATGAAACGAAGTTTCTGAGTGTAAAACCCAATCATCAAGTGGACTATCTACTGCAAAAAGTAATGCATCCTGTACCTCTTATGTTACAACATTAGCAAAATCATCTTCATTCTTCTTTTTAGGACTTTTGCATTGCCTCCTAAAGTGACCTGTTTTCCTATAGTTTCAGCATTGTACTTGTTGGTCTGATCTAGATTTACTTCTGTTCTGATTAGAATTTCTAAATTTTGATCTGCCTCGATTAGAATTTCTATCATTATCTCTGTCTCTTATCTCAAGGTTTAGGGCAGAACCAGATCCTAAGATTTCACCTGCATCTCTTCTGCGAATCTTCTCAGCCAGAATTAAATCTCGTATGTCATTGTACTTCAGCTTTTCTTTTCTTGTAGAATTGCTTACTACCATCCACATTGCCTCCCAACTGTTTGACAAAGAAGCCAAAACGATTAGTACACGGATCTCATCATTAAAATCAATTTCTATAGACGACAATTGATTTGTGATAATGTTAAATTCATTCAGATGTTGTGCTACTAATGCATTCTGTGCCATCTTCAGATTGAACAGTTTCTTCATCAGATGCACCTTGTTGTTTGCTGATGACTTTTCATACATACCAGACAAAGCCTTTATTAGATCTGCTATGGTCTTCTCCTTTACAACATTGTGTGCAACGGACCTAGATAGAGTTAACCTGATAACTCTCAGTACCTGTCTGCCAAGAAGAGCCCATTCCTCATTCTTCATAGTCGCAGGTTTTTCCCCTAGAAGCGGTAGATGCAACTTCTTCCCATAAAGATAATCCTCATTTTGCATTCTTCAGAATCCAAAGTCTGTGCCATCGAATTTTTCTATTCCAAACTCCTTTCCTGCTTCTTCTACTATTGCTCCCACTCAAACTTAATCCTAGGCTCTGATACTAGTTGTAGAGAATTAGAATGAAATTCCCAAACTTGTGAGAAACAAAAATAGAGAAAACACACACTAAAGAAAAAAAAAATAATCACACGCACAAGACAGTATTTACATGGTTTGGCAATTTGCCTATGTTCATAGAATTGCAGGGATTTCACTATTATCAGGGAAAAATACAAAGTGCAGCAGTACTGTTTTTCAGTTTCTAAAAAAAAAAACTACAACAAGAAACCTTAATCACCAAAACAAAGGTTTCTACATCCTGCGCATAGGATTCACAATGCCCACAGACCCCTAGGAGGCTTAGTCCATGAGTGTTACGGCTTGGGAAATCTCTCATTAAAAATTACGGAACATTATTTCGGGTTGGGTCATTATTCGGATCAAACACAACTAGGCTTCACAAAGCCCAACAAATGATTATGCTGTGTTTTATCACTTTATGTGCCTAAAAACATCAACCACTTATAAATTACTAAGAATCCTCTTTCTAGTGGGATTTAGTATGTTTTTACAACATTAAGTCCTCACTTAAAAAGACTTAAGGTAAGTTTGGTAGACTGTAATATGCATTGTAATATAATAGTTATTCCTATGGTTTAACTATTTAGTAATTTGGTTATGTTTTTATAACAATGAATAGTCATTTCTTATAAATAGTCATTCTTTAAAATGACGAATAACTATTTATCTCTAAAAGGGATGTAGTAGCTATTTCTTAATAGGTTTATTAATTTTTAAAATTAACATATTTCCAAATAAACAAATTTTCCATATGCGCATAATAATTATAAAAAAAAAAATCATAAAAATAACTAATCTCTCTTTAAAATTTTTTTTAAAAAATTATCTTTTAGAAAATATAATTATATGAGTAAGATATTTCCTAAAATATATCTTAAGTTTGTTTTAAAATGCTTTCATTCTTTTGTCTTCAGGATTCTATTATTGTGTTGTCACCAACAAATGAATAGTAATAAGCATTACATTTCATTGTCTTGTATTTCTTGTAATACATATTCTATTTCTATGTAATTACCGTTACAGTATATCAAACGTGCATTTACTAACCACAAAAAACCTCCAACTCACTTTACTAATTATTCTAATATTAAAATAAATACCCCTACACTATTTTTTTTTCATACTCTAATCCATCTCGTTTTTGTGTTTGGTAAGGTTGTACTATTATTATTATTATTATTTTTAATTTTTTAAAAGCAGGGAAATTTGAAAGGCCAAAAATTACTTCATGTAAATTTATCCTAATCCTTGGAGGAGAAGAGAAAATAAACAGGGGGTTTTTATATCTTATTCCTATATATAAACTAAATACCTTGATTCTCTTATTCAAAAATTCTCCCAACCTCATTGAGAACCCCGCCATATTATTCAAGTTTATATATACAACTTTTGCTTCATATACATACTTCTTTTAATACTAATCTCTTGCACCTCTCTCATCCGTCCTTTAGCTATTTAAAAGCTTGTTAGAGCAATAGTAGAAGCTTACTTATATTTTTCTCCTAATTTGTTACTTGCCCTATTTTAGGTAAACACTTTCTCTTTTCACCAACCTTAGATTTCTAATTCTAAAATATATTTCATTTAAATGAGTAACCACATTAAATTTCCCTAAATATAGGTAACCACGGTAGATTAAATGGTATGGGTAAGTTGAAGGGTAAGCAGAAGTGGAAGGTTTATGGGTGTTTGGTTATCTATATTAACTCATTTACCCATTTTAGGTAATCTGCTACCAATGCTCTTAGCTTTTCTAAAATTATTATAAAGCTTTGTTGTGTCCCTTACTTTATATAATTATTTTGTAATGTAATATAATGTTAATTCATTTCTTATAATTTGCTGAAGACAATATATTTAGTTTAGCTGTTTTTAGAAGAATTAGACTCTTGTAGTCAAAGGATATAATTGTTGAGATGATCCATATTCTTATAACTTGTGTCATAGTGCATTAGGTTTTACTAAATTTTCTTCCATACAATTGAAATTTCTAAGTTTTAAATATATTATTAAAATTTCTTATTCTCTTATCTTAACTAAAAAAAAAAAAGAAAAAAAAGAAGAAGAAGAAGCTAAAAGCATAAAAGGTAGACTTTACAATAATTTATTACTCACAATTGCTAGGGACATCTAAATACATAGCCATGTAGATTGTGATTTGATATGAACTCAAATTTTTAGTTTCAGAACAACCAAGTACTAAACTACTAATCCAAACTAAAATCAAACCAAAGTCATATGAGAGAGAAAGAGGATTTGTAACGGAGAATTAAAAAAAATACAACACCAAAAAATTGAACACATCAACTCAAAGTGGAGGTATCAAAAACACTAATTAAACGCATTGTACAATATACAAGTAGGTGAAAATAAGCACACAGAATTGGCTACATCCTGACCCTACATGTGGATGACTTTAAGTTACAAAAGAACAGAGTTTGGTGTGGCTTGTGCCAACAGTGTGAGTGCCATTGGAGGAAGAAAGGTGTGCATGGCCACCGAGCACTACCATGAGAGAGAATCAACTCCTTTTAGTCAGCAGGTGTTGCAAGACACTTCTCATTGGCTAGTATGAGTTCAGACCACCGCCCAGGACACATGTAATATCCTTAGGCCTTACACTTTCCCTCTCTTCCTCTCTGGTTGTCCTTTAACATAGTATAAAGCCGCCTTTCAGCCAACTACCTTGGTAGATATAGTTTTTCTCTCTCTTCCAGCTGCGGAATGGTACAAGTTGTAGCTATATTTGGGTTTGTAAGAGCACTTGCAACAGTAGAGCTATATTGCTATATAGCTAAAATTTAGCTCCACAAACACAAAAAACACCCCACAGCAGTGGAGCAATAGCTAAAAATTTTAGCTTAATTGCTACAATGCACATCTATCTATAGATGTGCACTGTAGCTTGGAGCAAAAACTAAAAACCAATTTTTTATTTGGCTAGTACAGCTTTCTTCCTTTTTTTTATTCATTTTATCACAGCCGGTACTCTCATTCACTCTCATCTCAAGCCTTTCAAGCTCACTGTCATCTCTCATCTCAAGCCTGAACTTCGTCAACCTCGCCGGCCCAGCCCGACCATCGTCAAGTTCACTTCGGTCTCTCAAGCTCACTCTGTTATCGCCACCGGCCAGACCATCGTCAATGTCGCCGCCACCGTCAAGTTCAGACCCATGCCGCCGATTTGCCTCAGACGAACTTCTTTTCCGCCGATCCACTTTAGGTTAGTTGTCTCTGTCTTCTTCATGTGGATGCTTTGGGTTTTTGATTTGGGTATAACATTCTCTTCTACCGATCCGCCGATCCACTTTGGGTTTTTGATTTGGATGTCTCTGTTTTTGATTTTTGATTGATGATGATTATGGTTTGGTAAGGATTATGGTTTTTGATGGGTTTTTGATTTTTGATTTTTGATTCATGTGGCTGGGTTCTCTGTGGCTGCACTCATGGCAATAAATAGTTTATCCACACTTGAATGGGTTTTCACCAAGTTAAGGGTAGAAGAGATGTGGAATTTGGAGAAGGAAGTACTGTTAGTGAGAGGCAGCAGCGGCGACGGTGGCGGCGATGGTGGCGTTGGCGGCAGTGGCGGTGGCGACGGCGGTAGCAGTGGCGGTTGCAGTGGTTGTGATGGTTGTTTATTGTAGTGGATGTATTTTTTTTATTGTAATAGATATATTTTTTTATTGTAGTGTTTATATTATTTTATTACGTTGAAAGCTAAAATAGATCCACTGTTACAGCATGTGTGTAGGTAAAATAGATAAAGTAACTTTTGGTGGAGCTAAAAAGCTAAATTTTTAGCTCCACTGCTGTGAATGCTCTAACAAGCAATGGGGTTGGGACACCTATATTTGTATAGCCAGTAACATTCCTCATATTATAAGAGGGGAATGTTGCTGAGCAGAAAAAGGGAGGTTGCTAAGAGAGGAAGAAATCTAGGTAGAAAGAAAAGGGTAGAAAAACTGTAATGGTGGAGGGAAGTAAGAATACTGTGTAATACTCAGCTTTTTCTCTTAATATTGCATAGTTTCATAGGGATAAGGATACCCCATCCTTCATCCCATTATGGTTTTTTATCCCTATTCATGGGGTTTTCCACGTACACACTACGTATTTCTCTACTGATGCCATTTTTCCTCTTTTTCAGTTTTACTATAAAAATTTATTTTTAATACCTAACAAGCATGACACCCAAATGTACTATTAGGGATTAGATAACAAACACTTGAACCTTTTTGAAACCTAACTTGCATGTACACTCATCAACCCAAAACTACAAAAAAAAGAACAAAAATCCACCAAAAGAAACGAGAGAGAGAGAGAGAGAGAGAGAGAGAGAGAGAGATCCTTCTTACATATGAGAAAAATATGGATTGAAAATAGGTGCCTAGCACAATGAAAGAATATAAAAATGAAAGATTAAGTTTCCATTATTATATGGTAACCTTCAGTTTGTTTCAATTAAAAATCTTATGTGAACATAGTTTTTCGTATTTACCTGTGTTTGGTAGTACTATTCAGAAAAAATGGGTTACAGGAAATTATCTCTTGACTTTCCTTATTTAGCTTGGCATGAAAATAGAGTTGTTTTCCAAAAGACTTGGAGTGAGATAGAGTTGTTTTCCAATTTTGGAAAACAACGTGGAAACCAACTCTATCTCACACCAAGGTAAATAAGGGAAGTCAAACGATAATTTCCAACTAATTTTAAGGTTGCTACCAATTGTAGGAAAATGAGATAGTTTTCTTAAAAAATATTTTGGGAAATTGATTCATTTCCAGAAAATATTAATGTCGAAACAAACGTATGCCAACATAGGAGAAATGGTGCAAGTTGTGGTGGGCTCATGTGTGAGGTGGTAGGCTAATTTAGGAATACTGTTATAAATTTTTTGTGAAGTTTAGTTGTATCCCTAGTGTTACTATTACTTTTATTCCATTCTTACCTATAAAAAGCGTTATAAAAGCAGAGAAACCAAAACAATCAAGTAGTAGTATGTGAAGAAGAAAAGATGGGTTCAATATCATTTTTTTCGTTGTGTGTATCTAATGTTTATATTAGCATGTATTTCTGAAGTTGGGTATGGGAAAATGGTTTTTAATGTGATGAACTATGGTGGTGTCGTTGAAGGAAATACTAATATTAGTAAGTTAATTTTCGCTCAATAAAATTATGATAACCAAGAATCTCTTCTTGGATGAGTAGCATTGAAGCATTTTAATAAAGTTAAATAAGGAAGTCAAACGATAATTTTTAAACTCATTTTAAGGTTATTATTACTTACTAATTATAGAAAATGAGGTAGTTTTATAAAAAAATGTTTTTGAAAAATTATTTATTTTTCAAAAAATGTTAGGGCATATTTGGTAGACTGTAATAGGTACTGTAATGTAATAGTTATTCCTTTGATTTAGTTATTCAATAGTTTGGTTATGTTTTTATTACAGGGAATAGTCATTTCTTATGAATAGCTATTTTTTAAAATGAGGAATAACTATTCCTCTCTAAAAGGGTTGTAATAGCTATTCCTTAGTAGATGTAATAATTTCTAACATTAACATATTTCCAAATAAATAAGCTTTTCATATCCACCTAACAATTATGGAAATAAAAAATCATCAAAAAATAACTCATCTCTCTAATATATTATTTTCTAGGAAATATAATTGTATGAATGTGATATTTCCTAAAATAAATCATAAGTTTCATTCTATTGTTACAACTCACAATCAAACTAATGAATAGGTTTAGTTATTCCATTACAATACATTTTATCTCTAGTAATAAAGATTACCATTCTTGTTGTAATTCACATTCAGTGTACCAAACATACCCTTAATGTCAAAATAATCGGATGCCAACATAGGAGAAACATTGCAGACTTGGCCCCGTTTGATACACCCACTCAAACATATGTTTTTAGTTTTTAAACAAAATTACATGTATTTTCATACACTTTTTTACCTACATGTATTTTCACACATATTTTCAAATACATGTTTTCAGTTTTTAAGTGCATATACCAAATACCCCTTAATAATTGATATGAAACACCAAATCCACCTGCTTAAAGGAGAAACACTTAAGCCTATAACATCAAACACTTCTAATACCCCGTAAGGAAGAAAAAAAGCATGGAAATTGGGAAGGGACAAATTTCTTTTTTGAAGCCTAAAATGGTCTACACCTTCCCAAGCACCTAATAAATATAAAGCCAACTTTAATGGTGCTATTTTCAATGATTTATCCCATGACAGGCATCGGAGTGGTTATTCTGAGACTGCAACGTACGGTCTAATCATAGGGGCGTTGAGTCAATGGATTCTGCAAGTACTGCTCGTCAGTTTGCCAAAGATTTTTGCATTCATAATCTCGAGTTTAAAGGTGATTCTCTTCTCGTCATTTCAGCCTTGTAGGATAGTCGATCATCAAATTCTATACACCGGCATTTTATAGCTAGAGGAGACAAAACTCTTAGCACATTGGTTTATTTTTAAGCATGTTAATTAGGAGGGAGGGTAATTGTTTAGCCCATGACCTTTAAGAAGAGTAGTTTCATCTGCAAGTTTTGATGTTTGGGTAGAAAAACAACCATTTGATTTGGAGAATGTACTCCATAAAGATTTAAGTTAATAAAATTCCTGAACCTATTTATCAAAAAAAAAAAAAAAAAATCTGAAGCATCTAAGTCAACACCATTTGGACATGGACAAAGGAGGGAACCACCTCCATCCAAACCAACTGGCAGCGAATCTCCTTCCATAATGAGATTTCTAATGGAACTTTTGTTCTACTTCCTTGCATTGTCTGCGTGGAGTTGTTTTTATATCTGCTTCCTATATATAACCTTAATTGATATACCTTCCTCTTACTCACAAAACTCTCTCCCAACCTTATCGAGAACCCCACCGAATTATTCATGTTCATTTATACAACTTTTGCTTCATATATATATATATATATATATATATATATATAAAAAGTGAAAACACTATTTTGGTCCCTATATTTTAGGATCACAATTAATTTGGTCAATACATTTTAAAAACAGTCAATTTGGTCCATGTTATTTTCAACTCATAATTAATTTGGTCCCTGCTGTTAAATCATTAACGGAAAATGCCTATGTGGCAAACCGTTAATACAGTTGGCAGGTCTAATATTAAAACATTAAATGAAATACTGACGTAACTTAATTTCAACAGCCAACTCAGCGCATAGTTGGCAAATAAAAGTCACCTTTTCACTCATATCATATTTCGTATTCTAAAACCTATTTCATTTTTTTATGAGAAGAAAGATAGTGTGTATTATTATTAAAGAAGGCTATTGAAATCTGTTTGAAGAATAGGAACAACATTATAATGTACGAGAAGAACGAATAGCTCTCCGTGCAAGTGAGTGTGCAACAGTATTACAAAGCCTACGTACATAAGAAAAACTGAAATCACTGAAAAACTGGGAGGCAATGTACTGCACATCAGTTGCTATGTGGCCAAACTGTGATAGCGATCTACATTCACTTCATAAGGAGTTGATGAAAGTTTGAGAATCCCCTTCCAATACAACTCAATCCAAACCAAGTTCTGCAGCAAATTCCACTGCTTTTTGAGCTGCAAGTGCTTCCACCTCTATGACTGTGAATGGGAGATCAAGGAATACTTTGGGAGAGGGATGCCATCACCAAGCCTTGCTCATTCCTTATCACTACCCCGATTCCAGCACAGTTTTCTTTGTCAAAGAGGGTGCCATGAAAATTAATTTTGTACCACGATGCATTTGGAGATTGCCAAGAAGTTACTGGAGGGATCTAATGTGGAGCTGGGTTTGCTAGCAATACTAAGAATTCCTGAACCCGATCCTTAGCCTATTGCAGAAGCTATCTCAGTGGTAATCGTTTGTTCAGCCAGGCGTATATTGTTTCTTCTATTCCACACCGCCCAAATGACCATTGAGAAGAGAGTAGGATCAACCTATTTCATTTAAATGGGTAACCACATCAGATTCCTCAAATATAGGAAACCACTATAGCTTAACTGGTTATGGAAAAGCTGAACTGGAAGGTTTTTGGGTGTTTTGGGTAACCACTCATTTACCCATTTTAGGTAATTTGCTACCAATGCTCTTAGCTTTCTAAAATTATTGTAAAGTTTTGTTGTGTCCCTAATTTTATACAATTATTTTGTAATGTAGTATAATGTATAATTCTTTTCTTAAAATTTTTCAAAGATAATATATTAGGTTTAGTTGTTTTTAGAAGAATTAGACTTATGTAGCTAAAGGAGATAATCGTTGAGATGGATCATATTCTTTTAAATTGTGTCATAGTGCATTATGTTTGCCTAAATTTTCTTCCATACAATTTAACTTTCTAAGTTTCAAATTTTTTATTCTCTTATCTTAACTATATATATATATATATATATATATATATATATATATATATATATATATATATATATATATATATATATTTATAAAAGTATAAAAGATTGACTTTGCAATAATTTATTACACACAATTAGGAGCAGCGCCAAGTTAAGTTGAGGGTGTGAATCCCTTGAGCTGGCCAAAAAAAAATTATATATATATATATATTATATTAATATTTTTAAAATAATTTTTTTTTGACCTACGTACTAAAATAAAATTTGAACCACCTAATTCTAATTTTTTTAGTTTTTTTTTAATGTCCAACTGAAATAAGCATTAATATGATTTTCTTGACAATATCTTAGCCCTTTTAGATGCCAAAAAAAAGAAAAAAAAAAGAGGCCAACAACAAACCAATTTGTTCTTTTTTTTTTTTTGTGGGGGGGGGGGGGGGGGGGGGGGGAGGGGAATAGTAAGCCCAACATCAAAATTAGAAAAATGGTTGATCTTACACTTCAAGAAAAGCCCATTTATGTCTTCTTTACTTAGGGTATGTTTGGTACACTGAATAAAGATTACGACATGAATTGTAATCTTTATTACTAGTAATAAAGTGTGTTGTAATGTAATAATTAAATCTATTCATTAGTTTGATTGTGAGTTATAACATTAGAATGAAACTAACATTTATTTTAGAAAATATCTTACTCATACAATTATATTTCCTTAAAAATTGTTATTTTTAAATTTAAGAGAGATATGTGTTATTTTTTATGATTTTTTATTTTTATAATTGTTAGATATATATGAAAAATTTGTTTATTTGAAAATATATTAAAATTTGAAATTATTACACTTACTAAAGAATAGCTAATATAACATTTTAAAGAGGAATAATTATTCCTCATTTTGAAGAATAGTTATTCATAAGGAATGACTATTCCTTGTAATAAAAACATAACCAAACTAAAAAATAACTAAACTATAGGAATAACTATTACATTACAACGCCTATTACAGTCGACCAAACATGCCCTTAATTTGACTTACAAATGTAATTAATCTATTCATGGCCATAAAATGTTTATTGTATTTAGAAATAATAGATGATTTTCAAAATCTAATCTTAGCAACAATAATTATTATGTTCATTGTATTAAGAAATAACTAGCATGTAACCAACTAGCATGTAACCCGTGCTACCGCACGGGAATGAATATATTATTAATCATAAGTTTATTCATGCTTATCGAGTTTTTTTTTTTTTTTTTTTTTTTGGTTTATCATATGGAGGATAGCATTAGATAAAACAGTGAATAAAAAAAAGTAAATATTGCATTTTATTATTTAAGTGATGCTACAATGAAAAAAAGAAGAAGAGAATATTGCATTTTATTATAAAAAATATATAAAAGGACATTAATATTTTTTTTTTTGTTGTCAAAATTAAATAAACCTATTCACCAACTTAAACATTTCAAGGTCAATCAAGCATCTCTTGCACATAACCACAAATTCTTTATAACCATAAGGATACGGTTCATCACAGTTCCAATGTTCCATTTTAGTTTTTTGGCAAGTTTAAAAGTTTGGACTTTGATACATGGCGGTTCTTGCAGCAAGTAGTCGAAGTATTCTTTGGCATTTTAGAAGCCTATGATTTCCATGTTCATCATTCAAAACTTTCAAAATGAATTTGGACATGTGAAGTGTTCAGTTAGATCAAATCGGGGAATTGAATGTAGTGATGCTATTGATGTTAAGCTTGGATTATTTAATAATTTTCATGATATTATTACGCAAGGAAATATTCAATTGTTCCTATTCATGTTAAGAATGGTTTATTAAACATATAGGATATTAGTTTTTGTCCTATGGATAATTATGTTTTATAATAAAATACGAGAATGTACTTAAAAAGATTAAAAAGTATTTTCACATTACATATGTACACAATGAAAGTAATTTCATTATCTTGTTTCTTTGATAATTCTTCTCAATCCTTCAAAAGATTAAATCCGTACATAAAATTTAATTATTATTATTTTACCTTTTTTTAGCTATTAATCGGTTGACATCCTAAACATTCTCTAAAATTTCATAAACCATTGACTAAGACCATTTTCATCCAATAATATGTAGACAACTAAATTACATAAATGTCAGGTTGAAGGGATAGGGTACAAACAAAAAAATACCTCTTAAAAAAATTAAGTGGTTATTAGTTGGTTCAACTAATTGAGATCCAACTGAATTTCAATCATTTTTTGTATGCAATGAAAAATATTTTGAACACATGTCATGCAATTTAAGCAAGGAAAAAAATATACAAAAGGTTAGGAAAATGAAATGATCAAAATTAGTTGACTATATCTAAGCCCTCTGGTGAGCAAAATTAAGCTTTAATAATCACCCATAAAAAAAATTCAATAATCATCAATTTTTTTCAAGCATATAATAGTGAACCTTCGTTGTGCTGCATAACCTAAGTCTTTTTGTTTCAGCCAAAGTTTAGTATACCAAAACCAGTAATAAAGGATGCACACACTATCAAATATTACACAAGCTTATTAGTGAACTTACTAAAACCTTGCTCATAGGTCATGTGATCCATTAAACTAATATGAATATATTGATTTTTTAGATTACCTTTTCAATATTCAGAAATCATAAAATACATAAAATAGTTCTTGACAATGTAATTAACCACATAAAATAGTTATAGACAATGTCGTAAACCAAATAATTTAAACTAAAAATTTCCAATAATGTTTTCTTTTTTCCTGAATGCCATGAGCTTTCTCTTTATCCCATCCTTAGCGACTTTTAGGCATTTGGGATACCTTCTGGATCTACAATGCACCAATTCATGTTAAATTATATTACTGATAAAAAATTGGCTATCCAAATTGCAATTATCAATACAATAATGGAAGGTTAAATTGTCAAAACTAAGGTGGAGTACAATTGAAAAGTTTATTACTGGCCTCCTTCTAGTGCAATTAGACCTTCCTAGTGTGCTGCCTAAACAGTCCATTGTGAATTTTTTTTTTTTACTTATTTTCATAATTTAATTTTCTAGGCTTATCATCAGAATTTTTATTCTTAAGTTGATAGCTAAAGAACATAAAGATGTTTTATGGTCAGTGTTATCTAGTTTGTTAGTTTTGTGACTCTAGATGGTATTTGGGTTGTTTGTTAGTTTTCATAACAAAAAACTCAAGCCTTTCAATTGCCATTTTGACAATATCTAAATCACCCAAGCTCCACAATCAAGCAAAGCATTTTCTATCTCATACATGGTTCATGTAATAGTTATTAAAATTTAGATAAAAAAGGAATTAAGAATGTGTAAATGAAGTCTTGACATACCAAATTGGCAGATCTGTGTAGAAATTTAGACCAAAAAGAGTTCTAAGAGCACCTAGATTAGAGGGGGGGGGGGGGGGGGGGGGGGAAAGGAGTCACTGCAAGGACATTGAAGAAAATGAGAAATAAGTATAACATCCAAACTGGGGTGAATAGTGCTTAATAGAAAGCTAAATTTGAAAGTGTAGATTTAATATTCTAATAAATTCAAAATCATTATCTTTTGCCAATTGAGAAGATGAGGGAACCAACGAAGACAAAGGTAGACTGATGTAATTTTTCAATTCACTATAATAGAGGAAATGGCAAATGATGAAAATGATAATATTAGATATTACACGGCCTAAGTCATTACCTGGTGGCCATGTTGTCAAATTGTGCCTAGGTTGTTTCACACTTTAGTTCAACAACAACAACCTATTAAGGATTATTCAAAAAAAAAAAATCAGGAATTAAATGCTGAAACAACAAAAATTAGACAATGGAATAAGAGGAAATTGTGATTTTCATAACTATTCTATCTAATTAGTTAATTAAGTGGATGCAAAGAGAAAATGATTGTACCCAAGATCCAAGTTGTTTTCTCGCTTGTGTGCAAATCACACTGTCATCCAACACCTAAGTGATTGAACATGAGTTTAGTTATTCACATTATTTTTATTTAAGATTAGGCACTTGACAGAGCTATTTGTAAGGAAAAAAAAGTAAGTAAATATCATGCCGAAGTAAATTCAAGTATGTGGCCTTTTAAATGCATGAAAAAATAAAAAGACAAACATTTAACTTTTTTATCTAGATAACATAAAAGAAAGACTAAGACTGAATCATACCTTTATCACTTTCGACTATGAACACCACTGTTACAGATAATGTTTTATGTAGTTATCCTCTTATTATATCTACAGTTACCAGATACTATCAAAAGTGTTGTTAATCATCCACTGTCACTTAAATGTATAAAAAAAAATGCCTAAATAAGGGAGGAAAAAGAGAGACAAACACAAATGGTACTTTCAACACGAAGGTGAACCTGCAGAGATTCTATCAAGACAAAAACACTCACCTGAGCACTAATATTGGCTCCATGGAAGGTCTCATAAAATCTTTTTAGGTTGTCTTTTCCTAGCTGTCTCAAAGACATGGAAAATGGTATCTGCCACAATACATGAACAATTATAAATTACAGAGGATACAACATGAATTTGCATTTCACAAATTTGTAACAAATAACAAACTAAACCAAAGATCAAAACCAAAATGCATTTAGCATGACTTTGAAAGAGAGTGGAAAAGATGAGGCTACTAAAGACGTAAACCAAATAGGAGAATAAAAGTAACTCAACCCTTTAATTATTATTTTTTTTATGAGAGGCTGACAGAACATTTAAGCTAGAAAATATGTTACCTAAGTAAATTTTAGAATTATACAAAGCCATTCAAAATTCATGGTGGGAGTAAAAAGGGAAGTTCGCACCACACATGAGGAGGAGAGAGCTTCCATAGCAGAACCTAGGAGACTTATAACTAATACTTGAGTCCCAATACCCAAGGATACAACATTGCACATTTCTAGAGATAAACTATAGAAAAGGCCAATTAAAGAAGACCTTAAAGTTAAACTCTTTCATCAGTAGTGCTGCTCCTGCACCATTTTTGAAATCATAATATTGTGTCTGGTAGAATATTAATCAGACGACTAAATCATTTCTGTCCTAATAACTTAAGTTTTTGGGATAATCAATAATTCATCATGGTCTTAATTTCGAACCCTGTCTCCACTCTACCACTCATTTAAAAAATTTTAAAAATCTCGTGTAGGACCCCAATTATCAAGAGAGAATATGGTTCACATGTAAGAGAGAGTGAAAATAATGGTCAAGTAATTAAATTTTCCATTTCCTAACTGTTTACACTTTTGTGACAATTGGTAATTTATCAATTTCAAAGTAAAGAATTGTAAAACAAAAAAAAAAAAAAAAAAAGAATAGTTCTCCGGAGATGTAGTACCTCTGTTGTACCTGAACCAATCTTCCCGGAAAGTCTAACCTCTGTACTCTTGTTTCTGTTTCGAAGTAAGAGAAAACAAATTACCTGTACAAATCTCCATATGAGGCAAACATAAAAGTTAACTATCATGAAAGAAACAATCAACTAAGTAGCTCAATGGAATAGCTATTAATATTAATAGTTTATTACATCACAAATCATCACAAACACAATTAACTTAGATCAAAAACAAACACAGAAACCGTAATTACACATTATATAGGAACCAGAATTCACATAAACTGAAAGGTATAATTGAGTTATGCTTTCAAAATATGAAATTTGCAAAATTAGGGCTTCTCAAAGATTGAACTTACAAAATGGAGATAGGCTTGATAACACCATATAAGGACTCAATAATTCCAGCCGATCCTCCACGAATCTTCAAACAAACAAACAAAAGCATTTCAGTTGAGATTTTACTATGATAGAGAAACGAAAAGAGAAATAGCTCTATTTGGTTGCTGAGAAATAAGGAAAAAAAAATACGAATCTCGTTTAAAAACAATATTTTCCATCATTTTTTCTAGGAAACCAAATGGAGGACTGATTCAAACCCACCTGCAAATTGACGGATCCATTGACAGTGAGACGAAAGGTGGGAGATGGTCTGACATGGTGGTGGTCCTCAATCTCTCCTTCACAGTATCTTATGACTCTCTCCCTCCTCCTGTCTCTTGTGAAATAAGTGATTTCATCAGGTATAAAAATAGGCTCTTTGGTTTTCACATTTTGACAGCAAAATCAAGAAAAAAAAAAAAAAAAAAAAAAAAAGCTTGACCCGACACATAGAAGGGGAGGTGAACCAGGCATGTCTGATATCAAAGGTATTATTTACCCAAAAAAAAAATAGCACAACATTTAATGTAAAACACAGTTTTCTAGAAGGGGAGGTGACCCTGGAGTTTTATTCAAGAAAAAAGAAGAGGAGGATAGTGTTTCATAGAGATTGGCAAAATTGGACTTCAATTTCAGATTTGAATATTGAAATTGGTGTGTACACGTGGCACACAATTAGAATTTTAATTTGGAATTGCAATTTGACACTCTCTCTGCTTCACCTATTATATATATATAGATATGTCAAATGAACTTAAAGTTCATCTTTTGTTTTGTTTTGTTTTTTTCCCCAATTCCATGGACAAATTTGTAATAAAGAAACCACGAATACTGTAAGATTCATAATCTTATGACCCACCCCCCCCCCCCCCCCCCCCCCCCCCCCCCCCCCCCCCAAAAAAAAAGAGTAGCTGTTGCTCACAATTGCTGGGACATCTAAATATATAGTCATGTAAATTGTGTTTTGATATGAACTTAAATTTTTACTTCCAAAACAACCAAGTATTAATCCAAAATCAAATCAATCAAAGCCATATGAGAGAGAAAGAGGATTTGTAATGGAGAATTAAAAGAACACAAAACCAAAACACTGAATGCATCAACCCAAAGTGGAGGTATCAAAAACACTAAAACTCATCAACCCAAAATTACAAGAAAGAATAAAAAGCACCAAAAGAAAAAAAAGATGGGGGGGGGGGGGGGGGGGGGAGGAGTAGTCTCCTTTTTACTTGTGAAAAAAATATGGATTGAAAATAGAGGGTTGATGCAGCACAATGAAAGAATATAAAAATTAATTGCCAAGCTTTCGTTATTATATTGTAATGTTCTATTTGTTTCAATGGAAAATGTTAAGTGAAGACAGTTTTTTGCGTTTTTTTTGTGTTTAGTAGTACTATCAGAACAAAAATTAGTTAAAGGAAAACTATTTCTTGACTTCTCTTATTTAGCTTGATTTGAAAATAGAGCTGCTTCCAAGAAGGCCTGGAGTTAGATCGAATTGTTTTCCACTTTTGGAAAATAATTAACTATATCTCACACCAAGATAACAAGGGAAGTCAAACGAATATTCCAACTCATTTTAAGGTTGCTACCAATTATAGGAAAATGAGATAGTTTTCTAAAAAATATTTTTTTTGGATAATGATTATATGCCAGAAAATGTTAATGTAGAGGCAAATGAATGCCAACATAAGAGAAACATTGTGTATTGTGGTGAGGCTCATGTGTGAGGTGGTACTCTAATTTGGCAATATTGTTGTATAATTGTGAAGTTTAGTTGTATTTATCCCTAGGGTTACTATTAATTTTATTCGATTCTTATCTATAAAAATCATTATAAAAGCAGAGAAACCAAAACAAGTAGTAGTACGTGAAGATCAAAACATGAATTCAATATTATTTTTTCGTTGTGTATACATAATCTTTATATTAGCTTGTATTTTTGAAGTTGGGTATGGAAAAACGGTTTTTAATGTGATGAACTATGGTGCTATTGCCAATGGAAATACTGATAACAGTAAGGTAATTTTCGCTTAATAAAATTATGATTTCCAAGGATCTCTTCTTGGTTGTGTAGCATTGAAGTATTTTTTATTGTGTGTGTTTGTCTTTGCAGGTGTTTGAATATGTATTTAACATAGCTTGTCAATCTGAAGGAATAAATCTTGTATTAATCCCATGGGGAATCTATTTGGTATGGCCTATAGTGTTGAATGGCCCATGCAACGGCCTACTGGAATTTGTGATTATAGGGACCCTAAAAGCTCCTACAGATAAAGTATTTTCAATTAATGTTGATCATTGGATCACCTTCCAACACATAGATGGGTTGATAATCACGGGTGGTGGGAAATTGGATGGCCAAGGTCCCTCTGCTTGGAATGAGAATAATTGCAGTAAAGATCCAAACTGCAATACTCTTCCCATTGTAAGTTTTTATATCAACAAATCCATCTTAAATTGGGTTAAAAAAAATGGTGTAGCCCATGATCATTTACATGGGCCATTTGTCATGATTCATTTTTAGCATTCTATTTTGCTATAGGTCATTTAACTTCACTATTTTATAATCTATTTTTCTTTTCCATGCACTTAGATTAGGTTTTATTTATTTATTTAAAAAATTATTTTCTTTCCTCTTCAACTATAAAATTGTACCATTTAATTTTTATTGGTCTATTTCCAATGTCACGAACCATTCTTTGTTTTTTTTTTTTTTTTTTTTTTTTTTTTTTTTTTTTAATTTATGAAGTTGAACTATTTAGCATATTTACTTATTAGGTATATTTTATTTATTAACTTATTTTGTACAATTTTTTTAGGTACGACTTATAAACTTATTAAAACAATTCCCATTTTTCAAAATAAGTTAAATAAACCACAAAATTTAATCAGATCACTTTTTGAATTGCAATCCTGTTTGAGTTGCATATTATTCACATTGTGTTTTCGTTATGCTTTTCAGTCGTTGAGATTTCAACAAATCCATCTTAAATTGGGTTAAAAAAAAATGGTGTAGCCCATGACCATTTACATGGGCCATTTGTCATGATTCATTTTTAGTATTCTATTTTGCTATAGGTCATTTAACTTCACTATTTTATAATCTATTTTTCTTTTCCATGTACTTAGATTAGGTTTTATTTATTTATTTAAAAAATTATTTTCTTTCCTCTTCAACTATAAAATTGTACCATTTAATTTTTATTGGTCTATTTCCAATGACATGAACCATTCTTTGTTTTTTTGTTTTTTTTTTTTATGAAGTTGAACTATTTAGCATATTTACTTATTAGGTATATTTTATTTATTAACTTATTTGGTACAATTTTTTTAGGTACGACTTATAAACTTATTAAAACAATTCCCATTTTTCAAAATAAGTTAAATAAACCACAAAATTTAATCAGAACACTTTCTGAATTGCAATCCTGTTTGATTCGCATATTATTCACATTGTGTTTCCGTTATGCTTTTCAGTCGTTGAGATTTAATTTCGTCAACAATGCAAGGATCAGTTACCTACATTCAATCAATAGCAAGGAAGCCCATGTGAACATTTGGGGATGCACACATATGAAACTTAATCACATTCATATAATAGCACCCAAAGATAGCCCCAATACTGATGGAATACGCATTGGTTCATCTAGTAATATTGAAATCTTGAATTCCATAATAGCCACCGGAGATGATTGTGTAGCAATGAGTCCTGGTTCTAAAGATATAATCATTCAGAACGTTAAGTGTGGCCCGGGCCATGGAATCAGTG
Source organism: Quercus glauca (assembly GCA_023736055.1). NCBI lineage: Eukaryota > Viridiplantae > Streptophyta > Magnoliopsida > Fagales > Fagaceae > Quercus > Quercus glauca. The sequence continues at coordinate 60,745,182 of CM043322.1, forward strand.
TTGGCAGCCTTGGTAGGTTGCCTAATGAAAAAGATGTTAGTGGATTATGGGTGACAAATTGCACCTTCATTGCCACTCAAAATGGCTTGAGGGTTAAAACATGGGCCACGCCTTATTCAAGTAATGTTTTCAATCTTACCTTTGAAGACATCATCATGGATAATGTCAACAACCCCATCATCATTGATCAACAATATTGTCCACATGGGAATTGTCAAAAGGTACTGTTCAAATAATGTTGCATATGCGTGTGCCTTTTGCATAGGTTTTTGGTTTTGAGTCAAAAGGTACTGTTCAAAATAATTTTACATATGCTTGTGCTTTTTGCATAGGTTTTTGGTTTTGAGCTATTATGGTCATAACTTATTAGTGCTTTTAGACTCAATTTTTTGGGTTAGGGATTGAAAAAAAATATGTTATATAAAACTGGATTTATCATGTTGGTGATCCTTTTTTTATCTACAGGGCAACTCCCAAGTTCAGATTCAAGATGTTAAGTACATAAACATTAGGGGCACCTCTTCCTCAAAACTTGCAGTTACTTTTGATTGTAGCAAAAGTAAACCTTGTGAGAATATTGAGCTCAATGACATCAACTTAACTTACAAAAGTGTAGGACATGCAGCATCATCATGTTCTAATGCCAAAGGTACTACTATTGGTCTACAACAGCCCCCATCCTGCTTATAGCACTCTTGCCTGATATCAAGACAAATTCAAGATTTAATAATGCTCACTTCCTATTTTTAGTAATCAGTGCCTTTGAAATTTATTGCTATATAGCCTATTTTAGGTGATGTGTCGATTCTCTATATATCGTGGAGCAATAACTGGCTTTGTGTTTATGTAAAATATCCTAAAGTGAATAAAGCTCCGATCTCTCCTATGGGTTTCCGTAAATACACTCCTTATTCCTCTAATTTGGATTTAGAAGCATAGGTTACTTAAAATGTAAACTATTTATATATCCTCTAGAGTGGTTGACACCATAGCCCAATTAATGTTGGGTACTGATAGTTTTTAAGAATCCGGTATTGATAGTTATGTCACTTATTTGTCCATTTGGCCAAACGATACTCGTTTATAGTTAGTCTTCAGTGTGGTTTAAATAATTAGGTAAACATTATTATGATTAATTGAATACGTTATATATTTCCAAAGTAACTTACATGGCATAATTCTCGTACACAGGTAAGTGGGTTGATTGACAAACAAAATATGAAGTATGAAAACATGGTCATGGGGTTTGATTTTAGAGTCTTTCTAGGAATACAACAAAAATTCACAATATTCCCAAATTAATCTATCACCTCACACATAGGCTATTAAAAAAGAAAAACTAAATTGAAAATTGTGGTGAGCTCATGTTTGGAAATAGACTAATTTTGTTCTAAAAGCATTGTAAAGTATTTTTGTGTCCCTAGCTTTCTTGTTAGTTTTATTCCATTTTTATCCATGAAAATTCATTATAAAAACAGAGAAACCACAACAATCAAGTAGTAGTAGTATCCTCTCTCAAAAAAAGAAGAAGAAAAAAAGTAGTGGTAGTAGCAGAAAGCATGGGTTCAATATCAGATTTTCATTGTATTTATCTATTGGGTGACTCTTGAGTTCAAATTCGCTATGTTAAGTACAGAAACATTATGGGCACCTCTAGCTCAAAAATTGCATTTGCTTTTGAATGTAGCAAAGGAAAACCTTGTGAGAAGATTGATTTCAACAACATTAACCTAACTTACCATGGTGCTGAAAGTGCTGTGGCATCCTCATGTTCTAATTCCAAAGGTATTGCTAATGGTCAACAACCAAGATCTTGCATATAGCACTCCTACTTACAGCACCTTGTTTAAAATTAAGAAAAATTGAACTTTAGTAATTTAGCACTAAACCTACATTCTTCTTTTTCTTTTCTTCTTCTTCTTTTTCTTTTTTTTTTTTTTTTTTTTTTTTAATTTTTTTTTATTTGGAATAGGGGAAGGGGAAACCTAGAATCAATGCTTAGCAAAATGGAATAAGGACTTAAACTCACACGCTAACTCCAAAACTGCATGCGGCAGTTGGAGTCGCGGAGCAAGTTATAAGTCCCTCTCCTAACACAGACCTAAGCAATGTGGGACTAGATTCGACTTTGAACCAATTCTTTTTTTTTTTTTTAATTTGGAATAGGGGAAGGGGAAACCTACATTCTTTTGACAGTATTGTTTTGTACTTGATTTGAATTCTTTTCTATAAGAAATATTGTAAGCTGTGATGTATTCCACTTTGTATTTGTAAATTTTAAGTGCTTTTGAAATTTGATTCTAAGGTTGTGTCCATTCTCTATATAATGTGGAGTAAATAAGTAGCTTCTATTTGTGTGATAATTATGGGAGTCAATTTCATATCTGATGCCGTTTTAGTATGGGGAGGGGAACAAAATATTTCGGCCGGTACCGATTTATACAAGTGTACCGTTTTGGAATTAACACAATTTTTATATTTCTATACATACATACATACATACATACATACATACAGACATATATATATATATATGTGTGTGTGTGTGTGTGTGTGTGTGTGTGTGTGTGTGTGTGTAATATGTTTGTATTTATTTATATAAGTATGAATTTATGGATTTTTTATATTTATCAACATAAAATTTAAAAGTTACATATTTTATAAGCCTAAATATTAGCCCAAGTACGTTAACTCAATATATTATTTTAAAATAAGTTTTTAATAACAACTTATTTTTAATTTTTTTATCATTTATATTTTTTTATTGTACTAGCCGAAACATTTGAAATATCCTGGTACAAGTCGTTACAACTTGGTATTTTATCCTGTATATTTTGGATGAATACGGGTACTAATTTAATGACCGGTATGGTATATTTTCCCGGTATAGCCAATACAGATACGGTATAACTTCCTTGGACTAATAACAATAGGAAAATGGCTCTAATCTCTCCTAAGGTTTTTTTTATCATTTCTCTCTTATTCTTTTAATTCTCTGTATAATGTGAAGTAAATAATTGTGTTTTTTATTTTTTATTTTATTTTTAATTCGGAGTGGTTTTTGAGTTAGTGTTAAACTTCTAATTAAAGGAATAAACTTCCATGTGTTTTGAAGGGGAATAATTATACTGTGTTTTATCATTTATGTCCCTAAAAACATCAAACACTTGTAAATTACTAAGAATTCTCACTCCAGTGGGATTTTAGTATGCTTTTACAACAAAAGCTCCTCACTTTAAAAGACTTATTAACCACAAAAAAACCTCCAACATACTTAATGAAAAAATCTAAGAGAAATTTAAATAGAATTGGGAGAATTTCATTGATTAGAAAATGATTACAAGAATGGAAAAAGTGAATAGTAAAGTACATAATGCTTTGTCTATATACACAGTGAACATAACTAACTTCCAAGAATGCCGCCAAAAACATTTATTGAAACTTCTAGAATTATACATGTGTCAACTGTGACCAACTGCTTCCTAAAATCTCGAAACCTAAGTCTTCAGTGATCTTGAATGAAGAATTCATGATGTGGCATTGCCTCAATGACTTCCAAGACTTCAGTGCTAATTAGGTCAGGTGTTGATGCACGCTGTGTGGCTTGATCACTGCACTGCTTATCAGCAAGTACTGCACTCCCTACCATTCTTATGGCTCAGCTAGTGCACTTCATCTCAGCAACAGCTGCATCACCTGCCACACTTGTAGCTTGTCTCATGCTACTCTGCCCTGTTGTATACCCTGCAATTTTAACACTCCCCCTCAAGAGCACAGCTCTTGCCTTTTGACTTGGCTTAGGTGAGGAGGAATATTCCACTACATGAGCAAAAAATTGATGACACCCAATCTAGTGATCAACCTTAAATAGTTTTCAACCCTTAATGCTTTTGTAAATACATCTGCCAACTGATTCTTGGTTGAGACATAGAAGGTTTTAAGTGTACCATCAATAATTTTATTTCTCACAACATGGCAATCAGCTTCTATGTGCTTGGACCTCTCATGAAACATTAGGTTTACTGCTATGTGAAGTGCTACTTGGTTATCACAGTACAACAACACAGGTTTGTCATGTTTAACATGCAAATCTTGCAACAAATGTAAGATCCAAGTCAGTTCACATGTAGTTGTAGCCATTGCCCTGTACTCTGCTTCCGCACTTAATCTAGACACTATGCTTTGTTTCTTAGATCTCTAAGACACCAAGGCATCACCCAAAAACACACAATAGCTTGTCAAAGACTTCCTTGTGTCAGGGCATCCTGCCCAATTTGCATCACAGTATGCCTTTAAGTGTAAATCAGAATTTGTGGGAAAGAAAACACCTTGTCCAGGTGTGCCTTTAATGTATTGAAGTATCCTGGTAGCAGCCTTCATATGTGGTACTTTAGGTTGTGCCAAGAACTGACTAAGCCTATGTACTGCACATCTGATATCTAGCCTGCTCAAAGTCAGATACACTAGCTTCCCAATAAGCCTTCTATATTGTCCAGGATTGGAAATCAAATCCCCAATACCTTTAGACAACTTCAATTGCTGCTCCATTGGTGTTTGAATTAGTTTGCGACCTGTCATTCCAGTTTCTTTAAGATCTTTAAGAGCATATTTCCTTTGTGTTAAACTGATTCTAGTATTGTTTCTTGCAATCTCTAAGCCTAAGAAATACTTAAGTGATCCCAAGTCTTTGATCCCAAACCTTTTATCTAGAATTGACTTCAGAGAAGCAACATAATCAAGATCATTACCTGTAATGATCATATCATCTACATAGACTAGCAGTGCAATGAGCGAAGATCCTTTGCTATAAACAAATAAGGAATGGTTTGCCTGGGACTGAACAAAACCAAGCTGTATGATTGTTGCTGACAATTTAGTGTGCCATTGCTAAGAAGCTTGTCTCAAACCATAATGGGATTTCACCAGCTTACATACTTTAAGAGTAGCTACTAAAGAAGAGGCTGAACACTCCCCCTTACTGTGAAAACTAGGAGGCAAAGTCATGTAAACATCCTCATCCAAATCCCGATGGAGAAAAGCATTATTGATGTCTAATTGATGCAAAGGCCAGGGCCTAGCAGCAGCAAGTACAAGAAAAACCCTTACTGAAATTGTCTTAGAAACTGGAGAGAAGGTTTCCAAAAAATCAAGTCCTTCTCTTTGGGTATAGCCTTTGGCCAACAACCTGGCTTTATACCTCTCAACACTGTCATCAAGATTGAATTTGACTTTATAGACCCACTTGTATCCAATGGGAGATTTACCAGGAGGTAAAGCAGTCACATCCCAAGTGTGATTGCTCTCGAAAGCTTGAATTTCTTTGTCCATGGCAGCTCTCTAAAGAGGATCTTGAACTACCTGGGAGAAGCTCTGAGTTTTCTGAGGACTAGAACCAACTGTCAGCAAGTAAGTTTGGTAACCAGGCTCCAAATGAGAGTAGGTGAGGCACTCAGCAAGGTCATAAGGAGCACCAGGAGCAAATGTAGCACAAGCATAATCCTGCAAGTAGGCAGGAGGTCTAGTGTCTCTAGCTGACTTCCTGAGAGGCACTGGAGGTGCTGGTACAACTAGTGGAGAAGAAGGAGCAGCTGGAGAAAAAACCTGACTAGGACTAGGTGAAACATCAGTAGACACTAAAGAAGATGTAATGTCATTATCAGAAACAGGATCAGCAGAAGTAGATGAAGGAAATAAGGCATTATCAGTATCATTGGGAACAAGGTTAGGGACATTAATGGGAGTGACAAAGGAATCATTACCTGCTGAAGAAAAGGAAGCAACAACATCTGCATAAGAAGTAAAAGGATCCACAACACTACTAGAAACATATGCAAAAGGAAAAGAATGTTCAAGAAAAGTAACATCCCTAGAGAGAAACACACTGTGAATGGCTATGTCAAGAACCTTATATCCCTTTACCCCAAAAGGATACCTTAAGAAGACACGTTTCTTTTCCCTAGGAGCAAACTTTGTTCTGTGATTAGAAAAAGTAGAAGCAAAACACAAGCACCCAAAAACCCTCAAATGTGAATAAGTGGGTGGATGACCAAACAAAATTTCAAAAGGAGTTTGATTTGATAAAACTGATGAGGGAGTTCTATTTATCAAGAAAATAGCAGCAAGAACAGCATGTCCCCATAGATATAAAGGTAAATGTGATTGAAACATGAGAGCCCTAGCTACATTCAAGATGTACTAATGTTTCCTCTCAACAACACCATTTTGTTGAGGGGTTTCAACACAGCTCAATTGATGAAAATACCTTGCTTAGCAAAGAAATCCCTTATGAAAAATTTTGTACCATTATTAGACCTAATGGTCTTAACCTTTTTAGAAAATTGAGTCTCCACCATAGTACAAAATCCTTCTAAAGCAGATTGGGTTTGAGACTTATGTTTTAACAAGTAAACCCAAGTACACCTTGAGCAATCATCTACACTTGTCAAGAAATATTTGCAATTATCAATGGTAGACATTGAGAAAGGTCCCCACAAGTCACAATGTATCAAATCAAAACAAGTAGTAGAAATTTGAGAACTTTTATTGAAAGGCAAATATTTTTGTTTTGCAAGTGAACATATTTCACAAGCAAAGTCCTTAACTAAAGTACAAAGTGGTTCACCATTATTTCTAATTGAAACTAATTTGGCAATAGACAGATGTCCTAATCTAGAATGCCATCATGAGTGCTATGGACTAAAGGTATTGCAGCAAAAATAGAAGCAGAAATTGAGTGTGAAGTGGAGTTACCCCTTTCCAGCAAGTAGAGTCCATTGCATTCCTTACCCAAACCAAGTGTGCTCCAATGAGCAAGGTTCTGGATAAAGCATAAGGTCCCAAAGAAGATAAGACAACATGAAATGGATTTGGCTAACTGACTGACAAAGATGAGGTTAAAACTAAATGATGGAATACATAACATATTGTAAAGGGTAAGTTTTTCTGAAATCCTCACAGTACCAATGTGTGTGACTAAAGCTATTTCACCATTAGGCAAATTAACATGAGTATTCAAAATAGTAGTGATGGAAACAAAGCAAGTGACATAATGTACCATATGGTCAGTAGCCCCTGTGTTTATGACCCAATCAGTGGTATAAAAACACTCTCTATCAACTACTTTGGCAGAAAATATAGAGCGTTGCAAAGTAGGTTTCAAGAAAAGGCTTGAAGTAGTACCTGACACAGTGTCAATGAAATTGGAATTGTCATGAGTTGATGGGGATGGCACACCAGTTGCAACAGGCACACCATAAGCTTTAGTAGTCAAACCAGAGACACTTCCACTTGTACAAACATATGCAACATGATGATTTTGACCTTGATCAACTCCAGAATTGAAAAGGGCAAGGAGTTGCTCACACTATGCCTTAGTAATAGGACACTGAGCAGATGCATTTAAAGAAATCTGTGGATAGGAGACTTAATTAGCATTGGCATTGAACTTCCCTTTGTGCTTATAGCCCGGTGGATAACCATGGAGTTTATAACACTTGTCCACAGTGTGTCCAAGCATGTTACAATGGGTGCACAAAGGCCTCTCCTTCTTAGGTCCACCTTTGTTGCCAGAATTCCCTTTGGTGTTGACATACATTGCCACTGAGTCAAGTTTAGGTATGAAAGCAGAACCATGACTATGACCAATGCCTTTGTGAGATTCCTCTTGAAGAATCAAAGCATACACCTTGCTCATTGATGGGAATGGCTCAAGCATGAGAATATGACTCCTTACAGTCTCAAAATTCTCATTGAACCCCATTAGAAACCTCATTACATAGGACTTCTCATGAGCAATACTGAGTAATTGCATTGCACCACAAGTACAAGCTGGTAAAGGCTCATAATGAAGCAATTGATCCCAAAGCTTCTTGAACTTAGAGTAATACTCAGTCACTGACAATTGACTCTGAGTTATCTGAGAGATTTCTTGTTGAAGGTTATAAATTTTTGGTCCATTTCCCTGAGAGAACACATTCTGCAACTCAAGCCACATCTCCCCCGCAGTCTCACAATACATGATACTACTTGACACATCAACATGCATCGAATTGATCAACCAAGAAAGCACCATTGTGTTACAGCTTTCCCAATCTTCATACAACGGAGAATCAATTTCAGGTTTCTCAATCTTCCCATTCACGAAGCCTATCTTTTTCTTGGCTATGAGTGCTAGAACCATAGCCCTAGACCAAGGTTGATAGTTCTTCATTCCCAACAATGGCTGAGTGACCAAGATATTACCTGGATTCTCACTTGCACTTAGCAGAAAAGGATTGGGCGAATTGGTCTCTATATTGGAATTGGAGACTAGTCGTGTGGATTGAGTATGTGTTGGATTAGAGTGATCACTTCCTTCAGCAGAAGCCATGAATGATTTTCGAAACTTGAATGAAAACTTCAATGAAAAAGAAGAGATAGAAAGAATTGCAGAATTCTCAGTAAAGAAAAATTAAGTAAATTTTCTTGAGAAAATTCCTGTTTGGAACGAAAGAAAAACTCCAGGAACCAAACTAACTACAAAAAAAGAGTCTACTAGCAAGGGTAAAATGCCCTCGCAAAAATTCAAATATCGTCGCAAAAGGCTATTAGCGAGGGCATGTGGCCCTCGAAAGCCGTCGTATTTGCTCTTGTTGTTAAAAGAGATTTTGCGACCATGCCTTCGCAAATAGATGATTTACAAGGGCAATTTACTGTCGTTATTGAACAAATTCTCCTTCGCAAATATATTACCAAACGACGAGAAAAGTCAACGACTTATTTTTAGCGAGGGAAAGTAATCGTCGTTAACAACTATTTGCGAGGACTTTTATACCCTCGCAATTAGTTATTTACGAATTTCAAATTACCGACATCCTTTTTAGAAACAAATAATGTTGTCGCTAAAATATATTTGTGAGAGCTTTTAACCCCTCGCAATTAGTTAGGAATAATAGTGACGACATTAAGTTGTCGCTTAAAATGTTTTTGCAAGAGGTTAAATGGCATCGCTATTCTATAAATTGCAAGGGATAATGTCATCGCTAAAATATATTTGTGAGAGCTTTTAACCCCTCGCAATTAGTTAAGAATAATAGTGATGACATTAAGTTGTCGCTTAAAATGTTTTTGCAAGAGGTTAAATGACATCACTATTCTATAAATTGCGAAGGACTTTGTCGTCACTATAAAATTATTTTATTATTTATTTATTTTTAATTATTTTATATCATTTTTTTTAACTATCATGTTAAGATACTACAATAATTACTAAAAATTAATCAATTGAAAGATAAAAATTCATATAAGTTCAAACTTTAAAGTATAAAATATACAAAGAAATCCTAAAATTAAACCTTGTTTTAAACTTAAACAACTAGAATTATGACAAAATTTATACTAGTCTTCCTCTGAGTTACCATCCAAGCTGTTTTCAACCTCCCTCATGTTATTGATTGAGTTGTCCTCTTCATCTCTACTAGTACCATCCTAAAAAAAAAAAAAAGGATCTCCAACAACTGCAAAATGGAATTGGGGAACTAAAAGTCTGGGAGTATTTATGATGCAGTAGATTGCTTCAAATATGAAATGAGGTCAGCCCGATCCCGTGGCTTCTTCAGCCCGAGGAATACCATCTTAGTCCCAGGAATGTACTGCACAAACAAAAACAAAAAGCAAAAGAATTACTTCATGTTTGGTTTACCAAAGTTACAACAAAACACTTCAATGCATGCCATATACTCACACCAAAAGAATTTATCACACACAAATGCATATACTTGCACCAATGAATAACCGTTCTCTAAAACATGCAAGGCGATATTCCCAAAGTAAGATAAACTATCTTCAGTTTACTCTCTCTATTGCATACTCATTGCATTTTCTAACATTACGGCAATGTCTTTTATATTGAGTTGATTCACACCTTTTTGGGGTTCAGCTAGTAATCATACAATGTCTTTTCCTCCCAATTCACAGCCATGTTCTTTTTAGCAGTTGAATAGGAGTACCCAAAGTTGTACCAGGCTGCCTTCCGAACAATCCATTCAGATTAGGACCTGAAAATTTAGAACAGTTTTACACAAAACTCCAAAACTTTCAAAAGAGTAGCGATCACAACAGCTTTCAAAAAGAAGCACAAAAAATTTTAAAGCATATTTACAAAATTTATTAATAAACTAACAAGTGCATCTGCATGAAGTTATATTCATAAGACACGTTACTTTTCTCAAAGCATTCATCGAAAGAAAGAAAAAGCCAAAGACGGTTTGTTTTTTGTACAATTTAAATTAGTGCCCAACCTAGTAATGAAATCCTTGAAATAGCAAAATATTGTGAATTTTAGCAAACTTGAAACATATTCTCCGCAACACCCATCACAACGTCCAATAATGCAATGTCCAACAATCTTAGCTCGGACAAGAAATTTCTCATTAAACAACAAATCAGAGAACAACTTAAAAATCCAAATAACATACAAAATAGTTTCATAATTCATTTCTACTTATAAATAAAAACAAATATGAAAAACAGTCCATATCTTTTAAAATCAGCATCTAAAGCCTTACACACCCGCCAACGAGTAAGTTTTGCGGGTAAGAATCACTCCAAATCTAAAGTCTTACACATCCATAAAGTGACATATACTTAAGCTATAACATAAAATATGTATAACAACAAAACAAAATGAGTTTAATCATTAATCTCATGTCCAAAGATCGATAAACATCCCGCATCAACAAGCAAAAGTGGCCACCTTTAAGCTACCTATTTTTGTTGGGTCTTCATAATATGCACAATAATCCTTTCTCATGTTACAAAAAATCAATCTTACTTTTTTTTTTCAAAATTATATTTTTATTTCTCCAACTCTTTCAAAATTATATTTTTAAGACTGCTTGACAATTCCCATATCACTAAACAGCCTTCAAAAATAAATTCCAGCTCAAAAAACTATTTCTATAGAACTCGCTACTTCTATTCTACTTTAAAAACCATAGATTTTGTAGAGTTGGATACAATTATATACCTCCCTAAGATAGACCCTAGCAAACCATAATGAGAATTTGTCACACCATCAAGATCCATCAATGAAGTGTCTTGTCCATGTGAATGCCCTCCTAGGTACAGTACATAAGACTGAAGCATAAAAGTAATTTAAGGCCATTAATGGCACATATATATATGAAATCTACTCAAATGGAATAATAGAAAAATAAATGAGATAGGAGAACTTGCTGGACTACAGTTAAGATTGGATATTATTTTTTGCAGTAAACAAATACAATCCACCCTTTAATCCCTGAGGTTTCTATTATATTGCTGCCAGTCACATTATGGGGTCCCATTTCCTTGACTCAAAGAATTTCATGTCATGTCTAGCATAGCCATAGTCACACTAACATATAGAGTACCTAAAATTTTAATAAAATAAAATAAAATAAAATACAACATGTAGAGTATAAACATCCTTAACATGACTCAGACAACATTCATTGCCAAAGAAAGTACTTAGCTTGTAAAGTATCATAGCCTGTTGATGAAATCAGATACTTGGTGACAAATAACAAGTACAAATAGTCTACAAAATAAAAATTATGCAAAAGATGACCCACTGATTCATTACGTCAGATACTTGGTGACAAATAACAAGTACAAAAAGTCTACAAAATAAAAATTATGCATATGGTATACTCCCCTTAACAAGATTGCCTATGGTCAAACTTTTGTTCGCACTACTGCCACACAAAGAACCTGGCTCAACGCCTTCCTTCACCAAGGACACAGATTAAAGAGATAAGAGAGCACCACCACCACTTTGTAGTCAAGAGGCCTAAGTGGCATCCAATGGACCAAGCACACAATACACAAAACTATAAATTCCTATTGCAATATAAATCCAAGTTCAACAATATATACCATGTTACAAATAAAGGGCGAATGAACAGTATTTGGACTGAAATAATTAAATCAAAATACAAGCATTTAACAATCCAAACCCAAATGCTTAAGTCCAAAATCATACCATATATTAGTATAATATAAGGTATGCTTTTGGACAGTTGTGCCATCCCTTTAATCTTACATAACAGTGACTACCAATGCTACCAAACAATGAAGTTTTTTTTTTTTTTAGTTGCACTGTTGCAGACGCACTAGTGAGTCTAGAATACACAACCTCAACCCCTACCTAGCTCTTACGAGGGAAGCCCATGCCATTTTAGCTCCCTTTGTTATGTTCCAAAAGGAAAAAAAAAAAAAAACAACAGAATTTGCTTTCACACTTTTTTTAAAGATCTAGGTGCATACCAAATTTACACAAGGAGTTCCTGTTAATTAATCGCAAACTTCCCCAACAATTTGTTACCCAAGACAAGAAACCCAACAAAACAACATAAGCAAAAACTTGCAATGCAGCTAACGAAACTAAAAGACATTCTTCAGTTCTACTTGGAGAAGAATATGGGTAAACCCAGAAACATAAACAACATAACCCTTCTCAAGGTAACCAAAATCACAACTTCAGTAGCACCCATGATCAAAATTCAAAATTTGCAATGAAAATAATAAACAATCAAACAAGTAAGGAACAAAAAACAAGAAGTAAGTGGTAAAGTTTGCGAAAAAAAAAAAGAATACCAGCAAGAAGGGTGCCACAGCGATTGAAAGCAATGCACTTCATGACCCCATGTTCCAAATACTCTTCTATTACCTTCGGAAAATCTCCTTGCAGTGGATCTTTACACAAAAACACACATATATACAAAAAAATTATTATAATTTCAAGACTAAATTTCGGGCCAAAATAAAAAATATTTTAGAAAGAGAGTGGGGACTCACCGATTATGGGTGCGATCATGGTGTTGATTATTGTATTTCAGAGCCAGGGGTTTAATTACACAATTCCTCAGGTATAATATCAGTATATCACAAACCTAAATAAAATCAAAGCAAATAAATGCACAAAACAAGCAAAAAAATTTAGGGATTTGTATACCTCCAGGAGTGTTTTGGGTGGCTGAGGGAGGGGAAAAGAGTAGGGATGGCCGCGGTGGCTATGGTGGAGATTGTTGGTGTCGGCAGCAGAGGGTAGGACCGATTATATCGGCCATATTCCCAGTGGAGATGAAGGACGTGGCGGCGAGATGGGTGGGAAAAGCTGCAGCGATGGATTAGACGGTGTAAAGCCTTAGATCGGCGGACAGCGGCAACGTGATAGACAGCGATTCGAAGGTAGGTTGATCGGCAAGAGAGAGAGAGAGGGAGAGTTAGAGAGAGTGAGGTCCGAATTTTTTTTTTGTGACTCAGAGTGATGAGAGAGAGAGTGACAGTGTGTGTGTTTTGTTTAAGTGTGCACACATGGGAGACCAAAAGTTAATTTAGTGGGAACCCAAAAATTTTGAGTGGGAACCTTGAATTTTCTTTGGCGGCAATCACAATCACATGTGATTGTGACTGTATTCAAAAGAAGCTTATTATTATTATTTTTTTTTTAACGGAAAAAGAAGTTTACATTGATTACATTAACATATTACAAATTATTTTTTTTTTTTTGTTACTTTATCCTAAAAAATCATCCTCACATTTAGGGGTGTGCGTGGTTCGGTCGGCTCAGTTTTTTTTCAAATATCTTCTTCTTTATTTTGAACTTGAAGGAAAAAAAAAAAAAAAAAAAAAACCTCATGTTTTGGGGGTATTTCGGTCATGCTATAACATTTCTCTAATTTTTCTGTTATTATAACGCTGCCTTCATAGGTTCTTCAATCAATTTTTATGCTTTAGGGGTGTATCGGTTATTTTTTATGTTTCGAGTGTATTTTAGACAACTCCAACAATTTCAGGGGCGTTGTGGTCATTTTTTGATTTATAGGGGTATATTGGTCTTATTTTAGTCATCAAGGGGTGTTTTGGTCTTTTTCAAACATAGGGGGATATTTATGGTCGGTTTCCATGTTTTCGGGGGTATTTTGGTAATTTTATGCACTTTGGGGGGATGGGGTTGGTCATTTTTTTAAGTTTAAACAGTGTTTCGGTCATTATTTAGGTTTCAGAGGTAATTTAGTCATTCTTTTTTCCTGCGGTACATTGGTCTTTTTTTCGGTATCGGGTGTATATTGGACATTTTTTTGTGGTTACGAGGGCATTGTGGTCATTTTTTCGATTTATAGGGCTATTTTGGTATTATTCAAGTAATCGAGGGGTTTTCCACCTTTTTCAGGCATGGGGGTACTTTTGTCATTTTCTACCTTTTAGGAGGTATTGTGGTCATTTTTTATGTTTTGGGGGTGTATCAGTCTTTTTCTGGGTGTCGAGTGTGTTTTGGACATTTTTTTTGTCTTTTTGGGGGCATTTTGGTCATTTATCAGACTTATAGGGGTACTTCGGTCTTATTCAAGTAATCGAGGGTATTTTGGCTAGTTTTAGGCACAAGGGGTACTTTGGTCATTTTCGCTGTCTTAGGGGGTGCTTGGGTCATTTTTTATGTTTTGGGGGTATTTCAATCATTTATTAGGTTTCGGGGGTATATCGCTCTTTTTCTAGGTATCAGGGGTGTTTTTGCTTTTTTTCGATATTTTGGAGGATATTTTTCTCTGAATAGAAATCACATAGCTTTCTATTCTGATACCAAGTGACAATAGAATATTACTAGTACCATAAAACAGAATTCAAACAGTTCAAATAACTAGTTTAAGTAGAAGTTGTGGGTTACTTGCCTAAGCTAACAGTTACACGCCTACTAGTTTTTGGTTTCCCTAAGCTAACAGTTGCATGCCAATTTTCATGCTAATCAAATGTAATTTACCATTTGATCCACCCAATAACTTATCATTGAATTCATATTTTGAAAATCCAACTATTGGATTACATGTTCCATATGGTCTTAACATACATGTCAATTTTCATATCAACCGGATGTAATTTACCATTTGATTTATAAACTCATATTTTATGCATTATTTTAAATCACTAAAACTTGAATCTAGACAATTGATTGATGACAAGGCTATTAATCTTTGATCACTTTGAAATTTTGTAAGCATGAAAAATATATGAAGATAATATAATCTAACGGTATATTTGTCAAAATTCATATCAAATTAAGAAATATAGGGTTGGGTTCGAGTTACACTTGATGTAACTCTAAAAACTGTTACACCACCTAATAACTTATTATTGAATTCATATTTTGAAAATCCAACCGTTGAGTTATATGTTCTATATGGTCTTAACATGCATGCCAATTTTCATGCCAATCGGATGTAATTTACCATTTGATCTATAAACTCATATTTTATGCATTATTTTAAACCACTAAAACTTGAATCTAGACAATTGATTGATGACATGGCTATTAATCTTTGATCACCTTGAAATTTAGTAAGCATGAAAAATATATGAAGATAATGTAATCTAACGGTATATTTGTCAAAATTCACATCGAATTAAGAAATATAGGGTTGGGTTCGAGTTATACTTGACGTAACTCTAGAAAATGTTATACCACCCAGTAACTTATTATTGAATTCATATTTTAAAAATCCAACAATTGGATTACATGTTCTATATGATCTTAAGATGCATGCCAATTTTCATGCCAATCGGATGTAATTTACTATTTGATCTATAGACTCATCTTTTATGCATTATTTTAATGGAAAGAAATTTTTATTCACTTTTGAGAGAGAGAGAGAGAGAGAGAGAGAGAGAGAGAGAGAGTACAAAAGGCTAAAATTCTTGAATTTTAGGCTACCATTTTGAATTTGAAAGTTATATCATTTTTTTATGGGTACAATTGTTTAGAAAATTAGTGATATCATCACAAATAATACACTTTTTGTGAGGAAATTCTATTGTCCCTAGCAAAAAGTATGGAGGGAAAAATTTCCCTCCAAAAGTTTTGATATTTTAATGATTATTTGCAAAGGCCAATCTTAATCCTCACAAATAATTATTATTAGTAAGGGCATTTTATTAACCCTCACAAATGATATCATTTTCACGAGGGATTTTCATTGCCCCTCGAAAATAATTTGACGAAAACATTTATCTCCAAAAAAAGTGTATATTTTAATGATTATTTGCGAAGGCCAATCTTAGTCCTTGCAAATAATATGGTATTAGTGAGGGCATATTTTTAACCCACAAAAAAAATAAACTTTCTACAAGGGATTTTTTTTGTCCCTCAGAAATAATTTGGTGGGAACATTTCCCTCCAAAAATTTTGACATTTTATTGATTATTTGTGAAGGTCGATCCTGGCCCTCGCAAATAATTTAGTATTAGTGACGGCATATTTTTAACAGTCACAAATAATACACTTTTTGCGAGAGCATTTTAATTGTCCCTCGCAAATAATATGGAGGGAAAATTTCCCTCCAAAATATTAATATTTGTGACGACTGCAACACATAATTGCGACAGCTTTTTTTGTTGGTCACAAATGTTTCACATTTTACTAAGTATTTGCGAGGGCTTTATTTTGTCATCACAAATAAGATTTTTTGAGAGGGCTTTTTGGGTCCGTCAAAAATTCTTGATCGCTAATAGGCATTTTTCTTGTAGTAAAGCTAGGAAATCAGTGTAGTTTGTGCTAGCTGCTCTAATACCATGAAAAAATCTGAGAGAAATCTAAATAGAATTGGGAGAATTTCATTGATTAGAAAATGATTAGAAGAATGGAAAAAGTGAATAGTAAAATACATAATGCTCTGTTTATATACACAGTGAGCATAACTAACTTCCAAGAATGCCACCAAAAACATTTATTGAAACTTCTAGAATTATACACGTGTCAACTGTGACCAACTACTACCTAAAATCTCGGAACCCAAGTCTTCAGTGATCTTGAATGAAGAATTCATGATGTGGCATTCCCTCAATGACTTCCAAGACTTCAGTGCTAATTAGGTCAGGTGTTGATGCACGCTGTGTGGCTTGATCACTGCACTGGTTATCAGCAAGTACTGCACTCCCTACCATCCTTGTGGCTTGGCTAGTGCACTTCATCTCAGCAACAGCTGCATCACCTGCCACACTTGTAGCTTGTCTCATGCTACTCTACCCTGTAATATGCCCTGCAATTTTAACACGTAACTTATTTAATCGTTCTAATATTGAAATAAGAATCTAAATTTAATAAAGAAATAGTGTAAAAGTGGACTTATCAAATAAGAGTCGTTATCAAAAGGATTGTGTGTGTGGTAGCATCTAATCTCTTTCTTAATAATATTGTACCACATCAAATTTTTACAAACAGGAGATTAGATGCTGCCACGCATGATCACACTTCCTCTATTAGAAAATCAAAAGCCAAACCAAACTTCTTCCTCTACAAGCTGCTGCAGATCCGCTGGCAGGGGAAGCTTTCACTGACGATGTTGGAGCCTATAAAAGAGCTGCTGTGTACTGTGTACATGGTGGTTTTAGGCCAAATCCGGAAGTTTTGGTATTAACCCAACATCAGTAAAGCCAGCTCAATGCATGAGCGGTAAGTAGGCAACTGTCTAAGACCCCAATAAAAGAAGACCCCCAAATTTTTACCAATAAAGATATCCTTATACCAACAGGAGCATAATTTAAGTCCCAAATATTCAATAATAAATAAAAGAGAAATGCTATGTTTACAATAATTTTACAACAAATTCACAAAAATAAAAATTCTTCATTGAATATGACAATGACTATTCGTTTTTGTTTTTTGTTTTTGTTCTTTTTTTTTTTTTTTAATTCTGTTTTTTGTTTTTGTTTTTTTTCCTTTCAGTTTTAAAGTATAGAACTCATTAATTTCCCACACACAAATGTTAAAAGTACTTATTTATTCATTTTAATTTGTAATTTTGCATCTAAAAAAAGATTTTAAAAGAAAAAAAATTAAATAAATATTTTATTAATATTCAAAATATAAGAATAAGCTTCACTTAGGGTCTGTTTGAATACCGCTTATTGCTGAAAACTGAAAACACTATAGCAAAATAATTTTTAAATGTGTGAATAGTACCGTAAGACCCAATTTTAAAATTGTTTTTTAGAAAAAAAAAAATACTTGCAAATCCTGTGAATAGTGCATGGGACCCATAAAAAAACGCCTGGATGCGCAACGCTGATGCTGGATGCGCTATCCAAACGTTCACTTAAAGTAATAGTCTTAGATCCCACAACATCTTGAACTTGCATTGCCCAACATTCTTGTCCAATATTCCGAAGGATTTTTCTTTTCTTCAGATCCACTATCCACTGTCTGCTTCAGGGTCTGCTCAAAGCTCCAAACCATTCCAAAAAAAAAAAAAAAGGAAATACAAGTTCGTTGAAGAAACAGGTCTCTATATTGAAAATGAAATGAAATTCAACCACGTCCACGACAACTCCGCTGTATATTCTGACTCCAACGTCACCAAAGGCATCTCTGGCAGCCTGTACGTGGACTTTTGCATCACCTTCATATTGAATTTAATTTCTCAAACACATACTATTTCTTTTTTCAAAAGAAAAATATTCCATCTCCTTTTTTTATTTTATTTTTTTGAGGGAATCCTTATTGCGTTTAATAAGGCATTTTATTTTATTTTTTAAACGCATGGAATTGGAAAGACAAAAAATTACGTCATGTTAATTTATCCTAATCCTTGGAGGAGAAGAAAAATAAATAGGGGCATGTGTGGTGTTTTAAACTTTTTACATCGAAAACTCTCCAGAGTTTCGCTCTCTTATTCACAAAACTCTCTCCCAACCTCATTGAGAACTACACCAGATGACCAAATTATTCAAGTTCATATATACAACTCATGCTTCGCCTATCAAAAAAAAAAAAAAAAAAAAAAACTCATGCTTCGTACATTCATCTTTTAATGCTAATCTCTTGCACCTTTCTCTCTTATCCTTTAGGGTGTGTTTGGTAGAACGGATTTTAGGGAAGATGAAAAAAAAAATGAGAGAAAATAAGGTAGGAAAACATTTTGGATAGTGTTTGGTTGGGAGAGTCTGAGTGAGGGGGAAAATAATGGTGGGATCTGTGTGTTTTCTCCTTTGGCTTACCAAAAAGTTTTTTCCCTAAAATGGGAAGAAAATTAAGTGGGGGAAGTGTGATTATTAAATGACAAAAATGACCTATATATATATATATATATATTTCAGTTCCACTTGCCTTGTCCTTTTTTTTTTTTTCCTTTTGATTTTATGAGGTCGTGGATGCTTTGTTCTGTTCTTTTCATTTTTATAAAAAATTTGGGTGATTGCTCATTTTTTTTTTTTGGTTGTTTGTCATTTTTTTTAATTGGACATTACTTTTTAAAATGGTATATGAGTAAATTTATATGAACTCACTTTTTTCATCTCTCCATTTTTTCACTCTCAATCAAACAAAATGAGGGAAATTAAAATCTTTTATATCCTCCCACTTTTCCATCCTCCTACCATTTTTTATTCTTCCACTTTTCCACCCCTCCAACCAAACAAACTCTTAGCTTCTTAAAACCTTGTTAGAGCAATAGGAGCAGTTTACTTATATTTTTCTCCCAATTTGTTACTTTCCCTATTTTAGGCACTCTTTTCCTTTCCAAACACACTAAATTTCCTATTCTAAAACCTATTTCTTTTAAAGGGATAACCACGTCAAATTCCCCAAATATAAGTAACACCGGTAGCTTAAATGGGTATGGGTGGGCTGATGTGGAAGGTTTTTGGGTGTCTGATTACCCATATTCACTCATTCACCCATTTTAGGTATCTACTACCAATTCTCTTAGCTTTCTAAAATTATTGTAAAGTTTTGTTGTGTCCCTAACATTATATAATTATGGTATAATGTATAATTCATTCATTAAAATTTTCTAAAGAAAATATATTAGGTTTAGTCATTTTTAGAAGAATTAGACACACATAGCTAAAGGAAATAATTGTTGAGGTGGTCAATATTCTTCTAACTTGTGTCATAGTGCATTATGTTTTCCTAAATTTTCTTCCATACAATTGAATTTTCTAAGTTTAAAATGTATTATTATTAAAATATATTATTCTCTTATCTTAACTAAAATTTAAAGAGAAATTACACTTTATCCCCCCAAATTACAACTCCTTTTATACTTTACTTTCCTAAACTATATTAAAGGCATAAAAGATAGAATTTACAATAATTTATTAATCACAGTTGCTGGGACATTTAAATGTTAGGCCTCGTAACTAAATTGGCATCTCACCATGCACAAAGTGCTTAGGGGTCTAGAAGAGAAAGGGTTCGAGCTGCATGGTTAGCAGCATGTTGTAATTATTTCTCAAAAAAAAAAAATTAGCCACTTAGATTGTACTTTTGATATGAACTTGAATTCTCTCTTCCAAAAAAACTAAGTACTAATCCAAACTAAAATAAAACCAAAGCCATATGAGAGAGAAAGAGGATTTATAATGGAGAAATAAAAGAACACAACACCATTTGCTCAACAAAAAAAAAAAAGAAAAAGAAAGAAAGAGCACAACACCAAAACACCAAACGCGTCAACCCCAAGTGGAGCTTAAAAAAAAAATTATCAACCCAAAAAGTACAAGAAAGAATAAAAATCCACCAAAAGGGAAACAAAAGTGGGAGAGAGAGAGAGAGAGAGTAATCTCCTTTTTATATGTGAGAAAAATATGAATTGAGAGGGATAGAGAATATCAAATTTATAGAAAAGAGCATGGGAAGAAGAAGAATTTAAAAAAAAAAAAAAAAAACAAAGAAAGAGATGAAAGGTTGGAGGAAGAGTAATGGTGAGGTGGGAAATAATGGAAAGGAAAAATTATATAGATGGAAGAGAAAAGTTAGAGAAAGTGTAACGGTAAGGTTGGAATATTCGAGAGGAGAAGTGTCTAATATATAGGAGACAGAGAGGTTTGAAAATAGCTGGCTGATGCAACGCAATGAAAGAATATAAAAATTAATTACTGAGCTTCCTTATTATATTGTAACATTTAGTTTGTTTTGATGGAAAACCTTATGTGAAGATAGATTATGCATTTTTTAGTGTTTGGTGTTACTATTTTTAAAAAATGGGTAAAAGGAAAACTATCTCTTAACTTCCCTTATTTAGTCTGCCATAAGAGAGAGTTATTTCCCAAAAGGCTTGGAGTGACATAGAAATGGAAAACAACTCTATCTCATGTCAAGCTAAATAAGGAAAGTTAAAAGATAGTTTTCCAACTCATTTTAAGATTGCTACCAAACATGAAAAAATGAGATAATTTTTTTAAAAATATTTTTTGAAAAATGATTCATTTTTAAAAAATTGATTCATTTTCAAGAAAATGTTAATGTCGAAACAAATGGATGCCAACATATGAGAAATGTTGCCAATTGTGGTGGACACGTGTCATGTGTGAGGTGGTAGGCTAATTTAGGAATATTATTATTAAATTTTTGTGAAATTTAGTTGTATCTCTAGTTTTAGTATTACTTTTATTCCATTCTTATCTATAAAAATCATTATAAAAGCAGAGAAAAAAAAAGAAAAAAAAGAAAAAAAAAAAAAGAAAAAGAAATCAAGTAGTAGTATGTGAAGAAGAAAACATGAGTTCAATATCAATTTTTCATTGTGTGTACCTAATATTTTTACTATCATGTATTTCCAAAGTTGGGTATGGAAAAATGGTTTTTAATGTGATGAACTATGGTGCTGTTGCCGATGGAAATACTGATAACAGTAAGGTAATTTTCACTCAATAAAATTATGAAAGCCAAGAATCTTTTCTTGAATCAATAACATTGAAGCGTTTTAATAAAGAAATGTAATTGTTTTGCAAGTTTGTTATTGTGTGTGTCTGTCTTTGTAGGTTTTTGAATATGTATTTAACAAAGCTTGTCAATCTGAAGGGATAAATCTTGTATTAATCCCACGAGGAACATATATGTTGTGGCCTATAATGTTGAAAGGGCCTTGCAAGGGTCAAGTGGAATTTCAAATCAAAGGGACCCTGAAGGCTCCTACAGATAAAGCATCTACAGTTAATGTTTATTATTGGATCGCCTTCCAATACATAGACCAGTTGATCCTCACGGGTGGTGGGAAATTGGAAGGACAAGGTCTCGCTGCTTGGAATGTGTATACTTGCAATGTAGATCCAAACTGCAAAGCTCTTCCCATCGTAAGTTCATGTTTCGAAAATCCATCTTAAATTGGGTTAGAAAATCGTGTAGCCCATTATCATGTGCTAGGGTCATTTGTCATGAATCATTCTTAGTTTTCTTTTTTCCTATCCTTCTACCCAATAGATTTTTCTATACGTCATATAACTTCGTAATTCTATAATCTGGTTTTCTTTTCATGGTACTTCCATTATGTTCTTCAAAATCTATTAAAAAAAAAAGAGATTACGTTTCTTAAAAAAAATATATAAGTTTCTTTCCTCTTCAACTATAAAATTTTATCAGTCTTTTCTGTCAAAAAAAAAAAAAAAAAAAAAAAAGACTATAAAATTTTACCACTTAATTTCTTATGGCTTGTTTGGAAGTTTAAAAAAGGAGGGGGAGTAGAGTAAAGGGAGGGAGAGTAATTCAATTACTTTATTTGGAAGTTTTTTAAGGAAGGAGGGAGAAGGATTTCGAGGGGTTTGAAGGGGTTTCAACTACCTCTAACCCCTCATTTTTAATTCTCCTAAATTGGAGAGATTTGGAGGAAGAGTAGAGTAGATAAATTATTGACCAAATGAATTCTCCAATTTATCCTTGTCATATTAATTAAATTACAAACTAATATTAAATTAATTTGTAAAAAGATTGTAAGGAGCATTAGCAAAGAGTAATTTGTAACGTAATTTTTTTTATTTGCTGCACCAATTACATGCACCAAAAAATTCTTCACTACGTATATTGTTTGTAATGTTTGTAACGTTACAAATTATACTTTTACAAAAAAATAATAATAATAAATAAATAACGTTAAAAAATTAATGGCGTGCACCAAAAAGTTTTTTTAATGCTGCACCAATGACATGCACCAAAAAAATTAATTTGTAATGTTAAAAATTTTTAACGTTAAAAATTAAAATTTGTAACGTTACAAATTAATGATCCTTCTACAATATAGTTTTTAACGTTACAAAATAATTTTTTAACGTTACCAATTATATTTCAAAAAATTGACTGGATTCAGTTTGCATTAATTTTTTTTTTTTTTTTGAGAAATATATATTCTACAATTACTCAACTACTTCTTGAACCTTTTTTGGTAAGTAAGGAGTATCTGTGAAAAAAAAAATAGTAATAATAGACATAATTATTTAATCTAACAAATTAATCATATTAATCATAAGCTAATATTGCAAGTTCATTTTCAAATAGGGGTAAATTTGTCTATTTAAATCATTTCCTCTCCTTTCCATCCTAACTTTAAAAACATCAAAACAAGAGGAATGACTAATTACTCTCTTCCCCCTTACTAATTTTAAAAACATCCAAACAAGGTGGAGGATAATCATTCCCCTCTACTCTCCTCTTCACTACTCTCCTCCCCTCTACTCCCCTCTACTCTTCTCCCTCCCTAAACTTCCAAACAGGCCATTAATGTCCCCTCTCCAATGTTTTGAAGTCAGGTTACTTTTATTTTTTTTAATAAATTGACGTATTTGGTATATTTATTTATTAGGTATATTTGATTTGTTAACTTAGTGGTTACATTTTTTTTAGATACGAATTGTAAACTTATTTAAAACAATTCCCATTTCACAAAATTTAATCTGAACACTTTTTAAATTGTAATCCTGTTTGAGTTACATATTATTCACATTGTGTGTTTCTTTCAGTCTTTGAGCTTAGATTTTGTCACCAATTCAAGAATCAGTCACCTATCTTCAATCAACAGCAAGAGTGCCCATGTGAACGTTTTCGCATGCGAACATGTGACATTTGATCACATCCATATAATAGCACCCAAAGATAGCCCCAATACTGACGGAATACACATTGGTTCATCTAGTAATATTGATATCTTCAATTCAATTATAGCCACCGGAGATGATTGTGTATCGCTGAGTTCTGGATCCAAAGACATAAACATTCAGGACGTTAAGTGTGGCCCGGGTCATGGAATCAGCGTTGGAAGTCTTGGTGGGGTACCAAATGAAGAAGATGTTAGTGGATTAACGGTGACACATTCCACCTTTATTGGCACTGAAAATGGCTTGAGGGTTAAAACATGGGCTAGGCCTTACACAAACAATGTTTGCAATCTTACCTTTGAAAATATCATCATGGAGAATGTCAACAACCCCATCATCATTGATCAACAATATTGTCCACTTAGGAATTGTAAAAAGGTACCTCGTAGCTCTTGTTCAAATAAAGTTACATATGCTTGTGCTCTTTGCAAAAGTTTGCGGTTTAAGTGAGTCTGGTCATAATTGGTGCTTTTAGACTCAATTTTCTGGGTTAAAGTGGCACAATGTTCATGATTAAAATGTATGTTATATAAAACTTGATTTACCATGTTGGTGATATTTTTTTATCTGCAGGGTGACTCCCAAGTTCAAATTCGCGATGTTAAGTTCAGAAACATTACGGGCACCTCTAGCTCAAAAATTGCAGTTGCTTTTGATTGTAGCAAAAGCAAACCTTGTGAGAATATTGAGCTCAACAGCATCAACCTAACTTACAATGGTGCTGGAGGACCTGCGACATCGTTATGTTCTAATGCCAAAGGTATTGCTATTGGTCAACAACAACCCCCATCTTGCATATATCACTCCTTGCAGCACCTTTATTGAAATCAAGACATAAAGTTTAATACTTCAACTCTTTTGACAATACTGCTTTGTGCTTGATATTAAGGCTTGTCTACAAGAAATGTTGTAAGCGCGCGGTAATGTAAACTTCGTATTTGACAATTCGAAGTGCCTTTGAAATTTGATTCTAAAAAATAAAATGAAAAACTGCCTTTGGAAATTTATGGTTGTAGAACCTATTTATGGTGACGTGTTCATTCTTTGTATAAAGTAGAGTAATAATATCTTATAGGAAAAATGGCTCTAATCTCTCCTAAGGTTTTCTATAATTACACTCTTGTTCTTCTGATTTGGAATTGTATACCTTTTTTTTTTTTTTTTTTTGGGGGGGGGGGGGGGGGGGGGGGGGGGAATGGTTTCTGCGTTAATGTTACACTACTAATTAAATGAGAAAACTTCCAGGTGTTTTGAAGGGGAATGATTATTCTGTATTTTACGTGCCTAAAAACATCTAACACTACCCAAAAAAAAAAAACTCTAACAAACTTAACTCATATTATTAACTAATTTAATCATTCTAATATTAAAATACCCCTACAATACCTGGTTCCTATGTTAAAAGTCTCTCCCAACCTCATTGTGAACTCCACCAAATTATTCAAGTTCATATATACAACTTTTGCTTCATATATATTAACTTTTAGCAGTAATCTCCTGCACCTCTCTCACCCATCCATTAGCTTTCTCTTCTATCTCTTTATATTGGTAACACATTAATCCACACGTGAAGAAAATATCAAATCTGATGAAAACTAGGGGCCATCAACAATATCAGATCTTCCAGATGAGATAATCTTGGACATTCTCTCTAAGCTTCCCAGCAAAACCCTCTCTCAGTGCAGGTATGTCTGCACAACTTGGCAAACAAGAATCACTCACCTTGTTTGGCTAAGTTACATGTTGACAAACACTGTAGTAGTACTAGTATGAGCATCATAATGGTTGAACTTGGCAAACTTAGCAAGGTTGGTTGAACAAGAAAACCCTGGAAGTTTTACCAAATGTTTTTGATTCCAACAAGGACCTCAGTTTTGAAAACACCATTTGATGGGTGTAATAGGAGACTTCAACTTGCGGGGTCATGTAATGGCTTGCTTTGTTTGTCTCATTCCGAGTATGATGGCCCTTCCTATGTTTGTAACCGTGTTCTTGAAAGTACACTACTCCTTCCCTCAATTTCCGAGATCACTCAATATCGTGCTCCTATTGGATTTGGATATGACCCTTTGAATGATGAGTATTAGGTTGTGAAGTTGTGGTTTCGTTGCCTTTCATAGATATAGATTGTAAATTTGAGTTGGTGGGTGAGATATACACACTTGAGTGTGAGTCTAAGGGGTGGAGGAGCATTGGGAATGTGTCACATCCTATTGCTGCAAAATATCCTGCAGTTTTTCTCAATGGAGTCCTTCACTGGATGACCAATCCTACAATTGCACTTGATTCCACTGAACCTATTGTTTGCTTTCATGTGGGTAGTGAGCAATTTTGTGTTCTACCTAGTCCACTTGGTTTGTAGAGTCTATACTTTTAGGTTGGCAAACCATGATCAAATGTAATCAATTTATAGTGTTTTTGGTGAGTCTTGAGTGTGTATTTTAAAGTCCAAGACAAAGATCCAAGTTCAGCGTAAGAAAAACAAAGTTTTGTAATTTCAATTGCAAGTTCGACTAGTTGAGATAAGTTTGATTCCAACTCAAGACCTAGTTCAACTTGTTGAGATTGTGCGATCAGCAAAAATTTGAAAGGAAAAAAAGCCCATAAATTGCTCAGTTCAAGCCCGATTCGTGATTTGTTTGTTGTGCTATTTATAAAAAGTTTATTTCTCTCAATTTCATTATACATGAGACATTCAAAGTAGATCTGAGTCTCCATCTATTCAACTCATAAGAATTCTAGAGCATATAGAGAAAAATCAACACGGTACTGATGTTTTCAGTGTAGATCTTGTATGAAGCCATAACGCAATCCAGTCTACTCATGGAAGGAATATATAGGCATCGACTAGGGAAGGTACCTAAAGGAAGGAATAGATGGGCAGCAAATTTGGCCGGTACCTCTATTTCTAAATGTAAATATGTATTGAAAAATGGAGATGTATTTTTTCCTGGTTGTTTCAGTAATTGTTATGATTCAAAAACAAAATTGTGATTGAGTCTTGAGATCAAAGGTTTTCTTACCAAAATTGATGCTATTAGCCATGTGCCAAGCCTTGTTTCACAACGAAATGCTAGAGTAATTACGAGCAAGATTGCAAACAAGGAAATGTGTTATTGAAGTTATTATGTTTATGGAAGAATTATTGGGTGACCCCAAAGTACGGTGACATGGTGCTTATTCCTTTCACATTTATGGTGGATCTCACCAAGAGTTTGATTAGTGGGATTAGGGCATGAGTTTGGCTCAATAAAAAGCTTGTTTATATTTGTTTGTTTATAAACATGACAAACTTAAGCCTTAGCTTTATGCTTGTTTATGAGCCAAGCCCAAGCCAACAAAAAAAAAGTTTTGAATTTGATAAGGATATGGTGCAAAACCCATAATTTACACTATCTAATAAGAGCTAGTCACATTAATATTTCATAAAATAAAAAATAGAAAGTGCTACACACAATAATTTTTCATCCACATCCATATGCTCTTGGATCAAACCTCCAAGGTCTGCTACTTCCTTCTATTATCGCCATCTGGCACCACCCCCATCGGCAGTGGCTTTCTCTCTCCTCTAACCCATTCCCTTTGTCTCTAACTCTCTCTCTACTATTCACTCAAGCGTGGTGATTATGAATGTTGTTGTGTGTCCATTACTCCAATCTCAAAACAGCAAATAAGAGTAGCCATATCCCAAACAAAAGCTTAGAACCCTCCAAGAAAATATTCTTCCCAATCCTAGATTTACAACCCGTACCCAAATTAACAGTATGCCTAGCAGTATTAAGCCCTTGCATATAAAATTTCCAACCAAAATTAATGAATGACATCTTTCTTTTAAAATCTAAATGGCAAAGAGAGCTTATTTCTAAAGGAAAATGTAGGATGATCTAGACAGGTTGAGAGAGAGAGAGAGTGAGTGATTGAGCTTGGGGACCACTTCCAAAGTTGGTGGTGGTGAGTGGCAGCTATCATGGTCGACCGTAGAGGTCTGATATTCGGATTGTGTGTGATGTGTTGAGATGTTAAGAGTTGCTAATGTTGGGTTGCTGAGCTGCTAAGCTACTCTGGTGCTGAGCTGATGCTATTGTGGGCTGTTGTGGAGCCATTACATGCGTGTGTTACTGATGCTGTACGCTGTGGTAGTGCTGCTGGACATACACACTGTTGCTGTGTCATGGAATGTATTGCAATTGCTTAGTTGGCATTGTATACTTGTACTAAAGTATATCTAGGGTTAACCATTGAATAGCATTGGGCTGCATTGGCATTGTACCTGAGTTAGTTAACTGAGTTAGCTAGTTAGGATGATGAGTGGGATTGGCCAGCTGGCAAGGCAATTATGCAGCTGTGCTTGTGAGTAGATATGGCAGTTAGGGAGTTGGTTATTGCTGTAGCTATTGAGGGTATTAAGTCTGAGGTGTGTATGTACAAACACATATAGAAGATTGTTGTTTCCACTCTTATACTTTTCCCTCTACTCTTCCTTATCTCTCATCTTTTCCCATCTCTGTTCTTGGAGGCCTAGCTGTCCTCAAATTTAGCTACCATACAATTCCTTGAATCCTAGCACTGATTAGAGAGGCTTTGGGCAAAGAGAGGAGAAAGAGAGGGCAAAAGGTATTGATGAGAACTGATTGTGTGTGCCTCTCCTTATTCATTGTTTTGTAAAATGTTGATATGGCATGTAGAGATTGGAATCGAAGGTGTAAAACCCATGTTTTATGCCACATCTTTATTTGTAGGCTTGCAAGCTCGGGCTAGCTTGAACATTTTACTTTTGTTGCTAAGCTAGCTCAAACATTCAGCTTGATTCGTTTACAACTTTATATAAGATACACTAGGAATATAAAAGGAGAGAGCATCTAGGGTCCGTTTGGCCCCACGTTTTCTAAACTAAAACACTCGTTTTTGGAAGAAAACGCTTGAAGCCATGTGTTTGGCTTCGCATTTTATTAAAAATCATGTTTTTGAAAACGGCAAAAAGGCACGGTTTTGGAACGTAGTGAGAAGTAGTTTTTTTTATAAAACACTGGTGTAAAACGCAAACTACGTTTCCAAATTAATTGAAGAATGACCAGAATACCCTATCAAAAATCCATTGCATTGTCACCCTGCCTTGCTGCCATCTACCTTCTCTGTAGTGTTTGTCTCTCCTCTTTAGCTTGTTATCTCCTTGCCACTATCCTCACCATTTTTCATGATCTAATTGTTGTGGGCATAGGCAAAAATTGGAGCAAAATTTCAGTATGGAGTAGCACCAACGGTCATGGGGACTTGAAATTTCAGTATGGAGTAGCATCTGCTATTTACAAATTATCTCATTTCGTCATCTCAAAAACTACTTTATTTATTATATCATACTATTTTAAAACTCACCCAACATTCAAACTATATTTTCTTTTGCCATTTTAATCAAATATCTCTATAATCTATTTAAATACTTTTTTTTCTCTCTCCAACATCC
This sequence comes from Quercus glauca, assembly GCA_023736055.1. Classification (NCBI taxonomy): domain Eukaryota; kingdom Viridiplantae; phylum Streptophyta; class Magnoliopsida; order Fagales; family Fagaceae; genus Quercus; species Quercus glauca. The sequence continues at coordinate 60,774,520 of CM043322.1, forward strand.
AATAATTCATTTTTATTTATTTATTTTCATTCACCCAACGCCACTTCTTTGCTCCTTCACATTTCTCTGCTTCTCCTTCACATAAAGAAGACCCACAAAATTCCCATCAAATAAAACCAAATCCACATTGCAAACCATGGAGATCATAAAGAATGTAGAAAAATTCCAATTTAAAACAAAACAAATAAAGTGAAATTCAAAATAAAAACCCAACCACCACCACAAACGCAGAAACCCAACCACTACAATACTAATAAGAAATCCAGCCACCACCATTAACACAAAACCTACCACCACCATTAAACCAAAAACCCAACCACCATTATAAACAAAAATCCCAGTCACCACCGTTAACACAAAACTCACCACCACCATTTACACAAAAACCCATCCACCCCCATAAACAAAAAAATCCAACCATCACAATAAACAAAAAACCCACCACCACCATTAAACAAAAAACACAACTATCACAATAAACAAAAAACTCACCACTAACATTAAACAAAAAACACAACCATCACAATAAACAAAAACTCACCACCACCATTAAACAGAAAACACAACCACCACCATTAAACAGAAAACACAGCCACCACCATTAACACAAAAATTCAGCCACCACAATAAACAAAAACCCACCACCACCATTAAGCAAAAAACACAGCCATCATCATTAACACAAGAACCCAACCACCACAATAATCAAAAAACCCACCACCTCTATTAAACAAAAAATCCATCCATCACAATAAACGAAAAACCCACCATCACCATTAAACAAAAAACACAGCCATCACAATAAACAAAAAACCCACCACCACCATGTTAAGGCAAGTGGTGAATGTCAAACATAGAAACAAAAATAAAAAATTGAGGAAGAAGAGGAGTAACGACTAGTTATTCTAACGACAAGAATCAGTGACTAAAAACGGTATCGTGTCACTTAAGTGTAATATATTTGAAGAGAAACGGTGACATTTTGAGTTAGTAGAACGGCACCGTTTCATGTTTCCTCTTCAGTAGCAGTGATTCAAGAACTGCTCTGCCTCTCTCTCTCTCTCTCTCTCTCAAATTGACACAGCCTCAAGCTTGATCATCTTGAGCCTTGGTTGTTCTTGATAATTATCAATCTAGCTGTCAAAACTTATTTTACGGAATAGTAGTTGTAGGTTGTTAGATTTCTGTTAATGTAGAAACCTTTAGAAGGTTCTTAGATCCTTTGTAATTATGCTACATATATATAAAGCTAAGCTTAATGTAAGGCTTAAGAGCTTGAATACAATTCTCAGAGAAGATATTTTGTTTACAGAGATTCTCTCTCACTCTCCCTCTCTTTCTTCTTCTCTTTACAATTTTTCCGCCATTGTTGTGTTTCTTCTCAAGCTCAAAATCTTTCACACCATTAAACAAAAAGCCCAGCCACCACCATTAACACATAAACCTAGCCACCGCCACCCCGATCCACCACCACGAAACAACCCACGATGTACCACCTCCCCGATCTGCCACCTTTGCCACGACCCACCCAATCTCGCCACCCCGTGACCTCATAGAATGCCACACCACCACCACCGTGACCTCGCCACGCCGATCCCCACCACAACTAGGCCACCACTACACACCGAGAGAGACAGAGAGTGGAAGTAAGGGAGAGAGGACTGAAAGTGAAGGAGAGAGAGAATCAGAGATAGAAATGAGACACGGAAAGAGAGGCAGTGGGAGACGTGTGAGTGGAAGGAGAGAGAATAAACTAATTAAAAAATATACAATTGTGTTACAGTACCCTCATATATATATATATATATATATAAGAGGCTATTGTAGCACAATTGTAAAAAATTTTACAATTGGGAGACCGGGTAATGGGTGTTTTTGTGCTTTGATGCTAATATAGCAACATATAGCATATACAACCCCAATGCCAATGTTTTAATTTCATTTTAAGCTGTAATTTAAAGATGTAATTTAAAGCTGTAATTTCATTTTTTTAATAAATGTCTACTTTTTTATATATATTTTTTTTAAAAAAAAAGTGAGAGTGTGCTTGTTGCCATTACACTATTAAATAAATTAAAAACTATTATTATGTTATATCTTAAAAGATGGCAAAAGAATATAACAAAATAGTTATTATTATTATTATTATTGTTATTATTATTAATGCAATCATTAATGTTCATAACATATTTTTCTTAGAAAAAAAACGTTGATTACATAAAAAAAGGCAAGATATCCTTAATATTATAGTTAAGTTCTTTTTGAGAATTTACATCCAGAATAGCAATTTTATATTAATGTTATCCAAACGTTTATTTGTGATTTTGAAATTTTTGTTTTAAAAAGGTGTCTTAAAAACGCACTTTTTAAAACAACTTATCTAACCAGGCTCCTAGTCATTTAATAATTACTTCATGTTTATATAGTTTGATATTGTGTTTCTTTATTTCATTTTGGGTTTCATGAATTAATGCAACCAAATTTATAATTTGGCATTCACATTTTTTATATTACCTTTTCCTTTAATAATTTTCTTTCAGAAAATATTTTGTTCCTAGCATGACTATTATTCAAGCAATAAATCCTATGCACAACTCTAGATAACAATCCACTTCACTATTATTATTATTTTGCAAGTATGTGTCAAATATTGAGTGGTGTAATATTATTTTTTATATGATTTTACTATTAAAATCATTTTTAAATTTATAATGTCCATTAACATCACTTTTGTTGTGTACCAATCACAACATGTTACTTTAAAAAAATAAAAGGATATGAAATTTTTTGTGCAATTAGACTTGTAGGGTCACGTTTTATAGCCTAAGCCCAAAAGGAATGGAAAGTCGGCCCAATAAACCCAAAAATAATAAATTTGTAGAAAGTGGGTGCAAGAACTAGGTCTTTTATGAATTTGACAACGACTAGTATAGAGTTACAAGGTGAATAAACAAACAAAACATATGAAACTAAACAAAATTATTGTCCGAGGAGACAAGATATGTTATTAATCAATAGAACTGAATGTTCATATTGCTTTAGTGTTACAATAGTTTCTTCCTTCTTTCTTTCCTTTTCTTTTTCTTGATCCCTTTCTTATGGGAGATCTTTTACATTATATAGGTCCCTTCCCATCATCCTGATCCTACACTTGTTGACTATCCAACCCTCCACTTGAGTCTTTGTCCCATCAAACACCTTTTTAAGCTTTTTGTGAGTTGTGGTAGTTGAGGATACACTGTTCAGAGGTCTTCTCCACATAAATGTGGCCAGAAGAGTAGTTGCAGTGTATTTAATGCGGTGGTAGCAGCTTTTCCTCTAGATATTTCTGAGTTCTTATCATTCCTACTCGTACATGAGGCTTATCCTCATTGTGGAAATTTCCTGAAAGGTCACTTGAATTGATGAAATAATAAGCTGACTCATATCAGTCATTTCCGAGGAGGAATCACTCTTCGGATTATCCATCTTTCGCCCTTTCCTTATATTACTCTAGACCTGGAGTCTTTACTTATCACTTTTACCTCCTCGGACACAACCATATGCCTAGATAAGGCCCAAGGCCCGCTATACGAAATTGGGCCCTTACCCCCACAAGACTTATTAAAATTATAATGTTTCTTTCATTAAAATAAATAAATAAATTTGTAATGTCTCGCATATTGGTCTTACTTACGTTTTGTCTTAATTTATATATGGGGTATTTATAGTTATGTCACTTTTATGACTTCTGTGACCATTTTAGCCAAACGATAGTGGTTATGGGTAGTCTTCGGTGTGGTCTAATACATTAGGAAAGCATTCTTATGATTATAACTGAATACGTATACTTTTATTTCCCTCAAGAAACGAAACAATTGAATACTTACGTATAATTCTTATACACGAAAAAGTGGGAAGATTGATAAACAAAATATGACAACATGACACCATGGGTGGTTTTGATTTTAGAGTCCTGGACACAACAAAAATTCATAACAAATTTACAATATTCCCAAATTTACATATCACCTCACACATAGGCTATATAGAAAAATACAAAAACTAATTGTAGGTTTGGATCCACGTTTACTCCTGGGTTTCATGTTTGCGTTTGGAAATTTTTTGGGACCCACGCTACACAGTAGACACCATAAACGTTTTCAGCTTTTTTTTTTTTTTTTTTTTTTTGCTTTCAGCCGCAAAGGTTGACTGTTCAACCGTGAATCCGTGTACTGTTCACGAACTCACAAATATCATTTTTCAGCAACTTTTTCATTAAAAATGGGTCCTACAATACTATTCACACATTTAAAAATTATTTTATTACAGTATTTTCAGTTTTTGGTTTCAGTAAAATAAGTTCTATCCAAACATATTGTGGCTGGCTCATGTGTGATGATAGGCAAATTTAGGAATATTGTTGTAAAATTGTTGTGAAGTTTTGTTGTGTCTAGTTTTATTACTATTTTATTCCATTTTTTATCTGAAAAATTCATTATAAAAGCAAAGAAACAATAACAATCATGTCGTATAGTAGTAATAGGAAACATGTGTCTAATATCCGTTTTTCGCTCCCCTTTACCTAACATTACAAGATTAACTTATCACCTCATACATGGACCAATAAAATAATAAATAAATAAATAAAACTAAATCGCAGCTTGTGATGGGCTAATACATAAGGTATTAGGCTAATTAGGAATATTGTTGTAAAGTTTTGTTGTATCCTTAGCTTTATTGTTAATTTTATTCCATTTTTATTTATGCAAATTCATTATTTAAGCAGAGAAACCATAACAATCAAGTAGTAGTAGTAGTATTCTCTCTCAAAAAGGAAATAAAAAAGTAGTAGTACCAAAAGAAAACATATCAACTTTTCATTGTGTTTTCCTAATGTTCTTATTAGTATGCATTTTTGAAGTTGGGTATGGAAAAATGGTTTTTAATGTGATGGAAGATGGTGCTATTGCTGATGGAAATACTGATAACAGTAAGGTAATTTTCGTTGAATAGAATTATGGTAACCATGAATCTTTTCTTTGATGAGTAGCACTAAGCATTTTAACAAAGCAAAATAATTGTTTAATAATTTTATTATTGTGTGTGTTTGTATTTGTAGGTTTTTGAAAATGTATTTAACAAAGCTTGTCAATCTAAAGGAAGGAAGCTTGTATTAATCCCACGAGGAATATATATGTTGCGGCCGACAGTGTTGAAAGGAGCATGCAAGGGCCCGGTGGAATTTCAAATCATAGGGACCTTAAAAGCCTTTACAGATGAAGCATCAACAATTAATGTGAACCATTGGATCACATTCCAATACATAGATCAGTTGATACTCAGGGGTGGTGCGAAATTGGATGGCCAAGGTCCCACTGCTTGGAATGACAATACTTGCAATAAAGATCCAAATTGCAAAGCTCTTCCCATTGTAAGTACTTGTATCAATGAATCCATCTTAAATTGGGCTAAAAATTGGTGTAACCCATAATCATGTTCTTGGGCCATTTGTCATGAATCATTCATTTCCTTTCACCCAATAGATTTTTCTATTGGTTGTATGGTCTCACATTTCTATAACATATTTTTTTTCTCCCTTGTACTTAGATCATGTTCGTTTAAAAAAAATTTCATTTTCTTTCCCCTTCAATTATTAAAATTTACAATCTATTTTTTTTTTAGGTCTGTCTTACACACTTATTAAAACAATTCTCATTTTTTTTAAAAAAAATAAGTCAAATAAACCCCAAAATTTAATCTTGACACTTTTTAAATTGAAATTCTATTTGAGATTCATATTATTCATACTGTGTATTTCTCTTATGCTTTTCAGTCGTTGAGATTTGATTTCGTCACCAATTCAAGGTAATCCACCTAACTTCAATTAACAGCAAGAATGCCCATGTTAACGTTTTTGCATGCAAAGATGTGAAATTTGATCACATCCATATAATAGCACCCAAAGATAGCCCCAATACCGATGGAATACACATTGGTTCATCCAGTAATATTCAAATATTGGATTCGACAATAGCCACTGGAGATGATTGTGTATCAATAAGTCCTGGTTCTAAAAACATAAACATTAAGAATGTTAAGGGTGGCCCGGTACATGGAGTCAGTGTTGGAAGCCTTGGTGGAGGACCCAATGAAGAAGATGTTAGTGGATTAATGGTGACAAATTGCACATTCAAAGGCACTGACAATGGCTTAAGAGTTAAAACATGGGCTAGGTCTTATGCAAGCAACGTTTTCAATCTTACATTTGAAGACATCATCATGGATAATGTCAACAAGCCCATTATCATTGATCAACAATATTGCCCATCTCGGAATTGTGAAAAGGTACCTAGCTCTTGTTCAAATTAAAATTGTCATGTGTACTTGTTCTTGACTAAAATATATGTTATATATAACTTGATTTACCATGTTATTGATCTTTTTTTTTTTTTAATCTAAAGGGTGACTCTCAAGTTCAGATTCGGAATGTTAAGTACAGAAACATTCGGGGCACCTCTAGCTCAAAAATTGCTGTTGATTTTGAATGTAGCAAAGGCAAACCTTGCGATAAGATTGAGCTCAACAACATTAACCTAACTTACCATGGTGCTGAAGGAGCCGTGTCATCCTCATGTTCTAATGCCAAAGGTATTGCCAATGGTCAACAACAACCTGACTCTTGCATATAGCACTCGTTCTTGCAGCACCTTTCTTGAAATCAAGACATATTCAAGTTTAATAATTCAATTCTTTTGGCAGTATTGATTTGTACTTGATATTATGCTTATCTACAAGAAATTTTGTACGCGGTGATGTACTCCACTTTATTGTATTTGTAAGTGCCTTTGAAATTTATGGCCATGGAGTCTATTTAATGTCATGCATGTGTCCATTTTATGTATAATGTGGAGCAATAATTGGCTTTGCGTACGTGAAGGAGAGCATGGCAGGTTTTCTCACTGCCCATACCACACTGCTCGTCAGGATGGCGCCAGAACTTGGAATTAAGGGGAGCGGTTTTATTGTTAGCTATATGCAGTGGCTTCAACTTTTGGCTTTATTGCATAGCCGGCAAAGGTTTTCTTTTATTATTTTTATTTTTATGTGTGTGTAGAGTGCCTTTTGTTGGAAAGGAAAAAATATTTTGTTTAAAGTCTTTTAAATGGCTAAGTTGTTTGTTTTTGGTAAAATTGGCTGATTAGTCTTAATTTTATTTTATTTTAAGTTTTGCTACTGCCTATTGGTAATTTTTGTTGTTGGGCTAATATTTTGGGCTTGTATATATATATATATATATATATATATATATATAGATAGGTTCAAGTTACGCCTGGTGTAACTCTTATAAAGTTACACCTTTTTAACACCATAGATTTCTAAGAGATCTAATAGTTGAAAAGAATATCATTAATTGTTAATAGTTTTTACCTTATTAATAGTATTACCTAATTAATACTAACATTCTCTCTCTCTCCTTATTTATTATTACTTTCAAAATATCAATTTAATTTATAATAATACATTAATACTATACATACATTGCAAATCATTGCATATTTTAATTTAAGAGACCAAATAAGCTAAAAAAATTTTTTAGCCCACGTTCAGATTTGTTAGCCAACAAAATTTTTTCATATAAATTAGAATAATACCTTTTTTTTTTTTTTTTTTGCTTAGTAAAATAAAACTACTCTTAATTAATTAACCTTGTTAGGTGGCACTTTCATCACCATTACCATAACAATTTACTTTATATGGAGGAACAAAGCATGAGCAGCGATAATAATTCAATCCCTTGTCCACACTTCCTGATTTCTATGACATTTTTTTATTTCTTTTATGGGATGATTTCTATGACATTGCATTTTCAAATCCAATTATTCAATTTACAGTTTAGTTTAAACCTTACTAATACAAGAAGAAAGAGTTCAAAGGAGTTGCGATTTATATGATTTCATAATTTACTTTCAGCTTCAGCACATAATTGTGAAAAATTAGTTTCTCTGCTCATCATGCTTTGTTCCTCCATATAAAGTAAATTGTTAATGTAATGGTGATGAAAGTGCCACCTAACAGGGTTATTTAAACAATTAATTAACAGTAGTTTTATTTTATTGAGCAAAAAAAAAAAAGTATTATTCTAATTTATATGAAAAAAAATTTTCCACTAAGGGATCTGAACGTGTGTCCTGTGTGTATTTTTTTAGCTTATTTGGTCTCTTAAATTAAAGTGTATGTATAGTATTATTCTAAATTAAATTGATATTTTGAAAGCTATAATAAATAAGGAGAGAGAGAGAATGTTAGTATTAATTAGGTAAACTATTAATAAGGTAAAAAGTAATAACAATTAATGATATTCTTTTCAACCGTTAGATCTCTTAGAAATCTATGGTGTTAAAAAGGTAACTTGAACCTATCTCATATAGATATATATATATATATATATATATATATATATATTTTTTTTTTTTAATTTTAGATCTATAAATTTTTTTATGGACTTTAAAGGAGGAAAATACTAGATCTACAAATTTTTGTTGTGATTAGTAGTTATTAGTAAGTAAAAAAGTTATGTAAGTGGTGAACCTAGATGCAAACTAGTAAGAATTTGCTACCTTAATAGTCTGTAAAAAAGTTTGTAATTAACTGTAGCATTTTTCCTATAATGATCAATAAGGGGGAAAATATAATTTTATTGAACGAAATTGCTAAAATTAGTACCTAAATATGTAGTTATATAATTATATTATTTTTAAAATTTTGGGGGGGCCATTCCCCCCCCCCCCCCCCCCGGTCCATGAATGGCTCCGTCCATGCTACTCACAAACAGTGGTAGGAAATTTTTTTCAGAATGGCTGCAAACTATATCTATCTATACTATTTATAAGAGTATTCTTTTCTTTAGATTGGATTTTAATGTGGTTCAAAAATACCCCTAAACCTTACGTTTAATAGGGAAAAAACTTGAGGACAACCCGATAAAAATATATCTCTAACTCCACTTCTCCTACTCATCCAAGTTTTCAAAACAAACTTATCCAATTTTTTTTTTTTTTTTTAAAAAGGAAAATTATGACACTAGACTAAAAAGAAGCCTCATCTCGCGTGTGACGAGGCTAGTTGTGTATGGATTGGATATTTGGACTTTATCCGGACCAACAATGGAAAAAAAAATTAAAGTTTTGCTTTCGGAGTTGATGAGCAATGGAAATAGCTAGTACTATTTATAAGAGGATTTTTCTCTTTGGACTAGACTTTTATGTGGTTCAAAACTATCTCTAAACCCTACATTTAAAAAAGACAAAACTTAGGGACAACCAAATAAAAATATATCTTCAACTCCACTGAAAATGCCTATAAAATAAGACACTTTCCTACTAATCTGTGTCTTCAAAAAAAAAATTATCCTAATTTAAAATTAAAATTAAAAAAAAAAACTTCTAAAAATTGAGATGAATGGAAAATTATAACACTAAACCAAAAAAAAAAAAAAAGAAAAAAAAAGAAAAGAAAAAGAAATAGGACACTAGACCCACTAGACCCATATCTTCAAAACAAATTCAAAATTGAAAAAAAGAAAAATAATGACACTAGAAAAAAAAAAAAAAAAAAAAAAGTTCATTGCACACGCAAAGCGCGTGTCATGAGACTAGTATGTGTGTGTGTATATATATATATATATAATATATATTTGTTGCTTATACATGGAGTGTGTGTAATTTTGATTTAACATTTGAAAGCTTCTACAAATAAAGCGTCTTTTATTAATGTTACAATTGGATTTCCTTCCAATACATAGACCAACTGCTACCCATGGGTGATGGGAAATTGGATGGCCAAGGTTCCTCTACTTAGAATAAGAATACTTGCATGAAAGATCCAAATTGATATAAACAAACGTTTTTTTTTTTTTTTTTTTTTTTTTTTTTTTTTTTTTTTTTTTAAAGTACAATTTTTGATATAAACGAAACCGGTGACTATTGCTTAGTGCTTACTGAAAAACGAATGTAAAAGACGAAGGGAAGCCAATTTATTTTCCGTTTAACACAACAATGCATGTATAAGTTTAAGATTGGAACATATCTAATAACAATAAAACTACCACCGCACGAGGAAGTATACCCTGCTACGGGTGTATGCTTCCTCTCTCTCACAAGTCGGTGGATCCCACCAACTATGAGAGGAGAGAAACATACACCTGTAACAGGATGTATTTTCTCCCACCGCACATCCTTAGTGTAATGGTCATTCCAAAAATATAAGTATTTGTGAAGTGTGGAGTAGGTAAGGGTCAAAACTCAAGTCTCTAGAATAACAGGGTGTATTTTCTCCCACCGCACATCCTTAGTGTAATGGTCATTCCAAAAATATAAGTATTTGTGAAGTGTGGAGTAGGTAAGGGTCAAAACTCAAGTCTCTAGAAGGAAGAATCATTATTAAATTGTAAAAGTCAAATAAGTTACACACAAAAGCTGCCAAGCCTTAATATTACATTCTATTAAATCAAATAGATATTTACTACTGTGGGGCCCTAACACATTAACCACACTGGCCCACTTCGTATCCGGCCCAGGGCCCACGCCAAGGATGGTTGGGGAGGGCTCAAGTCATCTAAGAGCCTCGCCGAGGATACACTTATCCTCGGCGCACCAATGGTTGGTAAGGGGAAAATATCCCACCAACATTCTGGCCATCTTAATGAAGATGTGACCAACGGACCCAGTCGCCTCGGTTACCTCAACTAATAGAAAGTCTGTGAAAGCGGCTGAGAACTAACATAAAGCCTGTAAACTACAGATGATGGGACAAACTCCTGTACACAATGATCAGATAATTGACAAGTGGATGGTCAAGATCAAGGAAAAGAAGACTATATAACCAGTAAGACTCAGAAAGTAAAGAGGATCGGGGGGAAGGGGAGAGGTCCTCGGCTCAAAGCCGAGGACAAATATCCGTTATAAAACACTGAACCAAAAGGGGAACGGGGATGCCCCGAAGCACTTAGCCAAGAAAAAAGATCATTCTTACAAAAATTCCTAGTCCGATTCGTTTATGAGGATCCGCTATAAATTTCATACTAACCGTTGTTTGCTCGTTAGATGCCTAGTCCCTCCTATCCGCTCTCTACAAATTTTATTGTCTAGGGTCTATTACATTTGGAGTCCCTACAATTGGCGCCGTCTGTGGGGAGGGCTTGTGCGTTAGCGGCGCGACGGCTGGGGTAAAGAAAACAAAACAACAAATCAATTGAGAACAGATGCAGATCTATGCAGTTTTCAGCGACAGTATTCATCCGGCGGTCTACCACAACAAGAAACAAACGCAAAAAAAAAAAAAAAAAAAAAAAAAAAAAAAAAAAGGCAACACGTGAAACAAGTCTACTTCTTTTATTCATATATAAAGAAAAATTACATCTTTTGCAAGTAATGCCCAGGGGGCTTGTTCTAAAGCTAACTACAAAAGGCAGATGCTTGACAAAGCTGGCAGAGGAACAAAAGGCAAACGCTTGACAACGATGGCAGAAGAACGAAAGATAGAAAAGAAGTAAAGAAAAAAAAAGTGAAAGAAGAGATGAAGAACAAATATTAGAAAAGAAGTGAAGGACGAGAGGAGGAAAGAAGAGAACGAAGACTGGATGAGAAGCAAAAGAAGAGGAAAAGAAAAGAAAAAGGCTCGTTGAGGAGCAAAAGAAAGAAGAGAGAAGAAGGATTAGAAGAAAGGAAAACTACATAGGAGGTGGAAGAGGTCGCGGCACAGGACGGCTCTGCTTCCAGGTTCCGCCTGATTTCCCTCCCACCCCCACTGCAGCTGGCTTGGGGGGTCAAGTACCCAAACCCAAGGGAAGGTGGTTACGTTCTTCCGGGATCCTCCTCCAGGCGGCGAGGAGGGCTCCTCCTCTGGTTAGGTTGAAAAGAAGGAGAATCTTCGGATCTCCCCTGCACCCATCCCAGTGTAGCGGCCAGGGTAGGAGCGCCATCCTCGGCTCCTGATAGGGGCTGTGCATCACTAGGATCGCCCTTTCCAAGGGCCAACTCATTCGAAGGGGCTCGAGCGGCTATGTTTGGCAGAACCTTTTTGGGTGATACTTTTGGGAGGAGTTTACGATGGATATTTGTCAAGTGTGAAGGAGAAGGCTGCCCTAGAAACGCTTTATATAGAAGGTGGGATATTGATGAGTGCCAATCTGCCATAAATCCCAGGGAGAAATTTTCGGAGGCAATAATGCCGCCCCAACTTCCAAGGGGCTTGCCAACCGTTAGATCCTCGTAGATCCATGGCCGGTATTAATGAGGAGACGCCTCATTAAACAAGAAGGCACCGAAGCGTCAGAACGCGTCACTCGGACAACCTAGGAGACGCCTCGTTATCTGAAGAGTCCCACCAAACGAAGAGGCAAGACACGGCAAGGTCTTATCCTCCACCAACTCCAACCTACATTTATTATTATTATTATTATTAGTATTCTGCTTGAAGAATGTGATTATTTAATGCTTATTGTAAATTATAGCAACGTAGAATTAAACGGCTACGGATAAAGAGAGGAAATAGACTAAACGAGAAAACTAGGTACTGGACAGAACCTAGGCATTGCATGGTCCTCGGACCCAAGCCTCTGGGGAAACCAGATACTTCAGATGATAAAACGAGAAAACTAGGTACTGGACAGAACCTAGGCATTGCATGGTCCTCGGACCCAAGCCTCTGGTGAAACCAGATACTTCAGATGATAAAACGAGAAAACTAGGTACTGGACAGAACCTAGGCATTGCATGGTCCTCGGACCCAAGCCTCTGGGGAAACCAGATACTTCAGATGATAAAATGAGAAAACTAGGTACTGGACAGAACCTAGGCATTGCATGGTCCTCGGACCCAAGCCTCTGGGGAAACCAGATACTTCAGATGATAAACTTCAGATGATAAACAAGAAGATCAGGTACTGAGCAGAGTCGAGGCATATGATCCTTTAACTCAAGCCAGCAGAAAGATCACTTCCTTATAAAACACTAACGCAGTAAGAAAAGCCAAAGTCTCGCACGGTCCTCGGACCCAAACCCATATGAAAACTAGTCACTATAGGGAGATGTGCACCACGAGATGAACCAAGATATTTGCGCTAGCCACGGATCTAAGCCGTCAACGAGAAACCTCACCACAAGTGAAAACCAAACGTTGGCGAGCATTAAGGGCGTTGCGAAACTTAATCCTACCTCTCTTAGGGGAATTGGCAAGGAAACAATCCTCGAACAGGCCTTCTGCGCCAAAAGAAAGCAGCGAAAACAGCAAAAATAGCGATAACGCTGACGGAGGGGTAAGACTCGGCAGAGCACAAAAATGCGCAGAGGAATTCAAAATCCTCCTCCCCGCCCAAAAGGACGTGCAGCAGAATTTTGAGGGGCTATTGTGGGGCCCTAACACATTAACCACACTGGCCCACTTCGTATCCGGCCCAAGGCCCACGCCGAGGATGGTTGGGGAGGGCCCAAGTCATCCAAGAGCCTCGCCGAGGATACACTTATCCTCGGCGCACCAATGGTTGGTAAGGGGAAAATATCCCACCAACATTCTGACTGTCTTAATGAAGATGTGACCAACGGACCCAGTCGCCTCGGTTACCTCAACTAATAGAAAGTCTGTGAAGGCGGCTGAGAACTAACATAAAGCCTGTAAACTACAGATGATGGGACAAACTCCTGTACACAATGATCAGATAATTGACAAGTGGATGGTCAAGATCAAGGAAAAGAAGACTATATAACCAGTAAGACTCAGAAAGTAAAGAGGATCGGGGGGAAGGGGAGAGGTCCTCGGCTCAAAGCCGAGGACAAATATCCCTTATAAAACACTGAACCAAAAGGGGAACGGGGATGCCCCGAAGCACTTAGCCAGGAAAAAAGATCATTCTTACAAAAATTCCTAGTCCGATTCGTTTATGAGGATCTGCTATAAATTTCATACTAACCGTTGTTTGCTCGTTAGATGCCTAGTCCCTCCTATCCACTCTCTACAAATTTTATTGTCTAGGGTCTATTACATTTGGAGTCCCTACAACTACATATAATATTTCCAACTATTGAAATAATTTTCTATATTAAGTAAATAAATGATTTCAAATTAAATCGTTAGGAATCTTTTATCAAACTTAATAGTTAATACAAAGATTATATATTATGTTTATTTATTTATAATAAATGTTTCTGTAATTTTCGTGGTGAATTTTCAAATAATAAATGTATTATACACATGCATACTACACATATACCGTATATGTGTAGTATGCATGTGTATAATACATTTATTATACACTTTTTTAATATTTCCATAGGTTTGAAAATTACAATTCTATTTATCTATAAAATTAAAAAAAAAATTATTGTTTCATTAATGTATTTATTAATAATTTTAATATCAAAATTCCCCTACACTTTTTTTTTCACACAACCCAATCCATCTCTGTTTTATGTTTGGTAAGTAAAAAAAAAAAATTAAAAAAGACGCATAGAAATTGGAAAGGCCCAAAATTACGCCATTTAAATTTATCCTTAGAGGAGAAGATAAACAGGAGTGTTTGTTTTTATATCTGCTTCAACTCCTTCATTCTCTTATTCACAAAACTCTCTCCCAACCTTATTGAGAACCGTCAAGTTCATATATACAACTTTTGCTCCATATTATATTCTTTTTCTATTAGTAATCTCGTGCACCTCTCTCATTCATTTTTTAGCTTTCTAAAACCTTACCTTTACCCATCTTTCTCTTATATATCTCAATATTGGTAACACGTATGAATCCACACAACATGAAGAAAATATCAAATCTCATAAAAACTAGGGGACCATCAACAATATCAGATCTTCCGGATGAGATAATCTTGGACATTCTCTCCAGGCTTCCCATCAGAACCCTCTCTCAATGCAGGTATATGTCTGTAAAACTTGGCGAACAAGGATTCATTCTCCGTGTTTCGCAAAGTTACATCTTGAAAAACACAGTAGTAGTACTAGTATGAGCTTCATAATGGTTGATGTTGAAATTGTTGAAGTTCATTCTCGAAGCTTCTTCAATGGAGGGTTGCTCAATACACAGAAAAGAGATATGCAGAGCAAGAAGCAAGAACTGTGAAATGAATTTCTTGTATTGATAAATAAGATGCTCTGTTCCTTATATAACTGCTATTACTGCTAACCTAGCAACCTATCAAATCTAAACTACAAGCTGTTTTGCTCACAGCTACTACATTACAGTCCAAGCACAATTACAATCTAAGCAACCTTTAACAGTTGAATCTGGCAAACTTAGTTTGTTTGAACAAGAAAACCCTGCTTCCCCTCATGTTTTTGTTTATAATGAGGAGCACCTAATGGTTTTGAAAACACCCTTTGACGGGTGTAAGAGAAACTTCAACTTGTGGGATCATGTAATGGCTTGCTTTGTTTGTCTCAGTCCGAGTATGATGGCCATTTCTACATTTGTAACCCTGTTCTTGGAGAGTACACAACTCTTCCTCCGGTTTCGGGGTTCACTCAGTATTATGCTCCTTTTGGTTTTGTATTTGGATCTGGATATGACTCTTCGAATGATGTTGCATGGATATCGATAACAAATTTGAGCTGGTGGGTGAGATATACACACTTGGGTGTGACCGTGTGAGTCTAAGGGGTGAAAGAGCATTGGGAATGTGCCACATCCAATTGATGCAGATCATCCTGCAGTTTTTAATCAATGGAGTTCTTCACTGGATGACCAATCCTGCAACTGCACTTGAATCCACTGAAACTATTGTTTGTTTTCATGTGGGTGGTGAGCAATTTCCAGTTCTACCTGAAAATAATATAGATATATCTAAATTTTGAATAAATCTAAAAAATGTAAATGTTAACTCTATTAAATTTCAATTCTTTGATTTTTGAACTCTTAAAAAATCCATAATGCTCAAAATTTGAAATTCTAAACTCCTAAATAGACGTCAATATCTTTTTTAAAAAAGGCCTTAATATACATTAACCTAGACAAATTTTAATTCTGGCCTTAATCAAATTGGATCGTATAAACTTCCAGGGATGTGACACTTGTCCTACAGTACAGCATGTATAATCTCTCTTTCTCATGTGTTGGATGAATCAGAATCACTTCGTTTATATGCTTTACTTATAACTAACCGAGTCACAAAATGTATATGCTTTTGGACTTTCGTGTGAGTAACACTATAAACAAGTCATTTATGTGTAAAATGAAATCTATGATTTATGTTCATTTAATTGTTTATATTGATCTCAAATCATGAATGAAGATATATTGTTTAAAATTTTTTTGAATCAAGTAAATTTAGCAGTGTGGATTTTGAAGGAAACCAAAAAATCGTAGTTCTAAGGTGGCTAAATATTGCAAGTTTATTGTTGTGGCTTATATTATCATGCATTATATCGAACTCAGTTGGTGTAATAGTAACGTTTATGTTTATATTGTTATGAAATTTTACATTTCTACTAGTAGAATTGGGTAATCTTAGCCGACTTATAAGTCATTGTATTCCTATATATATAGTGTTCTACGGATTGGGTAATTTTAACCGATTTAAGTGATTGTGTTTCTATATATAATCTACTACGAATTGGGTAATCATAGCCGATTTAAGAGATTACATTCCTGTATATGGTGTCCTACGGATCGGATCCAATTGTGTGTGAGAAAGAGTGACTGCATGGTGTAAGAAAGGGTACACAAGTATTAGTTCAAACATAAAATGTTGTTCTCTAAAGAGAATTAAGTATGTAAGAATATATTCAGGTTTTGGGTGAGTTGCTTTGTACCACAATGTTCTTATTGAAACTTTCTCTTTGTCACTATTTGTGAACTAGATGTATTGTCAACTCACATAAATTCTCACGTACTGTCGAATTCTTCTCTTCTTTGATCTTGAGTAAACAAATTATTTTTACAGTAAAACTTCTCTAAAACTAGTATTCTTAACCCAACAATGAATGGACATATTGTAGAACAACATATATTTGAGTTGCTTATTCTAAATATACAAACTCAAGTGTTAAGCTTATGTTGGATTTTCCGGAAAAAATTGGCCTTTGCCCTTTTCGGGCAAAATAAGCAGCATTTCGCTCCCTTTCCCAAACTAATTATGGAAATGCCCCTCTTTTGAAACTCGATTTCTTTAAATCGAGTTTAAAAAAGAAAAAAAAATATATATATATATATATCTGGAACCCTAAAATGGCGTTTTAAGGAGCCTATAGTGACATTTTAAGGACCTATAGTGGCGTTTTTTAACTCGAACTCCATGAAATCGAGTTATAAGCAATCTTTTTTTATTTTCTTTTTACCTATAACTCGATTTCATGGAGCTCGAGTTAAAAAACGCCATTATAAGTCCTTAAAAAATCACTATAAGCTCCTTAAAAACGCCACTATAGGGCTTAACTCGATTTAGAGCAAATCAAGTTTCAAAAGAGGGGCATTTTCTTAATTAGTTTGAGAAAGGGGGCAAAATGCTGCTTATTTTGCCCTGAAAAGGGCAAAGGCCAATTTTTCCCTGGATTTTCCTATAAAGCATTCAAAAGCTACTTCTCTCTACTGTGATACTGAAGCTACAATTTATATTGTTGAATCCAGTTTCCCATGAGCGAACTAAGAACATAGAGCTAGATTCCCATTTTGTTAGGGAAAAGATTCAAAGTTGAGTAATTAAAAATTTTCACATCCCTACAAGACACCAACTTGCAGACATGTTTACAAAGCCTCTTTGTTATGTTCAATTCCTGAATCTTCTTCCCAAGATGGCCATTATCAACATAAATGTTCTATCTTAAGGGGGGAGTATCAAGAGATTCTAGAAATTGAAAGTTTAGTTGAAGTCTAATTGAATGACAAGTAGTTTAGTGTTTACAAATAATAGTCGTAGTTGTAAAGGGATGCTTTTTCGAATAATAAAAGATTTTTCTACATCAAAGGCAATACTTTCATGCCTAGAACTGAGAAGTCATACTTTTAGTTTTGGCTTAATTCAGTGACAAAAGTTGTTTGTATTGTTTTTTTTTTTTTTTTTTGGATATATTGTTTCTTGGGTTTATATGTAAATTGGGGTAGAGTACTTAAGCCTTTCTTTGAAGATTGGAAGCAGCATCAGACAAAGATTTCACGACCTAGAGCCAACCATCTCACGACCTAGCCAACCCACGAAATCCACGTGGCAGGGTTTTGGCCGAGAGTGCAATCGTGCACCTTACAACCATCTCGCGACCTTAGGGGGCAACCCGATCGTGAGTTTCATGATCTCTATACTCTGCACTAAACCTATCCACTATTCATATACCAACACACACACATACAACTATAAGGCGTGGTAAGGGTTTCCAGATAAGGGTTGAACAAACCCTAGAATTAGATGTGAGAAAAGATTTTGAAGCCAAGCCTTTTTATGAAAAGAGAGAGCTTTTTCCTAGCCTTAAGAAAAACCATAACTTCCATTCTCTCCTTTCCATCTCTTTCAAAGCTTTGATAGAGATTCTAGCCTTGGAAACGTGAGAAGCCATATCAAAATCCATTGGCGGCTCAACGGTGGTGACTCCAAGAAGTTAGGTGAAGAAAAGACTTGTGAAGTTAGTTACTAGCTGGAACTTGTAGGGCTCAAGTAAACACAGAGATATAGGCTTGGAAGGTTTATAGTCATCCATGTACTGCAACTATTCATTCTAGTGGAGTTTTCTGACAAGCAGTCACTAGTCAGGGGAGAGGTTTTTACACTTGGAGCTCAGGTTTTCCTCTTCCGTAACACTTTGTGGTATTATGTGTGGTTTGCTTGCTTTCCTCTGTATTTCCTTTACCTTTCTATATTGCCATGTTTGTGTAGTGTAGTTAGTTTGTTTGGAAATTTGCTAAGTCATTTACACTTGGACCATAGTGGTTAGTTTTGTTTTAAAATCAACTTAGCCGTAAAACTTTGTGTTAAGGGTTCTAAATATTGTGCTAGGGATTTTATAGCATATTTCAAGAACCCAAAATAATAATAATAATAATAATAATAATAATAGTAGATTCATTTTATTCAAAATACATAAATAACAAAACTTTAACGGCTTAAATCAATACCACAAAACAAATGACTTGTGAATATGGACTTTAAAATTAAACGTGACTGCATTGCTAGAAACTTCAACTTGCTAATTTTCATGTTCAGCTTAAATCAAGTAATGCCAAGCTTCCATAAATTAGTTGTGTAAAATAGTAAATCATACATTCAGGCATTGGAATTCTAAGAATTTTCTCCTTTAAACTCTCAGGGTACAGCCAAAGAACTGTGAAACTCCTTCCCTCTGCACACTTTTTCTAGTCCAAGACTTCACCACACTATACCCCTCCATCACCTATATGTGATACATGCCACTCTCCTCAGTTAGAGCTTCACCAAAACTAATCAAAGCCAGCAATGAGCAATACCTTGAACATTGCAAGACATTCAAAACATCGACCATCTCCATCTAAGTAATTTTGAGGCAGCAATATCTCTCTGAATCTCTCATCATTGACATCAAATGACAAAATTAATTTATGGTCTATATCTTGAGAACATGCTATAAAGTGCAAAGCTCCATTAAAAATAGATCGCATGATCCATTAATATAATCAACTGATCCATTGGGTCTAGACCCTCTTGAGGACTCCACAGATGTTACAACAGTTCTCCATGAATTGGAACTTAATGCGTGGAAACCTCGGCCTCAGCTGGAATTACTTCTTGCCCAGAAAACTCTTTATAAAATAGTCTTAGAATGTTGTTGTCATTAGCTACAAGTTTCTTAATTTTTCTAATGCTTAGGTTGCACAAATATATTATTTCACTATATTCATCTTCAACATTAGCAAGGCAGAATATGCCGTTACAGAAGCCAAATATAGACATCAAAAATGGAGATTTGAAACCTAGAAATCTCGGTCATTGTGTGGTCACTGTTGCAAACAACGTACACAAGATTTGGAAACGCACTTAAATCGAATTAAGGATTTCACTGGCAGCCAAGTCATGATGTCAAATACAACCTCGTTAGGGAGACGCTGGTACAACAAGATTTGATTTTCCGTAGGTCAAGATATCCATTGATATTCAAACAGATTTGGGATTTTGAATTTCTTATATGGGTTTTTCAAAAACACAAGGCTTTTAGATTGCACACGTTACCGTTGATCCAAGTTCAAGTTTCGGCCCAATTATAAATGGGTCTTTTATTTTTCATAATTATAAGTCCAGAAGAGTCCAAATCTATATAATTTAAATAATAATAATCTATAGTTATGGTTGGAGGTTTTCCTTAGTCCAATTTGAGTGATTTTGGTGTCATCATAGAGTTCTTGAAATCTTCTTTCAAATGCCATCAGACTTGCATCATTTCAACCATTGGTTAGAAAGTTACGCGTTCAGGAAGTTGGCTACGGTTCACATGAAAGTTGATTAGTTTCCTATTTTCCCTATGTGATTACCATTAATAATATAGACCTCCTATGGACAAATTGAGTCAACAGTGTCATAGAGAATTCCTTCTATTTTAAGAGGTAAGAAAGCCTCGGCTTTTGGGATCCATTTTTTGCGGTGTAAAGCACATTTGTGCACAAATTTTGTCCCAAAATCAGCTTCTGTGCCTCAAGTCCTAGTGGCAAAATATTCTAAGTTTTTTGGTCATTTTTGTACTGACCCTGTAACATCTTGCTTGTTCGTGCTTTGATTTCTGTCCATGGACAGTTGATTCAAAGATTTTTCCATGCTCTTTAAAATGGCGACAAGTTTGTTTCTACCGGACGGTCGAATTTTAGTGGCAAACCTTGGTTAAACTTAGCCAAACTTGATTAAACTTGGCCAATTCTAGGATCTAGCCATAAAATAATAGATTTTGTCTTTTCAAGTGTTCTTCATAAAAATGGATGTGCTTCCACCTTTATTGACCGTAATTTTAAGTTACGGCTTAGTCTTCAATTCAATCGACACAAATTAGTCTTTGATAAATTCTAACATTCAAATTTTGGCAAGTGTATTTTTGGGCTACTCAATCTTAATATAAAAACTAGTTGCAAACTGGTGTGTTGCGCGTGATAATTTTTGTAAGGTGATCTTATTATTATTATTATTATTATTATCCAGTTTGGCCTAATTTAATGAAAAATAATGCATTTTATAATCATATTTATCACAACATAATTTTTTATTATTGTATAATTGTTTTATTTAATTGTTAAAATCTTAATTCTACCGTAGTCAATTGACTAACTTCTACATCTATAAGTCAATCAAACAAATTTTGCTTGTTACATGTAATTTCCTCGTTTCCATAAGAGTAAGGGCATTTATGATCCCAATAACCCACCTCAATATTTTTGTATGCTTGGTTTCTTGGGATACAAAATGTGTTTATTCCAAAAGTTGTATATCAAAGGATTTGTCAACAGTTTTGGAGTAGCTGTTTTCTATATGGTTGATTTAGAACCGATAATAGTAGTTATTTTCCCTCATTAATCGATTCAAATGATAGAGCAATCGGCAGGAACAGAGTAACCAACAAAAGAGTGAAGTGGGGGTTGAGCAATTTATGGTAATGGGGTTGGCCTTGTTGGGAAAGGATCTACAAAGCTTGGACTCCATGAAAGATAGCTTCTTGTGCTCATGGGTTTTTTCTCTTTTGGACCCTTGACTAATGCATTGAAATTTTTTAGCTCAAAAAGTCCAAGCTTTCTTATGGACTCTAATGTGATAAGATACCAAGCTCACACTTTATAAGATAAAGAAGAGAAATTTGGAGTTGGGTTCACTGAGTAACTTGAGTTGGTACGCTGGAGAAACTTTTGTAGAGGTTTGATTGGTTTCTCAACCAAATCATCTCTATACAAAGAAGAGTATGAGTGCAAGCAATTAATGAGAGAGACGACGGCCTTATCTGGGTTTGGAGAAGAACAGTGAAGAATGTGAGAAAATAAAATAAAGTTTTAAAAGAAATTGTGAGAAAACTAAAAGAAAAAATAAAGAAAAGAAAAAAAAATGGTAAAAAAAATATTTTTTTTTAAAGATGATGTGGCTTTTGTTGCCATCTCAGTGCTAATATGGCCACAAAATTTAAACAAGTCAGCATCTTATTTAATTTTTTTAATATTAAGCATGCCAACAATGCTAACTATTTGACATGTAGACATTTTCCGTTAGTGACTTAATGGTATGAACTAAATTGATTGCAAGTTGAAAATAGCAAGGACCAAATTGACTGCTATCAAAATGTGAGGACCAAATTGACTATGACTCCAAAATATAAGGATTAAAATAGTATTTTTGCCTAAAAAAAAAAGATACATATTTTTTTGGTAAAATAAGAATATGCATAGAAATTAAAATAGTTATAAGTCTATTACAAGATCTGCCCTCTTTATCAAGGGTTACCAAATTCTCCACCACAAGCAGTGGGTTATTGGATAAAACATAAGTACTAATTACAGAAATTCCGAGTTTAGCAAGAGCATCCGCACAGTAGTTTGCTTTGCATAATGTGTGCTTAATTTGGCTGTTAGGGAAAGTCTTCGAATGGTTCTAGTGAATGATTGGCCATAAAATTTTTCATGAGATGAACCACAATCAATGAATCAAAGCATCCAACTCTACATCCAAGTTAAAAGTTTCAAGGTCTTTGGCTAAAAAGAGGCTATCCTGGAGAACCCAAAGTTCAGCCATTACCCTGGTTAGTGACCGGAATATCTAGCAATGCCTTTGATCCAATCACCATTGCTACTGATGATCCCGATTTGCTTGGATTTCCAAGAGATGAACCATCAGTATTGAGTTTAACTAACCCATCTTGAGGTTTACTCCATGAAACTAGAATACAAGTCTTGGGGGATATTGGCCTCAAACTCATACCAATTGCAAAGAATTTTGCCCCTATTTTAATGCAAACTCATGGGATTTTGCGTCAATGACACCAGCACATGCATTCAAAAGGGATTCCAAAAACGCTAGTAGGCAATTTGATCAACTCGTTTCTTTTGAATGCATCTAGTGAACATCACTCATCAAGACGTGCGATAGTGTAAGAATTGGTGTATGACTAGTCGTAGGCTTACGCAATGCGTGAGACTATTACAATTTTTTGTGTCAATATTTTTTTAAAATTTTTTATCAATAAAAAGTTTGGTACTTCTTCCAACTACACAATATAGTCATCAACATAAGGAGTTTGTTTCATGCAGCCTTGTTTTGTCATATTAACTATTTTGAGTGCTTATATGAAAAAATATATAATCATTCTTGTTAGAGAATGGAGAGGACAATAAATTTATTTATAATTGAATTTTTGCCATGGTATGTTGAATAACTTATACATTGCAAGATGAACTTCATTTGCAAGCCTATCATAACATAAACAATTAGAGTAACATTAAACAATAACTTTGTTTCAAAATAAAAGAAATAAAGAGAATTACATTAAAATGAACAAACAATATAAGTACAAGATACTATCCTATTCTATCAAATAATGCTTGGACTTGGAGTTGGTAGGAGTTCTGCTTTCCAGTCCAAGTAAGTAAATCAAAAAAGTGCATTATTAGAGAAGTCAACCATGTACAATCCCATTCATGAATTAAGTGTAAAATCTAAACTAGACAGTGGCTAATGATCGATATCAGAAAGGCCAAAGAATGTGTCATCAACAAGGTTGTGTCCATCATCAAATTCATAGTCATAGTGCATCTTCTTGCTTGGCCGGGTTCCCTCTTTTGAATCCAAAACTTGAAATTCAGAGTGATCATCATAGGCAGGGCATGGATTTTCATCGCCTGTGGAAGTAGAATCAAGTAGAAGATGTAGAAAAAACAGTGGGTCAAAATAGGGCTCTATGTCATCGGCAAGATTGGGTAAAAGAACCTCCATCTCAGACTCATCAATTCCATCAACAACTTCATAGGCCATCTTCTCAGCTATCTCTTCTTGATCACCCATGGCAGCAGGGCTAGGATTTTCATCAAACAGGTGATAAGCATCAACGAAATCTACTAAAGACAGTGGCAGTGGTAGACACTCAATGCTCTTCTTCTCTTGATCAAGTCCCTCAACTTCAGAATCCATGTTCTTGGTTAACCAAATTTCTTGTGAATCCAAGACTTGGAATTGCAAATGACCATCAATGGCAGCAAATTTGGGATTTTCATCAAATGGGTCTTGATCATCATATGGGTCTTGACCCCCCATGTCCATGTCATCAATTCCGTCAAAGAAATCCACCTGATCAAAAACACTCTTTGAAGAACCCGAAATACCAAAATCAACAACAGAGGGTGGTCTTTCCAAAGCCAAAGCCAAAGCCATCTCCTCCTTCTTCTCATTCTTTTTGTAAATTACACATAGAACTAAGTCAGAGCCCTTTTCAGCAAGCCTAACTCATGCATTAACCAATCAATGGTCTTCATCTCCTTACCCTCACCCTTCACCTTGAAATTCAACAATTTGTTGAACCCAATAATCATCTTCCCAGACCCAAACCCAGACCTAGACACAGACCCAAAATCATAGATTTTCTTGGTGGAACTTTCGTGCCAAGTCCCATTGGAACCAACAGAACAAAGCACATGATTCTTCCCCCTCTTTAACATAGTGAAGAAGTAATGTTTCTCATCATCCAACACTAATATCGAGTCCGTACAGAAATCCCACGGTGGCTTATCATATATTTCATCAGAAAAATCAATGATGTCCCAAACCAAAACCTCATTTCGAATTTTCAGAGAAAGGTAATTGGAAATTAACACTGCATCAGAGGGCTCAAACTTCGCCCCCAATGGCAAAGGCAGAGGTAGCCTCCGCTGGAGAACACTCATTTTCAAGTATTCTTCTTGGTATCTCAGAGAGAGAGAGAGTGAGAATTTTAATGGAAAGTACGATGATGGCTTATATAGTAGTCGGTGAAAGGGTGGTGAGCCAACATCTATTTTTTTAAATTATTTTTTAATTAATATTATTTTAATAATTATAATTATTTTCAAGTATTCTTCTGGGTATCTTAAAGAGAGAGAGAGAGAGAGAGAGAGAGTGTGTGTGTGTGTGTGTGTGTGTGTGTGTTTAGGGAGAGAAAGCGTGAGAATTTTGATGGAAAGAATGACAATGAGATGATGTGTTATATAGTAGTCGGCGCAAGGGCGGTGAGCCAATGGCTATTTTTTATTATTTCTAATTGGGCTATTTTTTAATTATTTTGAAAATTAATAAATCCAGCATAGTTTTGTAGGAACTTTCAAACTTGATAGCCTCTACGATCTTTGTGTTCATCAAGAAATTTTAATTTTCTAACTTTTCTTCATACTCTAAGTCCATCTTTTTTTAGATCTAATGCAGGTCTAATGCAAGTTCGAAATTTAGGAAGAAAAATCAAACGGTGGTTTTGTCAGTGAAACCCTTGTTTATCATCCTAGTGGTGTCTCTCTCTCTCTCTCGTCCTCACCATAGTTTTGCTTTTGCCTTCCTCTCCATTTTCCCAGACTGTGTTTTTTTCCAATTCAACATTGTAAGTGTCAAGTTTGGGGGTGTTATTTTGTTTTTGGTTCTTTACTGTTGTGTTTGGTTTCCAGGAAAGTGTGGGAAAATAGAGGAAAAGAAGATTTTTAATGCAGATTTATAATTTTTTGTTGTAAAAGTTTTTTTACTATGCTCAGGTTGTTTAGGAAATAATTACTCCACAACTTTGTGTCTAAGTGTCAGTTTTTTATTTATAAGTAACTTTATGCTAAGTCAGTTAATTGAATGGATATTCTTTTCTTATTTCTTAGTAACGTAATATTGTTAATTCCTTTTCCTTTTTTTTTTTTTTTTTTTTTTTTGGGTTCATTTCCTGAGAAAATATGGGAAAGAAAAGAAATTGGAGTACTAGGATCCTAACATTTCCCTATTATGGGTGAGGGTAGGTTGTCAATGTTTAGAAATTGATAAGCAGGGTAGGGCATAAGATAAAATTAAAAAAAAAAATTAAATATTTCCATAGTTTTGTTGGTATTGTGTATTGTTTTTTTCATCTGATATATGAATTTGTGGATGTAGAGGGAAATTTGGCATATGGATTGTCCGAAGGATGGTGGAGTGGAGGCCTTGCAAGTGGTGGCTACAAGGACACCTAAGTGGTAAGTGGAACTTCAAGTTTGAATCTCTGTCTATGACAAAAATTTGTGAAAATTTGTGGATCTATGGGATACATATAGGATTTACGAGATAGCCTACAAATGAATTTTTTGGGATATAATAATTGTTTGCCAAATATGGAGCATAGTCATTTAAAATTGAAAAGGAAGGAAAGAAATTTACATGGGGAACTTGATAAGGGTTCTTGTATAATTGTTTTGTCTTGTATATCTTTGAGTTTGGAAAGTCACTGAGGAATGATTTGCAAAAGCAAAGAATTTGAATTCTGAAATTATGTTTGGGGAGGAGAGAAAATTATGGTTGGTATAGGGTTTCCATTTGGTTTGTGATATTATGAGTCAATCTTAATTGACGTTCATTGCAGACAATTGCATTGGTTTTTTGTTGAAATGCTGCAGCTTTGCCATTTAAGAGTAATGGATATATCCGAGTTAATTGCTATGATGGGTTCAATCAAATGAGAAGAGATGTGAGTGCTTAAGAGAATTTCGTATTTGCAACTTTGAGATCTATTTTGAAAATTCTCAACTTTATTTCTTTGATAAAAGAAGGTTTATTATTTATGATGACTGCACTTATGTGATGGTGTTGGTATTGCTCGTTTGTTAAATGCAACATTGGTTTTGCCAAAGTTTGAAGTGGCTGCATATTGGAATGAATCAAGGTAATTTATGGTTATAATTATTAAGGTTGATGGGATAGCTATGAACTCTGATAGAATTGTTATTTAATTTTCTAGAATTTGTTCACTGTGAATTGACTGTATATGAATAAAATGTCTTGTTTTATATAATTATATCATAGATAATTTATAGTTTTCCTTTTGTTTTGTTTTGTACAGTTGATAGAATTAATTTAGGGTAAATTGTACTTTTGGTTCTTGAAATTTGGTGTAAGTTGGATTTTTGGTTACTCAAAATTTTAAAACATAATAGGACAGTGAAGTAAGAGATGCTCAAGTGATTCCCCATTGCATATACACCAATCTAAAAGCCAAATGTTCTTTTTCCATAAGTTGGAGTTTGTTGGGTGATGTCAAAATCTGTTGTTGAGTTGTTAGCTTGTTGGCCAAGTCATTTTTCGTCGTCATCGGAATGGTCACTTGTGGATGGCTGCCTTGCATTGTTTGATGTGGTGTAGATGGAGAGAGTAGAACAATCGGAGTTTTGAGGACACAAAGAGAATTATGCTTGATCTAAAATTATTTTTCTTTAGAACTTTGTTGGATTTGGATGTTAGCTTTACATTGTCAGCCTTTATGTTCTGTTCTTGACTTGATAGATTCATGTGATTTGCATGATTGATTGTTTGGCCCCTAGCTGTATTCTCTCTGTATACTTGGGTGACTATTATTTGATATCAATAAGAATTGCATTACCTATATAAAATAAAAAAAAAAAAAAAAATTAAAATGTAGTAATTTAATATCTGCATCTAACTTTTGTCTATGTCTTTAATGGTGTCTCCAATCTCGTCTCAACCACCAGCCACAGCCACCTTAGAATGCCTACAAACTAAAACACTGTCGCACACCTCATACCACTGGTGACTCAGACCCCACCCCTCTTGGCCTTTGCCTCCACCCACCACAACCGAACACACCATCAACACATCCACAAGCTGAGAGCCAAAACCACCTAGTGGGATTTTCAAATTTTCACCCAATCCACTCCTTTACACTCCTGTCATTCACAAGGGTTACTTTCCTCCCAAAATTTCTTCAACTTTGAGCTACCAAGACTATCACAAACAAGCACAGGGTAACTTAACAAGTATAACAAACTATCTAATACCCATATGACCTTTCGAGCTCCAATCCCAACTTTCCCAATCTTAGATTGGTAATATTTGAAGCACATCCACCAAACCAACAACCCTTGAAAATAGTGGTTTACAACTCTTGTATCTTGCTAGTTTGATTGTGGTCTCATTATTGATGAGGCATGATAAATCTAAGTGGGTGTTGTTATTTTGGGGTGTTGAAGAAGATGATGATGGTGAAGGAGACATAGTGAAAGAACTGGTGGTGGTAAGGGTTGGCAGCTTGGGCTTGCCAACTAGAAATTTGGGTTTGGTGGTTGGGATATTTGGTTTGCATGAAGGAGCTTTGAAGGGAGGCGAAGGAAAGCATGTTAATGGTGCCACATTAGATAAATGAGAGCCATCTCAGCATACTATTAGCCACGTATGCAAACACTGGATGGAAAATAAATGAAAGAAACTAAGCATGAACTAGGGTATTAGAACCCAGATCTGTAAATTTTTTGGGCAAGTGGGGGATGTGAGTTTTTGGCCACAATGGTAGGAACAGAGTAACCAACAAAAGAGTGAAGTGGGGGTTGAGCAATTTATGGTAATGGGGCCTTGTTGGGAAAGGATCTACAAAGCTTGGACTCCATGAAAGATAGCTTCTTATGCTCATGGGTTTTTTCTCTTTTGGACTGTTGACTAATGCATTGAAATCTTTTAGCTTAAAAAGTCCAAGCTTTCTCATGGACTCTAAAGTGATAAGACACCAAGCTCACATTTTTATAAGATAAAGAAGAGAAATTTGGAGTTAGGTTCACTGAGTAATTTGAGTTGGTACGTTGGAGAAACTTTTGTAAAGGTTTGATTGGTTTCTCAACCAAATCATCTCTGTACAAAGAAGAGTATGAGTGCAAGCAATTAATGAGAGAGACGGCGGCCTTATCTAGGTTTGGAGAAGAACAGTGAAGAATGTGAGAAAATAAAATAAAATTTTAAAGAAATTGTGAGAAAACTAAAAGAAAAAAATGAAGAAAAGAAAAAAATTTGGTAAAAAAAATATATATATATATATATATATATTTAAAAGATGATGTGGCTTTTTTTGCCATCTCAATGCTGATATGGCCATAAAATTTAAACAAGTCAGCATCTTATTTAATTTTTTAATATTAAGCACGCTAACAATGCAAATTGTTTGCCATGTAGACATTTTTCGTTTGTGACTTAACAGTAGGGACCAATTTGATTGCAACTTGAAAATATTAGGGACCAAATTGACTATGACTCCAAAATGTAAGGACCAAATTAGTATTTTTGCCTTAATTTTTTTTTAGAATTATCCATTGTCCAATTGTTTAATTGTCTTTTAGTGTTCACATTTACTAACTACTGATCGACTAGCTGGTCCATGCCCCAATCCTTACTTCACAAATAACAAATTAAAAACACCTTCAAATTCAGCTACTCTACTCATAAATTCAATTAAAAGTTTTATTTAATTGTAACTTTATTTGCAATAATAAATTGTTAAGGGGATCATGTTCAAGTTTATTTTGTTTAGACTTGAACTTAAAAAAGATTTAGAATTAGGGACTCAAGATGTTCAAATTTTTATTTTGGGGGTAAAAAAAAATTATAAAATTACATGCACAAATTCATTGTAATTATGTGTGTATGTGTGTTTTTTTTTTTTTTTTTTAAATAAAATTGTGTGTTTTTTTTAGATATATGTCAATGTGTAAATCTTAACTTTTTCTTTTGAAAAATATATAAAAATATTATTTAATAAAGCATTAAATACATCTTAATTGCCTTTAGGCATTCGTTAATAAAATCTTTTTTTTTCTTTTTTCTTTTTTCGTTTGACTAGCAATTTTCATTTCATTAACTATCTAAACTTGCGTTACTTATCTGTTAGATAAGGAAATTTATGGGTTATGTTTGACAATGAGTCTTTACCAAGTTACTTTAGCACTCATAATTTCTCAAA
This sequence comes from Quercus glauca, assembly GCA_023736055.1. Lineage (NCBI taxonomy): Eukaryota > Viridiplantae > Streptophyta > Magnoliopsida > Fagales > Fagaceae > Quercus > Quercus glauca. Next base: position 60,804,410 of record CM043322.1, read on the forward strand.
AATTCTCTAACAAAATGTAGGCTGGGTATCTATCTTGTTTGGATGTGACTTTCATGTTTGTCATTTTAAAAATTTTCAGGTTTGGATTATAAATACTAGAAAAACTAAGGTAGCATTTAATTGACAAACCAAGACAAAGGAAAGAAGGATGCTAGGGATGGCGGTCAGTACACTGTTCCCTCATGACCAAAATGCTTTAAGTGTCAAGGCTTCGGTCATATGAAACAAGAGTGCCCTACGTATCTCAAGACCATTGGAAAGAGTAAGGCACTTGCTGCTACCTTGAGCGACACCGAGCTTGAAGATGATTCTGACAATGAGGATGATGGAATCCTAATTGCCTTCATTGCCACTGTAAATCCTACTGAGGGGATTGTTGAAGATGTGGATAAAAAAGAAGACTTGGTGGAGTCAAAATTTGAGAAAATGTATGAAGAAGATGACATCCACATAGCCTATACAAAATTATACAAGGTCTTGGAAAAACATGAGAAGTTGTATAGGTTGGCTACCAACAAGCTCAGTGAAGTGGAGCTTGAACAAGAAGAAATTTCCACAAAATTTGATGGAGCCAATCAGACCATTGGAGCACTGAGATTTGAGAATAATTTCTTGGCTAAGAAGACCAAGAAGCTTGAGGCAGAATTGTTCCAAGTCAGAGCTCAGCTAGAGAGGACTTCAAGTGTGAAGCTTGACGATATGCTTAGTCTTCAGAAACCTACCTCCAATTGAACCGGTTTAGGGTATAATTTCTTTTCTCCTAGTATTGCTTCTACTAGTACTACTGTTTTTGTTTCTCCTACTAATAATGTTGAATCTGAAAACAATTATGTGAAAAATGTGTTAGTTAGTAAGAACATAGACAAGAGTAAATCTATCTTAGGAGCACCCCCTAAGCTTGATAAGAAAGAGATTAAGAACTCTAGGGCTAAGAAGGGAAACACTCAAAGGCCTAAACAAAAGAAGCAGCATCTCTGTCATCACTGTGGAGCAACTGGACATACTCGACCTATTGCTATAAGTTGTTAGCCACTCAACAGAGTAAAAGCATGATCTCATCAAGAAACCATAATCAATTTTCATCCTCTTTTGCTCCTTTTGTAGATCTACTCAAAGCCCTTATGTTCCTTTCGAACTTGAATGGTTTCAATTCTTCCTCCTCACTGCCGGATCAAGGGTTTGCAAAACAGAAAAGTTCTTCCAAAGTGTGGAAGGAAAAAGCTCCAATTGATTTAGTCACCTTTTCTCTCTCTCTCTCCTTCTTGTTTTTGATTTTGCATTACTTGTGTGTTTTTCTTTCTTGTTTTAAGTCAATCTAGTTTATGCTTTGTTTTGTTTAACATGTTTTTATTTGTTTATTTTCAGTTTTGCTTTATTTTATGTTTTCATAAAAATAAAAATTAGAAAAATACAAAAACAGTGTGTGTTCTGTGTACATTGGTACTTGTATACTTTGGATGGCCATTGAAATAAAGTTTTCTAAACTTTGTATCTTTTGTAGCTTAGATGAGCATATCTATGCACAGCTAAGCAAGTGAGCTTTGTAGCTCATGTTTGTGATGAGTAAGATTAAGTAATCTCTTGTACTTAACACTCGTATCACTCTTTTTGATGGGAATGATTAGAAAATCCTAAGAGAAAGGCATAAATAATAATCTCACCATTGTTGCTCGCTAATCATGAAATGACATTTGGATGCTTCGGCATAGCAAAAGTGCAATGTCAAAAGGTTAACATCATTGGGAAATTCTTTTCTCTCTCTTATATACCCGTGCATGGTTTGCTTAAAAGAAAAAATATGCAAAGAAAAATAAAAGCAAAAAGAATCAAAATGCTTTATATATGATTGCAAGCGTGTGTTCTAAGAGACGTGGGAGTTATGAAATGTACCTCGAAGGTGATAGTCCCCATTAAATAGTTATGATTGTGTGTGAGTTAAAGTGATTTTCTCATATTTCAAATTGTCATAACATGTAAACACTTGTGCAATCTTGCGATGTTTTTCACACACAACACGCAATATTCTTTACTACTCTTGATATATGAGCAGGTCCTATGTGATTTAACCGTCACAAAGAATACATGTGTTAATGTATACTCATTAAACTGTCTTGACTTATTTTTGAAATATAAAATTGGTTAGACTTGTTTAGTATGTGTGTGTGTGTGTTTTGGATCTAAATGTTTGACATTTTTCTTGATGAGAGATGTTTTTGAGAGCTTAAAATGTTGTTTGGATCTTTTGTTGAATAGCATGTTTGATTGCATTTATGGCTGTGTTTTTCTCTTCTTTGAAAGAATGTTTTTAAGCAATCTCGACAGCTGCTTGACACCTCTCGACAGCTAGACTATTTACCGAGCTCTTCAACTTCCTTTCTCGATAATTGTTATCACAATCTCGATCCATCAAGATTCTTGAGATTCAATCTCGATAGCTACTCGACAGCTACTCGACAGCTACTCGATTCATCGAGGAAGTTTTTGTATGCTTAATAGATGCTCAATAGCTTCTCGATCCATCGAGCCCTTTTTGCTGTGGATACCTCTCGATAGCTCCTCGATAGCTATTTCTCGCTATTTCAATTCTCGATAGCTCTCGACACCTCTCGATCTATCGAGAAACTGAGTTTTCTATAAAAAGGGTCAACGCGATTCTTTTCTCATTTTCTCCGATTTCTCTCGATAGAAACTCTATCCTCTCTCTCTCTCTCTCTCTCTCTCTCAAACACCTCAAACTAAACCTTTTCACTTACCCCACTTGATCTTCGGCCTAAATCAAGTTTTCTTCATCTGGTATGATCCTTTTTCTCTGTTCTATCATGCATTTCATACTTTCTGACCTAAGTTTTGGTTTTTTTTTGAAAGTTTTTGGGATTTTTCAAGTTTAATGAGGTTTTTGTAAAAATTTTGGGATGGGTTTTTGTTTAAATGATTTTAAATCATCATGCATTGCATCACTAGTGCATTTTAACTACGATTCATGCATTATAGATGTGTGATTATTATGTTGAAATGTATTGGGCTGAGCCCATGATGCTTTTAATGTTACATATCACATGCTCATGCATTTTCATGCATACGTACTTTCATTTCTTTATATTCTTATATTGAACTGTTTGGTGTTTTTTTGTTTGTCCCATTCTCTTTCTCTTTCTTTCGTTAGTTGCTCTATGGCTCCTAAACGAAAATCTACACCGTCCCGAAACCCTCTTCGTTCCGAGCATTTTCTTCTTCTTCCCCCTCTAGTCCTACTCCATCTTACGTCAGCTTCTTTGATGATAAAGCCGTAAGAACTTTTTGGAGAACTTCTCACGACAAGGCATTCATTCGAAACGCCAAGTCGTTCTATCGAATTTTTCTAATACTGACCTTTCCACTATCATCTACAGTAGGAGTTGGGAGTCATTATGTGGCATCCTGGTCACTTGTTCCTCCGTGATCATACAGGATTTTTACTCCTATATGCACGAATTCAATATTTCAATACCTCATTTTGTCACTCATATTCGAGGTACGCACATTGTAGTCACTTCGGATATTGTATTTGAGGTGCTGCATGTTCCTAGGGTAGCGCATCCTAACTACCCTGGCTGCTATCATTAGAGGACTGTGTACAAAGACGAACTCTCGTCTCTTTTCTATGAGACACCTTCTTCTTGGGGTGATCGTCAAAACACCCTTTGCTTAGGCTTTACAAAAAGTATGAGATTCCTTAACATTGTAATGACATTTGGTCTCCATCCATTGTCTCACTATAACTCTATCACAAAGTTTCGCTCTCGATTTTTGTTATCCCTTCTTAAGAGGCTTACCATTGATTTTTCCTCTCACTTCATTCTATCCCTTATAGATGTCTATAGGGATATGACAACCCGTGATAAGCTCATTTTTCCTTTGGCTATCACACGGATTTTTTGCCATTTTCTATCTCCTATCCCGAGTCTCCTCATTTTTCGGTTATATGTGCCATAGACGCTGCTATCGTCAGACGAAGCGAGGCCTAGCTTTAACCGAAGCGGCCACAGACAGAGACAACGACTCCTCTAGCTTCTTCCGCTCCTTCCACATCCGCACCCTCTTCATCAGCGGGTGGTGTGATCGTCGAGGCGGTCATGGCGCAACTGTAGCACATTGATGCTTGCCTTGACACACTCAATGATGAGTTGTGTCAGGTGAACACTCGTGTTGGCCGTATTGCTCGACGGCATGATCGCCTAAGTGGCTTCGTAGAGTCTCCCTCTTCTTCTCTACAGGCATCTAAGGACAAGGACGATGATGGTGACTCCGACGACAATGATAATGATGAGAATGAGGATGCTAGCTCTTCCGGTGACAACATGATGACTGCTTGAGTTACTTACCCTTTGTCATTCATGACAAAAGGGGGAGTAGTTTTGGATATGAGCGTAGTCTTGTACATAGGGGGAGAGTTAGCATAGGAGATTTTTGTTAGGGGGAGTGTTTGTTTTTTTGAGGGATGTAGTGAGGACTTATGTTTTTTTTTTTCTTTTCTTCTTTTATAGATACATTAGTCTTACTTTGTGATAACAAACCTTGTACTTATGATGAATATATATATGATGAGGTTTTTATTACAGTTCTTTCATCTATCTTTACATATGTTGTTTCTTTTCTCTTTTTACGCACATGCTTTTTATATATTGTCTGCAATCTTTTATTTCTGTTTCACACTAAGATGCCTTGATGAGTTTTGTTTAAAGTGTTTCAGAAATACAGGTTGTCATAGTCTTCTTGCCATGAACTCTCTTCTTGCAAAATTTTTCAAGAGTTTGTGTTATGATAGATTTTATTGTATTCAACAAGTGAGTATGAGTTGAGTGATTTATGACTTCTCTCATATGTTCATTTGTTTGTTGTGGTTTTGTCACGGATTGCCAAATGGGGAGATTGTTAAGACATATGTGAATTATGTGAGGAACATATGTCAATATAAAATTGGCTAATCCTTTGACAAAACGCACTTTACTTGTATTTGGGTAGATTTATAATGTGCTTAATGTTTCAAGGAACAAGGTTTCAAGTTCAAGTGTTAAAACCATGCAAGTCTGTCCAAGAAACATGTAAAGAAGTGCTGGATTTTAAAACTTGACAACTAGTATCTATTAAGGTTTAAAAGACTGTTTAACCCCAATACTCGATAGCTGCTCGATAGATAGGGTATCTATCGAGATTTAAGAAAATCATATTTTTTAGTTCTAATTTTCATCCAATCCATGTATAGATGTTTGTACTTTCTTTTCTCACAACTCTAAACATATATAAGGATTGTTTTAAGGGCCGTCATAACTGATGCACCTCAATGCAAAAGTTTTCACAAGCATATTGTGACCCGGAGATATATGCCCTTATTCATCTTTCTATTCAAGAAGCTGCTATGTTTGTACACTATAGGGTTTTGTAACCAAGAAGCTTCATGATTTTCATCGTGTTGATGAACTGAAGTACTTTACAGCCAACATCCTTCTCAAGTTGGTGTGTGAGCCGCATATTAGGATCCGCGCATTGAATTGGTTAGTCATGTACTTTGAGCCATGCATTAAAAGGAGAGATTGTTACTACAGAACAAGTCCAATTAGGTATTGGGGTAAGGATTTAACTATAGGTTGGTATAAGGTACTGGAATTCCTTTACTTGTAATTACTTATTGTGATAATAATGAATTCTCGAAAGTGGTGACCATAAAATCATCAGGTGGGATTTTTGCTGTGTAGGTTTTCCTCATTCGTAAACAAATCACTGTATCAATTTATTTTCCGTTGTATTTTAAATTAGTTGATGATTTGTTTGTGCTACCACACATACTGCATGCTAATTGAATTAATTAATTAACTTGGCTAATTAATTGTTTAATTCATCACAAGGGGTCAACACATTCTTGGCCTATCAATGGGTTTTTCCTCTTTTGGACTATTGACTAAGGCATTGAAATTTTTTAGCTTAAAAAGTCCAAGCTTTCTCATGGACTTTAAAGTGATAAGACACTAAGTACACATTTTTATAAGATAAAGAAGAGAAATTTGGAGTTGGGTTCACTGAGTAATTTGAGTTGGTATGCTAAAGAAACTTTTGTAGAGGTTTGATTGCTTTCTCAACCAAATCATCTTTGTACAAAGAAGAGTATGAGTGCAAGCAATTAATGAGAGAGACGGCGGCCTTATCTGGGTTTGGAGAAGAATAGTGAAGAATGTGAGAAAATAAAATAAAATTTTAAGGAAATTGTGAGAAAACTAAAAGAAAAAAATAAAAATAAATAAAAAATAAATAAAATATTTTTAAAAGATGATGTGGCTTTCTTTTTGCCATCTCAATGCTGATATGTCTATAAAGTTTAAACAAGTTAACATCTTATTTTATTTTTTAATATTAAGCATGCTAACAATGCAAACTATTTGCCATGTAGACATTTTTCATTAGTGACTAAACGGTAGGGACCAATTTGTTTGCAAGTTAAAAATAACAATGACCAAATTGACTGCTATCAAAATGTGAGGACCAAATTGACTATAACTCCAAAATGTAAGAACCAAAATAGTATTTTTGCCTTAATTATTTTTTTAGAATCGTCCATTGTCTAATTGTTTAATTGTCTTTTAGTGTTTACATTTACTAACTACTGATTGACTAGTTGGCCCATGCCCCAATCCTTACTTAACAAATAACAAATTAAAAACATATTCAAATTAAGCTACTCCACCCATAAATTCAATCAAAAGTTTTAATTAATTGTAACTTTATTTGCAATAATAGATTATTAAGGGGATCATATTCAAGTTTATTTCGTTTAGACTTGGACTTAAAAAAGATTTAGAATTACGGACTCAAGATGTTCAAAATTTTCTTTTAGAGGGTCAAAAAAAAAATTATAAAATTACAAGCACAAATTCATTGTAATTATGTGTGTGTGTTTTTTTTACTAAAATTGTGTGCTTTTTTAAATATATGTCAATGTGTAAATCTTAACTTTTTTTTTATTGAAAAATATATAAAAATATTATTTAATAAAGCATTAAATACATCTTAATAGCCTTTAGCCATTCGATAACAAAATCTGTTTTTTTTTTTTTTTTTTTGACTAGCAATATTCATTTCATTAACTATCTAAATTTGCGTTACTTAATTGTTAGATGAGGAAATTTATGGGTTATGTTTGAAAAGGAGTCTTTACGAAGCTACTTTAGTGCTCATAATTTCTCAAAAATTCTCTAACAAAATGCAGGCTGGGTATCTATCTTGTTTAGATGTGACTTTCATGTTTGTCGTTTTAAAAGTTTTCAGTTTTTGATTATAGATGCTAGAAAAACGAAGGTAGCATTTAATTGACGGAGTTGATGTCAGTCAGTCTTAAAAATTACGTATGAGACAACACTTGCAACGTAGTCATGAAGGCTGTGTTGCGTTCCTCTTAGTGACAATGTGAAACCTTGCCTTGACACAATGTGTTGTCTTTTTTGTTTTTTTTTTTTTTGTTTCTTTGATTTTTTTTCCATGACTTGAGGTCATTGAATTCCCTCCCCGGAAAATTTCTATTTTCCTATGTTTTTGCTAATGAAATCAATTCCCGACCCTAGAGGAAAAAACAGAGGAGGAAGAAGAAAGAATGGAAATACAAAAAATTCTTGAATCCATGATTACAATGTAATACTCACAAACATTTAAGAAGTTTCTTACATGATTCTTGACAATAATTGGTTAGTTTATCATGTCTATCAATTTATTAATTCATTTTCCTTTTACAGGGTTATGACTTGTATTGATGCTGAAAATGTTAAATTCTGGTTGTGCTCTTTCGTTTCGTCACAAAATATGATTTTTTTCCCTTGGATTTCATTTGAGTGAGGAAGAAAAGGATGGCAAAAATTATGAAGGAAAAGTTGGGGAACATGATCTGAAAGAAATTAAAATTAATTAGAAACGCATGGTGTTTGAATTTGAATTGTACTAAATTACTAACGGCGGTTGGTTTTGTTTTTGTCAGAGGTGAGAATTCAAATATTAATAGAGATTTTTAAATTTATCTGAAATTTGGTTTCGCAATATATTTTTAGGCGGTGAAATACTTTTTTTCATATAATTCCATTACTGACATCATTTTTATTGCACATTAATCACAACATGTCACTTCAATTAGTTGTAGTTAGTTGTGAATTAGGTGAAGATTCTTGTGATTAATTAACTGAATATATATACTGGTCATTTATTTATTTATTAATTTTTTTATAATCTATTTATTTATTAATTAATTGTTTGAATGATATGTAATACGTTATATGTTCCTGAAGTTACTCTTGTACTGATATAATTCTTTTTTTTATTATATAGGAAAAGCATGGTCAAGTTCTCGTGCACATACGTAAGTGAGACTATATGACAAAGAAATATGACAAGTCCCTATCAAAAAAGAAAAAAAGAAATATGACAAGTCAACAACAATGATCTTGAAACCAGTTCCTCAAAAAAAAAAAAAAAAAAAAAAAAAAAAAAAAAAAAAAAAAATCTTGAAACCAATATCTTATTGGGAAAAAAATTGAGGCAAAGCAATGTTTTGAATCCAGAAAAACTGCAATAATTTTGTTTTTAATAAATACAATATAATTTTATTCTTCATGTGTTTTTTTTTTTAATAAAATATTCATGGAAAAGCACTAGTAAAGATCTCTTGCAATTTAACTTTACAAATCACGCTCACAAGCACCTAATTATTAAAGTAAATATTATCCATTTTATATTCTGAAAAGAAAACATAAGAATTAAAAAAAAATGGGTTCGAGTTTCATCCATTCTCATAATTAGTAATTACTAAATGGGTATAAAGGGTGCACGCATCATCATTCGTAATCCATAAATCATCATGGAAGCAAGGAAGGAAGATAGATTATCCAACTGTCTAAAATAATGCTTAGACAAAATAATTAAAAAAGAAAAAGAAATTTTTTTTTTTTTTTTTTGAGAAACAAGAAAAAGAATTAAGTATCTGTCTGACTGGTTTCGAAAAAGTCTACACGTTATTGCATTACAGTTAAATACTTAAAATGTTCCGACTCATCTATGTTTTGACTCATGCACTTTGTTTTTTTCTTTAAAAGACCAAAACTCACTTTTTATTATATATTATCCAAGTCCTGTTCTACCGTCATGCTTTTGTATCCATGATGTCATTAATGGAATATGGTCCCAGACCCACCAAAGATTCACAGGGCTCAAATCTCAGTTCTTTAATTAAAGTCGCCTAAAGAAAATAAAATTTTGATGGAGACAAAATTCCACGAGGATTTAAAAAAAAAAAAAAAATCAATGTTACAAAGAGGAGAGTGAATTAAACCTTGGATGTTCCATTTGAAATTTTTGGTGGCAAAATTTATAATAATTGTTTTTTATTATCAGAATGACACACTAATTTTAAAAATAATTTTTATCAATTAATCTAATTGAAACTCACAAGTTTGATTTGCTTGGTTTACTATCATTGGCACGCTTAAAGTTGCAAACTTGTGCATGTAATGCAAACACCACTCATTAATAATGATTTTGTAGTCTTAGTGTGGCTATTTGATAAAGATAAAATATATATGTTGTACTTTGAAAAGGATATTGAAACTTTAAGAAGTTATATGTATAAAAAAAAAAAAATTTAAGTTTAGGTACAGTATTTTAAATTAATTCACTATATTAGGTTTTCTTAATTAAATTTTAATAAATGATCGTATTGAGTAATGAAATACAAAAATATTTTCTTTTTTAAAGACAATTATTTTCAATACAAAATGTATATATGAGTTTTTTTTTTTTTTAGAAGGATATATATGAGAATTTAATTTAGGAACTTAATATAATGTACCTAACTTTTGTCCATAAACTAAATAAATTATAAATAAAAATAAATAAATAAATAACCTAAACCAAACACACTTGTAACTCACCTTATATTGACTTTTTTTCCCTTAATAAAAAAAATAAAATAAAATAAAAACTTACATTATATTGATTATTGATGCATTTTTTTTATGGTGCCTATATAAGTTTCTTCTAATGAGTGTATATCGTTTGTAAAATATAATAAATAAATAAATTTTAAAAAATTAAAAAAAATTAAAAAAAAAAAAAAAAAACCAAAACAAAAAGGAGCGTATACCTTAAAAAAAGAGAGACTTAATTTCATTAATTTGCTAGGTCTGATATAAGTTATGTCATTAATTTTAATAATTGGTTTGTGATCATTAAATTAAGTAAATTTCAAAGCATGTAGTTGTCGAAGCAAGTTCCATGTAACTTCTTGGATGCCAAGTAAAATTAAGGAAATGCAGTCAAAACTCAAAAGTGATCATGTGAACAAGAAAAGAGAAACCAGAAAACCCCAACAAGAAAGTAAAAACATTTTCTTACGTTTTCAGTTAGTTGTTAGTAGGCAAGAAATCAAGGGTTGTTTCATTTTCCAAGTAAATGACTAGGAATCTATATGGTCTTAATCAAAATACGTTGTAGCATTTTCATTCATGGAAAATTTTCAAATTTCAACTTTGAATTTGATCACTTTGAATGATGTGATATTAGATATTTGTGGCTGTGTTTTTGTTAATAATACAATCATCATGTTGTCATGAGAGGACTTTCTTCCAAAATCTATATTAGATAAATACATAAGAAAATGAATGAATATTTTTTTTTCCCATTAACTAAAATTCTTAACAAAGATTTTGGAAATCATTAAAAAATTTGGAGCACAAAGGGCAATACTATCCTTGAATTTATTTCATTTATTAATGAAAAATCTTTACAAAGTTTTTTTTGTTTGTTTATTTAGAATGTAAAATAGTGTTCTAATTTTGAGCTTGGAAATGGAATATGAAAATGTTTTCTTTCTTAGGTTTAGACTAATGGGTGCTTGGTTATTAATTACAAGGAAAATGCTTGCAGTTGACTAAATAGAAGGGAAAGACTTGGGAAACTTGACAGACCATACCTTTGAAATAAAAACAGAGCAGAATATATAATGTGTCCAACTTTCATACTTGTGGGCCAACATATGTATCATCAGATTTGAGGCCCACCACCATATCAGCGTGACGCATGCATGTGTCCACTCCGTGTTACACGTTGGATCTACATTCTACACCGCCATGACTCAATTCAAAATGAACAAAACCCATTCTCGTGCAAAAATTCTTGTATGAAACAGTCTTGTGAGGCTTATGCTTTAATGACATGTGGGTTTTGTAAGTCTCAATGATATGTAGGTTTCATATTTTTGGGATCCACATTTGAGACTCACATGTCATTGAAATATAAATTTAATAAAACCGTTTCATGAGATACTTTCTCTTCTGCAGTTTAAGTCAAGTAATAAATTTTTTGTTAGTAGGTACTTTTTTTTTTTTTTTTTTTTTTTGTTGTTTTGGAGAAGGGTTTTTTTTTAGTTGGTAGAAGGGGATTAAGTCTAGATCATCTTTGCTGGAAACACTACAAAATATTAGTTGATGTAGGCTTTTGCCTTAAAGTATAGTATTATAGAGACACGATATATATCATACTTGGCAAAATAGTCAACACTTGATATTTGAGATAATGTTAATTAGGTTTAAAATATTCTAAAACTGATCAACTTAGTCCCTAAACAGTTACTTATTTTTCTCTTCTATTACGGTGATTAAGATCAAATTAGTCAATTTTGAAATGTCTTAAACCTAGTTGGTATTAGCCTAATCCTCTAAGGTGTTGGCTGTATTTTACCCTAATTATTAATCATTCATTAACTCAATTGCAAATTTAAAATTGGGAGCAGTAAAATAATGGGCATCATCACCATCATTTTTGTTATCCAAATTCCAACAAACACAATTTGCTGAGGCATTGTGACTCAAGTAAGGGGGGGGGGGGAGTTAAGAAAAGTTTTTTGGAAAAAGAATTTTTTTGAAGTGCACAAATCACATTTGTTGTTGCGATCATTTGTTTATTAGTTTATGTAGTAAAATTTATAAGAGCTTTAATATTTTCTTAATTTTTTTACAATTTATTGACCTGACAAGTTGTGATTGATAAGAACATAAAACGATGTCATCATTGCCTTTTCTTTTGCCAATAATATTGTATGACTTCAATAAATTGTGAAAAGGTTTGTTAAATAGATTTTGTTGAGTTAAGCTAAAGACAATTTTCCCCCCTAATTTTTTGCTTAAGATAGTAAGTTGTAAATGATATATCATAATTTTCATATAAACCTATTGCTAATATCACTTTTAGTATGCACCAATTATAATATTTTACTTCAATTGTTGAAAATTTGTGTGTCTATGACTGTATATATACATAGGGCAAAGCTTGGATTTAGTGTCTAGTTACACTAGATCCATTACGATGGTAACACATGTTATCATCTTAATAAGTCTAATGCATTGGATGCACTAAACCTAAGCCAAGCCTATATATGAATGACCTAAGGACGACGGTTAAGATACATTTAATATCTTATTAAATAATGTTTTAATATATTTTTTTAAAAATAAAGTAAAACCATACACATCTATATATATATATATATATATAATCAACACGAAGAGAAAATTTAATTAAATTCCAAATTAGATATCAATTGTGGGCTAATTTTGCGCCATGTGTCTACTAAAGTTTTTTAATATTTGTGTTGAGTGAGTTAATGATTGCAAAACACTAAGAGTTCAATATTAATAAAATATACAAATAAAAAATCACTTATATTATCTACTCAACAAAAATAACCACACTTTCTACCTTATTAAAAATTAGAATAGAAATTATTATAAGTAGTATTAAATTTAAGTAAGAATTTTAATAAGTCAATCAATTATGTATATTTTTATGATTCAAAAAAATGTTTTTATTTTTAAATGCATCCATTTGTATGTTACATGCTAGCTTTTATAAAATAAAATAAAAAACATGTATGAGCCAATGAATCAGTAACTTGTATATTTTATTTTTTTGAAAAGTGTATATTACAAATTTATAAGTCATAATTGAGCATATGTTAATCTTTAAAATGTGACTCATGGCACATGTGAACAATACCACACACACACGCACAAAAAAGAAAAAAGTAGTATGAGCTGACACGTGCCATCAAGTAACGGCTAGGATACACGATCCACAGGCTACCTCAACACAACGCTATGCTGACGTTATGCACAAGAATATATTCAAAAAGTCCCTAGAGCACAATACCTTTGCTTTGGCCGCCAACATTTTCCTTTGACCTTCCAAAGCCAAATTGAACCTGTCTCTCTCTCTCTCCCTCTCTCCCTCTCTTCCTATATATAGCATCAAATGCCTTACTTTGATACACACATTTGGAGAAAATTTACATTTTTTTGAAAGTTAACACATAAGAGAAAAAAAAAAATGCATGACCAGAAAGAAAGTTGTAATCTTCTCAAAGAACCTCGTCTTGTGGTGAGGAAATTCTTAGCCAGACCACAACATGAGGGACTTGGGGCCATTGTTAGAAGGAGCATAGGAAGGTAAGAGAGTGATAATTTAATGGTGTTCTTTTCACTTAAAGGAATGAACTTTTGGATGAATTTGAAGTTTTGGATTAATGGGTGTTTTGGTTTTTTTTTTTTGCAGGTTTGAGCTGAAATACTTTGATCCTTTTCTTGTACTTGACGAATTCTCAGGTGGGCTGTCTCTGCTTTCCTCTGTTGCTTCATGAAAACGTGTTGGGTTTCTATACATGTGGTTTCATTTTTCTTAAGAGTTAGTTGTTGAATTTTGCAGCTACTGCTCCAGCTGGATTTCCTGATCATCCACATAGAGGTTTGATTATTGACCTTTAGTCTCGTTGAAAATATTTAAAATCCAACTGTTGAGAATTGGGATAAACATAAGATGATTCTAATTTTTTATTTTTCATTTTTCTTCTTTGCAGGGTTTGAGACAGTGACCTACATGTTGCAGGTATTTTCAATTGGCCATTGCAGCTCATGGCCTTTCTTTTCCTGTGTGTATGCAAACTTTTTGGTCAAGCAAACTAAAAATAATCACTACTTCAATTTACATATATGGTCAATAAAAAAGAAATACATAAACACCCTTAGCATACTTGATATTTGTCTATTATTGTTATAATTAACATGAAAATGTCATATTCCACGTTTAAAATGATTGGGGGACACACAATGGTCATTTTAATAATGAGATAGAGAAAGACAAGATATGCGTGTTTCTAACTACCATACATGTCGATTTATTAATAATTATGTTATTTATTAATCTCAATTTATCCAAGATATTTTCTCAACTAAAAATATTATATATAGTTGATTGGACAATATCTTGAGTTTATAAGTTGAATAGATACCATCCCTCACACCTCGTCATGCGGCAAGTTATGATAAAAGTTGTATAAGTTCTTGCTGTTCTAGCATTTTTTGAAGGGTCATGTTAACAAGTGTCAGAGGGCATTGGTTAACAATTCAATTAAAGAAAGTTTTTATGAGAAAAGAAAAAAAAGCAATTAATATTTTGACAGTTTTTTTCATTTCCCATAAAAGTGACGTCAAAACTTTCTTAAAATAGATTATTAACTAATGCTCTAATGGCACTCGTTAACATTTTCCTTTTTTGAATAGAAATGATATTTTAAGTCAATGACCATTGGATCCAGTGGTATCAACTTTTAAGTTTCGATTGATTCTTAAATACTTCTAGAGTACAAAGAATTGTACTTCCTGCTCTTACATTTATAGTGGACTCTACCATAAGTATGAAAAAAATAAGCATAATTTTTTCGTATTCCAAAAAACCTTAAGAATTTTTTTTCAAGTTTCAACTATTAACTCGTTGTTAATAATGGAATTTCCAAGGTAACATTAATATTTACATTGTTGGCATTTGTCAGCTGTCTTGCATCATATTTTTTTTATTGGTCAGCCAGTCAGACCCAAGGCATGCAGTTCACTATGCTAAAACTGTCCAAGGTTGACATGACCTTTCAGGCACCAGGTGGTTGCCAGGAAAGGTCTTGAAGACAAAATAACCTTACACATTGGCTTAATATGGTCAATAATCTTTTTTTTTTTTTTTTTTTTTTTTTGAGAAGCAATATGGTCAATAATCTAATCACAGTTAATTTCAAGACATTTTTCACATTTGTTAATACACACTTTGATTGAGGTACAGTAAAAATAGTGTTATTGACGATTTCAGTGAAAGCGATGTTGCTTGTGAAAAAGCAAAATTTATTGTTGAAATATGACCTATTGTACTCGCTTTCATTGATTGGGTCCCTATTTGAACTTTTTAGAGGTGAGTTGCAATTACCATAAGTTGAAGGCAATTCAATTGTTTATGTCTTCAGGGATCATTAACACACGAAGATTTTGAGGGGCACAAAGGAACAATAGGAGCCGGTGACTTGCAATGGATGACTGCAGGAAGAGGTATTGTTCACTCAGAAATGCCTGCCGCCCAGGGAACCCAAAAGGGCCTGCAGTTGTGGATCAACCTATCCTCCAAGCATAAAATGTAAGTACACCACTCACTAAAGGTTAGCCTAACCATAGAGATAGATATGAGTATGACATACCATTTTATGTCACTATATGGTTATTCTTTAACCCAGAATATTATGGGACATAGTCCCACACCACCCCCCCCCCCCCCCCCCCCCCCCCCCACCCCCCAAAACAAAAACAAAAAAAACAAAACAGAATATTATGACAGGTCTATCCACTCAATGAAATAGTCGAATAAGTTTCAAACTTTTCTAATGAGAATATGCAACTTTCCTATCCTGATTCCTACTACTACGATGATTCGTCATCATTGAACCTTTTCCAAAGGTGCTTTTGAAATGCACCATAGGGTATGTATGCATACCAGCCAGAAATGGTCAGCCTAAACAACTGCCTTTATAGTCATATCCCATGGTGGATAAGTTAATTTCTGTCATGATACTAGCACCTGCTAGCTTTGAACTTCTAGAAAAATTTGAATAACTCTTGTGGGTTAGTGACACTGATCAAATACTAAAATTTTGAGAGTATTTTGTAAGCCTTTCGAAGGCAAGACTCTGGCATGATTTTGCTAAGAAATTGCAACACAAGTACAATAAGCTAGCAAAATCCAAAACTTCATCTAATTGAGTTGTAATTTTGTTTGATCACAGGATTGAACCAAGGTATCAAGAAATACTGAGCAAGGATGTTGCTGAAGCCATCAAAGATGGGATTAAGGTTAGAGTTATAGCTGGCGAGGCCTTGGGAACTAAATCACCAATCTACACTAGGACCCCAACTATGTATCTGGACTTCACTCTCAAACCAGGAGCTCACCTTCAACAACCAATACCAATATCATGGAATGCCTTTATCTATGTCTTGGAAGGTGAAGGTATCTTTGGCAATACAAAATCTTCACCCACCGCAGCTCACCACCTTCTTCTTCTAGGAACTGGGGATGGCTTGGAGGTATGGAACAAGTCCTCCAAACCTCTCAGATTCATTCTAGTTGGGGGCGAACCATTAGGTGAGCCACTAGTGCAGTTTGGACCCTTTGTGATGAACACACAAGAAGAGATTGACCAAACCATTGATGATTTTGAGAATTACGTTAATGGATTTGAGAAAGCCAGGCATTGGAGATCAGAAAGCAACCTTAGTCTTGATTATTAGGCTATTAGCTGTTGTTTTATTTGGAATTTAATTGTTGATGTCAAAAGTAGGAAATTAATAAAATGTTATTTCTCAAAATTATTTTGTTCATCAAAATTTATGATTTATGAACCACCATTAATATGATGTACTCATTTCCGTAACATCAACTCAATTTGATCGTGCAGTATTTCTTTATTTTTAGCTCTTGTTTTATTTAGAATTGACTTGTTGATTACAAAAGTGGGAAAATAAATTATTTTGATTCTCAAAATTTGTACATCAAAATTTAGGTTTTAGAAAATGAACCAACATTAATTTGATGAACTCATTTTCTTAACATCAACTCAATTAGATCATACACCATGTTTTTGACCTTTTTTTTGGTGTTCTTTGCAAATCTGGAATTACAATTGAAAGCTGACCATAATAATTTGACCCTGAATATCGAAGGAGATCTGGTTTAGCCATCAAGTTAATGGTAATCACTACCGTACATGTCCTCTTTGAATAACTTTCTTTCTTTTTTGATGAATGAATAGCTTTCTTTCTAAAACTTATATACGGATATACCTTTGAGAAGTAATGGATAACCGGTCACGTAATTATTCTCTAAAGTTTTTTTGAGAGTCTATTATTCTCTAAAGTTGGATTATCCAAAAATATTAAATAAATATATTCATTTCTACATAGAAACTCAGCCAACTTCTAGTATACACAAGTACAGGAGGGTCATCGTTTTTTTTTTTTTTTTTTGGTAATAAGGTAAGGAGGAGGGTCTAACTTGTAAACATAGGCACCCTGTTTCTGGAGTAGTTCTAGTACCATATAAAATAATACAATTTTTACCACAATTATCTTACATGTCAAACTATGATTGACAACATGTCAATTTCATATAAACCTATTACCTTTACTCCACTACTCATAATCTACCATGTAGACAGTTATGACATAATCCGTCACGTGGATAGTTATTATAAAAGAAACTTAGTAATTCATGTTTGAAATTGATACAATACTAGGGTCTTAGCAAAATTTAAAAAAAAAAATTAAAAATTAAAAAAAAAATGATACAAGGGTGTTCAGGGCCAATTTTTAACAACCCAAAGTAAATGGGCCCAGCAATAAACAAAGCACACGTCTTTGGTCCACATACAATTAAAGGCCAGATCTTCAACACTAGATGAAATAAGCTTTACTAAATTTCTGAACCTGCAATATTACTCCTCATCTTTTCCCTATGTGGTCCAAGTCCAAATGGTAAACCCATGAGAAATTTTGGGAATTTTGGTTTGTTTTATGAGAGGATATTCTTTTTTTTTTTTTTTTTTAATTTTTAATAATCTATTTTTACACTCGATGAGCAATTTTGAAAATATGCTCGGAGCATTTACAAGAACTATATATATTAGCACATGAATAGTGCATTGTACGTTAGTTAGACACGGGCATCACTTGAGTTTACTATTCCTTCATTCGTGCACTGAACTAGATATGATATGGTTATTTCTCAAAAAAAAAAAAAAAAAAAAAGATATGATATGTGTAAGGACTCAAATTGTATTGGACCCTAAACAATAAAATTTGTAGAGTGTGGGTAGAAGGGCTAAGCACTAGCAAAGCAAGCCATGGATGACGTGAAATTCATAGGAATAATAGCAAAGGAATTTGACTAAGTGTTCTTTAAGATAATCACAATGACTTTGGCTAAGTGTTTGCGAGGATCTTTATAATGATTTTAGCTAAATGTTTGCGAAGCATGTTCATCCTTGGCTCAGTCCGAGAATCTCTTTCCTTAGAATTGACAAACATAAGGGTCGTCCTCAGACTCCCTGAAAACCACTCTATGTCTCTGTTCTCTCCCCCCCCCCCCCCCTCCCTCCTCCTTTTCTATGTTAGAGGTTCTATCTATTATATAGTCTTGTTTAGTTGATCTCCCACGTCCACTTGTCGGTCATCTGAACTTATATCAGAGGGTTTGTCCCATTAGTCACCTCTGCAGGCTTTCTGTTAGTTGGAGTAACCAAGGTTGCACTGTTCACTAGTCACTTCACCATTAATGCGGCCAGAGTGTTACTGGCGTGCATTTAATGAATGAGTGACAGCTTCCATCAATCAACATCGGCCTGTCGAGGACGTGGGCATCCTCGACGAGGTCACCTAGCCACCTGGGCCTCATCCGCTTATCCTTGGGCTCTGCCTCTCCTCGGCGCGGACCTTGGGCCCGATGTGGAATGGGCCGGGGTTGTTAAATATTGGAGGCCCCACAATATGGTTACATGTTCATTTATTTGTCACGTATTTATTTCGTATTGGGTTTAGTGCATAAATCACATTAAACTCAAGTCTTACCAGCCAAATAGAAGCAAACAACTAGACAAAATCATGCAATTGACAATTGCCACCATAATAAATGTTAGCCCACTCACCATTAATATTGATTGTCATGAACTTTTAAAAGACATCAATCCCTTTGAACAAAGTTTCTTTCCAAATGCTAATTCTGTTAAACTAACTTACAAAGGTTAGATAAGGAGTTTCTCTCACAAAGGAGCTTTGTCTTCTTTGGTGTAGTAGAATAGTTTGTCCCTTCTTCAAGAAGGTGTAGTTAGTGTCCTTGGAATAGAAATTATTCTTCGGCTAGTGGTTTCTTTTTTCGGGGTTTGGAAAATAGGAGTGTGAGGTTAATAATTATCACCCAATCAATGGGTGATCTTGCACAAAACTGGAGCCATTTAACACTGTTTGAAAGGGAAGGACTCGACTGCTGCCTTATAGAATGTTAGAAATACTGAATGATTGTATTGTATTTCTCAATCAAAGAATATACATGAGTGCCTTTATATAAGAGGCATATGAGTGCAGTACAAGTAAAAGTGTAGTACAAAAGTGTGCTATACAAGTAATCTATTTGGGCCTAAAGCCCACAACTATACATGTTAACAGCCCCCCTCAAACTCAAGGTGGATGTGAGACCAACTTGAGGTTGTCAACCAAAGTACGAAAACGTCCCTTAGGATGTGACTTGGTGAAGATATCTGCAAGTTGATCTTAGAGGAGACTGAGATTAGATTGAGAGCACCATGGACAAGATGATAACGTATAAAATGACAATCGATCTCAATATGTTTAGTCCGTTCATGGAAGATATCATTGTGAGCAATATGAATGGCACTCTAGTTGTCACAATAAAGAGGAGTAGTAGAGGATGTAGACACACCTAAGCCTTTGAGAAACCATCGTAGTCAAAGGAGCTCAAATGTGGTATCAGCAAGGGCACGATATTCTGCTTCAGTACTAGAGCGGGCCACATATGTTTGTTTCTTACTTTGCTAAGAAATCAGAAAAGAACCAAGAAGAAAACAATAACCAGCGGTGGACCTGCGATCAATGGGATCTCCTACCCAATCAGCATCAGAAAATGCACGGAGAATAAGAGGAGACTGAGCAGAGTAGAAAAGACCATGGAAGAAAGTGCTCTTCAGGTATCGAAGAATGCGCAGAACAACAGCATAGTGAGTCGATCGTGGAGCAGACAGATACTAGCTCACCTGGTGAACAGCATAGGAAATGTCTGGGCGAGTAATAGTGAGATAAACTAGGCTGTCAACCAAGCATCTGTAAAGAGAGGGATTAAACAGTGGTTTCCCCCCTGAAGGAGTTAGATGCACATTAAGCTCAACTGGAGTGTCAACAGTCTTGCTATCAGTGAGTCCAGCTCGAAACAAGAGTTCAAAGCATACTTGGCTTGAGTAATATAAAGTCCATCTGTAAAATGAATGATTTCAAGACCCAAGAAGTAACTGAGATGTCCAAGATCTTTCATCTCAAACTGCTGACTTAGAAAATCCTTGAGTTCTTGAATGCCACTAAGGTCATCACTAGTTATGATCATATCATCCACATATAGGAGAAGTAAAATAGTGCATTTGTCAGTGCAATAAAGAAATAAGGCAGAATCATAATGACTAGCCATGTAACCTAAGCGAGAGATGGTAGAGCTGAATTTGGCAAACCAAGCTCATGGAGCTTGTTTAAGGCCATAAAGTGCTCGTCGAAGGTGACAAACATTGTTTGATTCAACAGAGAGACCAGGAGGAGGTTGCATATAAACTTCTTCACCTAAATCCCCATTAAGGAATGCATTTTTGATATCCATCTGAAAAATGTCCAATTTACTGGCAGCAGCAACAGCTAAGAGGGCACGAACAGATGAGATACGAGCAACCGGAGCAAATGTCTCTTCATAATCAATCCCATACTCTTGTGTAAAGCTTTTTGCAACAAGACGAGCTTTGTAGCGCTCAATGGACCCATCAGAGCGAGTCTTAATCTTGTAGATCCACTTACAACCAACCACAGATTTCCCAGGGGGGAGAGTCACCAAGTCCCAAGTATGGTTTTTAGATAATGCATCAAATTCCTCTTTCATTGCAATCTGCCATAAAGGGTCAATGGAAGTCTCACGATAGGTGTGAGGCTTGTGCAGTATAGCAAGGGCAGTGTAACAATGATAGTCAAGTAAATGTGCAGGAATGGATCTTACCCGAGATGAGTGACGAGGTGAAGGTGGAATGTCTTGTGCACGATCTTCAGGCGGAGCAGGAGCAGGGGACCTAAGCTTAAGGTTGGGTAGTTCGTCTTCGACCTGTTCATCTTCGACCTGTTCATTAAAGGGTGAACTAGGAAAGGGATCAGTGATATTTGGTGATTGGACAGAGACAAAGAAGTTTACAAGAGAATCTGAAGTAACTATAGGAGGATCAGGAGCAACTATAAAATGAATATGTGCCTCATCTGGAAAAAGATTTAAGACAGAGGAAGAAGATAGGGAGGCACGGAAGTGAGAGAGCTCGACAAAGAGGCGATGTTCCCAAAAGACAACATTGCGGGAGATACGAAGACGATGAGAGACAGGATCATAAGACCGATACCCTTTTTGAGTTTCGCCATAGCCAAGAAAACAACAAAGTCTTGACCGAGGCTCAAGTTTGATATGCTCATGTGGCTGAAGAAGAACGAAACAAGCAGAACCAAAGGAACGAAGGTGGTGATAATCTGGAGGTGACCCAAAAAGGCGTTCATATGGAGTTTGATTTTGGATGACAGGACTTGGAATGCAATTAATAGCATAAACAGCATGAAGAGCAGCTTCGCCCAAAAAAGGAGCAGGAACTTTGGCAGAGAGAAGGAGAGCACAAACAGTGTCAAGGATATGACGAAGTTTTTGTTCGGCTTTACCATTTTGCTGAGA
Organism: Quercus glauca; assembly: GCA_023736055.1. Classification (NCBI taxonomy): domain Eukaryota; kingdom Viridiplantae; phylum Streptophyta; class Magnoliopsida; order Fagales; family Fagaceae; genus Quercus; species Quercus glauca. The sequence continues at coordinate 60,826,307 of CM043322.1, forward strand.
TGTACTTGGACAAGTTAGTTGATGAACAGTGACATAGGAATGCAAAACAGCTTGGAAAGCATATTGAGTGTACTCAAGAGCATTATCAGATCGAAAAATTTTGATGCGTTTGGAAAACTGAGTTTCAACCATTTTTGCAAAATTAGAATATACTTATAATAATTCAGAACGATGTTTCATATTAAAAATCCAGTTATAGCGAGAGTGATCATCAACAAAGACAACAAAATATCGAGATCTACCAATACTAGAGACAGAGGAAGGCCCCCAAACATCAGAATGAATAAGGTCAAAAATATCAGTGGATATTGATTCACTAGTATTGAAAGGCAAAGCTGGTTGTTTTCCTAACTGACATGAAACACAATCAAAATTTTCTGTAGACACTAAACCTAACAAACCTCTAGAAGCCAATTGTTATACCTGAGAGGAAGATGCATGACCAAGTCGAGCATGCCAAAGTTCAAGGGAAGGAATTGAAGAAACTGTAGCAGTGGCAGTAATAGAAACATGAGCAACAAGTGGAAGACGAAGGTTGTCCACGGGAAACATACGCCTAACTCTGGAACCGGTCCCAAGCTCCTGTCCCATCCTTGGATCCTGCACGATGCACCCATAATAATCAAAGATAATGCGATAACCCAACTCAGCTAATTGTCCCACCGAAAACAAATTATAAGAAAGGTCAGGAACATTAAAGACTCTAGGAACCGAGAGGTTGGAGGTCGAGACTGAACCTATATTATGACCAGACATTGTGGAACCATTTGCTGTGCGAATATTAAGAGGGTGCAGTGCAGGTTTAAGGTCAGAAAATAAGGATGAGTGAGGTGTCATGTGATTGCAACAAGCAGAATCCATAAGTCAAGAGGTAGGAGACATACCAGATAAAGCTGAGAGAGAAGAGCAATAAGATGCATTACCAACCATACGAATGACATTGGCGATGATATTTATAAGGTCATCTCTGGAAATAGAGAAAGTGGATCCAGAAGACTGAGACTGTGCAGAGACAGAAGCAATGTGTTGGACACTCTCAGTGTTAGCAACTGTAGCAGCAGAAGTGGAAATAACTGATTTGTTGCATTGATAGCAAGTCTCAATATTATGGCCAAAACGTTTGCAAAAATTACAAAACCGTTTGTTGGATTATCGGCGACGATTGTTACAAAAGGAAGCAAACTTGTCTTTATTCTTCATTTATAAGCAAAATATGCAAAAATGGACTGCAAAAATGAAATCTATGCAAAAAACTGAGTAAGAAGCACCTGAACTCCAAAAAAGTCAACTCTAGCAAAAAGTCAACGGTCAACCTCCGTCAAAGTCAACGGATGACATCAGCAGGCTGACTGGGCGATGACGTCAGTAGAAGAGAAGATGAAGATGACGTCAGGATGATGTCAGCAGCAACCTGGACGATGATGTCAGCAAATGACGTCACCTAGGGCTGACGTCAGTAGGTGAGATCTAGCGCGTGAAGAACACTTCTGGCGCGTGGCGGCGCGTGATGACCTTTGAGGGCGCGTGGAGGCACGTGGACCGTGTGAGCTAGGGTGCAGAATCTTTTGGTGGCGTGTGAGAGCGCGTGCGAGCTCCAATGATGATGAGGTTTCCACGATTGAGTAGATCGGTGTAAGACGATCTCTGTGGTACCTTCACCAACATAATCGGAGCAATATTGCAGCGGTGATGCAATAGGTAGTGGTCTTTGTGGCGTGAAACTCCTCAACAACGGCGGCTGCAGGTCCGGAACCCAAAGACGACGGCTGGAAGACGTCGAAGGTTCAATGGCGAAAGACTGTGGCGGCTGCTATGATGGCAGAAGCGATGTTGAAAAATGGAGTCACACCAATAAAGACAAGACTGCTAAGAAAAGGTCAGAGCAGTGGCTCTGATACCATGTTAGAAATACTGAATGATTGTATTGTATTTCTCAATCAAAGAATATACATGAGTGCCTTTATATATAAGGCCTATGAGTGCAGTACAAGTAAAAGTGTAGTACAAGAGTGTGCTATACAAGTAATCTATATGGGCCTAAAGCCCACAACTATACATGTTAACATAGAAGAAGATAGCTCTATTGATTTTTGTATTGCAACCAAGTTCCTTACAAAGAGAGCTTTGAATGTTGACATGATAGCAAGAATGTTTACTCCCTTATGGAAAGCACGTAATGGCTTCAAAATTTAGAATCTCAGAGATCACAAAATGATTTTTACTTTTGATTATAAGGCGGATGTAGACAGAATTCTTCTAAGTGAACCGTGGAGCTTTGATAAACACCTTGTGGGGATGCAGCATTATGAAAAAGAGATCCCTGCGTAGGAACTCAAGTTTGATAGAGTAAGTTTTTGGATCCAACTTCATGGCATCCCACTTTGCTATATGACAATGGACGCGGCAAAGAAGATTAGTGCAATCATTGGAGAGGTTTCTCGGCCCACTAATTCTAAGGAGGCAGACAGTGGCAATTTTTTACAAGTCAGGGTATCCATTGATTTATCACTCCCATTATGCCAAGGATGTCTAGTTTTATTAAAGAATGCAAAGCAAACATGGATAAGTTTCAGATACGAGAGACTCCCTAATTTGTGCTATTGGTGCAATTGCTTAACGCACGATGATAAGGATTGTCAGATGTGGATTGAAAGTGAAGGGACACTCCAACCTAATCAAAGGCAGTTTGGTCCTAGTATCCGTGCTCCTGCATTCATTCTATTGAGGAAAATTGTGATTACAGTCCTGGGTTTCTACTCGGCAAAGAAAAAGGTAGCTAGTAGCACTTCTATAGAGTGCGATTCCTCAGGCCAAGTTTCGGTGGACCCCACAATGAACCCTTTTAATCCGATGGCCTCCAATTAGCAGAATAGCAACGAGACAGACAACCCATCGAACTCAGACACTTTTATGCAAAAATGTAATGCATGCTCTAGCGTTACTCCTCTTACTCATACGTTACATGATAAGCATCCCTCAGATAATGGCGTGTTTAATGGGATTACTACCCACTCAATTGGTTCTAATAAGGCAATAAATGATTTCAACGCATAATTAAAGGATATTGATAGGGAGTTATCCAAATTTAACTCCGATGAGTCCTCCCATTCAATGCCAATCGTGAATGAATCTCCCTTTGTATGAATCCAAGACCAGATAAATGAAACTCAAGTAGCCAACGTTAATTAGGCACGTGCATCCCATGAGCCAACTAGGGTTTCCCCAAGCCCTAAGCCACTTCGTGTCTTACCAACTTGGAGCCGCCAAGCAAGACTTGTCTCCATAAACAACACTCACTTTGAACTATCCTCAGGGCAGAAACAAGTTGCTGCCACTTTTGAAGATCATTTAGAATTACCATCTAAATGTTGCTAGGTTTTTCAGGATGATAATTGAGCTTTTTTTGAATTGGTGGAGGCTGATCATCAACTCCACCAGGAACAATGAGTTGTCTAACATGGAACTGTTATGAGCTTAAGAACCTACGTACAGGGAGAGAGCTTGTAGACATTATACGGGCAAAAGATCCCTCTATTGTTTTTTTAGCCGAAACTTTGACAGATGATGCAAGGCTAGAACTAGTCCAAAGAAATATTAATTTTGACCATAGATAGGTGGTACCAACACAAGGCAGAGAAGGAGGTTTGGTTTTGTTTTGGAAGTCAACAATAAATTTGGAGGTTAAAGGTTCACATCGGTATTACATTGATGCTACAATAGATAAGGGTACGGAAAATGAATGGTGGTTGACGTGGTTTTAAGGCAAACCAGAGATAAGTAAAGGAGGGAAGCTTGGGAAATTCTCAAGCAACTTAATTCTCGCCAAGGAGTTCTGTGGCTGTGTGTTGGTGATTTCAATGAGATCACAAAACAAGATGAGAAATTGGGTGGGGCCTTTTGACCACATAATCAGATGCAATTATTTTGCGATGTTATCGATGAATGTAATTTCATGGATTTAGGGTATGTGGGGCTGAAATTCACATAGAGCAAGCGCTATGAAAGTGGTCATTCAATTTGGGAGAGGCTGGATAGAGGGTTAGCTACAAACAGTTGGTTTTTAAAATTCCCTAGCTCTCATGTTTTTCATTTACAAGGCGATTCTTCGGACCACAAACCATTTTTGATTGTCTTTGCTCATCTAGACCTGCCTCAATGAAAAAAACCCTTCTGGTTTGAAGAGATGTGGTTGTCTAACTCAAGTTATGAAGAAACAGTTCAGGCAGCATGGTATCACACAAGTGGTTCGGATTCGAGCAATGAAATCCTAAAAAAAGTTAAAAAGTGTGGGACTGATCTTAGTTGGTGGAACCACAATGTTTTTGGCAGTCTTCGACAATAATTGATTCGGAAAAAGGAAATGTTGCTTAGGGCCGAAAATGAGGCCATGATCCTTAGAGATAATTCAAGGGTCTGGGACTTAAAATCTAAGATTAATGTTCTTTTGGATAAGGAAGCAAGGATGTGGGCACAACGATCAAGACTTCTTTATAAAAATATTAAGCATTTTCATAGCCGTGCTACAAAGAGGTATAGGAAAAATCAAATTGTGGGGATCAGAGATGAGCTGGAATCATGGAGAGTTAATCCTGATGAAGTTTCAACAATTATAATAGATTACTACCAACAACTATTCACATATGCCAGAATAGATCCATCAAGCAGTGTTCTAACCCATGTTCCTATAGTGATTACTGAAGAGAAGAACTCTTTTGGATGTCATGAGTTCAAGGAAGAAGAGGTATTATCAACTTTGAAACAAATGGCTCCATCGAAAGCCCCTAGTCCGGATGGGATGCCCCTGCTTTTTTTCCAACACTTTTGGAGCAATGTGGATAAGGATGTTACCTCCTAGGTTTTGTCATGGCTGAATTCAAGTACCCTACCCCATCCCTTAAACCACACTTTTGTTACACTCATTTCCATAACATCAACTCAACTAGCTTGTAACCCCATTCATATGTGTGGATACACTTAAAAATATACTATAAAATGCATAATATAATTCTTATATATATAATTTAAATACTATTAATAGCCATTTTTATATTTTGTTAACTCTTTAAAAAAATTTGTGAGGATATTATTAAGTATAAAATGTAAATTGTCCATTTAAAAAAAAAATTTATTGTGAAGCACTTTTTTTTTTTTTTTTTACGATTCATTTATTCTAAATTCTTTGGTTTTTGTACTTAATAACTCACTTGGATGAATATTTATGATGTGGTTCCACATTTGATTCTAAAATTAAAAAATAAAACTCTTTGAAAATAAATAATTTAGGACACATGGCGCAAAATTGGAACTCTAATTTGGAATTCTAATTTGAGTTTTTCTCAGCTTCACCAATTATTATATATACAATAAAATGAATAATATAATTCCTATATATATATATATATATATAATTGAGATACTATTGATAATCATTTTTATATTTTGTTACCTCTTTAAAAAATTTTGTAAAGATATTATTAGGTATAAAATGTAAAATTTTCATATTTTATTATTATTATTGTGAATCACTTTTTTTTTTTTATGATTTATTTATTCTAGATTATTTGGTTTTTGTACTTAATAAAATTAGGTATTGTTCACATAAAATAATCTGCGAGCGCACAAAATCGTAACAAGTAGTAAAGTGTTTTTAGAAAACGAATGTCGAACCCACAGGGATTAACTATGTTATTGAATACACAAATTCATTAAATTAATTACTATTTGGAAAATCGAAAATAAATGGAACGTTCTATTATCTGAATTAAATTAAACTATTTAATAAAAATAAATCTACGAATGAAAAAAAATTAACAAAGCGTAAAAATCTAAAAGTATAAAAATATGATAAGAATGGATCTAGAGCAGTTGATTTCACCTAACAAATCCCACACAATTTATTTTTCCTAATTATTAAATTCTAATAATCTCCCGTTGATGATTAAAAATTCCTTAGGTATTCAATATCTTCTCTCGAATAATATCAAAAATATCTTCAACTAACAATTCCAGATCTCTATTTGAATTTAATTAATTGGAGACTCATTACGTACTTTGAATTTTTTGAAAAATCACACTAATCGCAGTAAAGCTTCTCTACTTTCACTCAACTAATGGTGTTTAAATCTAGAACTAAAATAACAAATCACCTCTCGGTCTCATTGTAAATCAATTGATCAAACAATAATTCGTAAATAAAAATGGTAAGCATTAAGAATAAGAATTAAACACTCAATCATGGAAATACTAAAAATAAAATAACTCAGAAAATAAATTATGTGTTCATTGCTAGACTACATCACTGCTCTAGAAAATAAAATTTAGTTCATAAAATTGAAAAGAAAACAAATAAAACTTATGTCTTTCATCTGAACTAATTGATCAACATAAAGCTCTCGCCTTTGTCCTCGTATCCTCCTCTTCAGAAAGACTCCCAAAAGCAATTTCTTCTATGCGGCGCCCCTTCTCAGGTTTCTAATCTCTCCATTTATAAGAACCGTCCAGATTTCCCCAGCCGAATGAAAGTCCTTTTATTGTGCCCTTTTGGTTTCATGTGCTTTTGTGGGCCAGGCCTAATCTTGCTAATGGTCATACGGCTATTGTTGGGCCACGTATGAAATAAATGTGCTGCTGAATAAAGGAGTCAAACATCAAGGAATCTCCCAAGTTGAAGTGCAAATTGTGGCCCATTGAAATAAAGCACTCTTCAAGTCAACCGATTTACATCCACAAGCGACCTTGGGCTAAGATCTTAAGAAACTGAAGAGAGAGAGAGGTTAAAGACCCTAAAAAATCAGCAACAAGTCTTTCATGGAATGACCCACACACAAGGATTGCTTCGGCTTCACTGTCTCCTCTGTTTCAGTCTTCGCAGCTGCTGGGTTTTCTTTCAGATGGAGAGCTTCGGCTGGGCATTGGCACTCTTCAGATATAAACTTGCACCATTTCTTTTAGTTTGAAAGTTTAAGATGTAGATTAATTTGAAATCTTCTCATTCCTTCAAAGCACAAATTAATAGATAAATAAAAATAAAAATCAAATCAAATCAAAAGAAATAAAAGAAAATTAACAATTTTAATAAATAAAAGGATAATAAAAATCATGTAAAAATTACACTTATCAGGTATAGCAACAAATTGAATGGAATTAAAGCAATTGAATTGTCTAGATGAAAACATCGTAAAGCTAAAGTTGTTTTCAATTTTGGTAACTCAAAACTCAAAAACTTAGCCAAACAAACTTTCTTGGAGTGGGGCTCACAGATTTTGAATTTTGAGGGATGGAAACTAAGTTTTGAGTGGTGAAAATTGATAAACCAAACATGGCCCAATATCCATTGACCAAAATCAATTTCCATTTTCAACTGTAGGTTATTTTGAATAATTTTTTGTTGGAGGCTAATCACCCTTTAAAATAATTCCTTGGAATCACGACCCCATCAAAGAAGCCACTCTTTTACTATTTCTATTTTTCTATTATTTTAGCCCCCATGGGAAGGAGTATCAAGATCTTTGATAAGGTAGGGGGAACTGGGAAGCAAAGTAGTTTGTGCTCTAATACTTTCCTGTTACTTTTTTTCCTGTTTTATTCCATTTGTCAGTCTTCAATACTTTTCTGTTTGCTACTCGTCATTCTCAATCCAATAAGATTCGTGGTTTTTTCCTTTTCTTCTTTTTTAAGCTCTCCCCACTTTCGTTATTTCTCTTTGCCCATTTGGTTTTTTATTTACTTTCTAAATTTCTATTTTATAATTTTCATAAATGATCTATTATATTCTCACTTTTTTTACAAAATGCATTATTTATTTATTTTACTGCAATTATTAACAGGATTATGCCATTATGATTCGGTGTAAATGAAAGATATTCATTCATACTTCAATACTTCTGTAATCTAAATTGATATAGTTTTTTTTTTTTTTTTTTTTTTAACGTAATTTGAGCATTCTTTTTTTAAAAAATTCAAAATAAAAAATGTCCAAAATTTAGGTCAAAATCAAGGACATATTAAAAAAACTCGTGTTCACCCTTTTTAAAAAAATGCAATTATTTATTTATTTTACAGTAATTATTAACAGGGTTATGCCATTATGTTTCGGTGTAAATAAAAGATATTCTTCCATTCTTCAATACTACTGGTATCTAAATTGATATAGTTTTTTTTTTTTTTTTTTACTGTAATTTGAGCATTCTTCTTAAAAAAAATTCCAAATAAAAAATGTCCAAAATTTAGATCAAAATCAAGGACATGTTAAAAAACTCATGTTAACGTGATGATTACTCAACGTGTATAAGTACTTAAGAGGTACCAAGAAAAAAGAGTCCGGATTTAAATTTTCAATAGAAACTTTACACACATAAATAAAATAAACAAATAAACTTAGTGTGCATCACGAGACCAATCAAAGTCTCCTTCTCATCTCCCGTGCAAAAAAAAAAAAAAAAAAAAAAAAAGTGAATATAACTTTACCATCTCTTATAATTTGTACCTTCCCCAACTCTCCAACCCTGCCAACCAAAGTCCAAAAACACAAACACGCATAAAACCCCCCCAAAAATAATCCACAAAAAAGAAAAAAAAGAAAAAAAAATGTTGAGCAAGAGAAACGTATTGCTTCTGAAGATCGTCCTATTCCTCTTCGCCTTAAACTTCCTCACTCTCTTCCTCTACTTCACTTCCCACTCCAAACAATCACCTCTTCCCTCTTCCCAAACTCTCCCCAATTCCCACTCTAACCACCTTTTCAACGGTCACAACGACCGTTTTCTCAAACCCTGGCCAATCCTCCCTTCTTACCTCCCCTGGTCCCACGGCTCCCCTCCGCCGTCGCGCTCCTGCGAGGCCTATTTCGGCAATGGCTTTTCCGACCGCCAGGATCTCCTCACCCCGGGGAATATCGGCGCCGATGGGTGGTTCAGGTGCTTCCACAGCGACACGCTTCGGAGCTCCGTCTGCGAGGGCGGGCGGATCCGGATGGATCCGGGTCGGGTCAGGATGTCGAAGGGGGGCGAGAAGTTGGAGGACGTGATTGGGAGGAAGGAGGAGGAGGAATTGCCGAAGTTTGAAGACGGCGCGTTTGAGGTCGACGGTGGGCCCGGGTTGCGTGGCGTGCCGCGTAGGCTCGCCGGCGATGAGTTCCTTGATCGGTACGTGCCTCGTAATGGGATTGCAACGCACACCATGAGAGGTCTACTCGAGTCCGCCCAGGTCGTCGGGTCGACCCATTTCGACTGCCCAGAGGTTTGTTATTTAATAATTTATTTTAAATTAATTATGGATCATTCGTGTTAGATTTTAATTTAATTAGCAAATTTTAGTTGCCTAATCTGTTTAATTAATCTTGTGTTCTAGTTGTGGATTTTGAATTTTTTATTTTTTTAAATAATTAGTAATAGCAAGTGCAACTTGATTGTTAAAAAATTATGAATTTAATCACTTAATTATAATTTGAACACTAGTGTGGGCCTAAACTCTCCATTAATAAGCGGAGCGAAACACGTGGGATTTTTAACCATTTAAATGGAGGTGAAGTGGAGATGGAGATCAAATTCAGAAACTCCTGCTTTGAAACCACGATAAAGTACTGGTCGCTGTTTAAGCTGTTGGAAAATGGTGAATTTAATTGCTTAACTATAATTCTAACAAATATCCATATTGAGTGCTGATGCTGGGAATAGGAAATAACAGTAAGATCTAGATGATCGTCTTGCAAGAGAGCTCAAGGCCTATTTGACAGTAAAGGCATGTTGATACTTCAAATTAACTTGAATCCGTCCTATACCAATACCAACCTCTGTCAGCCTTGTACCCATAAAGAACAAGATTGTGGGAACGTTCTCCTTTGCTTTAAATAAAGGAGATCTCTAACAATCCGAAGGTTGTTCCCAAGCACCTGGACAGTCTAACAAATAATGATAACATTATAATCAACAACCGGGGGAGAAGAGGGGGGGGGGGGGGGGGTAAGAAAAGAAGTTTTTGGTGACAGAAGTATGCAGCGGGAATCAAAGGAAACAGTTTAACATGAAGATGAAGGCGGTTATGAAAGCAGTTATGAAGACAAGATACAGTTATGACTACAGGGTTGTGTCATGATAAGAACATGATACAATCACATCAAGGTTATTAAGATCCTCTAGAGTTATTAGGTTAACTCTACTGTAAAATTCCTAAAATCGTATTCTCTTCTTTTGGAATGATTGGATAAGAAAGTATATGGACACAACTTTTGTGCCACAACTCTTGCCGCAGCCCTGAGATGTGTCATGTGTGACTATAAATGATGGAGAAAAAGTGCTGAGTCTATGTGAAAGTGATGGTTCATCAATCATAGTTGCACATATCATCAAGTTTTGGCAAACATTGTGGCAAAGTATGTGGTTGTAGAAGAACTGTTAGATCTTACCATATCACCAAAATTTGTTGGGGTCTGGTGTTGAAACTTGAAACTGTTGGATTCAATGCAGCTATTCTTTAAAGAAAATTAATGATTGATTTTTTTCCCCTGATTAATTGTGGTTGATTTAATGCATTATGGAATGAAGAATCAGTCTTACAAAAACATGGAAGTTAAAAGACTCGGATTAACTATGCCATAAAAACTAGGGATGATATAATGCATATAACATAAATGAAACAAATTCAGCTGGACTAGAATTATGGTTTTTTGTGTTGTTGTTATCATTATCATTATCATCACGTATCAAAAAAAAAAAAAAAAAAAATCATCATCATCACTATTACTATCTCAATTTTTCTGTGTGTTTCTAAATGAAAGGCTTTACTTGCAGTGGGTTGAGGAGCCGACGCTGCTGGTGACACGCTTTGAGTATGCAAACCTTTTCCACACTATTACCGATTGGTACAGTGCATATGTATCTTCAAGAGTTACTGGATTGCCTAATCGACCTAATGTGGTTTTTGTGGATGGCCATTGTATGGTATGTAGGCTCTGCATTTTGTTTATAGGAGACTGGTTTCATGCTTGTTGTTTAAGTGCATGTGATAATATTAATATGATTACTTGGTTCTACTGCTGTCATTTTGTGACTTGTTGAGTAAGCAATGTGGTGGATAATAATGAGAAGCAAAACCGGAGCTTAAGTTTTTGTGTTGTGAAAATAGGACCAGGGGGGGACTTTAGGAGAAGCAATGATAAAGGTTCTGGACCAATAAGAGGGGTATAGAGTTTACCTCATTGATTTTTTTATGTAGAAACCTTTTATGGGATGGTAGTTTTTGTAAGATATTAACCTAGTGTGAAAATCCTCTAATCCTATGAAGACATATAGGGTTCAAATCCCCCCTTTCCAACTATTTAATTATAAAAATACTAAATAATAGAAACCAATCCTATCCTAAAACATAGGAATCAATCTAAATACAAGCAAATAACAATACTAATCTGAATCAATCAGATAAAGATCAATCACTAAGCCTAAATTTAAATACTTCTAATTCAAATAACAATATATTCAGCACATCATTCCGGGTCATAACATTTGAATCTCATTTTGCATGTGCTCTTCTATCTGTTTCTGTGTATTTGTTCCCGAGTTTCTTCTGCTTATCTTTCTGCTAATGAAATAGACTACTAGCTAATGTTTAGTTATCTTAGTAACACTTTCTATTCCTTTGGTGGAAATTTTTCAGGCACCCATGGAAGAAACATGGAAGGCATTGTTTTCTGGCATTCGATATGCTAAAAACTTCAGTGGTCCAGTTTGTTTTCGTCATGCTATTCTCTCACCTTTGGGTTATGAGACTGCACTATTTAAGGGACTTTCTGAAGAAATAAATTGTAATGGAGCATCTGCACAGGATCTGTGGCAAAACCCTGATGACCAGAAAACTGCTCGATTATCTGAATTTGGGGAAATGATTAGAGCTTCTTTTGGGTTTCATTTAAATAAACACCGTGTTGAAAAGCCAGTTTCAGGCTATAATGTCCTCTTTGTTCGGCGTGAAGATTATTTAGCTCATCCTCGTCATGGTGGTAAAGTTGAATCGAGGCTTAGCAATGAACAAGAAGTGTTTGATTCGTTAAATAACTGGGCATCTAATCATCATGTGTGCAAAGTAAACCTTGTCAATGGATTGTTTGCACACATGTCCATGAAGGAGCAAGTACGAGCTATTCAAGATGCTTCAGTTATTATTGGTGCTCATGGTGCAGGTCTAACTCACATCGTATCTGCATTGCCAAAAACTGTCATCCTGGAGATTATTAGTAGTTACTACAGACGGCCGCATTTTGCCTTGATAGCCCGGTGGAAAGGGTTGGAATATCATGCAATTAATCTTGATGGATCATATGCCAATCCAAAAATTGTTATTGACAATCTTAGCAGCATAATGAGGAGCCTGGGATGCTGAAAAGTTTGGTTTTGGCTGAATTTGATTCATCTTGTTGCCTGGAAGTAGAAGTGATAAGGAATATTGTCTGCATCCAGTGTCAGTTCATATACCGTCATTCGTCTTTTCCACAGAATGAGCATGACTTGCTTGTGCCACTGTTAGAAGATTACGGTAGGAATCTTATAGTGATGAGATAGATACTGGAAGTTACCTTCGAATGTTAGATGTGGTTTGTAGTCGACGCAAAAGGGGCCTCTTCAGACATCTTTTGAGAAGATAAGATGGTTTGGCCTCAATTTGTAAAGCCCATGGGTGGTTTTTTTCTCCCCTGCAGTTTAGTGGACCATTATCATTGAGAGGTAGATGGATTATACTCTGCAGGTCTTGTATGTTATTGACATATTGTGACACCCATAATTCTTGTTTGGTCAATTTAACCAAACCTTTCGGAAAGTGGCTAGTAGGTGTCATAACTATTTGCTTGTATACTGATTCATTGTTACTGACAAGGTCTTTTTCTGCGATAAATTAATGCAGTAACCAATTTTATTTGGAATTCTTTGAAACATAAATAATGATTTCTTGCTGTGATGTCTTTAGCATGATGTATCCTTGTGTACTTATAATATATATGATACTGTGAACGGTCTTTTTCTTTTAATTTTTAAGTAGAATATACTGAACTAGTCAATAAATATAATACCCACAACTCTCCAATTTTATTGTTTTTTTCTCTCTTTAGGCCTTATGTCCAGTAATGGATTGGCTCACAATTGGGTCTACTTTTGTAAGATTTGTGGGCTCAAGTCTGTCAACTCTATTTCTTTCTTCAGCTCTTAGTAGATGTAGATACTGTTGCTCTAAGTCACCCATTCTGTTCAATAATTTTTTTCCCCATTTACCAAAATAAATCAGTTTTCTATTCATAGCAAATCATAGAAACCATCCTTCATGTCAATTGAGATCCCTATACAAATCATGTTGTCCTGTTTGGTAGGCGATCACTGGCAACCCATTTTCTTTGCCTTACGCCTTGCAACAATTTTTTTTTTTTTTTTAAATGGTGTGCGTGTGGTAATAATGTGATTAACATCTCTCATGTTAATTTCACTGTTGTCACATGCGTAAATGAAAATACTGGTGGGCTATTGTGATTGAGTCAACATCTATTTATTTATTTTCGCTGAATCGATGGAATCGACACCTTGTATTCTCTAGCTAAATATCACAAATTTCATTTCATTGTGTCTTCACTTATAAGTAGCACCAAAATGATTGCATAAACTGGTTGAGGCATGCTGATCTATTAAGATCAAGAATCATGATTGAAAGGTTAATGCAGACATGTTGATAATGCATATATTCATTTGGAATTGATTTGAACCTCAAATGCCCAAAAATAAAAAAGACAATTAAAAGATCTGCTTCTTACATTAGAACTAGTTAATAAAACAATGAAATTGGTTTTGTCATTTGCACAGTTCGAGGTACATAAAATTAAAATGCCATATAGCCTCTACGCAATAGCAAAGAAGTATGCATTAATCATTATACTATATGTCTAGCTTGAACCATCTGTAGCATGGCTTATCATGATTCAGAAAAGGAGGATGATTCATAGTCTCATTTCCCAGGTCGTACATTCCAAATTCCTTTGAAGGGCTGCGTCCATTACATAAATCATCTGTGAAATAAATGCAGTTCTTTTTGTATACTGTAGATTCATCAGCTTGTACGCACACAGAATCATTACAAGTCAAGAAAATTGCTTGATCACCCAAGCTTTTAATCTTCTCCCATTTCATCATCTTCCAATGCAATTTATAAACCTGAAACTTCAAAGTAAAAGTGCCCAAATTTCCCAACACTCTACAAACCATCCACAAATTCCCGCATAATGATTCCGCTAGATAATTAAATGCAAAATAAAATGACCTATTCGACTTGGTAGGAATGCTTTTGACATGGCATTTAGGACTGAATTTAACTTGTAACAAGTATGGAACTTCAGGGTAAGGGGGGTTTCCCTTCATTTGAAGTACATGGAATTCATCTTTGTAGCATATGATATCATTAATCCAGTCTTCAAAATTCTTCAAAAATGTCCACCTCTTATCTCCGAATCTCCAAAACACCAACTTTTTCTGATGAAGAACTAAAACAATGCAACTTGGATTAGTTGGTTTAGAAGATAAAATGAACTTGGGGTTTTCCGAATTAAGTAGCAGAGGAGGGAGCCAAATCTCTTCCCTTGACAATGGATTATAGAGACAGATATAGTTAAGGTGACCCTCGACTTTCCTACTCTTGGATGTGTTGTAATTCATTACTAGCCAACCATGTGAGGACTCGACAATCATGGGCATGTATCGAACACCATCACGGGTGTTGAACTCTGGAATTTTGCACACACTGGAGCTACCAGTGAACATATTAATCATCTGTATCTTGTCCATAACATTGTTTGGATTTCTGAGGACAAGCAACTGTGGAGGTAACAAAGCTAATTGTTTCCTAGCAATGGGTCGCCATGAATGACAAACGTTGCTACACTGGTAAAGATCAACAATGTCCGTTACCCGCTGTAAGATTAATTCCAGCAACTCTTCTGGGAGGCTAGGACAAGAAATTGGAGCCATTGACGTGCAAGAACTATGAAAAATTATTTGATGGATAGCAAATTGTAATCCCTGGTCAGACAAGAAATATTATATTATTTACACTTCAAGGAAAAATTAATCTATATTCTTGAGCACAAGTTTCATTAATTCAGATACTCAAACATGAAACATACATGTTCTACAACCCCTTATCCATATTAAAAAACTGAGAGCTTTTTTTTTTTTTTTGCTCCATTAGCAATGTTAGCAACAAAAGATATATATTGCAAAACTAAAAAAAAAAAAAACTTACATCGTGGAATTAAAATGCTTAAAAGAAAAAAAGAAAAGGAAAGAAGTCCCAACATACCTCTTACAAAGCTATTTTGCTGATGTGATTAAACTGTTACTTAGAATATTTTTGTGTTTGTTTTTGTCTTTTGTGGCACCTATACATAATAAGATGGGAATATAAGAAACTAGGATTCCGTTTTTATGTAGGAAAGGAAGCTTAAACCTAATTGGTTGTTTTCACGTAAAACCGAGTTCGACAGAAACTTGTATTGCCGTCAAATTGGTTAGGTTAATATAACAACATAATGTTTTTCTTTTTCTTTCTTTTTTTAAAAAAAAAATACTAAAAAGTTGTCAATTGAGCTACAAAATTTTTTATGATATAACAATACTGATTGGTAACTCATGCCAGAAAATTTAACATAATATGATTTTTTTATTTATTTAATGTATTATTTTTGTGCCCACGATATTTAATTTTTTTTTCATATAAAATTAATCTTGATTTTATTAGTATTAGTTTATCAAATTCTATAGTGAATTTGTCTTCGTTTTAACAAATTAAGATTGATAGGTGGTTCTGTTATTAAATGAAGTTGTAATGGAGTCTTTGATAAATTAGATTATAAAAATTAATAAATAATATTTAAATGAAAAATATCCCATTTAAAATTGTTGCATTAGATGTCAAACTGTCTCAAGTATAAATATTGAAAGAATTGAACATGAAGATAGAACAAAAAAAAAAAAAAAAAAAGAAGAAGAAGAAGAAGGAGAGAATCAATAATGGTGCTCAATTACACTCATTAAAGATGAATCAAGTAGGTCCCACTACATTGAAATGTAACAAAAACAAATAAACAAATACTATCATTTTAACTAAATATTGTGAGTCCCTAAAACAAAGCAAACAATTGTAATAAAAAATTCAGCAGTAACCAGTACACCACATCACTCGTTAACAGTGATGAAGATCTACGAAAATAATAAAATCCTAAAATAAAATATGGGTTTTAGCAAATACCAACTTCTCGTCTTTTGTGGGACTGGTTAAATACTTAAATTGTATCATCCTATTAGTAATTGTCTAGCCATACCCTTTTTGGTTTTTGGAAAAGAAATTCTTCTTTTAAAATCTACATAGGATTGATTTGGATTCTCTTTATTTCAAAAATGGAGTGTCCATTTAATGGTCATGATTCAAAATATAATAAATCTATGGTCTAGATTTTATCAACTCATTAACTCTAGTTAGTTTAACCACAATCAAATTTTTACCACATTTAAATTTTAAATGAATTAGCAACAACTAGGCACTTTGGATCACAACCTTAAATAGACACTTTCTCCATCTCACTTTGAAATGCACAAAATTCCTAGGCTTTTGAAACCAATTAAATAGGATTATCTCCATTTCAAGACTTATCCATTTTATGGTTCATATTTTGTTTTATGAACCTAGAGGTGTACAGACTGTCACCAAAAAAAATAAAAATTGAACCGTGACAAAACTGACAGAATTTAGAATCTAGAGGATCCTGTTCTAAATTAAACTTTCAAAATTGTCGGTTAATAATTTGTTTTATGGGAGAAAAAATTCGTGAGTCATGGGCTCTCTCTAACACACTAGCATGTGTCCAAAACCATCTGCTAATAGGGATTCATCTAATCGAAACCCCATAATAAATTCTTATAAAAGCATTATTAAACTAATTTTTTGCCAACACTACTTTACTCCCATTCCTTCTCTCTCAATCCAACCATCTCTCTCAATCCAACCAGACCATTAGAATGACATTCATTTTCTCAAATCAAAGAATTTGATTTGCAATTAGAGCGACATTCATTTCCTCACATTAGAGAATTTGATTTGCTTTGCTAAAATTGCACCTTTTCTAAAAACTACCCCATATACCATACGGATAAGCGACTATAGTTATGAAATGATGGTGCTAGGCAGCCTCTTTTATAGCAGTGGGCGAATTGTGTCATCCCTATTATAAGTTGTCTAGCCGATACCTGAGTTATATAATTAGTGCAACAAGGAACATTCCCACACTAATTTTTGGCTACAAGGAATTCTGATCCCAACAGATTTTGAACCGTTATCTCACAACATGACCTATTTGACCTAGAGGCATGCTACCTTGGTAGTTAAGAATACCAGCAACTAGACCTAGAGTCATGATGCTTAATCAATATTTCAGTCACAAAATAACATCTCCATCTTCTGCCCATTCCAATCCAACTTCAGACGAAAAGCTCCCAGAAAACACAATCTGGGACATCCATTTAAAGGTGGTTGAAGTATTAATCACAACAGTAATAGTTATAACACGTTCATATCACAGAAGGAAAACTAATAATATCCCAATTAAGTCAAACTTAACACAAGCAAAAGGCTTTCTGGCAAAATGGAGCATCTCAACTTAAGTTCAATGTCTAGGGGAGAAATAAAATAAAGTGAACAAAAAAGACATTCAGCTATGAAGGATGTAGTTCAAGTAACAAAATTTAGGCTGCACCAGCCTTGCTGCCCTTCTTCCTCTGGATCTTCTTCATGTAGAACTCAAGCTCTTTGCCTTCCAGGATATATCTGTTGCAAATCCATTTAAGATCACTGTAAGTTCTTGCAATTTTAACAAAAATTAAACACGACCATCTTTATATGGCAAATGAAAAGTTCTCATCAGAAATTACAAGATATATTCATCCAGCTTTCAAAGTAACAACTAGCTTCTTATTGACATAACCTACCAAGCATAACTGTATAGGAAACTACATATATCTGAGGGATAAAATATTGTTAGTATAGGTGTGGTCCATGAACCATTGTGAACTATAGATCCAGCTGCTTCTCTATGCCAATGGGATGTGTAGAAACCACTAAAAATTTGTTATACAATTTGACATTTTGCAGACAGAAAAGAAGAGAAGTGTAGAAAAGTCACATACCCATCAGCACGGCCACACTGACCAGGTCGTGATGAGATACAAGCTAACAAACGTCCACCACCAAATTGCTCTTCAATATGTGAGTCAAGCTTGCGATTCTGTTGGCGCTTCTCTAGCTTTCTCTGGACATGGTTGCTTTTCTTCACCTCCTCAGTGATGGCAGTGGCAGTGGCAGTGGCAGTGGCAGCAGCAGCTTCACCCTCCTATTAAACAATGAAGTGTAACAGTGTAAAGAGAAAGACACAGATGTCCAATGTCACTCGTAGACAATTTCAAATTTTCATTCTCCAAAGAAAAAGACAACAATAATATACAGTATCAATGAAGGACAACATTACACAAAATTGCTCTCCATAACTTCAACCATCCCACAATATCTAACACCAACCACAGAAAATGGTGCAACCCCCACCATTGATAAAAAGAATCCAACAAATAATAAGAAAAAAGTAAAAAATAAACTGAATATTTGTACTGGAATACAGTAGAACAACATATAATTAAGACATATCGCCTTACCTCCCCTTCTTTCTTGGCGGAAGCTGTAGTTTTCTTCTTGCGACCAATTTCAACTCCATAGTGCTGGAGATACCACTGCCTGAATGGTGCAGCATCAACCTGAACAATAGCACTCTTCACCAAAGTCTGAGTACGAACCAACTCATTGTTGGATGCATTGTAGACCACATCAAGAAGACGTGTCTTCCGGGTCACAGCCTCACTCCCCCATGAGAAGTTACCAGTATCAAGTCTCAGAGCACGCCACTTCACGTTTCCTCCTCGAACCCTAATTCTTCTAACTGTCTTGTTGCTTGACAGCTTTGTGTTTGCAGGTTGCCTTCCGAGCTCATACCTTAAAAGAACAAGGCAAACCCATTAAATACATACAGGAAATGACTTGATTAAAGATTACATTTACTAATTTACATTAACCTCATAATACTACAATTATGGAGCTATTTCCCTTCAAAATGTAAACACAAGAAGATCCTAAAAATATGTGCACTACTTACAACTCAGAAACGTGAGGTTTTTACATTCTACTATAAATGCAATCATTCGTATAAGTTATACATCGAAAACATTCATAAGAGCAAGAGAGCAACGCTGTATAGATTAAGGCTGTGGTATCATGGTAAAATACTTATATTCCATCTAATACAAGACAAAGTGACAAACAGGGATAAAGCGAAATCAAGCATGATCTGGAAGTTGGAGAGATTTAAAGTACCTTAGAACAAAAAACAAACATAAACATAAACAATACATAGTAACAAATACAGTTTCAAGTAAATCTGGCATACTAGGAGATGGGACTCATTTTCCATAAAATATATAAAACAAATCTACAAACCAAATCAAAAACCAACATAAAATGATAATAGACTTCGACATTTATGGGGGCACAGGGTTACTTTCTATCTGAATCAAACTGAGCCCATAAATCATATAAAAAGCAAACATATAAACTAGTGAACTTCGTAAAAAAAGGCCTTTTTAAGTTTAAAATCACAAGTATATAAGAGAAATCTATAAAACCCATCTTACCCAGCTAAAAAACAATTAAATCATTTTCATTTTCAGACAAATAGAACATAAAGCAAAGAACTTTACAAGCCCCATTCATTATTCCTCTCCACTTTCTCAGAAACCAAACAGCACCATAATTGAACCAGAAAAAAAAATCAAAATCAAAATAAAATATAAAATTCAGGAAACTAAATTGGGTTTTCAGATTTACTTTCGCTTCTTCCTCCAAGCCTTCTTCTTTCCTCCAGTGGCACGTCTCTTGTGCATGGAATCACGAGAGATACCTACAAATCCACACAAACTCCATAAATTAGCATAAAAAAATTGAAACCCTGAATCCAAAATTGAAGAGAGAATTCGAAAAATTAGAGTAAATTGAGAGATACCCATTTTGGCTGAGTGGGGATTCTAGGGTTTCTCTGTCCTAGAAGTCACAATATCTCTGCCGAGAAAGATAGGGTGTGAGAAAGAAAGAGAAATGTAAAGAGAGGCGAGCTAGATTTAACACTCTAAACCCTAATTTGGTGTAATTACTACTGTGTCCTCGATGTTTTAAAGGCGTTTGAGGGTAAATGAGTCAAGATGATTTTCTTTTGAGTTAGTAAAATATAGGCCGTTGGATTCCATTGTGGTTCGACACTTTTACGGTTATGATTTACAGGCAATTGTTGACTTATTGTGGAATAAAGATGATTGTTTTGGGGCTTGGGTTTTGGAAATTAGGCCCATAGGAATAGAATGGGCTGAGGCTTTTTTAAGGCTTATAAATTTTTTTATGATGCTCATGTTTGGTTAGGCATTTTTATTTATTTAATTCAGTTACAAGTTCCATGTAAATAAGCCCATTTTTGACATGAAAATGGTTTTTTTGTAAAACAGGTATGGTGTTTGTCATAAAAATTTCAGGGTTGGGATGTGGCTAGAGGTGTCAAATGGGTGGGTTTAAGGTGGACATAATTGAGTTGGGTATATAAAACTCATTTATCTATTAAAACTTATTTACCTAATTATTTTTAACCCAAATCCAACCAAACTCAATTATTATGGGTAAATCCCAACTCACCAAATTACCTAATTATCAAAATTACTAACATGCCATTAAAATGAAAACCCCCAACATTTTCTTGGATTCCCTTTTCCACTCTCTCTAATCTTCATTCTTGAGATTAAAAAATTCCACATAAGCACATCCACGTCAGCTATTTTATTAAAAATCTAAATAAAAAAATATTATCTTTTCTTTTTTATTTTCTCTCACTTTCTTGCCAACCAAACTGTGCAACAAATACAAAGAAATATCATTTCAAACTCAAAACTTTCCTGGAAAAAAGAAAAAACAAAGAATTTTTTTTTTTCTTTACAATGGCCTCAGTTAAATACGAAGAAGAGAGGAGCTTGAGAAGCTCGGCGTTAGTGAGGCGGAGCTCAACATTCTTGGGGCGGAGAGACTTGACCTCAGAGAGAAGAAAGATGAGGGGAGCTCGACAGAGATCGTAGTGGTCGTTGAGTTCTTGGTACTGGAGGATCAATTGAGCTTGGTTGAGGCAGTTCTGAGTGGATGAAACAACGTCGTCGATGGAGGAGGAACACGTGAAAAGGCTGCTCATGAGAGAGATTGAGGTGGTGGTGGTGGTTGATAATGGTGATTTTGATGGGAAAATAGAGTGGTAGAGGGAAGCGAAGTTGAAGTCGGTGTCGAAGTTTTGGTTTTCAAGGTGAAGAGTAGTTTTGACAGTTTCTTCATGCAGTGGAGTTGATGTTGCGTTGGTCGTGTTGGTGGTTGATGGAGGAGACACGTCGTTCTCCATGTGTCTGAAATTTTCTCGAGATACAAACAAGGAAAAGAAAGTGAAGAGGTCACTTATTTATTTTTATTTTTATTTTTATTTTTATGGGAAGGCATGGTTGAATTTGAGTAAATTGTTTTTGGGTTAAATGGGTCTCATTGGGTTTTTAGTTAAAACCCAATAATCACTGGGTCTAATTGGGTTGATGCTCATTTAACCCAACTAATAATTGGGTGGATTTGGGTTCAATTAGACTGGGTAGGTTTGGGTGGGCAAATGAGTTTGAGCTTATTTTGTCACCCCTAAATGTGGCAGTGTCTATAGAACATCTTCAAATAAATCCATTAAGGTATGTTTGGTCAGAGGAATGAAAAAGTGGGAAAATAGAAAATTAGTAGGGAGATAATAATTTAATTTTCCCTCGTGTGTGTGTGTATTTGGTTGGAAGGGTAGAAAAGTGAGAGCGATGGAAAACTCTTTTCTTTGGTTAAGGAAGAAAGTAAGAGAATAGAAAATGTAATTTATATAAATTTACTTTAATACCCTTATTACATAACATGTAAGAAATAATTTATTTGTGCTTATTAAATAATATAAAAATTATATATATATATATATATATATATATATATATTTGGACATTTTGCTGGGTGGGAACAAAAAAAAAAAAAAAAAAAAAAAAAACTGAGCAACAAAAAAAGATCTAGAAAATAAAGAGTGTAACAAAAAGGATAAAAAAAAAAAAAAAAGAAAAAAGAAAAAAAAAGGATGAGATGAATTACTGATGAGCTATGCAGACAAACAAAACAGGGAAGACATAAAGGTGTGTAGATCATGTGGGGAAGTGGGTGTGAGTAGGTGAAATTCTTAAGAAGCATTAAAATTTGGGGGCAATTTTGTCATTGCGCTAGAGCAAGATCATTGTTTTCTCTCCAATTTGGAGAGATGAATTTTTAGTGGGTAGGGGAGAAAATGTCTTGGTCCTACCAAAAAATTAACATCATTTCCCTCCTTACCAAACAATACCCAAACTTATTTCCTCTCTTTTATTTTTCATCCTCCTTATTCCACCTTCAATCAGACATAGCCTTAAAGTAGCATGTTGCTTAAGAAGCTATAATGATAGACCACACAAACAATGTCCATTTGGCTTGAGTTTATAAGTTTAGCTTTTAGTTTTTATATACAGTTTTTTAAAACCTCACTTTTTTGAAATATAAGTTTACTTTAACAAACTTTTAGCAAAAAGCTAGATAGATTGTTTCCAAATAGGCACAAATTTCCATGGCATGTGGTCTATTGGTTGATGATGATACTAGAGATTACCTTAGGGCTTTTTCTAATATTTATTTTCTAGTTGTTCATAAATCATGGAGCAAGGCTGCTCGAATATGGGTAGCTTCTTCTCTTGGAATGGGGAGCTCCCAGATGTGGCTTGAGGAAAACAGGCATGGTGTTGGCGTATTGCTCCTCCTTACATCCAAGGGAACTCATTCTAAGAATGGGGGAGAAATTTGCCGATAAATAAAAAGATTGTTATAATTATGATTAAATAATTAAATTCATCATCTTTTTAATAGATATTTGTGCTGTTGTGTTTTTTATTTGAAAAATTATGTAACTTTATAGTGTAGGAACTTGTAGCTTTGAAGTTTGAATATTTGTGATTTACCTGTGTGTTGGTAATTTGGGAATACAAATCATATATCATACATTTTGTGTTCCACTTCATACTTCACCATAACTTATTATGTATTTATTTGACTTTTCTTCTAAAACAACCAAAGATAAATATGGAGAAAAAAAAATCAATCATTTTACAAGTTGTAATTGGTTGAGCATAAAGTAGAATACAAAAAGTGAAATGGATTATTTATATTTGGAAATTTGGTACTAAGTATTTATGGACTTTTCTTCCTCAAAAAAAAAAAAAAGTATTTATGGACTTTTAAGTATTTTATGTCAATATATTTTTTTTAATGATTGTATAACATTTTTTAGAGAAACTATAGAGTCTACTCCTAATGATTACTTTTTATCATCTGATAAAGATATCAATTGGTTTTTGGTATAGGCGGGAATCAAACTCCAAATCTCTTATTCAACAACAAGACACTTAAAAAAAAAAAAGTAATGATTGGCTAATATATATTATCATTACTATTTGTTTGTTTGTTTTGTTTTGTTTTTTGTTTCTTCTTCTTTTTTTTCTTTTTTTTTTTGGTTGTGTGTGTGTGCAGAAAGTAGAATCATAGGACCATCTCATCGATCTTGTATAGGATCTGATAACTATTGAACACAAAAAAAAAGGATGATTAATAATTTTAGAGAAAATTTCATGCAATTTACCTTAGATTCCCTAATTAAGTTCAACTATGTGATTCTAAAATATTAAGAAAATATCAAACATGTGGTTACATTCGACATGTTATTTTATTCAATTGGTATTAGTAGAAGATAACATCTTTTATACTATATTCAAAATAGAAACATAACTAAATTTAGTTGACGTGACACTAATTAAATTCTTTATCATATCAATAATTTATAAGACTTTCGTAATAAAATTGATAATAATTATAGCATTTTTTTAGTGTGTTTAAAAAGTCTCTATGGGTTTATGGAGTAGAGCATCATGCTTCCCTTGACATGTGCAATTCATGCCCCATTTTCTCCGTTTTGGGAACCCTGATTCTTTAGTGAGTCAAGTCTTCGAAATCATAACATGACCAATTTTCACTAATGCTAAGACCATGATTATCTTCAAACCCCCTCCCTCCCTTGGGTTCCAATTTCCAGAGAAAAGAAATCAACCAACTTGTCCAAAACCAATTTACATAGTCAAGTTTGGCCATTTTTCACCATTTTTGGGACCCAAAAAATCCACACCTTATGGGAAAAAGAACCATTGTCACCTTATCCCATTCGTCCATGGTTGAAACTTCGTTTTGTTTTTTCTTAAGATAATTGAGTAGTTCAACATTACTTGATGCGATGCTACTGTTGTCAGTTTGTTTGAAACACAAAGTCACAACTCACAAATGTTTCTAATTTGAATTTTTCCGTTCTCTTGTCAGTCATTATTTCTTTCCTCAAGTTTTTGTTGGAAGTCAATGGTATATATACATACACCTTTCGTGCCTGCTATCAGTACAAGAAAACCAAAGGTGCTTGAGAATAGTAGTAACATCTATGTTGCGTCCACCTCTCTACTCTTTCTATCTCCTTTTTTGCTTCTCCCTTCTCTCGGAAATCCAATCCGATGACCTTCAAATTCTCATGAAACTAAAAATCCACCCTTCTTCAAACATCAAACACCAGTGCTTTCGATTCTTGGGAATCCAGCAATTCCGTGTGGAATTTCATTGGAATCACCTGCAATTCACAAGGTTCCGTTACAAAAATCAAACTTTCGCACCAAAATTTAACAGGGGTTCTTCCTCTTGATTTCATATGCCAGCTCCAATCATTGGAAAAGGTTCAACCACTTGAACGGTCCAATTATGGACGACTTGAAAAACTGTGTCAAACTGCACTACTTGAATTTGAGCAACAATTTGTTCACAGGGTGGTCGGTTCCTGCAGAGATATCTTCTCTAAGCCAATTGCAGTATCTGTATTTGGACGGAAGCGGATTGTCCCAGACTTTCCCATGGAAATCACTTCAAAACATGACTGGTCTTGTTCAGCTATACCTCGGCAATAATCCTTTTAATCCTTTTCCATTTCCAAAAGAGGTGTTACAGCTTACCAACCTGACTAGGCTTGACCTATGCAACTGCAGCATCCACGGAACAATTCCAGCAGAGACTGGAAACCTTAAGGAGCTAATCTACTTGGGGCTTTGGGGCAATAACATGACAGGGAAAATTCCGGTTGAGATTGGGAACCTAGTCAACCTTAGGAAGCTTAGCCTCTCCCACAACTCATTCATAGGAAAACTTCCTGTCGGTTTAAGAAATCTCACGAAGCTTGAGGTGTTTCATTTTTCAATGAACAATCTTGAAGGCAATCTGTCTGAGTTGAGGTTCTTGAATAAGTTGGTTTCTCTACGACTATGTGAAAATGAGCTATCTGGCCAAGTGCCCGCCGAGTTTGGTGAGTTCAAGAAGCTTGTGATCCTTTCTCTATGCTATAACAGCTTCACAGGTCCCCTGCCTCAGAACCTTGGCTCCTCAGCAAAATTATATATTGTTAACTTGTCCATGAATTTCTTTACCGGCCAAATTCCGCCATATATGTGCGAGCAAGGTACATTGAGTGTGCTTTACATGTTCGGCAACAATCTCACCGGTGAAATTCCAGCCAGTTACGCCAACTGTTCCACTCTAATCGATTTCAGGGTCAACAATAATTCCCTTTCGGGAACCATTCCAACTGGAATTTGGGGATTACCACATTTGCTTAATATTGATATCAAGTGGAATAGTATCGAAGGCCCAATTACATCTGATATAAAAAACGCCAAGTCTCTTGCTACGTTACATGCCGGACACAACCGCTTATCTGGTGAATTACCCGCAGAGATTTCATAGGCCACGTCACTGAAGTTTATTCAACTGAGTGATAATCGGCTTTCGGGCAGCTTAGTGCAACTTCCAACTTCTATAATATACTTTATCATCTCAAACAATAGACTTACTGGGGAGATCCCACATATGATTTGCAACGTAAGTTTCCTCGAAAGATTAGATATCTCTAATAATGGTTTTAGTGGTAAAATTCCACAATATTTGGGAAACTTCAGCAACCATCTTCGGGAATTAGATTTGCAAATGAATAGCTCTCACGGGACCATCCCTATTACATTGGCAAATAGTAGTTTTTTGCAATATCTTGCCTTCAGTGACAATGATTTAGAAGGGCCATTACCAAGATCTTTGGTCGACTGTAAAACTCTGGAAGTTCTTGACCTCGGAAATAACAAGATAAGTGATTTCTTCCCGTGTTGGTTGGGAGCTCTTCCCAATTTAGTAGTTCTTGTCTGGAAATCAAACAAATTCCATGGTCCTATAGGAAATCATAATACTAGTGGGAAGTTTTTCAATGGCCTAGAAATTCTTGACATCGGAAATAACAAGATAAATGATTTCTTCCCCTATTGGTTGGAAGCTCTTCACAACATACATGTTCTTGTCTTGAAGTCCAACAGATTCCATGGTCCTATAGGAAATCATAACACTAGTGGGATATTTTTCTCTAAGTTACTAATTCTTGACCTCTCTCACAGTAAGTTTATTGGTCCTTTACCAATAAATTATTTTGAAAATTTGAATGCCATGAAGATCAAGGATGGAGATAAACATGATCCACAATATTTGAGTGATGGTTCTTATCAAGAATCGGTGGTGTTGATTGTGAAAGGGCTATAGATTAAACTAAAGAGAATCTTAACCATCTTCACCACAATTGATTTATCAAGTAACAAATTTGAAGGTGAGATTTCCGAAGTACTTGGAAAGCTTACAGTTCTTCGATTGCGTAACCTTTCCCATAATAGCCTAACTAGCTATATCCCATCATCATTGGCAAATTTATCAGGACTTGAATCCTTGGACCTTTCTTCAAATAGGCTCACTGGACAAATACCTATCCAATTGACAAGTCTAACATTTTTGGCCATGTTAAACCTTTCACAAAACCAGCTTACTGGACCCATACCTCAAGGCAAGCAATTTGATACGTTTGAGAACAACTCATACGATGGGAACTTGGAATTGTGTGGATTTCCATTGTCAGTGAACTGTAGCACTAATGAGCTGCAATCACCACCACTGCCATCAATATTGCAAGAACATAATGATTCTATATTTGCTAGTGGATTTGGTTGGAAGGTTGTGTTAATGGGCTATGGATGTGGATTGTTGTTTGGATTAGCTATGGGATGTGTTGTGTTTAACTTTAAAAGAGGAAATCCTAAATGGCTTCTAAGGTTTGTTAAGGAGAACAAGACGAAAAGATGAGGAGTAATCAAAGACCCAGGAAAAGAAGATATTTTTGCATTTAAGGAGTGCTCTAATTTGGTGAGTTTGAAGTTCTCTTTAGTTTAATATATGCCATGGTTTTAAATAAACTTGTCTTAGAAGTAACAACAAAATCAGTATGTTGTAGTATATATTCTGTAATTTTTCTTTATGTTGCCTGCAAGGTATTTTAGAAATTGATAAGGCATTTGTTCTCTACTAAGAATCAGAAGAAGATCATGAGCCATTATATTATAGGATAGCCTTAGAAAGGTGTCTGTCGTGGATTTAAAATATATGTATGAATTATTGAATTATAGTGTTTTTTTCTCCTTTCTTGAATAACCACATTACCTTTTGGATAACTTACACACATATAAATTCCTATCTCAAAAAGAAAAACAAAAAAACAGCAACAACAACAGCCATAATCCATTCACCCTCTACAACAATGCGCGATTCACCCACATTTTTTCTTATATATGGAAGATTTGATGATTTTTTATTTGTTGTACTTGTACCACATAAATTTGCAATAAGAGAGATGCATGATGTTCAACAAAGAAATAATCTTTAGATATTTTCAGATTTTTCATAGTAGGATTTTCATGCTAAACATGGCCAAAGCTAAAATGCAATTCAATAAATTGACATTAATGGACAATTTTTCTCTAACTGAGTTGAATGAATCTTGTCTAATTCCATTATGTGACGATTTATAAAACTACTCATGTATATTAAATCATATGATTTATTAAATCAAAACTTTCTCCAAACTTTTTTGAGAAAATGTTTGTTCTTTCAATACATGACAAAAAGGAAGGATCCTATCTCCTACTAAGAGATCTACACGGATATAAGTTTGAGATTTCTTGTGCACTAGACTTGCAGCTGCACTTTAAGTATCTCACCTACATGTTTTCTTCTACTGCTCTAATGCACACATTATGCTCGGTGTTTGAGACTGAAAAAAAAAAAAAAACAAAAACAAAAAATACAAAAACAAAAACAAAAAACATCTGGCCTTAATTCATTATATGATTTCTTGACTATTCAATCATGATTTTTAACCTATAAAATTTTTATTGTGCTTAGAACTAATGTCGTCTTAGAAACATTTTTGGTAATAATGGAATAGCTTGTCTGAAAGAAGGCCTAATATTATATCTTGAAGACATTTTCCAACTGCTCTAGGCCATTATAGAAGAATCTATTAACCTTGCAGGGAGTTAAGCGAGATATAGCAATTTTGAGCTAAAATCTCAAAGCCAGCAAATAGCATTAACATATGAATGTAAATGATAGTTGTCATGAATTCATAGAAGTATATGCTAATCTTTTTGTTTTATCCCATCTAATTAAGAAAACGAAGGTGAGCATGGGCATTGAATATAATTTTGTTTACTTTTAGTTCATCTGAGTTACCATGTAATCTCTCATATCATTTGAGATACCTGCAATTATTCGGAATATACATATATATACTTCCTATATCATCTCTACCTTTCAATTTTTAATCAAATTCCAAAATTAAATCGACCACAAGAAAAGGAAATTTGTGCACGCATATTTGAAGCCACAGAAAGAACAAAGATGCTTTGCCTACCAAAGAAGACATTTTCCTAAGAATTGGCTCAGAAGACACAATCTGTGTTCTTTGTGGGGATAGCATGGAAACTAGCAGCCACCTCTTTTTCAACTGCACTGTTGCTAGAGCAATCTGGTTTCCAAGCTACTGGAGTCTTAAATCTGATTGCATTCCATTTTCCTCTAAAGAAGATATTGTCAGACTAGTTTTGGACCCAACCAGCTTCTTTGGCTTGGAAAGATCCACAATTGGAGAAGATTCCTGGTTATGCTCCTTAAAGATGATCACAAAGGACAATGGTAGCCACGCAGACTCGCTGGGTACCATCCGGAATATAGAAAAGAGATCACAAAGGACAATGTCCTAATGGTTTAATTTGGACGAAAAGTCATGATCTGTGTGCTCTTTTACAAGCAGAAGATGCAGCTGTGCTTTGGGCGATTCAACTTGATATTGGTGAAAATTGGAAGCAAATCATCATTGAGGGAGAAAGTCAAATGAATATCAACTTGACTGGTCTATTGCAACTTTTATTAGTAACATCCTTCACCAAGAAAGTCCTTACTGAATTGTCAGTTTCGCTGAACTAGTAGGAGCTGTAATTCTGCAGCTCATGTGGCTGCAAAGTTTGCCATTAAGTCTAGTTGGTCCTTTCGTTTCAATAAGTGCAGTCTCCCTAAGTTCATTGATGATGCTTGAATGGTGACTGCTAATTGTTTTATTGTTGAATGAAATAACAGTTATCAAGGAAAAAAAAATGTGCACTCATAATAGCTCACTCTACTTTCAGCAAAACCAATAGGATATCTTTTTAGTGCCTATCATATTAAAGCATTCCTATAGGGTGACGTGAAGTAAAACCCATAAAAACGCAAAATAGATCATTTTGTTAACAAAAATGCACAAAAACACCCGTAAATCCAGTGAGGCATTTGCAAATAATTTTTACAATTTGCTGTAGTGCTTATCACAACATTGTAGCAAAAGGTGAAAGAAAAAATCTAGGACCAATTTTTTTTTCACAACTTCTTGTCAAAATCGTGACATGACAGAGTATGATTGGTGAAGAAAAAATGATGGGTTTATGTATAAACGATAATTAACTACTCATAGTTTGACAAGTCAAAATTGTGGTAAAAAAGTTGTGGAATAATATGTGGCCCTAGTTCTAAAACTACTCAAGGTGAAAAGAATTTTTTTTATTTTTTTATTCTCTCTCTCACCAAACTCTCACCTCTCTTCTCTTGTCTATGGGTTGTAGTGTGGTGATTGTGGATTTTAGTGAATTTATAGCATCTCTAACATCACCCATAGAGAATTTAGAGGAAGCCATCAAAGGTGAAAAATTAATGAGAATATTTGAATCTTTGACTATGTACAATTATTGATATTGCAAATCGATAAGAAAATATTAAATTTATTACAAATTTCATCACATAATAAATAAAAACTGATGTAATCATAAATTTGATTGGTGGATTTTAAAAACCTCATTAATAAATTTTTTTTTTTGGTAATTGATGACCATAGTTAGTAAAATACGCTACAAGTATAATACGATAAGTATATGGACTGATATAATTCGACATCTTTTTAAAAAGTATGTTTTAAAAATTTTGCAAAAAAATTTGTAAATGGGAAAATAACAATATATATATAGTAAGTGTATAATACTTTTATATTTTGAAACTTTGCCAAAAATAAAAAATAAAAATACAGAAATATTTGTCATATGCTTTTTTTTTTGGAGATGACTAATATAATCCAACAAATTACAATCATATAGAAATAATCTACTTAACAAAGAAAATTATTTCAATAACCATATAGAAATTTCCTAACAATTTAACACATTACAGGACAAATGTAAATATATTGTATAAATAAAGACAATAAATTCAATAAAATAATACTAAATGATATGCAGGTACATGAGAATGGATGCATTCATGCATATATAATATTAGATGGAAGAGATTTAGCAAAAACTAATAATAATAATAATAATAATAATAATAATA
This sequence comes from Quercus glauca, assembly GCA_023736055.1. Taxonomy (NCBI): domain Eukaryota; kingdom Viridiplantae; phylum Streptophyta; class Magnoliopsida; order Fagales; family Fagaceae; genus Quercus; species Quercus glauca. The sequence continues at coordinate 60,857,399 of CM043322.1, forward strand.
ATAATAATAATAGAATTTAGAAACAATAAAATTTGACAATAAAAGTCTAGACGTTTTAAAAACTAGATTGGGGGCAAAATTGAATTTGCCTCCAATTTCCAATTTTTTCTAATTTTTGGATTTTTACAGGACTGGATTGGTACCTAATTCTTGGTAGAACCGATCGGGCTAGCTGGTTTGGTCCCATTTTTTATTAGGCTCTGTGCAAATGCCAATTGACTATTAGAATAGTAGCCCATGCGTGTGCTGCGTGTGCAGGTGTGTTTTGAAGAATAGAATAGTAGGGTGCAGTGGAACAATATAAGTTTAGTACATTTTTTACTGTTTCGATGTCTATCTTCTCCTTTTTATTGTCGTGTTTGACGAATAAAAACAGAATTTTAGAGTATTGAATATCATTTATTTCGCTGAACTGAAAAATATTACCGAAATTATTATAGATAAAAGTAAAAGTTAATTGAAATAATATAGTAGAACTCATAAATAATACTAAAAAAGTACAGTGAGACTCATGAATAATAGTAAAAATAAGTTGAATAGTAAAATAATTTTAATTTTTAATCTTTACCCAAACACACTCTTACTTTAGTTTAAAAAACACGTGTATATTACCCTATCATTGGGAAACAGGCGGCAAACATGAGTTTTTTTTAAATGTTTCGTATGTACAAACAAACTAGATTGATGACACATTAATTATATGTCTATTTATTTACTAAAAGTGATAATATTTCTAACATCTGGTTTCTCGAAAAAAGATAATATTTCTAACATCACTCTTGCTTATTTTTAGGTTACTACACGCTAACGTAATAAGGTCCGTAATATTCTTAGTAATTAGCATTGCTCTTACTTATTTGCTAAAAGTTTGACCATTATACCTAAAAATAAAAATAAAGGTGAGGATTTAACGATTTGTACCCAAACAAATAATAGCTAACCAAAATAAACGCACGAATGTGTGGTTTTCGCTGTGGATGAACTGAGACAGACCATTGTGTTTACCTACAGTCGATTCAAAATTGATTTGTCACTCTTGTTGGCACACTCCCATATCACGAACTTCTAGCTTAATTGGGACCAAAGCTTCAAAGATAAAATTTTAGATTTTGATAATCTTAACCCCCAAAAAATAGCCTCTTTCTTTGCGGAGTTTTTGGGATTTTTTTTGGTTCTATAACATCTCTAAAAGCTCAATTAAATTGATCCTTTTTTCTTTTTCTTTTTTTTCTTTTCTTATGAATTGTCAGAGTCTATTTTCAAGCTAATTTCGGTCATCCTTAAAATTGACATACGTAGGAGATTTGAATGAAAATTTACCATGAGTTGTAATAATAATACAATGATGAAATTATTTATTTATTTTTTTTAATGGATCATTTGAATGTCAAATCAATATTTAAGATAAATTGATAACGCCAAAGATGTTTATAGTTCATCTACATTTCTGGGTGTTTATAACAAAAATGTTCAAAATTCAAATCTCTATTCTCCAACTTAGTACGTATCAAATTACAAAAAAACAAAAATTTACACTAAAAAGTCACACTATTGATTTATAAATACATGTTTTCATGAAGGTTTAAATGGGGTAGCTCCATCCATTGCATCTAGGCTATCATTTTTTTCATGATAATACAAATAAAAAGTACTAAGAGTTTCCAGGAGCACAGTAACACAACCCAATAATACAAGTATGCCAATATAGGTTGCTTTCCACCTCTGTCCTGGCTCCAAAATATGAATCCCTATAAAGACATTAACGATACCCAAAGTAATTGTTCCATAACCAACGAAGAAATGGAATATATTCCATATAATCCTGTACTTGCGCTCCTTCGGCCTAATAAAATGGCCAACGATCACCTGAATTGTTGCGAGACAAAAAAGAGTAATGCCAATACATCCATGAGTTTTATACCTCAATCCGGATAATTGTGCACCAAGGTTGAGTCCAGTTGCCCAGCCAATAAGACCAATAATGTACCCCGAAGATTGACATGTAACATGAAGCTTAAACCATATCGGGTCTGTTGTTTTGAACACCTTCAAATACCTTGCTATAAGAACTCCTACAGGCAGCATAATACCCCAACTAATGCTACACATGATTCCATGAAAGCTCTTCAATACTATTAATTTTCCTCCTCCTCCTTGTTTAACATTTCCTGATAGAAAATTCAAAGTACCATAGGAGCGAAGCTCGTGTCTAAGTAAACTATGAATTTTAGGAACATTATTCCCATACATTGGACCTTTTTGCCACACATGATCCACCATGATGGTTTCTCTAGGAAGCTGTAAGGTGGCAAAGATGGTGATTGAGTTATTTTCATACATGGCTGAGACATCATAGACAGGAAAACTTAGAGCCCCTTCTTTAAGAGAGGTTCTATAATTGCTTATAGGAGATGTATAGGCTATTAGGTTCCCATCATTTCTTGTGTATGCAACAAAAGCTTGAGCGTCAATCATACCAATTGAAGTGGGATTGATGCCCCATGAAATCCATGTTGAGAAAATATCGATGCCCGATTGCCTAAAGGCAATCTCAACCATGCCAGATGATATATTGTAATTCCAATAAAGGGTTGAATTTAACACAGGCAAATTTGAGCATGCGGTAAAGTTCTTGCGAGGAAACTCCGAGTTAAAAGAACACTGTGCCTTGCATAAAAAGATGGCATTCGAAAAGAAGACCATGAAGAATAATAGTAATAATTTGTTGAAGAAAATCCTAACCATGACTGGCAAACCAAATCACACACAAAACCAAATTGAAAAGATGGTTAAAGAAAAAGAGCAAAGCTTGAAAATATATCTTAAGGGAATTTTCAGAAAGACAATTGGTTAACTCTCTCACCCTCTTTTTATTAGGATTTAAAGAAATTTATTAGTAGAATACCTTAGAAAATCTAGAAGATTTGAATTTATATATATATATATATATATATATATATATATATATATATTATTTAGTGTTTTGGCTCGGTGGTTAGTCCTTGAGTATTCATGGTCTATCTAGAAATTTACTAATTTCATGGTCATTTCCTTTGGCTATTATTTCTACCCAGACAGCACTGTTCCAGAGTTTTATTCAATTTTGTGACTTTCTTTGTATTGGAGAACTATTGTTGGATTGAATAAAACTATTATATATAATGTTTTGAGTCAGTGGTTAATCCTAAGTTCTCCTGATTTAGAAATTTTCTAATTTTCTGATCCTTTCTTAATATATATGGATGAAATGCAAAATAGACGATGGCGGTTTTCCTAAAAGAGCAAAAACAACCCCACATCCCATTATCCATCACTGTTCAAAATTTTGCATATTGACACTTAAACATCTAAATTTGCTTATCCCCATAGCAACATCTATAAAGCATAAACTTAAACCCAATTATCTTTTTTGACCCGCAATTAAATTAACTAGCCACGAACCCATGTGATACTCGTGATAATTATTTTTATGGTGGTTTCATTAATTTTTTTTTTTTACAATTTAAACTAATTTAATAATGGGTAATGTATTTCGTATTTGTATTTTTATTTATTATATATAAGAACAATCATAAATGCAATATAGGAACAATCATAAATCATAAATATAAATTTTGTTGTACCAAAATGAAAATAATACAATTTTTTTTCAAAAATTCAAAAGGCAAGTTAACGAAAATATTCATTTTTTAATAAAAGTTATTTATAACATTTTGTGAATCATTAAAAAGAATATAAAATTTGGAAATTATTATTTTAGATTTAAACGAACTTTCTCAAACCTTATTATTTCTACCTATAATCCAAAACACCGAAAAACGTAACTAAAAAAAATTAATAAAACTAAACAATAATTAATTGGACCAATTAGGAAAACAATTTGTTGTTGATAATTTATTAAGATATATATATATTTTTTTTTTTTGCAGAAATTGTAATTTCGTCCACCCAAAACATATGATTAAATAAACAATTATTAAAAAAATATAAGAATTAAATTTCTATATATGCATTGTTATAAAATAATAATAATTATTAAAATAAAATTGCAAAAGCTTAAATTTGTCACCCATCCGATTATTTTTGTTTGGCTAACCTTTACTTTTCTTTAAATAAATGGCATTATAGAGTACTTCTAATACAACGATTAAGAGTATTTTGTCCGCCACTAAGGATTAAAAATAAACAAAAATTAGTAATTTCATAGTTTAACATCTAAATTGAGCACTATAAAAAATCATGCTATGTAATAGAATAAATATCAAATTACAATAAATATCAAATTATCCAAATCATGCTATGTAATAGAATAATATTATATTTTTATATGCTATATTTAATTCTTTAAAACACAATAGGATAACATTTAACAATCAAATAAAACAAAAACAAAAAACAACAACAATTTAAAAAAGAAAATAAAATCGCATTTGCCCAAAGTAGAGTTTTAAAGAATATTAAATATTATCAACCTAAAGCAGAAATGCAAAAAAAAAAAAAAAAAAAAAAATCCACCAAAAATTGAGAGAGAGAGAGAGAGAGAGAGAGAGAGAGAGAGAGAGAGAGAGAGAACATTTTTTGTGAGAGAAAATTATGCATGGAATGGAAGAGAGAGTAATAGATTTATAGTGAGAGGGTGTGAATAAGAAGAGACAAAAATAAATGAGGATGAAGGAAAAGAGGAAGAATGATATTAATGCAGAGGGTGGAGAGATGAAAAGGTAAAAGAGGAAAAAAGGTTGGAGAAGTAGTGAGAAAATGAAAAGATAAGGGAAGGGAGAAAGATTGGAGAAGTGTAAATATTAAAAAAATAAATGTTAAAAACAATTATAGGAAAATTGGAAAGAAAAAATATAATAACGTGAACACCAATGTGGCTTAACTAGAGCGTAACAACAATAAATGTTACGCTTCAACTTTTTTTTTTTTGATACAACGCTTCAGCTTTTAGATATATATAGATATATAGAAGAGGGTGCGGATAAAAAGAGACAAAAATAAAGGAAGATGAAAGAAAAGATGAAGAAATATATTAATATAGAGGATAGTGGAGAGATGAAAAGGTAAAGGAGGGAGAAAGGTTGGAGAAGTGTAAATATTAAAAAAATAATTGTTAAAAATAATTATAGGAAAATTGAATAGAAAAAATATAATAACTTGGACGCCAATGTGGCTCAACTGGAGCATAGTAATAATAAATGTTACAGTTTTTTTTTTTTTTTTTTTTTTTTTAACAACGCTTCAGCTTTTAGATATATATAAATATATAAAAAGAGTGTGAATAAAAAGTGACAAAAATAAAGGAAGATGAAAGGAAAAATGAAGAAATATATTAATACAGAGGGTAGTGGGGAGATGAAAAGGTAAAGGAGGAAGAAATGTTGGAGAAGTAGTGGGGAGATGAAAAGGTAAAGGAGATGAGAAACGTTAGAGAAGTGTAAATATTAAAAAAATAATTGTTAAAAACAATTATAGGAAAATTGAAAAAAAAAAATATAATAACATGAACGCCGATGTAGCTCAATTGGAGCGTAGTAATAATAAATGTTAGGTTTTAGCTTTTAAATATATATAGAGGATAGTGGGGAAATGAAAAGGTAAAGGAATGAGAAAGGTTGCAGAAGTAGTGGGGAGATGAAAAGATATGAAGGGGGGGGGGGGGAGAAAGGTTAGAGAAGTGTAAATATTAAAAATAAATAAATGTTAAAAAAAATTATAGGAAAATTGAAAAGAAAAAATATAATAATGTGGACGCCAATTTGTGGTTCAACTGGAGTGTAGTAATAATAAATGTTATGCTTCAACTTCTAAATATATATAGAATATAGATGATATATATCTCTCTTTCTGCCTTGGGTTGGGTGTTGTTAGGGTATTGCATTTATTTATTTATTTATTTTGGTGTGTGTATGAATATAGAGTATTTTATTGTGATAAATTGCAAAATAAAAAATGAGATATAGGGTATGTGCAGTAAAGTGGTTATCTTAAATAGATAAAGTAACTTTTTGGAGGCTTGAAATGCATTTTTATTTTTTATTTTCCCTTTCTGAATGGGAATGCTCTAACTAGTACATGGCCAGCCCATAATCTTACAAGAGTGAGAGCATCTCCAGAAATCTCTCCAAGTTTTTATACTGTTTGGAAAGTGAACAGTTCCTTTTACGTTTGATCTACTTACTTTTTCAAATATATTTCCAATAGATTCTCTATCTTTTTATTTATCCTATTTAAATATTTTTTTTTCATTTTTTTTTATCTTTCTTTGTTTGTTTTATTATAAAAGTATTGTGAAATTATTATGGTAGTATTTCTCAATTTTAATTTCTTATTCTTTATTTTATTTTTCCATTCCTCTAATTATTTGTTTTTCAACTATACGATTTCTTTTTGCTAAAAAAAAAAAAAAAAAAAAAACTATACGATTTCTTCTTTTCTTTCTTTCCCCCCCCCCCCCCCCCCCTTTTCATCTCTTTTTTCTCCTCCACACATGTATCTCCATTCACCACCCCTCTTTCATCTATGTTTTTTCTCCTCCACACATGTATCCTTGTAAGAGACTGGGAAAATTAGGTGCCCTCAAAAAAGAGATTTGGGTACTTTTTTAGGGCACCTCTCTTTTTGGGTAAGTAGTGTGGAGTCGCCATTTATTTTTTATAAAAAAAAAAAAATTAAATACAAATTTACATGACTGAATTGTTCCATTCTCATTGATTGAGTAAAAAAGTACAAATCTGAATATTACATGGCTTTGGGTCCTAGTTACAATCTACCAAAGATACATGACTTTTTGTCCAAGTTATAATCTACCCAAAAATAAATAAATAAAGATAAAGCCTAGCTAGGTCTACCTATCCAAATACACAAAATTCGGAGGCTAGGTTACGGAATAAGAAGATGTTAGGCACCCATTCCGCCCAGACAGAGTCTGATCTTCTAGACTCTCATGACCGATGTACCCCTTTTATGCATGACATGAATGATATGTTGCACACACGAAAAACTAAATGGCGAAAATGCACTTTTGGTCCTTACATTTTGGGTTAATTTCCATTTTGGTCCCAAAATTGATTTCGTTGCGAATTTCATCCCTAAAAAAAGAAAATCATTTTTAAAATGGTCCCTGTTGTCAACCCATTGACGGAAACCTCCTATGTGGTAGACGGAGTGCCCTGCTTACTGACATGGCGTAGACATGGCCATTAAAATATTATTAAAAATAATTATTTGGCATTTTTTTAATGCCACGTCAAATTTAAATTAATAAAACATTAAAAAAAAGGCCAAGTAAGAAAATTCAAAAATTTTTTAAAAATAAACATTAATATAATTAAATTAATTAATTTTTTTTACATTTTTTTTTGTAAAAACATTTCTTCTTTTCTAGAACATGAACTTCATGTTCTTCCCCGGCAAACAAACTAGCAAACCCAAAAATTTTCTTAAGAAACAAACACACAAAAAAACCCAAAAAATTCAGCTTCAAAACAAAATCATAAATCTCAAATCCACCATTTTTTCAAACACCAGCAAAATCATCAAATCCCAAAGCCCTAAAGTACCAAATTAATTCAAAAATACAACATAACCAACCCAAACAAAAAAAAAAAAAAAATCTCAAACCCAGAAAAACCCATCTCAGGTAAGTTGAACCCAACAAATCCACCTTAGAACCCAGTAAATCCCACCAAGTCAAACCCAGCAATCAAACAAGTCGAACCCACTAAAAAAAGTAACACAAACAAACAAACAAACAAAGAATTTCAAATTTGAGATTTTGAGATTCAGAAAAATCAACAACAATGGAGGACATTTGGAAAAGAGTGAAAGGCTTGGTAGAAGAAGCGGTGAGGAGATCTCAAACTCTCACGAGTTTCGTCAACATTTCTGATTTGGTCACCGAAACCACCAAGAAATCCATGGAGCTTGCTGCCGAGGCTTCCAAGAAGGCCGATCAGATCAAATCCGCTGTGCTCGATCAGATTCAAATTCAGCAGATCAAGTCTCCCTCCCTCTCCGACATTATCTCCACTTAGCTCTCTTCACTCGGCAATTCTTCTACCTCAATCTTTAATCTAAAAAAAAGTAATATTTTTTTGTTTGTTTTTAATTAAAACTAAAATTGAGGAATTAATTTTCTTTTGAATTTTCTGATCTAGCCTTTTTTTAATGTTTTATTAATTTAAATCTGATGTGGCATTAAAAAAATGCCAAATAATTATTTTTAATAATATTTTAATGGCCACGTCTAGCCATGTCAACAAGCAGGGCAATTCGTCTGCCACGTAGGAGGTTTCCGTTAGTGGGTTGATGGTAGGGACCATTTTAAAAACGATTTTCTTTTTTTAGGGATGAAATTTGCAACAAAATCAATTTTGGGACCAAAATGGAAATTGATCCAAAATGTAAGGACCAAAAGTGCATTTTCGCTAAACTAAATCACATAAGTCTATTTCTGAATGCATCCTCTTCTTTGTTAAAAAATTTTGATCTATGTTGTGGTAAAAAAAAATTCTGATTTGGTTTAGAAAAATGATATTTGTTTTTTGTATATGTAAAAAAAATAGTTTTTGGAATAGAAAAGTCAGATTTGTGTTTTTTAAATAAAACAAAGTCTTTTGGTTTTAAAAAAAAATATCAGATCTGTTTTTGAAAACTAGAAAAATTGGTTTTTAGTTTGTTTTAAAAAGAATTAGATCCATTTTATAACAAATAAATTAGATTTGTATATAGGAAAAAACAGATCTATTTTTATATGCATAAAAAAAACAAGAAAATGATTTTTTCAGAAGAGGGCTTTATTCATGAAATAAACATATGCTACATGCACTAAACAAATAAACAAAACTACTCATGACTTTTTTATTTCAAAATCTGCTTTGTTAAAAAAAAAAAAATCAGATCTATATCTAAAGAAGATGTGGATCAGTTTTTTGGATTTAAAAAAAAAAAAATCAGATTTGTATCTAAGGAAGATACAAACTAGTTTTTTTTGTTTAAAAAAAAAAAATTCCTGATTTGCATCTAATGAAGATGCAAATCAGTTTTTGATTTGAGAAAATATGTGATAACAAGCAGATTTTCGAAATAAAAAATAGATCTTAACAATAAAAACATCATAAACACATTCTAATAAAGAAAATATCGACAACATATGAGATGAGCATTGCAAAATCAAAACTAAACACATATTTATTCATGCATCATGAAATTAAAGGAGATAGAAGAAGTAAAGAAAAGCTACCTCTTGCATGGACGTACTTTTTTTCTCGAGAGAATATTTTAGGGTTCAAAGAAATTTATGCAATTGTCTTTGAAACAAAAAATCCTTGCTTACAAAAAAGAAATTCTTAAGACTAAAGCCTTCAGAACCTCTTTAACGTAAGAGAGAGAATATTAGAAAGGGGAGTCAAAAAGAGAGGAAATCTAAGAGTGTCAAAAAGTGTGCTGAATTTTGAGATCCAGTCTCTATTTATAGAGGCTGGAAGACTCGAAAAAATAGCTTAGACGATCAGAATATGAACTAGGACACGTCCTTATCGTTAAAAAATCGAAAATGATGTGTTTTAACGTCACCCGAATGCTGTCGGGCTAAAACCCTAATGTGTGCCATTCAGCACTTTGAAAGTGCCGAATGTGCCAATCTTGCTTTCGAGTTCAGGTGCATTTTGGACTCCTTTTCCAGGTTTTCTTGAGCCGAGACAAAGCCGTTAGAGTCACCATGCAGAACCACCTCGTCCACCTCCCTACTGTTGATACCGTATTTTGTCCGCCTTTGATTTTCGTGCCGAACCCCTAAAAATCCAAAAATATCATTTTCTCTTCATGGGGCTGCAAGAACATCCAGAATGACATGACGCAACTCGTTTGGACACTAGAGCACCCAAAGTACATTTTTCAGCCAAAATGACCAAAATGCCCCTAGTCAACCCTGGGTTGACGAAAGGTCAAATTCCTCACAAAACAAAATTTTTCATGGTTTTATATCAAACCCGAGCTCCTCAGAGATTTTCGCAAGTTTGACCAAGTTTGACTCGAAGTTGACTCCCAACGGGCCCAGAAACCCTAATTTTGATCCGGCCATCAGAATGGGTTGAAACCAATGCTGTTGTGAAGATTATCAAATTCTTAATCCAACGACTATTCATGGGTCAAAATCGGAGTTAGAATGGCTGAGATATCATGAAAATTGGGTTAACGTACTAGTCAATGCACCCCTAACTTCTGGGAGCCATAACTTTTGATTCGACCGATGCATTTTCATATTCCATACCTTTTTAGAAACTGGAAGTCAAGATCTTTTTAGGGGTGTCAAGATCAACCCCATTTGAGAAGTTTCACAGATGGCGGCCTTTGAAGGGTCGCCGCCTCGTAAAGCGTGCGGGGGCTATAAAAGGCCCCAGGCACCCCCCCCCCATACCAAAACCAAAAAAAAGAAAAAAAGAAAAGAAAAAAAAAAGGAGACTCCTGGGGTCCTACTCTCTGCTTGTACATTTTCTACACCTTTTTCCCTTCTTCCAAACACAAAAAACACATCAAAGCCTCTTGATTCTTCTCTTCACCAAAAATACAAGGTATTGTTCTTACACCTAATCTTCTTTTCCTAAATCTTTTTCTAGCATTTATCTTGCTCTTTTATGCTTTAATAACATGATTTATTGCTTTCCTTAGCATGTTTCTTTCTTTATCTTGCTCCTAGCATTTTCTTAGTTTAGATCCATGTTCTTCCATGCTTATTTATGTGTTATTTGTCTTGATCTACATGCTTTATGCTTTATGCCATGCTTTCTATGCTTAGATCTTCTCTTTCCTATGTCTTTGATGTTTAGATCCACATGCATCCACGTCTCATACCATGTGTTTGTGCCTAGATCTATCTTTCCCATGTGTTGTTTGGCTAGATCCACATGTTTCTATGCTTGTTTACATGTCTATTTGTCTTGATCTACATGCTTTATGCTTTATGCCATGTTTTCCTATGCTCTGTCCCTCATTTTTGTTCTATGTTGATGTTAGGGTTGCTTGCTCACATGTTTGCATGATGTTGTTGGCTATGCCTTGCTTGGATCTATGTGTTTATGTGTGTATTTCCATGCTATATGGTTAGATCCTTGTTTTCACATGCTTATATGCTTGGATTCATGTTCTTCCATGTTTATGTGCTAGGCTTGTACATGTTGATGTGTATGTTTCTATGCCTACTTGTCTTGATCTATGTTTTCACATGCCTATGTGCTTGGATTTATGTTCTTTACATGCTTTATGCCATCATCTATGTACTTGCGTGCTTCACGCCATATTTATGTGCTTAGGCCTAGACCTTGTTTGTCATGCCATGTGCTACTGTAGCCCTTTTGTTCCTTTTATCGCATTTTCTTGTGTTTTGGCCAATGATTAAGACCCGATCTAAACCCTATGGTCTTCGTTATCGTCCATACACCAAGGCCCACATCAAAAGGGTTCGGATCATCCTTATTTGCATGTCTATGTTTGCTTGCTTCTATGCTTCATCTTCCATGTTAGCCTCTCTAGTTCTAGGCTTTACCACACTTAACGCCTTTAGTGGGTTTATGGTTGCATGGTTACATTCGACGTCTATGAGGCCTTGTTTGGATGAAACCATTTGGGATGCATCATCATGCTACTGGTTGCTTCTTGCATACCATTCTCATTTTCCATTCCGTACGATCACATGCTCACCATGCTTGTTTGTGCCACCCGTTGGCTTTCTATGCATCTTTACACGCTTGCTCATATGTCCATGCATGAGTCTTGCTTGCTAGTGTGTCATCCATGCTTCAACACAATGAAGTTATGGATATTCGATCCAAACCTACATTTGTCCCTATCGGACACCATCTTTTGTTTGCCTTCTTTCTTGTTTGCTTGTTTGCTTGCTTCTTTGTTTGTTTGCCTACTAGTTCGCTTACTTATCTTGTTGCTTGTCATGTCTCCTGCCACATACTATGCTTGCTTTGCTTGTATGTTTGTTTGCTTTACACCCATTGAGCATTATTCCATTGCTTGTCTGCTGGTTCTTGTCTTTACCTTTGCATGTACACACATGAAGTGAGGACGCATGTAGTTAAGGCACAGTCTTTCAGGCACTAGCAAAAAGGGCGAGGATGCAAGTATATGGATATAAGCCAAGTGGCTATGTTCGGTCGATTTAGGGGTCTAGCCTCTCCCATTTGGTTATGTACTCTTTTAAATCACCTTCCTTCCTTCCTTCTTTCTCTCTTAGATGGGTTGTATTAAGGATATTATGCCATGTACCATTTGTCCTCATCTTTAGAGTATGGCGACCCCTATTTACTTTCCTGCACCTATATTTTGGGCCATGCTCTAGGGATGTAGGCATTTACATTCCTGCTCTGTGTGATTGCAATGTGCATGATGTATGTATATACATACATGCTCGCCCCCTTTCGGTGTGATTGTTACAGCCTGTGTCACCTAAGGCAAAATGATGCCTAATTTCTGCCGCGAAAGTAAGGTGACATGTCGTCGGATTTTCACCTTGGAAATCTAGTACTTTGCTCGAATGTCTTAGGGAAGCATAGATTGTGACCACACCCATTCAAAAGCCAAACCTCAAAACCCCCATGCATGCAAAGCCCATAAAGCCAATGCCAAAATCATGTTTTTACTATCAATCTCCAAAAATTAAGGTTTTATCAAAACAAAGGACTGTCCTTGGACAGGCATTGTAGGGTGCCTAACACCTTTCCCACATGTAATCAAACTTCCGAATTCAACAATCAAGATTTTTTACCATCCACATTAGATTAGGAAAAATTCCATTTTTCTTAGCTTAGAATTGGTAATAAAATCAACTAGAAACAGGTGACCAATCACACCTTAGAAAAACCGAATGATTGGTGGCGACTTCACTTACCTTTGGCAATTCCCTTAAAATTTGGTCAAGATTCCCGCCACACCTCCAAAGGTAAACCTACCTTCCTCCTCCGAGAGAGAGAGCACTCGAAGCTCTGTGCGAACCACGCAAAATCATTGAGAGGGGCCTCCAACAGGCCCCACACGCGCGGGAGCGTCGCCACTGCAGTGGTTCAAACGAAGGCCCGACGGTTCTTCGTTCTGGGCTGGGCGTCGACACCTACCACCAGACAAATCGGCTTGTCTCTTCTTTCTTCTTCTTTTTTTCTTTTTTTCTTGGTCTGATTCAAATTTGTTGTTATAATAATATATAGATTTTGTTTTATGTTTTCTGTTTTGATTGTGTGAGACATTTGAGTCTCTAAGAAAGAAGCAAACAAACTAAAACAAAGAGATGAGAGGAGAGAGAAAGAATTGTTTTTTATTGAATTGTTAGATTTTTTTTTTTTAAGTAGAAAAAATCATTTGGAGTTGCTACAGTGTTCTCTAAATCAAGAGAACTACTGTAGCAACTTCAAAATTTTTTTGGAAAAGTTTTACTTTTAGAGAAGCTGTTGGAGTGATTTTTTGGTGTGTTTGTTCTTCAAAATTGGTTTTAGAGAACCTATTGGAGATGCTCTAACCCGTATATTATTTCATACACAATGAACAAAGCACCCCTAGTTACCTACAAAATTCTCAACATGACAAGCATGTCTGTAAATGTTTACATCAATGTACCAAACAATCATATACTTTGTTGTTTGACCAAAGAATAAGATATGGCCAATCACAATATTTTCACAATAAAGCGTAGATAGGTCCAAATGAGAAAAAATAAACAGCTTGTCTCCTAAGTTTTGTTGTGAAATTGTTGTGAAAATATTGTACCAGTAGCAACACTCAGCAAAAAGTTTGAACTATATATTTATTCCACCGGTTCTTTTAGGACCACACCATTTGTTATAACTTGATTATATGTGTGAATGTGATTGGTGAACCATCACATTCACATTAATACATCATTTTTTTATCAGGACACCAAAGTTGTCTCTATGGAATTGATGGGACAAAGAATCTCATCCCATAATCTTTATCGATAGTTCTTCTTTTACATCTTGTGAAAAATTGGGAAAATTATAATTTATCGCCATAAATTATACCATTGATTACACTTTTCACTCAAACTTTTCGAAAGTACGTTTTGCAACCTAAACTATGACCATTGTTACATTTTGCACCCTAAGGTCAGCTTCGTTATTAATTTGGATGGAAAAGTATGATATCATGTAAAAAGACTAGTATCATAAACTTTTATTATAAAAAAAGTCATATCATAAAATTTTATGGAAAAGTATTTCTTTTGTTGCTCCATCATGAATTCATGATAGTTGCATAATATTTATCAGCAAGGTTTTTTTTGTTTTTTACCTTGAGGTCACTAGGAATTAGTAGGTATTGATATTGTGCCTAACAACAGTGTACCAATAGAATAATAATTCTCAAGGTTATACTATTGGTTTAAAAGATCCTTGATTAGTATCATGAAGGCAACATCGTGATGTTTTCTTTCATTTAGCGACTAGAAGAGAAATTGCGTGTGCATCATTGGCAGTGTTATTCGTGTAATTATAAAATATTCTGGGAGTATAAAAAATGCGTATTTTCCTTTTTCACATGAATTGTGAGTAGAACCCATAATGTGGTCATCAATAATAGAATTTTAGATTTTGATAGTTTTGAACCCCAAAAAAAGGCCTCTATTATTTTTTGCTGAGTTTTTTGGGATTTTATTTGGTTTCTAACATCCCTAGAGCTCAATTAAATTGATCTTTCCTTATATATATATATATATATATATATATATATATATTATGATTGTCATAGTATATTTTGAAGCTTATTTCTGACATCCTTCAAATTTACATACGTACAAATTAAACATTTTTCTATCTCAAAAAAAAAAAAAAAAAAAAAAATTACTTACGTAGGAGATATGAATATTCCATGAATTTGAGCAAAACAATTGAATGAAAATTTATATCCACGAGTCGTAATAATAATACGATAATGGATTATTTGAATGTCAATAATACATTGAAAATGCCAAAGATGTTTGTAGTTCAAGCTACACTTGAAGGTGTTCCTAAATTCTAAAGAAGACATTTAAAATTTAAATCCTACTAGCTCTCTAACTATTAAATTACCCATAAAAAAATTACATTGTAAAGTAAGCATGTTAATTTAGAAGTACATGCTATTCATGAATTAAATGGACTAGCTCCATCCGTTGTCTCTAGTTTTTTAGTTTTCCTACTAAAAAACAAATAACAAGCAGTACCAATTTCCAGTAGCACAGCAACAGTACCCAATAATGCAAGTATGATAATATAGGCTTCTTTCCACTTATTTCCCGGCTCCAAAATATTAATCCCCACAAATACATTAATGATACTCAGAATGATTGTTCCATAACCAATGCAGATATGTATTATATTCCAATATTTCCTGAACTTGAGCTCCTTTGGCCTTAAAAACAAGCCAATCTGAGCTGTTGCAAGACAAAAAAGACTAGTGCCAATGCATCCATGCGCCTTTTGGTTAAATCCAGATAGTTGAACACCAAGGTTGAGTCCAGTTGTCCACCCCATTACACCAACAATGTACCCCAAAGATTCACATATAACATGAATATAGAACCATGCCGAGTCTGTTGTTTTGAACACCTTTATATACCTTGCTATAACAACTCCTAGAGGCAACATAATACCCCAACCAATGACATTCAAGCCTCCATGAATTTTCTTCATTACCATAAATCTTTCTGCTCCTCTTGTTCCAGTCTTTCCTGATAGAAAATTCAAAGTACCATAGGACCGAAGATTGTCTTTAGAATAACCATGAAAGCTAGGAACATTATCCATAGACATTGTACCTCGTTGCCACACATGACTCACCATGGTGGTTCTGCTATGAAGCATTAACGAGGCAAAAATGGTGATTGAGTTATTTGCATAAATGGCTGAGACACCATAGACAGGAAAACTTAGCTTCCCTTTTTCAAGAATTGTTTCACGACTGGTTATAGAAGATGTATAGGCCATTAGTCTCCCATCACTTATTGGGTGCGCAACAAAAGCTTGAGCGCCAATCATACCAATTGAAGTGGGATTGATGGCCCAAGCAATCCAAGTTGAGTAGTTATAAATACCCGATTGCCTAAAAGCAATTTCAACCGTCTTAGATGATATATTGTAATTCCAATAAAGGACTGAATTTAACGCATCCAAATCTGTGCATGAGGCAAAGTTAGAAAACTCGGACGAAGAAGAACACTGTGCCTTGCATAAAAAGATGGCAGGCGAAAAGAAGACCATGAGGAATAATAATAATTTGTTGAAGAAAATCCTAATCATGACTCGCAAACCAAAACCCAAATGAAAATATGGAGGAAAGATCGTGAAAGAAAAGGAGCACTTGAAAATATTTCTTGAGGGTATGTTTGAAAAAGACAATATCCAACTCCCTCAGTCCCTCTCTCTCACACACACACACACACACAGTCTCTGTCTCTCTATCTCTCTCTCTATATATACATGTATATATATAGTGCTTTGGCTCGGTAGTTCTTCCTAAAGTATTATTGGCCTGTAAATTTACTAATTAATTTCATGGTCATTTCCTTTGGCTATTTCTAGTCAACTTATACTCAGACACTGACAGCATAGTTCCAGAGTTTTATTCAATTTTGTGACTTTTTATTTATTTATTTGAGGAATGTTATATATAATTTTTGGACGAAGTACATGTGTTTTTCAAACAAGTCACAGAACGCATATATAGGTCATGTTACTTAGACTACACCTAGGATAGTTTTAATTTTATCCATTGCCACACAATAAGCCAGAGGATTTTCCTATGTACAGTTTGGAAATTAAATTTTCATAATGTTTTATATAGTTTTTTATTCCTAAATACTCCTGATTTAGAAACCTACTAATTCCCTGGCCAATTCCTTTGACTACTTCCATCCTACTTGTTCTTGGGACTCTTGTAGAGTTTTTGTTCAAAATTTCAAATTGTGAACCGGAGAATTGTTATATATAGGGTTTGCCTAAACTTGTAAATTTTGTTTTTTGGATTGAGAATTATGGTAGAGTCCGGCTCAATCTATTTAGAATTTCAATTTCTTAGGATTGAATTAGTCCAACTCCAAAGCACGCATGTTTACTAAGTGTGCATTTGGGAAGCGCGTTTTGCGCTTCCCACGTCCATGTTTTGCCTTTTCTTCATTATTTTTTTTTTTATTTTTTTTCCTCAAGCCATAATTGTTGACTTTAGGGTATGAATAGTACACACAGTAACTTTTTCAGCAAATTTTCAACCACTTTTCAGCAACTTTTTTTTATTAAAAATTGGTTTCATGGTACTATTCATATATTTAAAAATCATTTTGCTATAGTGTTTTTCAGTTTTCAATTATATCCAAACAGACCCTAACAAAATTCCCAATTTGATATGTCAATATGTAAGAAGGAAAATCGTAGTTCCACAAAAAATTACACAACTTTTGCCACAACTTGTCATACGGTGAGTTATGTGTGGTAAAGAAAAAGTTGTAGGTCTACACGTTCACCACTTACAAAAAAGTTGTGTAATTGTTTGTGGTTCTATCACTGCTCCTGTAAGAAAAAGAAAACATTCTATGTAATCAAAGTATCACAATCAGATACATTGTTGGTTCAACAATAAGTTGGAACTTTTTGACCAATAAGTATTCACTATTCACATCTACTCATGTAAAATTAAGACTATAAACGAACCAAACCGTTCATAAACAATTTGGGCTTGATTCAATAAAAAGCTCGTTCATATTCATTTGTTTATAAACAAGTTACGCTTGAGCCTTAGGTTTAGACTTGTTTATTAAACAAGTCGAGCTCAAGCAAAAAAATATTGCTCGTGAACAAGATCGTGAATATTAGGGCTTGATATAAAACAAGTCAAGCTTAGGCTTATTTATATACCTGGTAAGCTTTTTTATTTTATTTTATTTTTTTATTTTTTTTGAGAAGCATAAACCTAGTAAGCTTGATATGTGCCTTTTCTCTTTCTTTTTTCTTTTTTTGATAGGGCCTTTTTTTTTTTTTTTGGTTGAGGAATTGATATGTGCTTAATTAATATAAGTCCATTACAGATAAAAAGTTGTGGGTCTACATGTTCACCACTTACAAAAAAGTTGTGTAATTGTTTGTGGTCCTAGCATTGCTCTTGTAAGAAAAAGAAAACATTCAATGTAATCAAAGTATCACAATCAGATACATTGTTGGTTCAACAATAAGTTGGAACTTTCTGATCAATAAGTATTCACTATTCACATCTACTTATGTAAAATTAACACTCTAAACAAACCAAACCGTTCATAAACAGTTTGGGCTTGATTTAATAAAAAGCTCGTTCATATTCATTTGTTTATAAACAAGTTACACTTGAGCCTTAGGTTTAGACTTGTTTATTAAAAAAGTCGAGCTCAAGCAAAAAAATATTGCTCGTGAACAAAATCGTGAATATTAAGGCTTGATATAAAACAAGTCAAGCTTAGGCTTATTTATATACCTGGTAAGCTTTTTTTTTTTTTTTTTTTTTTTTTTTTTTGGAGAAGCATAAACCTGGTAAGCTTGATATGTGCCTTTTCTTTTTTTGATAGGGCCTTTTCTTTTTTCTTTTTTGGTTGAGGAATTGATATGTGCTTAATTAATATAAGTCCATTACAAATATTTTAATAATAATGTGGACCACTTGTTACCAATTACGAATGGATTCAGATCCTCTAGAGTTCCTAGGGTACTCTACCAATAGATTTCCTCAAATCCTAACCGTCCTTTAATGATTTAATGGTCTAGATTTTGCCATATCAGCATTCCACTAACAATACTCTTAAAATAATATAATAATATTGAAAACAAAATAATTAAGATTATTATTAATGGAATGCTGATATGGCAAAATCTAGAGCATTAAATCATTAAAGAACGGTTAAGATTTAAAGAAATCTACTTGGTAGAGTACCCTAGGAACTTTAGAGGATCTGAATCCATTACGAATTAAGATTATTATTAATGGAATGCTGATATGGCAAAATCTAGAGCATTAAATCATTAAAGAATGGTTAGGATTTAAGGAAATCTACTTGGTAGAGTACCCTAGGAACTCTAGAGGATCTGAATCCATTACGAATTACCATTACCTTTTTTTTCCTTCCTTTACCTCTACATTGACTAGGCACGCGTGGTGCCCTTGTGTTATGATTTATGTATTTTTAATCTAAGTGGGCTACACGTCCACCAATGATCCCTTTCCTTCCCATCCATTCCCATCAAAACGTTACAAAAAAAAGACTAACTTTACATGTAACCAAATAACCAAACCCTCCCACATTACTCACAATTCAGTTTGTTCAAAATATCTCCTCTTAACCTAGTCACCTTATCATCTTTATGTAGAGTCTAAGGGTGTGTTTAAATATCGTTTATTTGTTGAAAACTGAAAACTTATTGCTAAAAACACTATAGCAGAATAATTTTTAAAGGTGTGAATAATGCTATGGAGCCCAAATTTACCTAGAAATATGTGTTTTACTGAGTTCGGTGGTACGTGAACAGTACCCATGGGACCCACTAAAAAAATGCTAAACGCGTGGATTGGGCTGAATGTGCAAATTGTGCAAAACGCCCAATCCAAATGCACGCTAAATATCTCACAGCCTAGATAAGACAAAAGCTTCCTTGGAAAGCTCTCTCTTTCCTCTCTTTGACCTTTATTTATTGTTTCTATCTAGGGTCTATATCTTACCATCTAGAAAATATAAGACATAAGCTTCTTTGAGAAGCATTCTTTTTTCTCTTTTTCACCTTTAGAGTATGTTTGTTTGGTGGAATTTTAAGGAGGATGGAAAATTGAGGAGAGAAAAGAGGAGAAATAGCATTTTTAGTGGTTATTTGGTTGGGAGGGGGAGAAAAAGTGACCCAAGCCCACCAAAATATTTTCTCACCAAAATATGGAGAAAACTTGAGTGGAAAAAAGCTCAAGTTTAAGCTGACCAAAAAGTCCATGCGCAATTTTTTTTTTTTTTTTTTGTTCCTTTATTCTTTTTTTCTACTACTTTGTTGTTGTTGATTTATTTATTTATTATCTTTTTTTTTTTTGGTTCATCTTCCTTTGGCTTGTGCTATTTTTTTTTTAAACAAAAAAATTTAAAAGTATCCATAGACAATTTTTTTTTTTATAAATGTGTTACTTTTTTTTTTCTTTAATGGAGGACATATTGTAAATTTATACGAACTTCATTTTCCATCTTCTCATTTTTCTTCTCAACCAAACAAATAAGTTTTTCATCTCTCCACTTTTCCATCCTCCCAAACACTAATGGGAGAAAACCATGCGTGTGACTCACATATTTTCAGTGATGTGTGATGAAAATAAAGTGATGAGTAATTGAAAACTATAAATCCAAACAATCCCTAAGGGGCTGTTTGGCTCACTTTTTTTATCACTCAATTTCCATCACTCGTCTCTCGTCACTCATCACTCATCACTCATCACTTAAAATATCCTACCCATTTGGCACCATCACTAATTACTCATCACTCAATATTTTTCACACTGTTTGTGGGCCCCATTCCTGTCACTTGGTGCAGCTTTTTTTTTACTTTTTTCTTCAAATACCCAAAGAAATACCGAACCCAGTGAAAAAAAAAAAAAAAAAAAAAAAAAAAAAAAACCTAGAACTGAAGACCGAACCAAAGGAAAAAAAAAAAGATTGGTCAAAAGTTGCGGCTGAATGGGTCCCATGTGTGTTTAATTACAAAAATGCCATTGAGTTATGAGTTATGAAAACTGAAAACAGCCAAAATGTGTTTTCAGTTTTCATAACTCATAACTCAAAAATCAGAGAATTGACTGATGGAAACAGAGTTATAGAAACAAAGTGATGGTGCGCTAAACAGACTTCTCGCTATGGCCACCATTTTTGAGAATTGAATTATGGAAACAGAGAATTGAGTCATGGAAACTGGCCATCCAAACATCACCTAAATCTCTTATAGTATCTCCTCATTTTCTATCCTTCCACTTTTCCAAACCAAATGAACTCTTATTGTCTCTTATTTTCTCTATGTAAGGTCTATATCTTACAACCTAAAACAATAGGCTTCCTTAATAAGACAGAAGCTTCCTTGAGAAGATTCTCTTTTCTAACTTTCACCTTTTATTGACTCTATCTATAGGGTCTATATCTTACAGCCTAGAACAATAGCCTTCTATTATAAGACTCTTTTCTCTCTTTCAACTTAGTTTTGTATTTTCAAACAAATCTGCTCTCTCTATCTCTCTCTCTCTCTCTCTGGTGAGCCATGAGGCCAAGATAATGAGAAATTCCACCATCTGCCTTGATCTCTTTGTAACCTCACCTGATGGTAAACGAGTCCTAAATTTCAATGAGATTTGCTATGCTAGCAAAGAGTGCTTGGACTTTGGTTTCCATTATGTAATTGAAGGCACACAACGACTTTAAAGTGTCATATTTAGCATCACTAACATCTTCACTCTCTCTACCTCCAAGCCGTTCACAATCTTCACTCACCCCCAAATAAATCTCTCTTCTTCTTCTTCTTCTTCTTCTTCTTCTTTTTTTTTTTTTTTTTTTTTTTTTTTTTTTTTTTTTTTTTTTAATTTCTAGTTTTGGTTTAAATTTTAAAATTCCTATATATTTTTATAGTTGTTAGCCATTATAATTTTTTTGATTACTCATAAACATCTTGATTTCTAGATTATGGTTGTTTCCGATTCTATATAACCCAATAACATCTTATTGATTGTATTTGTTTGATAGTAGCTTAGTTTTGTAATTGGAAGCATGATGTATTTAGTATGTTATTCTTGTTTACTTAATTTTCCTAGATTTAAGCATTTACAATTTAATTTTGTTGGATTTCAAGCTCAAATTGATAAAGAGCTCGAGCGACAAACTTATCAAACCAAGCCAAGCCGAGCTTGAACACTTGACATTTATTAACAAGCCGAGCTCAAACACAGTGGCGACGCCACGTTGAGGGCAGGGTGTTCCTAGGAACACCCTGACCCGAAAATAAAATTTTTTTTATATATAATAATTTAAATTTTTTTATTTGTTTACCCTTAAAAAAAAAAAAAAAAATAGGAACACCCTCAAGCAAAATCAAGAACACCCTCAAATAAATAAATAAAAATTATATGTTCTACTTTCAAGCAAAAAAAAAAAAAAATCCCAAAATTTTTTTTTAAAACTAAAATCTAAAAAAAAAAAAAAAAAAAAGGGATAATTACACTTTACCCACCTGTGGTTTGCCTCTAATTCTATGTGCCTACCCGTGATTTCAATTTTGACACTTTGCCTACTCGAGGTTCAATCCGTTACTGCTCCGTAACCTACCTCCCTGTCTGCCGTTACTCTAACATGTTTTCTTTCAAAATCAAAACACAAAACAGATCAAAAAGTTAGGATTTTTGATTGCTTAAGAACATTTTTATGAAGCTGAATTCAAGTCCCGAATTGTCCAACAAGGCTGTAATCTTCGCCTCATATGGATGCGGATTCAAATCATTCTCTGTTACCACTTGTCAAAAAAAAAAAAAAAAATTCTCTGTTACCAAAAAGAGCACCCTCCAATTTTAATTACCACCATTATTATACTACCGTAACAAAAATATAAGGAAAATAATCATTTAGATTCTTATGCTTTAAGCTCTGTTTTGATTGTTCAGAAGGCAAACGAAAACTTCAACAACAACAACAACAAAAAGAAAGAGAAATCCAAGCTTTTCGCTCAGTTGAGCACTTGAGCTGAGATTTTCGCTACGTTAGTTCCATTTGTTTCAACAGAAAATAACTCCAGCTAAGTTCTCTAGTAACTAAGAAAAATCTTTAATTCGAAGAAAATTAATTTCTATCAAATATTTCACAGTACAAAATGCAGAAATTCAAAAACTTGTCCCTCAATTTTCTCCGCAGCCAAACAGAACTTCACCTCATGTCACCGCATATTTCAGTTTAAGAATATCAGTTACAAAGTTTCAAACTCTATGCCCCTGCCACCAGCCACCACAACCGACTGCCATAGCCACCACCGCCCACAACCTCAAACCCCAACCAAAGCTATTTTGTGCGATTTGGCGCTACCGTCGGCGACCAAGGGCATTGAGATAACCGGAAACTTCAAAGCCACCCAAGATTGTTGACCGAAGAGAGTTTCCTTGTCGTATATAACGATTTGCTTCGGGATCCCAAACGTTAAGCTCCAAGGCTCGATTTCGAGCTCCGAAACGACCTGTAGCGTGGAGATTCGGTTGTGGAGTCGCTCGATCGCATTGGGCGAGTTGATGATGATGGCATTAAGGTTTCTGGGTCTGGGCATGGAGATTCGGTTGTGGAGTCGCTCGATCGCATTAGGCGAGTTGATGATGATGGCATTAATGTTTCTGGGTCTGGGCATGGAGATTCGGTTGTGGAGTCGCTCGATCGCATTGGGCGAGTTGATGATGATGGCATTAAGGTTTCTGGGTCTGGGCATGGAGATTCGGTTGTGGAGTCGCTCAGCTCAGTGGGTTTCTAGTTTTTGGACATGAGGAGTTTCAAATTTTGTTGTTTGAACTTTTATGGGTTTTTAACTTTTCTGGGTTTCTAGTTTTTGGACATGAGGAGTATGAGATTTGATTTGATTTATTTGAACGTTGTTGAGTTAGATTAGGAGTTTTAATTTTTATCTAATTTTTCTCATACGACTTGGCTTTATCATGCTTTCAGATGTATAATTAGTTTATTTGTGGTTGAGATGATAAGTTCAGATACAAGTTGAAGTTCTAAGAAATTGCATAATATTTTTTATCAATAGTACATTTTGATCTTGTTTTCTCTTGAATTTTTATGTGTTTTATGTTTTGGGAGGAGAGAGACATAAAAATTGTGCAAAAATACATATTTAACCTTCTTTTTAACAGAGGTGGGTAACAGAGCCTTAACGAAGGAAATCACAGGTGGGCAAAGTGTCAAAATTAAAACCACGGGTTGGCATATAGAATTAGAGGCAAACCACAGGTTGGTAAAGTGTAATTATCCCAAAAAAAAAAAAAAATTTAATAGAGCAAGCCCACTGCCCAAAGCCTAACATCAATCCTAAACAACAAATGGGAAAGCAAACCCAATCTAAAGAAAAAAACAACATATGGCAAGCCCAACAGATGGTAGCAAACCCAAGGGCCACAGATTCTCAAAAAAAAAAAAAAAAAAAAAAAAAAAAAAAAAAAAAACCCAACCTAAAGACAGATGGTAGCAAACCTAACCCACAAATGGTTGCAAAAATTGAGATCAGAAACGGAGAAACAGAGCTCATTGCCTCTGCTTCAAACTCGAGCAACAAAGTTCATCGCTATCGGTCATCACCAGTCGGATCGGAGATCGGTCATCACCTCAGCCTTGCCAATCGGATCGAAGATCGGAATAGAACAGATCGGATCGAAGATTCCTTCCTCGCCAGTCGCCTCGACGTGCTGCCCAGCCCGACGGCGCCACCCTTCAGCCTCAGCCTCCCTGCTCCCTCAACCTTAAGGTATTTCATCTTTACTTTACACTTTTCTTCTCTCTAACTCTCTTTTTTTCTCTAATGGGTTTTCTCTCTACTCTCTTACTTCTCTCTGTCACTTTCTCTCTTTTATCTAAAGACTGAAAGTATGAAAGTGAAATGAGAGTCTCTCTCTCTTTAAGACTAAAGACTTAATTTGACTGGCTGATTCTTTTTTTTTTTTTTTTGGGTGAAATTGCTTAGCTTTATTTTATTTTATTTTATTGATACGGGCTTGCTTAGCTTTATTGAACTGTAATTGCTTAGCTTTATTGTAACTTTATTAATATTTGTGATTGGCTAATTCTCTTTTTTGTCTTTTAGTGTATTGTCTATTATGATTGGTGATTGAGAATTTCTGATTGGCTCTTGTGATTGGGGCTTGTCTGTTAAGTGGGGGGAGTGGTAAATGGGGCATGGGACCGGGTGGGAAGTAAAGGCATGAGAGGCAGGTAGTGGATAATGCACATGGGGTATGTGCTACTAGTTAGTAAAGAAAAATAATGAAGCAACTAATAAACAATAATTAATAATTTAATTAACCAATACATTATAAAAGATAAACAAATTAAATTATGTTAGGATAAACAACAATTAGTAATTTTATAATTAATGAAACAACAATATAACAAATTATAGTTTATAAAAGGCAAACAAATTAATGAAACAACTAAACAACAATAATTAATAATTTTATTAATATTTCAAATGAACTTATAGTTTGTTGTATAGGTAACTTTGTTCATTTCTTTTCTTTTCATTTTTTTTCCTTTTGAGGTTTTTCGGTGTACAGAATGCAAATTTGTTTTGGTTTTAAGAACTTTTTTTTTTTTTTTAAGCACAAACTTCATGCCGGCCAAATCTTGAATTTCGGCCGGTATTTCCCGAAACACCCAAAATAAACCGAAATGGCCCGAAATTTTTTCAAAGTAGAATAGGAACACCCTAGACAAAATTCTTGGAGTCGCCACTGCTTAAACATGCACTACTCAGAAAAGTTCGACTCGTTTACAACCTTATGTAAAATGGCATAATGCATTAAATATAGCTAATGAAGTTCAAATATCGTTAAAAAAATGATATTTTAATAATAGAATAGATCTTTCAAAAAGCGGTTAGGTAAAATTTATAATAAAAAAGAAAAGAAAAAAAAAAGAGTAAATTTTTATACTAAAACAAACAAGCTAATGTGAATGCGAGGATGTGATTCTCAATAGTCTATAAAACTATAAAGTTTTATATCTAAATGTATGAGTTGCCATATCCCAATAATAAAATAAATAAATGAATTTCCAGGTTATCATATTCTTGGGAAAATTATAATTTACAACCCTAAACTTTTCGAATGCGTGTTTTACACCCTAAACTATGACCCTTGTTACACTTTGCACCCCGACGTTAAATTTGTTGTTAACTTGGATGACAATTTAAAGTTTATGGTGCAAAGTGTAATCAGATGTATAGTTTAAGGCAAGGTTGTCAAAATCGGGATCCTACGTAGAATCGTTGAAGGTAGGTGGGATCGTAGATCGTAGGATCGGATCGTGAATTGTAAGATCTTACATATTTTTAAATTTAAAGCAAAAAATATGTTGATAATGGCTTTGTATATTGAATAATCACATAAATTATAAATTCATCTATAAAAAACTTAGATTTTCATCATATAATGTAATTTGCATGTTATATATTGCTAAGTCTATACTAACGAAACAAATATATTTAAGTTTTGACCTAACGTATTTCAATAAATGTTTAATATTTAGCAAACAAATACCAAAATATTTTTCAAAACATATGGAAAATATTTTCCAAGTTCTAAGTTCCAAGTTTGAAATCCAAAATAAAATAGCAAATGGAAACTAGCTAACTACAATATGAAATCCAAAAGCAAAATGAATATTAAGGTGAAGTGAACATTTAATTATTTTCATTCTAAGGTTCTTATAACCACCGTCCGAAATTCCTAATCATCATCATCCATGTCATCATCTATGTAAATATTATATATTTGTATACTAGAACTACAAAAGACATCAAGATACAATTTCATACTCAACTATTCAAGTTATACCACTCAGCAACAATAAGAGAGCATGCTCAAAAAAATTAATCAATCAATATACAAATACAAGCATAATTGATAAAATTATATATATAAAAAAATATTTTAGTAATATTAGAACACAAATTAATATATTGATCAAATAAATTTAACAACATTATAACTTAAAAGGTAACAAAGTCAACATCAAATTCTTCATTTAGAATTGATGAAGCATTCCTTTATTTTAATTTTAAGTGAACTAGCAATTAGAAAACATTTTCTTAGGTTAACATAATTTTATAAAATAAAAAATAAAAATCCATACCATCATAATATAAAAATAAAAAATAAAAACCCTTAAAGGTTCATCAAAACAAAAAATTTATCCCATAAAAATAAAAAAAATAAAAAAATAAAACCAAAATTTATGTTTTTGGTAGGATCGGTAGGATCCCATACGATCCTACGATCCTACATACGATCCTATCATTTTTACGATCCTAGTGCGATTTTAAATGTTTTGGTGAGGTGAGATTGTAAAATCATGCGATCCTACGATCCGGATCGCGATTTTGACAACCATGGTTTAAGGTGATAAATTGTAGTTTTTCTTATGTTTTTAAAACATTAAGAAGGTTGGCAATTAGGTATTTTCATGTGGTTCTATATTTTTCCATCCAACTTAACAGCAAACTTGATGTCAGGGTACGAAGTGTAACAAGGATTATAGTTTACGGTGTAAAATGTACATTCCAAAATTTAGGGTATAAAGTATAATTATGGTATAATTTAGGGCAGTAAAGTATAATTTCCCACGTATTTTTAGTGACAATGAGAAACCAATAATAATTGCATAAAACTAATATCATAAACTATTATTATAAAATTCATTCATAAAATTTTATGAAAATTTTTTTTTCTCCATCATAATAGTTGCGGAATATTTCTCAGTTAGGTTTTTTATCTTGAGGTCACCAAGAATTAGTAGGATTGATATTGTACCCTAACAATAATATACCACTAGAGGGAAGGGTTTGAGTTTAATTGGTACCTCTCCATACACAAAGTACTTGGGATTTAGAAGGGAAAGAGTTCGAACTGCAGAATTAGCAGCATTTTAAAGCAATCTCAAAAAAAAAAAAAAAGAAGAAGTAATAGTTCTCAAGATTATACTGTTGGTTTAAAGACCCTTGATAAGTATTTAGTATCATGATTCCTCAAATTGTTAAGTGCAAGCCAAATTGACTTGGGTTTTCACTGCAAAGAACAATACATTTACCCCATAATTTGAAACTTTTTCTAAAAACTTTCTAACTATTTATCATATGATAAAAATGTTAGAATGCTTGTTATGTTTGTGGCACAACATATGAGAACATTGTAGGACCATTTTTTGAAAGGTTCCTCAAGCCCAAACCCAATTTATGGGTTTACTGAAGGGCCAAACAAGTTGTGAGATATTGAGTGGAGGAATTGGGTTCGATCCCACTGCAACCAATTGGGTCATTTTAACTAATCGATTTGTTCACAAGCAAGTCCAAGAAATATGTATGTATGTATGTATGTGTGTGTGTGGGTGTGTATATTTGCAAGAACTATAGAAGCAACATAATATTGGGAAATATAAATATAATCAGTGAACTCTTATTAATAAGTCAAATAACCCATATACAAATTTTTTGAGGGAATGGTATGAAACCCATAAGCCCCAAACTTCACAGACTTAAGTGAACTTTGAGGTCTACAAAAACTTGCAAAGTATGGATGCCTGGATTGACGTATAGCCCCCAGGCAATACTACAAAAAAGGACCACTACTTTTTGGGAGCTTGACTTAAGTTCTATATTCTCATTATAATTGCCGATTTTCTTTATTACTTTATGTTTTTCTCTTTCTAATGTTTCTCTTTCATTCTCTACTAGTTGTTTTTCTTCCATAAATGATTCCTCCCGGCCCTTTTATACTAGTCTTAGAGGTTCTCAAAAGTACTATCTTCTCCTTTGCCTTAACCTTGCTGCTTGCCCTTGTGTTGAAGCTTTGGGTTTGTGAGGGTCACTTTTTGGATGGTATCCAGGCCCAAGCTTGACCAAGGACCTCGGGCCCTCTTGTTGTAGTTTGAAGGGATTGGGCTTGGTTCACTGAAGCTAAATGGGCTGTTTATAAACCAGGTGGTGCACAGAGCAAAGATTCTACAACACGTATACACTGGCAAGCAGGAATATATATATATATGTGTGTGTGTGTGTGTGTGTGTGTGTGTGTGTGTGTGTGTGTATTGAACAACAAGAAACAGTAAAGGAACAATGTATAAAGATAGACACGAAGTAAATGTTAAGGATCCTTAAAACAATATGGAATATTTGGTTATTTTCTTAATTATGGATTACAATGTGCTCACTAAGACGTGTTATAAGGTCCAAATAAACTTAAAAATCACAGACTTAGATGGCTATTCAAGCCTCCAAGACTTGTAAAGTTTGAATCTCTTTGAATCCGAATATGTTCTATAGTGGCTGTGTTGGGATACCGAGGAGTATATCTCTTTCTTTTTACTGCTCTATCTAGGTTTTTTACTGAGTTTTCTCAATGACTCTGTTATAATTCACTACTGCCGAATTGACCCTTTCAATGTTGGCTACTTCTTCCTTTTATAGTGTCACTCTAGGGTTCCGGGGTACCACTGATCCTCCCCCTAGGCTCCTTGGGTACCAGAGCCCCTGTTGTTCCAGCCCTTCTGATGGCTGATTCTTTCCTTTCTTTCTCATAGTTTCCTTCTTTTGGTGCTGTCTCCCCAAAAGCCTCTTGCTGACTTTCCATTCTAGGGTGTCTTTGGAGAGCTAATCTTTGATCTCTTGTCCCTCAATACTTCCATACCTTTACTTTTTCAGACTTAGCTTTTGGCTGCCCTTCCTTTTGTCATTTTTCCCAAGTGAGCTGAGTCCTTCCTTGCCAAATCGAAGGTTTTCCCTGCTACTTCCCCTTATGGTTCATCTTTCTAGGTTCCCTGAAGCACCAGCCTTTTGCTCGTGAGTTGTTGCATTCCAAACCCTCTAGTTCTTCACTGCATCACTGAGTGCTTGAGAAGGAAATATATGTCCTTCGTTTTCTTGTGCTTTTTTATTCCCCTTTTGAGCTGTCTCAATCCTACTTTGGCTGTGCTACACGTTCTTCTACTGGACTCTCTTTAGTCTTCTAATCTGGGCCTTTTTCCTTTCTTCCCTTTGTTTCATGAGCTCTAAAACCTGCCCATTCATGGATCTTGGGCTTCATATCTTTAGGCCTACCATCTTTCATTTGTGAGCTTAACCTTTTTTTCAATTTTACTTTCCACGGGGTTGGTCTAATGCGCTATTTCTTTGGGCCTTGTGTTATGATTTTTTGAACCTTAGCCCCCCGAGCTCATGGGTTGCCTACAGCCCATGCGTGAGTAATTTAGAGTTTTAGTTTCTGTAGGACTTCTTTCTTCACTATTTTAATTTTTTCTCGAGGTCCCCTTTTTCTTTCTTTAGGATCCTAACTTCCCATTGTCATTGGGTATCCCGGTCTTCTTTGCCCATTGTGCTTCTTTCTTTTGTAACTTCCCCCTTTGCTTGGGACATGGCAATTAATTTTGGAGTTAAAAAAAAAAAAAAAAAAGAAAAAGAAAAAAACTTCCCCCACACTTTCCACATTCCCCATAACTTTCATTAATAACGGCCAGTAAAAAAATAAAAATAAAAATAAATTAAATTTTTGCAACTGACGCGTCTTTCCATACATCGTCTTCTCCAACAACTCTTTGCGCCATTATCACAGTCAATTCAAATTCTCTTTTTACTTCCCTGAGCCTTTAATTCTAGGCTTATCTTCTCCTTTATAGTCAATCTGCGTTCTTTGCTTTCCTTCTCTGTGTTCTTTATTCCCTTGATTTGCCTATTTCCCAACACTTACCGCCCTGATGTCTTCCTCTTCCTCACACAAAAGGAGGGAGCGTACTCCCAACCCTTCTGAGGGCGAGGGTTCCTCTGGTTCAGCGTAGGGTGAGACAAATGAGGTTGCAAAACACCCTGCTTTCCCTTTACGGGACCCCTGGTATACACCTAGTCTATTTTTCCCTTAAGTGTCTCACGGCGAGGCCCTTCTATCCTCTCACACCTGGGTACTTTCTGGTCAGACAGGTTTTGCCAATTCTGCTCAGGTCCCAGACCTAAGAGAGATTCTAGATCTCTAGATTAGGTGGGGCTCTCGAGAGGCGGTCCCTATCTTTTTTGATTTCATTCCTGGGAGGATTCAAGGTTGGCCCATTTGGGTGGATAGGGAACTTTCTGATGAGGAGTTTGTGGGTCGCCTGGAGAGCGCCGGGATCTTGAAGGTAGTGGCAATTTCTAGGAACCTTAAAGGTTTCCGGGATGCTAAGGGTCTCAGGCATCTGGTACGCCGTTGGTGCCCTCCTCTTCATACTTTCTTTTTTTCTGTTGGAGACTTACGATCACCTTGGAGGATGTGGTGAAAAACTTTCTCCTCCTAGTGTTTGGAGATGAGAACCCCTTTGATATCAGTCTTTCCAATGAGGATCTCAAGGTGGAAGATAAATTATTTAGCCATTTTGGTGGCGTACCGCTTCTCCTGGTGGGAAATCAACCAGGATAGGTAGATGGGTTATGAATCTTTCGCGAGAGAAAGACAAGGAAGTCAGGCGAGCCGAGTTCCTGGCACTTTGGTTTAGTAAATTCTTGTTTAGTGAATTCCCCAAGTACAGGGTTAAGTCCATCTTCTTCCCGTTTGCAATTAGGTTGGCCTGGGGTGCTAAGTATCCTTTAGCCCCCATGTTCTTGGGCCATGTTTATTCTCAACTGGATCAGCTTCATAGAGACAAAGTTGAAGGCGATTCTTGCTACACAATCACTTCATCCCTTCACTGTGCCATTCTTCAGGCATTCATGTGGGATCATTCTTCGGTTACTTTAGTGAAGTGTAGAAGTTTGAGGTTTGTAAAGGATAAGTTCCAAAGATCCCCTGATGTAATTAAAGGT
Organism: Quercus glauca; assembly: GCA_023736055.1. Taxonomy (NCBI): domain Eukaryota; kingdom Viridiplantae; phylum Streptophyta; class Magnoliopsida; order Fagales; family Fagaceae; genus Quercus; species Quercus glauca. The sequence continues at coordinate 60,888,988 of CM043322.1, forward strand.
TTGTGTGGTAGTTTGACTAATAGCAATCCGATTATTTTTTGTTGGGCCAGTCTGAAAGGTGGTAGTCTTAATCTGGTTGAGCTTTTTGACCAGGCGGGGCACTCAAAATGGCGTTCTTCCCGGGAGTTTAGCCCTGTGTTTGCTTGTGACTTTGTGTTAGCCTTTTTCCTCACTTCTCCAGGGAATACATTTGATTTGCACCATGGTGATGAAGGTAGCTTGGCTTACTTAGCTTGTGTTAGTCCTTCCTGGCTTCCGATGCCTTCTTCAAGTGGCCCTAGATATACACACTACTCAGCACACAGGGTACTTCGGCAATTTGGTTTTGATCAAGACATCCCTCCAGTATTCAAGGATGTAGCGCCTTCTCTTCCTTCACTGGACCCATTCCTTAGGCTTTAGGCCTTCTCCTACTGGTCGCAGAGAAGTCCTCAGTTTGTAGTTCCCAACTCCCAGAGGGAAGTCTTTGCTACTGATAGTTTTGCTGACTATTGGAGACAAGTACAGAAATTTTTTGTTGATTATGTTGGCCCTAGCAAGATTGAGAGAGTTTCCAATCCCGATATTCTTTCTGCTCCCACTGCTAATAGGCGCCTATCCCTTCCCACTGCTAGTGTCATATCTGCTGCCATAAGCAGTAAGACAGGGTTCGTGGAGTGACATGCCTCTAAGGGTGGTTGTGTGTGTTATGCCCAGGATTTTCTAGAAACTTGGTCAGGATGTGACCTCATTGTTGGCACTTCTTCTGGTGTGCCCATTAAAAGAGTGGCAGTAGAGGCTATTGGTGCTATCACTCCAGTTGGCAAAGGTAAAGAGAAGAGGATTAAGCAGGAAAAGGTTAAGCAATCTGAGCCTGGAGAGGATGTTGAGGGTACTGAAGCTGGCCCTGAGACCAAGAAGAGAAAGACTGTAAAATCTCGGAAGTAGTTAGTAATTTTTAAAGGAACCCAAGGGAGTGAGCTCTCCTACAATGGGAAAGGAGGTTGGGCATCCTTTAATTCCAAAGACTCAAGTTAAAACTAAGGTAAAGTCTTTTCTCTCCTAGGTTCCTGTGAGTTCTTCAGCCCAAGGTTCTTTGGGATCTGTAGAGAGGGAAAATTCCCGACCTATCACAAGCTGACACGTCACATGATCAAGTCCACAAAATACAGCCAATCACAAAGTGCCATGAATTGCTGCTAGGGTTTACTATTACTACTCAAAAGCCAATGAAAATTTGCCAAGTGTTATGCAAAAACCAATCACACATCAGCGCACGTGTAAGCGATGACCCAAGCAACCTCGCACGTGTAAGCAATGACACAAGCGGACCAATCAGATTGTGACATGTGTCACCAATCAGACTTCGCCACGTGTCGCTCATCCACCCCAAAACTCCTATAAATAGAAGCCTTCCTGAGGCATTTAAAGAGGACCAAGCTATCTGAAATACAGAAGTAGAGAAGCTCTGCAGGAATCAAGCCTTGAAGCCTCCAAGAACTTCAAGAACTTCAACCTCAAATCGAAGAACATTCGAAGCAGAATCATCCAAACTATCTGCCTAGATCCAAAAGTTTGCGGGAATCAAGCCGAAAGTGTCCGAAAACATCATCACAAATCAATAAAGTTCTACGGATCCAAGCTTCTAAAGCTCCGAAGAACTCCCACCACAAACCTTCGAAGATGAAGAACACACGAAGAACACGAAGAACGTGAAGAACAAAGGATTTCTAACAAGCTCATAGCCAGAGATTCATTGTAATTTCGTTTCAGTAATCTTCGATCTATCCCTCAATCACATTGAAGGATATTTAGTGTTCTTATCACAAATCCAAATCAATAAGTCTTGCAAGGAGATTGAATCAGAGGATCACTCTTTTGTAATCACAGAGAATTGTATCACAATCATCAATACAAATTCGCATTTGTGAAACTATTTTACTTGTTTGATTTATTTCGAATTAAGAAATTTAGTCGTCTACATATTCTGGCACGCCCAGTGGGACATCTCTGCCTCTCATCTCATTCTCCTTCAAAGAAAGAAATCATCATCATCTTGCTACCAACTTCAAATGGCCACTAGCAAGAACATTCAAGCTTCAACAATAGCTACTCCAACTAAACTTGGTACGGCTACCACCAACAACTACATTGGTGCAATCAATTGTAGCCAACCTAAAGCTCATAATCAACTTCAAATTCAATCAACCAAGGAAGCCAAGGTCCAGACAATCATCTCCTTAGACCCTCTCACAAGAAACAAGGTCATTAACAAGGACATCTCCACCTTGGAATATCTCAAGTATGGGGGCAAATCCCCTTCTTCCTTCACAAGAAGTTGGTTGCACGACTTCTCTCCCATCAAAGGGAACCAAAAAGATGAGATTTCACGTGCTCACTCCAATCCATTCTCTTCTCCATCATCTTGGGAAGTTGTATCAGTCATGATGACTAACAGCTCTACCATGGAAGAAAAGATGGCTGAAATGGAGCAAAGGGTTGTCCTTCTCACAAAAGCACTTGAAGATAAGGACCTCCAAATTGCAACTTTAATGAACAAACTTGAAGTACAAGACCTTGGTGAATCAAGCCATGGTCATAAATTCACATCTGCAACGAATGACGAAGGGAAAGAAACTCAAGACACTCCTCAACAAGAAAAATCTACTTCGGTTGCTTCGTTATCAGTTCAACAATTGCAAGACATGATAACAAATACCATCCGAGCACAATATGGAGGTTCTTCTACAAGTTCTCTCACATATTCAAAACCCTACACAAAGCGCATCGACAACATGAGGATGCCAAATGGGTATCAACCCCCCAAGTTCTTGCAATTTGATGGCAAAGGAAATCCTAAGCAACACATTGCTCACTTTGTAGAAACTTGTGAGAACGCGGGGACTCAAGGAGGCCTTCTTGTAAAGCAATTTGTTCGTTCGCTCAGGGGAAATGCCTTTGATTGGTATACAGACTTAGAACCTGAGTCAATCGACAGTTGGCAACAACTCGAAAGAGAGTTTCTTGATCGATTCTATAGCACGCGTCGTACGGTGAGCATGATGGAGCTTACTAATACCAAGCAATGGGAAAATGAGCCAGTGGTCGATTATATCAATCAATGGCGTTCTTTGAGTCTAGATTGCAAGGATAGACTTTCTGAAATTTCTGCTGTGGAGATGTGCATCCAAGGCATGCATTGGGGACTTCTTTACATCCTTCAAGGGATAAAGCCTCGAACATTTGAAGAGTTAGCAACTCGTGCGCACGACATGGAGTTGAGCATTGCTAGCCATGGAAGTACAAACCCTCCCATACTTGAAGAAAGCAAAAAGGAAGTAAGGAGGAACGATAGGAATGCAAAAGTCAGCCTCAAAGACCCAATGATTGTTAACACTACTGAAATCAAGGTTCCAAGAAGAGGAGCAAATGCAAATGAAAAACGACTTGAAGGATGGCAAAAGAATGAGATGCGTCGTTTGACTTTTAAGGAACGTGAGCAAAAAGTATATCCGTTCCCCGATGAAGATGTGCCAAACATCTTAGAACAACTATTGCAGTTGGAACTAATCGAATTGCCAGAATGCAAGCGGCCGGAAGACATAGGGAAAGTTGATGACCCTAACTACTGCAAATATCATCGCATCATTGGCCACCCAATCCAAAAATGCTTCGTCTTCAAAGAACAAATCATGAAGCTTGCCAAGGAAAACAAGATCGATCTAAACTTCAATGAAGTTGTCGGGTCAAACCATGTGACCGTTGCTTGTGATGTACTTCCAACTCTCAAGCAGGGGGCAAACACCAACCAAGCTTACAAGTTGATCAACAATGATGATGCAAGGATCGGCCCCATCAATGGGAAGTTCCTTAAACACTTCTACGCTTAAACATCGAGGAGTGCTCCTCGGCAAGAGCTTAAACTACCCACTATAATGCTGCAAGGGTACATGATGTCTTCCCATTACCTTTGAAAGCATACCAATAAAGAGAAATTAATTCCACTCTATGTCACCAATTGCTAGTGTGGCGTAGTGGTTGGATGCCCAAGTCGCCCTTGAGAGGTCTCGGGTTCGATTAGTGGTGATACCCACTATTACACACTGAGCCCCCCTTTTTTGCAAAAAAAAAAAAAAAAAAAAAAACAACAACAACAACAACAAAAAAAAAATTACACCAAACAAAAAAAAAATCTTTTGAACTACGTGATGACTTGATCCCTCTCAATGGTACGTAGGCAACTTAGTATCTTTACTGAGTTCAGTCACAATTAAAAAAAAAATAGTTGAGCAATATAAAATAAAATACTTGATCTGCAGTAACTTCAATGTGTTCAGAGGCATAGGAGGTCCCTTCAACGAAAGCAGGTTCGCTAGGGGTTATCAATTTAAGCTTTTTCTTAGCCCGCCTCCAATGACACTCCTTGTCACTGCTCTCACTCACTTTCTCAAGATATGAGTCCATCTTTTCACTAGATGCCATGCACACTCTCGGAGGCATCTTCGAGCTTACTATGACGGCTGGTGGCTTTACAAATTGAGCCTTGTCAGTCACAGATTTTTGGACAACACGTGTAATGTGATCGTCAGAAAATTGATTACCCTCTCCATTGTCATTCTTATCATGGTTTATTTGACCTGTCTTTGTTCTTGGCAAAGGAGGACGTGTGCTTGAAATCAAAGATGCTATACCATCTTCAAGGTATGTCCCATGCATGCTATTCCACCAACGCTCATAACTTTGAGTAGTGTGGTGCTTTAAGTTTGATGGAGGAGCTGGGAAGAATGCCTGCGACATGGTCTTAGACTTGGTGCATGACCTCCAAAGTTCTAAGACTTCATCCAAAGAAGCATGACGGATGTCTTTCTTTATACCGCCTACAATGCTTTGACAAAGTCCAAATTGACGACTGAATCGGCAAGGGCTGTAGGGTTCTATGATGAAATGATCATTTTGTCGCATAGACAAGTAAGACGACCGAATACTGATAAAGTACGCTAGTGAAGTACGAGAAAGGTTTCCCCTATCTTCAAAAGTTTCGTTCGCATTCTTAACAAGCAAATTGGCACCCCACAGCATGCGGTTGCCTTGAATCAACCTTCGGGCTTCATATTCATCATAATATCTGGCCCCTCCTGCACCAGAAAATCTAACCATCTTTGGCCCAATGACTTCCAATTTAACTTCATGATGGGTGTCAAAGTAGTGGCCTAGCCACCCATAAATGTAATGCATGGGAAGGCACACCTTTGAACTACCAACAACCGGAGAACGAGCAAGCCCATTTAATCCTCGGTAAAGGCTAGTAAGAACAGGTATGGCAAGACTGAAAGGCCTACCAATAGCCATAAGGCTCGCAACCTTGAATGTTCCTGGACGGATAGTATTGAGATCTTCGCTCGGTAGCACAAATATACACAGCCAACAAGATAACAAGGCAGCCAAGTAAGTTTCTTCACATAGTCCTTCTTGGACTCCAAGGTCTGTAAATACACCTTTCTCTTTTGAAGACCATACACGGGCTTCACCAAACGAACCGTCAGGATTGTAAGTCTGCTTAGGACGACACGACCTCTTTGGCCTTCGAGGAGGTGGCTTCATGTATTTTGGATCCCCTCTAAACCAAAATTTGATCCAGTCATTTACCGAAACATGGGGCTTCCCTTCTTTCTCATTATGAAGTCGATAAAAAGCGGCGAATAGATATTCACAACTCTTTGGAATGTATCTGCCTTTCTCATCACTTCCTGCCATTTCCTTATAACAGGGGACAACTTCATCATAAAAGCTACCAGTGATGGCAAGCCCTCCTAGACGATGTAAGTCCCAAAGAGAGATGGACATCTCACCTAGCGGGGTATGAAGGGTATTGGTGTCCGGGCACCATGCTTCACAAAATGCACGTATGATGTCATTGTTTCGATCATATGTGTATAAAGATGCGAGGACCGCTTCAAATATATGGGCCTTGATAAGAGTATTCTTGCTACAAGAAAGGACATCTTCAAGCCATTCCCAATAGTAGGGTGTATAACCAAACTCGCCATTGGTTCTGAAAATTGTGCCCCAGCGTGTTTCGCCGGAAACAATGCGTTGGCCAAGAGTCCTTAAAGGACCTGACTCAGTGGTATTCTTGTGGAGAGAAGTACATAAGGACCATGCTCTAGAAGGAGAATCAAGATTTTGGGAAGTGTCATACGTCCACTCAACAATGTCACCAAGATCATTCTGTTTTGGCCATATTGGTGAAAATCGACCAATAACGGGTTTCTCAACAAGCAGTGATAACCCTTTCCCAGGTGCATCATTTTGGTCTTTTGAAATAACAAGATACTTTTTGTCAGACGAGGAAATATCTCTGAAGTACACCATGTCAAGAAGCAAGTTCCTATCAAAGAAAAGTGGAGTCAGTACAAGTAAAGCATGCAAAAAAAAAAAAAAAAAAAAAAAAAAAAAAAAAAAAAAAAGGGAGGAGAAAAGGCATGGTCTTTCTGCACTTACGATATTATGTTAGTTACCCACTGAAAGCTAGCAACTTAATGCATGGCCAACCCAAGTGGCCTTATATAGAAAATTTTTGAAACTAACAGACAAAAAGAGAAAAAGATCCTGGTAGTTAAAATATCCTACTTTCAAAAAAATCCCGTACCAACCTTGAAAAAAATTAAGAGCCAATAAATGCATTATGGTGTCAGGAAGAAAAATACTGCACTAGACTTCAGAAAAAAAGACTTATAGGCCTGCAAAAGTACACATGTCATCTAAATTACTACTGCACTAGATTTGGGACAAAGTTCTAGCTTGTGTACTGTTCAAAGCAACTTGTGCTGCCGACCTTGAAAGTAGAGACACTTGCTGATTTATCAATGTCAAATACTGTCAGAACCGCAGTGTAGACTAAAATGGCAACAAGTTCAACAATGCCTACCGTCTCCCTTCCAGATTTTTTTTTCTGACAAGATTTCACAAAAATCAATCCACCTAAATCTTCTAGGGACTTCAAGCTACAAAGACCCAGAAAAAATTAAACTCAGTAGACTATCCACGTGCTCCCCTGCGCGGCCACGAATTCACAGTGACCAACGGAGTAGTCTTTCAAAATCTGTGCAAATCTGTTCATGATTTCACAAAACTGAACCCACAGGGACCTTAAACGGACTACGATCTACAAAACCCAGAAAGATCATCATCAACAGAGCCACCACGCGCTGCCACGCGCCGCCATAATCTCGCGATGACCAAGGGTTTAATCCTTGAAATCTGTGCAAATCAGGCCACCTATTCAGAAAACAGACCATACCACTAAATCCAGAGGCCATTACTCTACAAAACCCAAAAATTTCAGGCCCAAAAACGCCGCACGCGCCGCCACGCGCCGCCTGAAGCTCCGGCATTCACAGCGTCAACTTCACGCGCTTACACGCGCCTCCAGACTTCCTCACGCGCTCCCACGCGCCGGGAGATGTTCACGCGCTTGCACGCTCCTAGCGCGTCCACGCTCCACGCGCTGACGCGCGCCTCAGCTCTGTGACGTCATGCATGACGTCATCTTACCCGGTTTGACTTGGACCGGTTCAACCCGGAAATCTGACCCGGTCCGAACCGCAAAAAAAAAAAAAAAAAAAAAAAAAAAAAGAGAAAAAAAAAAGAAAATTGTTTGACTGAGTAGACTTTTGACTTTGACCAAAAAGTCAAAATTTTCAAGACAAGCTTGTCCCACTCAGTTTTTCAAGTACATTTCGATTTTGGGATCCGTTTCTTCATTCGAAACTCGGAAATTGCGCAAACGTCCAATTTCCAAAAAGTTGACTTTTGCGTAAATATTGACCAAAAGTCAAAATTTTTAAGATGGACCTATCTTGCTCAATTTTTCGCGTACATTCCAATTTTGGAGTCCATTCCATCATTTGAGACACGAAAATTGTACAAATAACTCAGTTCCAAGATAGTTATCTTTTATGTTGAAATTGACCCAAAGTCAAGAATTTCAAGCCGGACTTGTCTTGCATAGTTTTTCGTGACTTAGAAATCACCAATCTAACTCACATCTCTGAAGTACTGACAATATCCAAAATTAAAGCTCTCAATATCAAAATTTGATATTCATCCATTTAGTTTGGATCCCCTCAAGGTTATTCTCCAGACTTCATCAAGGCTTCCCTTTCAAAAGTACAAACAAACTCTCACAAGGGTGTCTTGAACTTGAAATCACATCGGGTCACCCGTCCAACTCACCATTCCCCTTTCGGTGCCAAACATTCCCACCTACCATTCTTCATCTCTCTCACCTACCATTCTTGTTCTCTACCGGTCTCTCACCTACCATTCTCATCCACCGGTCTCACCAAAAATTCACATCCGCCATTCTCAACTATCCATCCACCATTCTTCGTCTTTCCATTATAAATAGAAGGGCCGGACTCATCAAGAACTCATCAAGAAAAACACACTGAGTCATGAAATGAAGATTTGCTTCTTTCAAATTTTCAAGTCCTCCTTCTCATAGCCATTTCTCACTATGGCCTCATCATTCTCAACTCTTAGCAACCAATATTGCTTCATAATCCGTCTGAAATCAACCCTCTCATGGTTCGGTAGAAACCTTTTTCACAACATCATTGTAGTTTTGAGCTCCAAACAAACTTTGTTTCTCCACTTAACGACTACATTTGTCCATAAAATTTCTCATAACATAGCCCGTATCATTGTTCCTTGTAGTCTCAGATCTACCTAATCAAGAGGTCTAAGGCCAACTGAATCTCTCGTACCCTAGCTCAAGGAGCTTCCTAACTGCTTTGAGAACTCCATAGTCCTCTTCAAGTTGTTTAGTCTTACAGCAAAGGTAGAGGTTCGGAACAAACATCTTTCATTTTGTTGTGCTTTCCCAACAAGTGTCAATAGATGAAGATGGTAAAAAAGTGTTGGGGTGTCCTACAAATTGTCTTTCATCCAACATTTGAGGCAACCTTCAAGGCACCAACTCATCAGAGTTCAGCCTTTGGAGCCGGCAAATGGTTGCCAAAACCTTCTGCCATGTCCCAACCACAGTGGGATCCAAAGGTCATCGTTGCTGGTACCTCAAAACACACTTTCTGGAATTACTCCAACTTAAATACAACTTGAAGTATTTCAGAAGATACTCTTCTGAAATTACTTCAACTTAACGTCTGTCGGTTTGGTCCCATTACACATGCACATTCAATGACTTACTGTCAGACCCCCAGCAACATACAGTCAGTCCCGGATCCAAAGTTGTACTTCCCAGAAACATCTACACCAGGGGATCCCCGACGTACAGGGCCAGTGCCATGGTGGTGTATGTTTCACCCATTCACTTTGCTTCATCCCCGTCATCTTCACCACCACCACCATCATCCCCAGAATCCATAAGCTTCTGAAACTACCTCAACTTAACTTGAGTGAAACAATTACACATGCGCATTCAACCACTTTCCCACATGGCCTCGCCGTAATCCGAAGTATACTCTTCTGAGATAACTTCACCGGCGGTTCTTAAAAACACAAGGCTAGCCCTATGACTCTGTATGTTGTACCCAGCTACCATCCGTGTATCCTCCCCATCTTCTACACCCTGTGATCGCCGCCAACGATCCACAAACACTCTTCTGAAGTTACTTCAACTTAACCTCTGCTGAGAAGGCTCAGTCATGCGAGTACATTCAAATACTGGCAGACCCCTTGTCGGTCTCATCAAATCCTTTCATATGGGTGGGTCTACTCCTCAGAAATTATCTCATCCTGCTGAAAGCTCCACCACCTTCAATTACTTCATTTGAAGAACCAAGTGTAAAAATTTGTTTTCGAAACTCATTCTCACACCATACTCTAAAACCGTGTGCGTGAACGAGTCTCGAGGGGGCATTTGTAGAGAGGGAAAATTCCCGACCTATCACAAGCTGACACGTCACATGATCAAGTCCACAAAATACAGCCAATCACAAAGTGCCATGAATTGCTGCTAGGGTTTACTATTACTACTCAAAAGCCAATGAAAATTTGCCAAGTGTTATGCAAAAACCAATCACACATCAGCGCACGTGTAAGCGATGACCCAAGCAACCTCGCACGTGTAAGCAATGACACAAGCGGACCAATCAGATTGTGACATGTGTCACCAATCAGACTCCGCCACGTGTCGCTCATCCACCCCAAAACTCCTATAAATAGAAGCCTTCCTGAGGCATTTAAAGAGGACCAAGCTATCTGAAATACAGAAGTAGAGAAGCTCTGCAGGAATCAAGCCTTGAAGCCTCCAAGAACTTCAAGAACTTCAACCTCAAATCGAAGAACATTCGAAGCAGAATCATCCAAACTATCTGCCTAGATCCAAAAGTTTACGGGAATCAAGCCGAAAGTGTCCGAAAACATCAACAAATCACAAATCAATAAAGTTCTACGGATCCAAGCTTCTAAAGCTCCGAAGAACTCCCACCACAAACCTTCGAAGATGAAGAACACACGAAGAACACGAAGAACGTGAAGAACAAAGGATTTCTAACAAGCTCATAGCCAGAGATTCATTGTAATTTCGTTTCAGTAATCTTCGATCTATCCCTCAATCACATTGAAGGATATTTAGTGTTCTTATCACAAATCCAAATCAATAAGTCTTGCAAGGAGATTGAATCAGAGGATCACTCTTTTGTAATCACAGAGAATTGTACCACAATCATCAATACAAATTCGCATTTGTGAAACTATTTTACTTGTTTGATTTATTTCGAATTAAGAAATTTAGTCGTCTACAGGATCCTTTAATCTTGTACCCCTGTCTCCTCTAGGACCCTCTGGGTGTACCCGTAGTCAACGAAAGACCATTGGAGACTCTGTAGAGAGAGAGAGAGAAGGGCAAGGCCTCTTTCCTTCTTCTCTCTTTTATTTTGCAGTAGCTTATTACTGTTGTTGCAATGTCTTTCTTTTTCTCTTTTAACTGATGAGTGACTATTTCTTCTTTGCAGTCCAAGCGCAAGTCAAACCCTAAGAAGGGTAAGAGTCAATCGTCTAGTGATGATGTGGTATGGCCTTCTTCGTGCCTCTCCCTATTTGTTCTCACCCCTTCTTGGTATTGTGTACTTATGTATTTTTTTACAGGTGGAGGTACCTCCTCCCACAACTGGCAGAACTTTGGAGGAAGAAGTGGTTACTGCTTCTTCTGCTAGTTTCCTGACATGGAAGATGAGGCCCTTGGTGATGGTATAACTGAGGAAACTGGGTAGCCAATGCAGGGTGTCCAGTCCACTCCGTCTACAGTTCCTCTAGCTACTCAGGATCCTGAAGCTTCTCAGCCCCTTATTTCCTAAGATCCCCAGCTTGGGCAGACTTTCAATCCCATCAGAACTGTGTCACCTAATCCTATGTTAAGCAAAGAGCCCTTGGGGGGCACGTCTCCATCTGTACAAGCAGGTGAGCCCCCATTCTTCTCTTATAAAAATGCTTAATCTCGTCTTTATCCCCTTTTTTTTTTTTAAAGATTTCCTTTTTTCTTTTCCCCTTTTAGGTCAAACTAGTGCTTAATTTGCCTCTGAGACCGTTTCTTCTTTGGAATCAGAGGGTTCTGAAGGTGCATGTTGTTCTCCTTTTACTGTGCTTCTTCCTTGCCTTTTCTTCCTATGGTGAAGCCCCCAGTATCATTTTCTTCATTTAGCCATTTTGCTAAGGTTTCCTCACCCTTTCTTCAACATGCTGCGTGTTCTCTCACAAAGTCCACCAAGAAATCAAAAGAGTAAGAGGAGGAAGCCCCACCACAGGAAGCCGATACAGCTCCTCCCCCCCCCCCTCCTTTTTTTTTTTTTTTGCTTTTCATACTTTTCCTTTCTTTCTTGGCTCTTCCCCCCTTTTTGAACTATGTCTGCTTTTGCAGGTGTTGACACAGGTGTTGGAGATCCTAAGTTCGTGGTTCCTAAGGTGGCTGTGGGATTTGCTCAGATTATTGAATCTCAGGCAGGAACCCCTCAAACTATCCAGAAGGTTGACAATTCCCCAATTGCTACCAGTGTAGATGCAACAATGGGGGAGGTTCCAGAAGTAGTTATTTCAAATCCTGACTCGGGGCTCCCTGCCTTCTTGGCTCGCTTTGATTTTTTGGAGTTCAACGGCCTCCCTGCAAGCCATTTTCATCGCTTTAGACCTTCCTATGGCAACCTCTTGTACTTCTCCGTGCCTGTGGAGGGTCTGCCATTGCTGGAGGGGTTGCTCAAGGTCTATGGAGATTTTACCAATGGTTTTAGGGGGGGGGGGGGGAGTGTGTTCCTGGGGAACATTCTGATGGAGTTATTGTGTGCTGTGCTGATCTCCCTGAGGGATTCCTCCCTTGACTCCTTATCTGAAGAGAGACTCTTGGAATGGAGGGGAGTGGTGCAGGACCTTTTAGAAGCAAAGTTCAACCTGTCCTTTTTGCTAGAGCATCTGCGTTCACTGGCCCACATGCTATTCCAAAGGCAAGCTTCCAAGAGTATGGATGTTGAGATTGCTGCTACTGAGGAGGCTCTAACTCATGCTCACAAGGTTCTGCATGATTTGAGGGTTAAAAGGCAGAGGGTTCTCTCTTCTTCAGCTGTTTCTGCCATTTCTCCCGACAATTCTTTACTAACCAGCCTTGTTCCTTAGCTTTTCCTCTTTTTTTTTTTTTTTTTTTTTTTTTAGCTAGTTAAGATGTATTTTCAAACAATTTGGGTTGTATAAGCTTTATTTATTTATTTATTTTTCTGTTGAAAACTATTCCTAGCTTTTCTTCCTCATTCTCTGTGATATGGATTTGTATTTATTTATTTTTTTTTTTTTTTAAGACTACTTCAAGCTTTTAATGACATATGGATCTGTTCTTTTATTTTTTTTGTATACTCCTTTTTTTTTTCTTCTGCACTGAGTCCTGGGCCATAGTCCCTACAAGTCTTACTGTAGGTCTTGGATCAGGTATCCTAACGGTTGTTTTGTTGCACAAGTACTGAACTGGGTACATTGGGTGCCCCCCTCCCCCCATTTTTCTTAGTCCCAGATCATGAACTAGGCAGGCCTTCTTTCGTCAAATACTGGGCTAGGTATCCCAGGCACTTATCTTTGCTCGTGATCCTAGGCCATGTATATTGAGCTAATCATGGGGTGGGTCCTGGGTCATGTGTCAAAGTTCTCTTGCCTTTGCATTGGCCTGGGTAATTCCCTCAAGTCTGCCCATATTTGGGTTTTGCAATATTTAATTTAACAATAACTTAAAGGGAATAAAAGAGATTTCATTGAATCAAAGCACAATTGCTTTCTAAGGAACACAGGAGAGCTATCAAAGACAGTAAGGATCGCAGAATGTCCTTCTGCCCTGGGTTCCTGAACAAAATTACTTAAACAAAAGCAAAAAATGATGAAACACTTAGCAGATTAGGGAGTCGGTAAAAAGGGTCTCGATGTACTAAGATCTTTCCATTTCTATGCATAGTACTGTTTCAGCCACTTCCCATTTATGGGATCTTCCAAGACTGTCTCATTTTCCTTTGAGAGGTAGTAATACCCACTATCATGGGCTTTCCTGATGATGTAGGGTCCTTCTCACTTAAGGGCAAATTTGGAGGGTCCTGAGAGGTTTCTTCTTACATGTTCTGCTGTCCTTAACACTAGTTGCCCTTCAATGAAAGCCCTTGGGTGTACTGTTTGCGCATATGCCTTAGCCATCCTTTGCTAGTACCTCAGACTTCTCCTTCTGGCCATTTTTTTTTCTTCCTCTAACCCCTCAAGATCTACCAATCTTCTTTCATTGTTTGCTTCCTCAGTGTCCTCCTGGTTTTTTTCAAGCACTACTCTTGGCGTAGGGACTACTAATTCCACAGGACTAATGGCTTCTGTCCCGTAAACCAAGGAGAACGGTGAGAATCTTGTGGCTATTTTCATGGAGCTCCTGCATGCCCAGAGTACATTCGTTAAGTGGTCACTCCATTTTTCCCCATACTTATGTTTCATCTTTTTAAGGATCTTCAACATCACCCTATTAGTGGCTTCAGCCTGGCCATTTCCTTACGGGTAGTATGGTGTAGACCTTCCATGCTTGATGTAGTATGCCTCAGTCAGGTTCTTCATGTCTTTGTTTATGAGCGGGGTCCCATTGTCACTAATCAGTCTCCTGGGGATCCTGAACCTTGTGATGATGTGCTCTCGAATGAAGTTTGCCACGACTACTCAAGTGGCCTTTTTTAAAGGGATAACTTTTACCTATTTTGTAGAGTACTCGGTGGCTGCTAGGATCCATATGTAACCATTGGAAGGGGGGTTTATAGGCCCTATAAGATCAAGTTTCCAAGAACTTAACAGGTATGGCATGTTTTGACCAGCTCTTCGGAGTCTTTTTTCATTGTTGGCCAATAGTACCCCAGCAGTAGCAACTGCTTGTAGAGCCTTCTTTTCCTTGGGTGACTTCCACAGTCACTAGAATGGACTTCTCTGATTACTTCTCTAGCTTCCTTTGGCCCTAGGCACTTTATGGGATCCCTGTTGTACCCCTTTTTGAACAGGATCTTGTTCTGTAAAAAGTACCTGACTACAAGTCTCTTGAGTTGGTGGGCTAATGTCTTGTTAGCTGGTAAGATCCTTTAAGCCAAGTATTCCATGAATGGAGTTCTCCAGTCTTCTGTAACAAATATATCATAGCTTTCTACCTTGTCTATTGAGAGTAGACATTTTTGGCATTTTCCCTGTATAGTTGCTGCCTTTTTGCTCATTGTTGGCCAATAGAACCCTATGCGTTGCATCCTTCTGTACAAACTGATTTTTTCTGCAACCCTACAGACCTGGCTATTAGTTCTTTTAGTCTCAACTTTCCTTCTTTCTTATTGATGCACCGGGATAAGATCCCTCTAGGCAGCCTCCTATATAGCTCCCCTTCTATCAGAGTGTAGTCCCTTAGTTTCTTGATACTCCCTCCATATCCTACCTCTTTCATTTTTTCTTTGTCCTCACTCCTCCAATCCTGTTGCTCGGGTTCTTTAGGGAACATCCTTTTGAGGATTTTTATGATGGAATGTTCCTGCTTACCTATTCTTACCACATTGTCTTTCCCCTTGAATGGCACTTGGGACCCTAAGGTGGCTAATGCATCATTGAACCTGTTCTCGCTCCTCTGGGTGTACTCCTCGCTAAAGGTCTAGAATTCCTGCTCCAACCTTTACTTCCAAGTCTTGTAGGCTACCAAACTCTACTCTCTCAATGCAAAGCCACCTTTTACCTAGGAGACCACAAGATTGGAATCTCTTAGAACTCTCATTTGCTTTAGTCCTATGCTGAGTGTTATGGTTAACCCGGTCAAGTATGCTCATATTCAGATGCATTATTTGAACAGAGAAACCCAAGCTTAAAAGATAGGGGTATGGTGTCCCCATCTTCATAGCTAAGTATAAATCCCAGTCCATTTGAAGTTGTTGTTGCTGACCCATCAAATCTCATTATCCACTTCTTTCCCGGGATTTCTGCTACTGCCACTTCCCCTGGGATCTCTTCATTTAGTGAACACTCTTCCTTTCCTAGAAACTGGGCTAACAGATCTGCTATGACTTGACTTTTAATAACTTTAGGGGTCCTGAGGCCTATGTCGTATTGAGAGAGAAGAGCCAACCACTGTGCTATCCTTCCTGTCAGGAGGGCCTGATGTAAGAGTGCTTTTATAGGGTGTGACTTAGTCACTAAAAGGATTTGGTGAAATGAGAAATATCGCTTCAGCCTTTGGGATGCGTAGATGACTACTAGGCAAGCTCTTTTTATCTTGGGGTACCTGGTCTCAGCAACCTTAAATGTCCTACTTACGTAGTAAATGGGTTGTTCATTCCCATTATCATCCTCTTATGCTAGTAGGGCTCCTATCACCTGGAGTTTGATGCTAGATATAGCAACAGGGGTCACCCACGTACTGATGCTTAAAGTGTGGGAAAGTGATTCATGATCTGTTGGATCCTTTGGAAGACTTCCTGCTGCTTAATTTCCTAGGTGAATTCAGCCCCATTTTTCAACAGCTTGGATAAACTACTTGTGACTGAAGCCAATCTTGGTACAAATCTCCTAATGTAGGAGACTCTCCCTAGGAAGCTCTTGAACTCCCTTATTGTTGTAGGCTTCCTCATTGTTGCAATGGCTATGGTTTTGGCTGGATCTATACTTATACCTCTGTGATGTACTAGGAACCCAAGAAACTTTCTAGCAGATACCATGAAAGCACACTTCATAGGGTTCATGCGCAGTTTGTACTTCCTGTACCTTTCAAAAACTTGTTCAAGTGTCTGAAAGTGCCTTGCTCTAGTTTTTTATTTCACTACGATATCATCCACATAGTCTTCCATCTCTTTATGCATCATGTCATGGAAGATTGCTGTCATGGTTCGTTGGTACATGGCTCCTGCATTTTTGAGGCCAAATGGCATCACAGTGTAATAAAATTTCCCAATTGGGGTCTTGAATACTATCTTTTTTGCATCTTTGGCAGCCATGTGAATTTGGTAGCACCCACTATACCCATCCATAAATGAAAACATAGAACTTCCCGCAGCTGAATCCACAAGGAGGTCAATATTAGGCAGAGGGAACTCATCTTTTGGGCATGCCTTGTTCAGGCCGTGAAAGTCCACACACCAACAAATTTTGTCGTTCTTTTTCTTCATAGGTACTATGCTGGAAAGCCACTTGGGGTGCTGGATGGGCTTGATAAAACTAGCTGCTAGCAACTTCTTGACTTCTTGAATTATCTGAGCCTCTACATCAGTGTGAAAAACCCTAGCTGGTTAGATTACTGGCTTGACTCCCAGGTCTACGTTGAGAGAATGAACCACTAGCCTTGGATCCAGACCAAGTATCTCATCATAGATCCATGAGAACACATCCATGTACTTTTTGAGCAAGGCCACTAATTGCTCCCTTTCTTGTGCTGTCAACTGACTACTAATGAAGACAGGCTTCTAGGATCCCAGCTCAGCCCCCAAGTTTATTTCCCTTAATTCTTCCTTAGGCTGAATTTGTGTCTCCTTGACCGGTTCCCCTAGGACTTCTTCTCGAGCCACCATACATTCTGGCGGTCCAAAACCTTCCTACATGATGCATTCAGGCCCCGCGCATCTTCATAAATGATAAATTAACCTTTCTCTAGGTTCTCGCACTACTACACATTCCCGGGATCCTGAAGTGCTGGACTCCCTCTTTTGTCTTTTTCTCTCTAAGAGGTTTCTTAGGTCACAGGTACCTCCTCCTTCTTCTTTTTCTTCTTCTAAGACAAGTGTTCATGGGGTCCTCGACGTGGGGCTCTCATTGTTTGGTTCTAACTCATCATAGAACATTGTTTCCACAAAGTTTATCTCTTCTTGGCTGAAAGGGTTATGGTTGGCAAGGATCCTTACGGGTCTTCCATTCAATCTTCATTTAACGCATTGATGGTACGTGGATAGGATAAGGTGGTGCTTATGGAGCCATAGGCATCCTAATAGTACATGGTAGGAAACCTCTAAATTGATCACATGAAATCTGGTTAAGACTACTATTGGCCCTACTTTCAAGGCCAGCTGCCCTTATCCCTTAGTTGATTCTGCCGATCCTCCAAATCCTGTTATCTCCATGGGAGCCCCAGAATCCTTTTGCTAGTCAAGCCCACGGCTTCTAGGGTACTTAGGGCTATGAGGTTGAGTGATGCCCCTGTGTCGACTAGTGCTCTTCTAACTTGAACACCATTTATAGTGGCCATAAAATAAAGGGGCCTACAGTGGTCTAGATGCTCGACCTCCATGTCTTCATTAGTAAAGGTTATTGCATTGGTTGTTTCTATGTAAGCTCGACTAGTATGAGATTCTGCCGTGAAACATTCCATCCTTGAATCTGCTGCTATACTCACGAGGGACTCTATGGCCACCCTTCTTGCTTCTAGTCAAAATCCCAACTGGTTGAATAGTAACTTGAACATAGGGTTCTTCTAGAGAGTCCTAACTGTGCTTGGGTGGAAGGATCCTTTAGATTCCTCTACTTTTGCTAGGTTCCCGTGGATCACCACAGCCACTATCCCTTTCCCTATGTGGTTGGGTAGGGGATTCCTTTATACTTCGAGTTCCTTCTGAGTGAGCTCCAAGGTTCCCTCCCTTAGTTTCTTATGAAAGAGCCTATGAAAGGTCCAACAATCCTTGGTGGAGTGCTTGACATAGTTGTGAATCCTGCAGAACAAGGTATTCTTTCTTTCTTCCTCAGTTGGTGGCTTGGACATAGTGAATGGCCTAACAATTCCATCTCCAATCCACTTGTCCAAGACATGGTTCAATTCATCTGCAGTACATGGAATCACTGGTGGTTCTTTAAACATTTTCCCTTCAGGTCTCTTCCTTTCCTCCCCTACCGATGCTGTCATGGCCTGGGATACTAGCACTCTATTTGTTCTCATAGCCTGTGCTGTCCTTCTGGTTCTCTATAGCAGGTCAGCAAACTGAGTGATGCATAAATTTTCGAGGTTAAGCCTGTAATAAAAAAGCATGTTGAATATACAGGTCTCTACGAGCTCTTTTTCCTCATGGTCTCCATAACAATATAGAGAAATATCTTCAAACCTTTTGATGAACAGGATAGGATCCTCTCCAGGCCTTTGCCTTACCATCTAAAGGCTTTAGAAGGTGACCTTGTCCTCACCGGGGTAATACTTTGCACAGAACCTCTCCATCATGTTATCCCAGGTCTTAATGGACCCAGGCCTCAGCGTGGTGTACCAAGTATATGCTCTGTCCACTAGGGACGTAGCAAACTCCCTTAGGCACAGTTCTTTGTCTCCTGCGTAGGGGCTCATGGTGTGGATAAATCTACTCACGTGTTCTACAGTACTCCCATTCCTTCCATCAAAAGGATGGAACTTCGGGGGTTCATATCCTTTGGGATATGGCTTGCCGAGGAGTTTTGGTGGGAATGGGGGATCTCGGGAAAACTACTTGGGGATCCTTGAGAGTTTCTCCCTTTCTTGCTCTAAAAGGGCATTAACATCTGCTAATGTCAACTATTGGGAGTTGCCACCTCCTCCTACTGTTGACCTTCCTTCTGGTTGGGCTCTGTCCTATTTGACCACAGGGGGGACATTGTCCCTGATTTCTTGCGTCCTGCCCTTTTTAAGAAGGTGAATTTCTTGTTGCAAATCTTTCAGCATTTCTGCCATTCGAGCCACAGGGTTTGGCTCTTGCCTTGTGCGCCTTTGGCCTGATAACACTTCTTGTTCTATCAAAGGCACCTCATTCCTCTGTCTAAAGGCTACTTCATTCTCTCCTACAGGCTCAGAGGCCGCAGGTGGCACATTGGTGTTTTTGCTGTTCTTTTGCCTTGGAGCCATGCTCTGCGAAGGGATTGCTTTTTCCCACTCCTTTACCCAGTCCCCAGTAGAGTCGCCAAAATGTGAAGGTCACTATTTTGGACAGTATCCAGGCCTAAGCTCGAGCAAGGACCTTGGGCCTTCTTGTTGTAGTTTAAAGGAACTGGGCTTGGTTCACCGCAGCTAAATTCACTGTTTACGAACCAAGTGCTGCACAGAGCAAAGATCCTACAACACGTATACACTAGCAAGCAAGAATATATATATATATATATATATATATATATATATATATATATGTATTGAACAGCAAGAAACAGTAAAGGAACAATGTATAAAGATAGACACGAAGTAAATGTTAAGGATCCTTAAAACAATATGGAATATTTGATTATTTTCTTAATTATGGATTACAATGTGCTCACTAAGACGTGTTACAAGGTCCAAATAAACTCAAAAATCACAGACTTAGATGGCTATTCAAGCCTCCAAGACTTGCCAAGTTTAAATCTCTTTGAATCCGAGTATGTTCTATAGTGGCTATGTTGGGACACCAGGGAGTATTTCTCTTTCTTTTTACTGCTCTCTCTAGGTTTTTACAGAGTTTTCTCAATGATTCTGTTATAATTCACTACTGCCAAATTGCCCCTTTCAATGTTGGCTACTTCTTCCTTTTATAGTGTCACTCTAGAGTTCCAGGGTACCACTGATCCTCCCCCTAAACTCCCTGGGTACCAGAGCCCCTGTTGTTCCAGCCCTTCTAACGGTTGATTCTTTCCTTGTTTTCTCATAGTTTCCTTCTTTTGGTGCTGTCTCCCCAAAAGCCTCTTGTTGACTTTCCATTCTGGGGTATCTTTAGAGAGCTGACCTTTGATATCTTTTCCCTTAATACTTCCACGCCTTTACTTTTTCAGACTTAGCTTTTGGCTGCCCTTCCTTTTGTCATTTTTCCCAAGTGAGCTGAGTCCTTCCCTATCAAATCAAAGGTTTTCTTAGCTACTTCCCCTTATGGTTCATCTTTCTAGGTTCCCTGAAGCACCGGCCTTTTGTTCATGAGTTGTTGCTTTCTAAACCCTCTGGTTCTTTGCTATATCACTGAGCACTTAAGAAGGACATATATGTCCTTTGTTTTCTTGTGCTTTTTGATTCCCCTTTTGAGCTGTCTCAATCCTACTCTGGCTATCCTACACGTCCCGAGGATCTCGGGCCCTGTTCTTCTACTGGACTCTCTTTGGTTTCTGATCTGGGCCTTTTTCCTTTCTTCCCTTTGTTTCATGGGCTCTAAAACCTACCCAATCATGGATCTTAGTCTTCAAATCATTAGGCCTACCATCCTTTTCTTTTGTGAGCTCAACCTTTTTTTCAATTTTACCTTCCACGGGGTTGGTCTAATGCGCTATTTCTTTAGGCCTTGTGTTATGATTTTTTGAACCTCAACAGGGTGTTTTTTTTTTCCATTCTCGTTCTTGTTTCTCTTTCTTGGGAACTTGTCCTTGAAATCACCTTTGGTTGTTTTCCTCTTACAGGAGATACATTTTTCCAACCAATTCAAGCATCGGCTGAGGTCAACAAGGATAGGTCTCTTCTCATGGCTGGTGAGAAGGACATTTTGAAGATTTCTTCACTTTGATAGGGATTCTACGTATCATGCCTCCTTCCTAAAATGGTATAGATCCTTTATTGATTTGGGTGAACTTTTAAAGTGTGTTGGACATCTTTCTCTATCCATTATTCTTCTTTTTGGTCGAGGTTCCTCGAGCCTCTCCCTCATTGGCTGGTTGGTTTTCACCTCTAGGTCTCAAGGTTTTATGGGATCATTTGTCCCTTTCAATCCTTTCTCTAAGGGAACTTGGCCTTCCATGGCCTTTTCCTCGGTAAACCCTATTTAGGCTCCCCCATTTGCTAGGCTAATTTCATTTGAGAACCTTTTCACTTGCACCCTTTTATAAGGTCGTTTGCACCTTGTTTTTAAGGCCATTTTCCTTCTTTCTTTCATGTTGGGCTTTTTCCCCATTCTACTGAGTTCATTTGCCTCTTTTGCATTAGCATTCCCATGAAGCTATGGGTCCCTCATACCCATGAAAGGCCCATGGTCTGTTTCCTGGGCTGGATATGTTCCTTTAATTTTTTAGGTATCAACAAACGTAAAATCCAATATATTGAGAGTATGATTGCTTTTTACAGGTGTAAATTCAAAAGTAAATAAGAACATAATTCCTATAAATTATATTGAATAACAATACAAAAAGAAAGAAGTTTACAACCAAGAAAAAAAAAACGAAACGAAAAAATAAAAAACCCTGCCCAAATCTTTACGTATTAGTGCCTACTTTTAGTTTTTGTGGCATAAAAGGTCAAATAAAAATGCTAGTTTGTGTTTGACCCAGAATTCAATACCAACATCGGTTTTAAAAACGGGTACGGTGAACTATAATAAGAATTAATTACCGATTTTTTGGCCCGAAGTTTGACCGATGTCAAACTGATAACTTCATAAATAATTTAATTATTATTTATTTAAATTATATAAATAATTCATAATATTTTTATATACTAAAACTAACAAACATAATAAATATGTTTCCTTAACAAACATACAAGTATATAACATCTTTTTATAGAATTTAACATAATAACATTAAGGAGGACGGACCAAAAAAACAGATTCGGAGAAAATTATCAAATGAAAGAAAGAGAATCAACAATCAAAAGCAAAGGAAAAAGGAATAATTAAAATACCTAATGAAGCAGAGCACAAAGGATGGACCAAAGAAAAAAAAAAAAAAAAAAACCCAGATTTCAGAAATACAGAATCAAGTAATCAAAAATCAAAAGCAAAGGAAAAATGAAGATAAGTTCAATACTTGATGATTGATGAAGCCACTGAAGCAAAGAGGGCGAGATCGAGACAAAGGGGGGAAAAAACCCCAAATTTCAGAAATTTAGAATCAAGTAATCAAAAATCAAAAGCAAAGGAAAAAGGAAAATAAGTTCCATACCTAATGATTGATGAAGCCACTGAAGCAAAGAGGGCGAGACCGAAAAAAAAAAAAATACTAGATGCAGTCTAGCAGATCGTGACCATGAGGATGAGATACAGAACAAAGGCCGTGAGAAGGGAAAAAAATTGAGAGATTTAGAGGCAGAACAGAGGCTTCACTGTGAGCTTGAGAGTTGAGTGAGGTGAGACTCTCATTGTGAGAGTGAGACAAAGGCGTGAGATAGAGATTAGACAGGTGTGAGAGTATGAATAGGTGTTTAGGTAAGTTTTTAGGTTTCCTTTGTACAAAACGACGTAGTTTAGGCTAAGAATAAGTCAAAAAAATGGTGTTAGTTTAAGTGGACAACCCAACCAACCCTTGACCGATTCGACCCTACCGGTCTTCAGTTTTTAGGTTGAACTGACTGATTTCCATATTTTCTCGGTTTTTGATGGATTTTTGGTTTTTACCCATAACCAGACCAGATTGAAAGCCGGTTCCCAATTGAACCGATCGGACTAGTTGGCTCGGTCCAGTTTTTAAAACCATGATTAGCATCACTTACTTTTTTTCTTTTTCTTTTTTTCAATACTATATATATATATATATATATACATATTAGAAAACAGTAATATTTATTAGAACACACAAATACAAAAGTAATATATAGTTTTTTAAACAGATTTATAATAAATTACACGAAAGTACTACCATACTATTAAGTATTGAGTCATTGACACTAACAAGAAAGAGGGAAAGAAATTCTAAAATAAAGGCATACCATAAACTCCTCTTAAAAGTCATAGTTACCACTGACTTCTTGAAAGTTAAGCAATCCTAAGATTTTGTGTTAGTAGTAGTACATTGATGAGGACACTCCATTAAACCATTTTTTCACAATAAATTTCACCAGATATTGGAAATTATTATTAATGCAAAAAGTTTTGCTCTAAACATGTTTCAAACTTTATCTTTTGCTAATTACCATATGAACCTTGTTATCCACTATTAACAAATGACCAATCACATTGGTAGTTTTTCCATTACTAACAAGTTATCATACCAAAAATTTCGAATTTTTTTTTTTTTGAGAAAAACAATTGGGAAATTTGTTGCAAAATATGTTAACTATTGATATATGGATTCTATTTAGACCTAACTTTAGAGTCCAACTCAAAAGAGAAGCATGTGTAATGAGACACTTTTTTTTTTTTGAGCAATTAGAGAAAGAGAGACAAAAAGAAAGTCAAAGGAAAAGAAAAAGCAATACAAAGAAACGAGTAATGCCAGAGATATAAACTATTTTACAACAAAAAAAAAATTTACAAATTGCTGATATAGTGAATAATTATTGATAAATGAAAAAGTGATGTTAATGGTGGGCCTAGATGAAAATCAGTAAGAAGTTTGGTCACATCATCAGTTTGTAAAAAAGTTGTAAAATAGTTTGTGTCTGTTGCATTACTCTAATAAAATTTATTAAAAACAAATGATATGTTTACTTTTGAAATTAATGAGAACTTGAGAACAAATATGCATGATTCGATTTGATTTTTTAGAGGAGGAATTGCATTAAACCCACCTATGATTTGGCCAGTTTTAACAAAGCCTACCCATAATTTAAAAGCTATCACTTAACTTACCTAAGGTGCCCTTTGTTAGACAGCCGTAATCCACCTCTCTCATTTCACTATTAAAAACTGGAAAAAAAATTTACCCAAAAAAAAAAAAATGAAGATCTAAAAGTGATATTTGTAAGAACTATAAGTGTTTTTATACTTTCACTCAAGAACACTAAAAGCAAAACCTAGATCAACCCAGAATTGGATCTAAACACCAAGTTAAAACAAAAACTTTCTAGGACTCAAGGTCAAGGCCAAAACCTTTGTCAAAGATCAATTATTTAAACAAAAAGCTTTCACAAAATACTAAAAACCTAGGTCTTTCAAGACTTGAGAAAAAACATGCTCATCTTCTTCTCTTTTTGCTTCATCCAAAACCAAAACCACCTTGATCTCCTAAGTATACCATTCAAAACCAAAAAGCCACATGCTCAAATGCTCTCCCAACGACAATTAATCCTCCTTACCCATTTAGATTCAAACCTCTTAACCTAGTTTCAATTTCACAACAAATGGGTTTAAGTTATTCTCCGTCAAGACATCAAAGCCCACCCCTAATGCAAACTTCGCTAGAAATTTTTTTGGTGAGACAACCACAGCTTTCTTCTCACTTCCACCAAAAGCAAAGAGCGCAGTGTTGGAAGTCCAGGATCACCACCGACCATGGCAATAGAAAGTGGAGCAATGATGCTCGAAGTCATCGACGAAGAAAAGGGAGAAAGTGAGAGATAGAGAGAGTAGATGGAAAATTTAGCAAAATAAAAGGGGGAGAAATTAGATAGAGAAAAAAAATTTCACAATTGTAAATTCAACTAAGCAAATAGATTGAGATTAGAGAGAGACGAGAGACATCTTTTTTTTTTTTGAGGAAGAGGTAAGCAAATTTTTATTAACTTAAATCACATTGGAATACATCATCCAAATCAATAGGCAGCTCTTCTACCCAAATATCAGTATCTGCAGTTAGAACTGCTCTTCTAGCCAAAGCATGGGCCAAGGAATTGCCCCCCCTACGAATATGCTTAAATTGACATCTTACTAAAGACAAACTACGACCATGGATCTCCTCAATAATATGCCCAAACATAGCACGGCACGCTTCAGCTGAGTTAATGGCTGTTATAACTCGTAGACTATCTCCTTCAAAAATAACATCAAAGAGACAGAGCTCCGTCACTAACTGCACTGCTCGGCTCGCTGCTAAAGCTTCTGCATGTTCGACGGACTGGGGCAGCAGAATCTTCTGACTTAGAGCACCAATAACCTCACCCATACAGTCCCTGATAACCACTCCTATCCCGGCAAAATTTCTCTCCTCGAACAAGGCCGCATCGAAGTTTGCTTTGTAATAACCCACTGGAGGCGGTGCCCATCGAACCCGAGGAAACCGTGGCACTGAACGTGAGACTTGTTCCTGAGCATCAAAGAACTCCACCACCATCTCCTTTGCTTTGTTCCCGATCTCATGAAGAGGCCATGATGGTTGGTTTTCTCTAATTCTATTTCTTCTCTCCCATAAACTCCATGCAATGGTAGAGAAAAACACCACTGTGAACGCTGGCCTTTGCTCCATTACAGCCTCAACAACATCCATGAAAGATCTGAAATTCCTCTGATACAATTTCGCAAAACAGAGCACCGATTGCCACACTGCCTTAGCATGGTCGCACAGCCACAAAATATGCAATTTTGTTTCTTGGTGCTCATTACAGAGGGAACATGTGCTCATTGACATCTTATAAGAGGAAAAAGAGGGAAAAAGAGAAGTTAAAAAGAAAAAGGATATAAAGTATAATGAAAAAGACACATTTATTCATCTTTTTAACGATGAAAAGGGTGAGAGAATTACAGCTGTTTAATAGAAAGCACTTCAAGTAGATTAAGTGATAACTTTTAAATCACGAGTAGATTTTGTTAAAACTAGTCAAACTATAATCAACAGAAGAAAGAAAAAAGTTAAAATTTAGGAGTTTTAAAATTAGTAATTTAAACTTTCTAAACACAATCATTTAAGGGTATTTGGGGTATTAAAAATTAAGAGTACAGTAAGAATTCAAACTAAGGAAGCCGAATAGATAATAAAATCACACAACATTTTCCTTAATTCAACCATCATCATAGATCAAAATAAAATAAAATAAAATATTACTGGATTCATCACAACTCAGAACACAACCCAGAACAAGGATGTGAAAATGTTTGAGATCTTGTGGTGCTCTAGTCTTTTTCTAGTCCGGTCGTCCCATAAATGTTACACATGTGACCGTGTACTATTTGACTACTTCATGACCAAAGCACCCCTGGTTACTCACAAAATTCTCAACCTGACATGTCTGTCTGTAACTGTAGTAAACGTCGATGTACTCAGACAATCAGATGCTTTGTTGATTCAGAACAAAGTTGGGACTCTCTATCTCATAATCCTTATCAGATGTTCTCCTTTTACAAGTTGGGAAAGATCTGATAGTACAACTTGCTGTGCCACCAATCCATGTTGCATAGAAAATCCCATTATTACAGTTAATGCCCACATACATTCCCACTTTGGAGCAGCCAATTCATGCAAAGTACCAATCTTTGACACATTTGGAGGATCTGAGGATGGGGTTCTCAATGGTGGGTTCATTGGGTTCTCAGATGTGGGCGAGAAATTCTTATCAAAGGAAGTTAAAGTTTGAATCTTTTAGTCACAGAATGAAACATACCCTAGATTTCAACTTCTCAAAGCTTCGGTCTCATCCGGCAAAGATTTTGTTGAGCAAGCGTGATGCATTTGAATTTGAGGAGAGAACAAGCCCAAATGAGGTAAACCCACTTTGAATTTTCATTTTTTTCTCTGGTTTTTTTTTTTTTTTTTGGAGTACTTGTTATTCTGCAGGTGCGAATTCATTCATTTTTAATAGGACAACAAACCAAATTGAGGTTAACCCAATTTGTAATTTCCCCTTCATTTATTTTTTCTCTTTTGGGGTTTTATCTGAGCTACTAGAATTTTCAATAGGAAGCTGTTTTGGTTCTCTGCTGCAATACCAAAGCACAGCTTCATAGGGTGGTTAGCAATGACAGACAGACTCTCAACTAAAGCAAGATTGATAAAATGGGGTTTCATTGGGGATAGTCTATGCTCCTACTGCAAAATGATGATTGAAACTAGGAACCAGTTGTTCTTTGAGTGTCCTTTTAGCCAAAGAATTTGGCAAGCCATAATGGAGCTTAGTTTAGTTCCTAGTATACTCTATAAATGGGAGGAGGTGGTCAAGTGGAGAATAAATCACCTACTGGGCAGTAACTTCAAAGTTTCTTTGTGTAAGGTGGCTTGATAGGCCACTGTTTATAATATATGGATACAAAGAAACAATAGAATTCATGGAGGAAGCATCAAAACCGAAGAGCAGCTGATTAAAAGTATAAAAAGGGATGTCAAGGGAAGAATGGAAGGAGTTTTTTTTTTTCAAATTCCTAACAGTAGCACTCTTGCCTCCAATTGGGGGTTTTACTGTGTGTACTTGTTTTAACTCATTTGTAGTGAGCTGTAGTGTTAGGTGTAGAAAAGTGTTTGAGCCTTACAGGGAGTTCTAGTTTTAAGTGTATATTGCAGGTTGTTGATTGTGCTAGAGCTTATGCTCTGCTTTGTGTGTTGTTTGTTCTAGGCAAGGGTTTTGAGTTCCCTCGTGGGACCTCTTTTCCTTGTTTCCTTTGTTTTGTGGTAATAAAATTTTCTGAATTAACAAAAAAAAAATTATACTAGAATTTTGTTGCTATTTGGTAGAATTAGTGGAACCCAAAATTTGTTGGAAAGGAACAGTTTTTTACTGACTGCCTTTTTATGGAGTACCTATACGGGCTATACTGAAGCAGACTGAAAAAGAAGATACAGGTGAAAATTATGATAATTTTTCCAAAAATCCAATCAATATGAATATTTGACCATATACAACTGAGTTCACAAGTGTATATGAATATTTTACCCTCAGGCTGTTGTCAAGATAATTTATTTACACATGGATGCAAAACCAAAATTAGTAAGGTGGATTGTTACCTGGAGTGTGCATTGGGTTTTTTACCAGAATAATAGTCGTGCTAGGAACAAAGAATTTTTTAAAAGAAAATTAAAGAAAGTTAAAAAACAAAAGAAAAAAAAAGTTTAACAACTCAACAGGAACAATTTTTTTTTGGATTAGATTCGTTTCACTTCACAGGACATGTTTATTGTACAGTGTCAGTGAATCTGGATAACCATGTCGAATATTTCATGCACTAGGAACAAATTTTATTTTTCTCAAACAATAAGATAACAAAGAATTTGAAGCATAATTATTAGTTGCTCTCTGAAGTGAAGGGGATGTCTATGCTTGGTGACTAGGGGATAATTTTGACATCAATTCTGGTGTTGGATTTATAAGTTTAACAACGCAGAAAGTATTCAATCCATTTGATGTGTTTTTGTCAAGTATGAGATTTTGAATGCCTGTTCTGCAGCGTGTGCTTTCAGCTTGGACATCTCTTCTGTCAATACTGCTAAAGAACTATTTGAATAAAAGATTTGTGATGAGAATCATAGGAATGAGTAGGATCTTGTGGGGTGCAGTTTGAATTTAAGCAAGTAGAAATCATAAACATGTAGTGACGTTGTTGATGAAACTCTTTTGTATTTTATCAAGAGGGATGCTTCCGATTTTGTCACTGATCGCCAGTTTCTGGTAGTTAGACTGGACATACAAGCCTTTTCAACTGATAAGCAAATGCATCGTATTTCCTGCTTGTGATTTCTACCAAACCAATTGGATCTTTAATCTCCTATTGTATGACTTTTATGTTAAGATTGATTATACTTAGGCAGGCAAGTAAGATTACAACTCTAGCAAGGCAAATGAACAACTTACCTAGGTTGAAACAAATAGCATTCTTTTATATGTGTATATATATATATATATATATAACAAATCTAAATTCATATTTAAGTAGTCTCCAGTTCATGCTTGATTATTTGAGCCCTGTTACTCTCTTGCCAACATGACCAATTTTAATTTTAATATCATTTTTGTGGGTGGGGGTTAGAGAATTGAAACTGGACTATGAAATTTATGGATCTTAACAGGATTTAGAATTTCTTATTGGTTGTTCCAAGAGTATCATGCTTTAAGGAATTTTGTGAATATTGAGAATGTATCAAATGTCTTGCAATTTTAATGAATGTTTGAAAAGGTTTAGTAGCTAATTTGGCTGTATTGTTTGAAAGGTCAGAAAAGAGATACAGCAATGCTATGAACTCATACACAGACTTGGGAGGGGAGTCGTGTATTTGGGTTCTTCAAGGATGGGACCTGCTCATTCTCATTACCTGCATACACAAGAGTTGGGTAGAGAGGCAAGTGACTCTATACATTGATTCCTGCCTGGCTTTCCTGGCATACATGCATGTAAATTTTGGTATCCAAATCACGTATTCACATGCATCAAGAATGGTGATACATGGAAGCACAAAATCACAAATTGCATCCTGAAACATACTTTTCCTATTAATTGAGGTTAACTTTTCCTAATGATCTTCCATCGTCCATCGGGCAGATTGCAAATCTTTTGGACTGCACTTCATGGAGTGGGGTTGGCCCTGGGTTAATGGATGCTGCTACTAAAGGTGCTTTACAAGCAGGAAAACCAGTGGGTGGATTTAAGATAGGTAAAGAAGCTGGTGAATGGACAGCCTCAAATGTTCATCCATATCTACCTCCAGAAACTTACCTTACTTGCAGGTAATATACTATTGTTGCTACCTTATCATCGGATTTTGATGCTTCTCAGTTGCATTAACTGCTTTTTAATAATGCAGATTTTTTTCTGCAAGGAAGCATGGGTTGGTGGATGCTATAGTTAGGAGCAGTAGTTCTGATAGAACTGCCGTTGTTGCTCTTCCTGGTGGTATTGGTACACTAGATGAGGTGTTTGAGATATTAGCATTAATTCAACTGGAACGGATAGGATCAAAGCTTCCTGTTCCCTTCCTTTTAATGAACTATGACTCATTCTACTCAAAGTTATTAGACTTTCTTGATGATTGTGAGGGTTGGGGTACAGTTTCCAAAGGAGAGGTTGCATCACTATGGACGGTTTGCGACAATAACTCAGAGGCTTTGACTTATTTAGCAGAATTTTATAATCTCCCTCTTAGTGACAAAGATGAACATGGAACTGAACTGCAAAGTATTCGTGGTACAGTTTCTTCATAATTTTTGCAGTTGACAATGATTTGATTATTATGAGATTCTTTTCCAATTCATATGATATTACATGTAATAGATGTAATGGCATCAAGAATGTTGCACACCAACGATCATTCCAAAATTTAGAAATGAATGTTTTAATGTCTCTTTGGAATGGGGAAAACTATCATGAAATCCTGGTACATTGATCTGTAATATGTCATAATTCAGCTTGGAATTATTCGACTGAATCTGGTTACAAATAAAAGAATTGCAGTTTACAGTCAATTTTACGATCAAGTTAAAAATGAGTCTCACCTATAGCTTTCAGTGAGCAGCCAGAAATTGCCATTGTTGGTTTTCTAATTCACTTGATGATGTGTATTCATTCTTTGTACCTTATGTAATTCTCAAAAAAAAAAAAAAAAAATCTTTGTACCTTATGCTGATTTTTATTTGGTTTTCTTTTGCAGGAAATTTTGAACCATTAACTGATTGACATTCTTTTCAAAACGGACCACGAACAATATGGTTATAGGATAGATCAGATTCGTCAGAATATGGCAAAAAGAATAACTGTTTACGTTAGAAGTTAGAACTAGCTGTGAGAACTGAGAACAATACCAAAGCAACTAGTCATGCCAAGACACGCAAAGAAAGCAAATACCAAAATTCTGTAAAAACTTGTGCATTCAAGACTTTAAAGAGAAATATGGATAGTGTTTACAGCTCTTAAAAAATGTATACTTCATATATTCCTTTGATGGACGACACAAGCTATTTATAATTATAGATACTTCATAAAAACATATGATACTTCATATATTCAAGACTTTGAAGAGAAATTGGGATCCCGTCAACTCAACATTTTTCTTAAACACTCCTTACATCAAAGAGTTTGATCTATATAATATATAAAAGCTTAAGGGTAGCGATTATTATTTTTATGCTCATATTAAACCACATCAATTAGCATTTTGGTCCATTTAGTCCATTTCGGCCAATCGGTCCACTTGTTCTGATTCTGTCCATTTTGGTTCGTTCGGTCCAGTTTGGTTCAGTCCATTATGTTCTCTTCGATGATGCTTTAGGAGGAGAGGCTATATTGAAAGATGAGTTGTTTCATTGATGTTGATGGCCATTTTGGAAAGGAAAGAATAGGCCCAGCAACACGGGCAGAAAAGAGTTGGTAAATACATGGCAAAACCATTAGGCCTAAGCGGCATGAATAATGGATTACAGGCCCATGAAATAAAATAAATGGGCCTTGAGAAGACAAATGGGCTTAAAGGAGCCCGGAAAGAGAGAAATAGCAAATTCATGGGCAGTATATGATATAGAAAAGTAAGAATGAGCCACAGCAGGCCCAAAGTAATGAAAGCAAAGAAAGTAAGGGGTTGATGGCAAGCCCATGAGCTCCAAAGATGAGAATAAGGTAATTGGGCCAGGGAAGTCTAATGAAATTAGTAAAAGCCTATGGGAATACAGAGTTAGAAAAAGGGCTAAGGAAGCTCAAGGAAAGCAAATGGGCCAAGAATGCCCAAGAGAAAGCAAATGGGACATAAGAGTCCACAAGTAATGTAATAGAAAACCAATGGCAATACTAAGTCACTAGGGAAAAAATAAGCAGCAAGCCCAAAGAGGTCTAGCAGGCTTGGGTCAAATAACATCACGGCAGAAATGACAGAGTAATATGGCAGGAAATGATAGCAGTCAAGGGATAGGCTGAAAGAAAACAAAGCACAGCATCAAATAAAGCCTAGCCCTTAAAGGGAGCGGGAAATTAGAAAATAGCTCACATAAGGAGTTAAGGACGAACGGCAGACTGAGCAGACAAGCCTTCAGGCCACGGTAAATGCATGAGCAACAGGTAGATTTTGGACATACATGGAAGGGAGGCACGCGCAAGGCCCAGACATCACTAGTCTGTACCTAGCCAATACAGGACACGGTAAGGTCATGGGTCAGAGGTAAGAGGGCATGGTTTGGCGGTGGGGAGAAAGGAAAAACCTATTCTGAGGTTCCTGCTCAAGCTCTTTTGGGGGAAGTGTCCTGCTAGGATGACATACCACCCAAAAGAAGCAAGGCTGAGTTAGAACCACTAGGTGCATGCCATAAGGGATAAGAAGAGAGAGCACCCACACCGTAGCAAGAAAGAGTGCCACGGCAGACAAATAAACAAAAAAGTCCTCTTTATCTGGTAATGGGGAGTGGCACACAAATGGCCCAATGATGGTCGGCAAGTACACCCAGACCAGACAAAAGTGGTTAAAGGCTAAAATAGTAAAATCCGGTCACGGTAGGCACCATAAAAGGAGGCCATTGTCGTGTGTAGTAAGGAGGAACCAAAAAAAAAAAAAAAAAAACAGCGATTTCTGTAACAGGAACCTTTAAGAAAAAACTAGGATATAGAAAAACAAGTAGGCAGGAAAGAAAGATAAGAGAAAAATTAAAAAGGAAGAAAAAGAAAAACAGAGAGAGATCAGTAAGCATGCACCAATAGGTTGATTCCCTCTCTCCCTCTCAAAGTCCTGTTCTCTGCCACAAGCAAAATGATTCTATTGGGCATCAACCATTCAGGTCTGTTTTTCTCAAAGTGATTAATTTTCACAGTAGGATTTCCCCGGGAGGTTATTCACGTTGAGAAGAAACGTTCTTCCCTCTCTAGTTTTGCTCCCGCAGACCATATTTAACTTGATTTCTTTCTTTTCTGATTAAACCATATATTACCATTTGTTCCCTTTGCTTTCTTTGTAAAAGTGATTGTTATTATTGTGATTATGTTTCTTGAATAGGGATCATTAGGTCATTTTTTATTAAGTAGCAAGAGTACTCTCTTTTGTTATTATTATTATTATGTCTGCCACGACTCATCTAAAATAGTTCTGTCTGCCGTAAGCATACTCTTGGCAAACGAGGCATAGTTTGCGCACAAGCCGGACTAAATTGAGTTGCAGTTGTGCCGGTCTCAACTCCCTTACTCAGAATACTTTGACTCAGTACCGCAAGAGGCAGCCCAACCTCAATATAACAAGAAAAGGCCCGCTACAATTGACAATTATGTCAACTTTTCAACGTAACGATGGTAGGTTCTTGATAAAATTACATTTTTCTTATATTATTAAAGTTTTATATTTTTTTCTAATGTAAGTGACGAATTTACTTATATTTACTTCATTTTTAGGTCATTCAAGACGTATAAACGATAAACCATTTGTAAAAAATGCTAGAAACAAAATAATCACATCATTGTAAGAAGTGTTTAAGACTAATACTTATAAATCTCATCTATTATTTTCATTTTTCACTAACAACAAACACAAAATGGCTTCCATTTTTCAATGATTTGTGATACTAAAGGGGAACGGGAAGGGGGTTATTAAATTTATTTTAAATAAAGTTAGTCAATAACCCCAGGCAATAACTAAAATCAAAATTAATATATGTCACAAAAGGTGATATTAACATCATGTCAACCCATTTGCTTCTCATCATAAAATTTACTGATGGGATTATTTTAGTTAATCTGTTTTAAGAGAATTATAATAATTTCCTTCATTATTGAAACAATAGTTTTGATGAAATTATTTCTACTTAGTAAATGTTACATCCTCTAAACTCGGGTCAAGAATGTGAAAAATTAGCTAAAATAATCAATGTTTTCAAAACTAAGAAGTTGATATATGAGAATGAGATTCCTAAGAGTAAGAAGTTGATATCATTTGGTATCAACTTTTTTTTTAACCTTAAGTCTTTTTATTTTAATTTATTTTCCGAGTGATTTATACATGTTTCACCGAAACAGTAAAAGTGAAAATGTCGTACCATAAAAATATTAGTTTCAGCTCGAAGTTATTGTAAATTAAGTATCCAATATTCAAACTCTAAATATTATTGTTACATAAAGAAATAATATTATTGTGCAAATTGTGTTATAAGACAATAGCTCGTGGTTGATGATGTTGAGAAAGGAGAGTATTTGTTGAGGAAATCTGCATATGCAGTTTTTAGTGTCTTACCTTTTAGAAAGGATAAAGAGAACAAATGAGAGCTGAAAAAACACGAAATGGACTGAATAGACCGAATTCTACTTGATTGGACCAAATTAGACTAAATAAGACCGAATTAGAATAAGACCTAAGTGGATCAGATTGGACAAAAATGGATCAAATTGGACCAAAAGACTGTATGGACCGAATTGGATTGAAATTGACTGAAGGGACCAAATGGACCGCAAAAATGTATGTATTCAAGACTTTGAAGAAAAATTTGGATGGTGTTTACAACTTCTAAAAAATGTATATAATTATTGGGTAGCTTATTTTTCCCAACTTATTTGGGAACAATTTTCTAAAATCTCTTTTTTTTTTTTTTTCTTAGTTATAATTTATCAAAACCTTACTAAAATGTCTCTCTTTTAAATACAAGGTGTCCAAAACAAGTTCTCCAAATGAATATTAAGAATAATCAAAGAGATAATAGGAGAATAAAATACTCACTTCATGTCAAGAAATGCACTTTAGCTAATGATAAAAAATTTTATGTTATGTGCGAATGTGAATGACAATTGTGTGCCACACGCACATCACATGATTCAAGCAATTAGATGAAAACTATTATACAACCAAATAATTGGTATTGTATATAAAATTTATTTATAATGTCTTTCTCAGTTAACAATAGAAAGGCATACTTTATTCTCTCTTAATTGTTACCTAATAACTTGAAATAGTGGAAGAAACCAAACATTAATAAGCTTAAGGGGTTGAATGATGAAGTAAAGTCTTGTACAAAGCGACAATAACAAAAGTGCAAGAATCTCAATTTCAACACCAATCAATTGAAGAAACAAAAAAAGAGCAATTTCATGACTTCTGTATACACAACTATAACATGCAATGAGGAAAAATGGTAGAATCCAAAAGTCTTGCTGGAAAAGGAAAAAACAGTTATGCAAGAATTTTTGGGAAGTCGACTGCACTTAATTTACAATCAATTAAGAAAAATCTTAATCAAATATCAAATACCCCAAAGAGTTTCATATACATGTGATTTAGATAAATAAATAAAAAAATAACAAATCTTAAAATTGTCTCAAATAGAAGCCATAAATCATATCCGAAGCAATTGCCAACCGGTTTCTTCAAAAATACCCTTGCTTAGAGATCTCTAAAATATTTACAGATGCATCACTAATACCCTTGCTTATATATTAAAAGGTTGCTTAGTTTCAATGAAACTGCTTTTATTCATGGTAGAAATATAGCAAAAATAAATTCTTCAAGCCCAAGAGAGAGTTACAAACTATTATAGGGACAACGGTAAAAAATATATGCACAATTAAAGGTTATCTTCATGAAAGCATATCACTCAGTTGAATAAAGTTTCTTACTAGATTTGCCACATTACTTTTGGTATCCCTGTGAAGAATATAGCTTGGGTCAAAGAGTTTATTACCACTCTTTTTTTTTTTTTTTTTTATTAAATAGCTTTTATATTTTAAAAAAATTAAGGAGGAAAAGATTGAGGCAGGATGACCATTTGTCTCCCAAGTGATCTATTTGAGGTGGTGGTGCTAAAGAGCATGGGGGTATGATCTGTGTTCAAAACAGGGGTAGGTTAATCATCCAAAACAAACAACTCAAAACTTTTCTTGAACAGAGAGAGTATCATAAGTCAAAGAAAAATAAAAAAGTACTAATATAAATCAAGAGAATCAGTGACGGAATCACATGAAATTTGGTGATCTCAACAAAATTGAAGTGAGGAAAATTCAGAGAGTTGTGATCATTACCTACACTACTTTTCGACCAAGTTCCTTCATTTATGCTTCTATTGGTCAAATATTTTCTTTACGATCATTTTTATTTTTATTAAAAAATTTATCTAAGAGTCTGAATATGGTCTTATCTCATAATATCTTATCAGTTATAATAAATCTCCTAAAGTTCAGTGTTAATTTATGTAATTTTCCCAAGTTTAATTTTTTGACAATTTTTAGCTTAATTTCATGCCTAACACGAATTAGGGGTTTCTAGACATCCTAGGACTTCTACAGTATAAATTAATAGTTTTTATTCAAACTAATCAATAATAGAATCTCTCTCTCTTAGTGGATTACAAACCAATTTTCCCCATGGATTCAATGATCCTTTTGGGAATATAGGGGTTTATTCTTAAAATGGATATTTTATTTCTTATGGCTATCCCACTGAATTTGTTAGGCCTTAAAAGAAATGAAGACTTACACAGTATGCACTATGCAGCATCGTACCGGGAAAGAATTAAATCGGCTCTCTCCCCCCAGAAATACTGTGTTTGGTTTTTGAGTGTTAAAACTATGAGTGACTTTTAGAACTATTAAATTGAACCATCAAATCGAGAACTAAGTCGCAATTTATAGCTCAATTCGCAACGAATATTAGAATCGCAACTATAAATTTACAGTTTACAACATGACAATGTCTTTCCAAGAAGAAGAAGAAGAAGAAGAAGAAGAACGGGGGACCTAGAGATCTGCAGAAGATCAAAAACACATCCCAAAATTTCTCAGTGAGATGTGGGAAAACTGCTCCTATTACGGTTCTTCAAAGACATGCAGAAAGCGGAGAACGCTCCTTTCATTTCATCTGGAAGAGGGAGCTGAAGTTGAAGGGGAAGTGCCAAAGATGGATGTACGTGATAATGCTCACTTTTCTTTCTCAATGAAAATGGTTCCGCAAGTGCTGGCTGCTGCTTGTTAAGCCCTTCAAGGACAAATGAGAATGCACCAAAAGTAAGGCAGCTTTGTAGAAGAGCTTGGGGTGCACCTGCAAAATCATTTAGAGTGGAAATAAGGCTCAGTTACTACCATATACATATCTATAGGAACTTCTATAGATTTGCATACACTAAAGGCAATCAGATGAACACTAATCAATCATCTGCAGCTATGAAATTCCAAATTTTATGTTCAGCAACAAAGACAATTCAAAATGGAGAAATTTGCAAGATGAGACATAGAAGGTTCATACAGAAACTGCCCTCCACAACCCACAAAAACAAAAGGAAAGGTACAATTCCAATCATTTAGAAAAGGGTGAGTTTTTAGCAACATGAATACATGAAAAGATACAAGATGGAATATAGCCAAATGTGCTTCATATAATTATGATCCAAGACTCTTTGGTGAGGTGGAAGGAGGCAGGGAAGGACTAGGTACTTGATACTGAATATCCAAGTTAACTTCATGCATAACTGGGATATTGGATACCTGGGAAACTTAGAGCAAGACCAGTGCAACATCCTGCCACTCCAGCATTAATAACTGCAGACAGAATAAATTATTAAAGGAAATATGAATGTATAAAACATTTGTGCAAGTTCTATGGTTAAGGTAACATACCATCATCTTTTCCCCGGAGCCTCTTCAAAATGCAGACAACCAAACTGTGTACTCCAGACAAAACTGCAAATGTCTGATAAGGACAAAGACAGAAAAAGGAAGCCTTAACATACAGCGTAAGTAACAACAAAAATAGAAAAAGGCCTCAAAACATTCTACTCGGTTAATCAAAGTGCAGTAAACTTCTGGGATTTTGCACCTTTGCAGAAGATCCTGCCTCTCCAAAAGATCCTTTAAAGCCTTTCTTCTTAATCAATCCCGCACCTGGTACATATCACATATCCTTTGTATAAGTTAAAATTAGAACTTCTACTTGACATGTTTGGAGAATCACAAATTTCTTACTACATACAAAACCAATCATCAACGGAGCCTTGATCATTACAACAAAATACCGTGAACCAATAAGGTTATCTGAAATTCCCCATAACTATTTCTTATCCAACATCTTGCTAGTGTCTAGTGCATGCAAAAGAGTGTAATACTACATACTTAGTGGGGGCATAGCCCCACCAAGCTTTCTAAAATTTAAGTTGTACCCTTATATTTCAGTTTAATTTTACACCAAGTATATAGGTTCCCCTCCTCCCCCCCCCCCCCCCCCCCCCACACCCCCCAAAAAAAAAAAAAAAAAAAATTTAAAAACCTTCTTGTTTCCCATATGGCCCTCTTGATTTAGTTTAGTAGTCATAATTGTTAGGAAACTTGCAATTTACTTTCTTGTGCTTTGGTCCTATTACCGTTTAGTCACACAAAAATTTTCAATTGCTATAATTTGCTAGGATGCACAAACATGGGTACATGTACAATATGGCAAAACGAGCAATTTTTAAAATATTATAATATGATATGCCAATTAGGAAACCGTTATGACACTAGTAAGACACATGTACGGCACTCCAAAAGAAGTGTCCGTGCATCCTAGATTAATTTGACCCCCTAAAGTTTGGATTAAAATGAAATCTTTAAGAGGCCTTTCGACGGAATCCTAACAATTTCTTTTTTGTCCTCTAAACCTTAGGGAGGTCCAATATAGCAATCAGAAGTTTGTGGACTAAACTGTGACAGGGCCAAATCAAGGGAGGGTAAATTGTAATTTCCCCCAAAAAAAATTTGACTTTGGCCCCCCCATTCTTTAAAGTCTAGTTCTGCCTCAGCCTGGAACCCTGTACTAGAGAGAGGTGTTGCTCTAGGAGTCCTGAATTTAGATCTCCATCAGGAACTTAACCACAATTTATGAAGTTGAGGGTGTGACAATATCACAAAATTTTCATTCCCCCCACCAAAAAAAAGTGGCCTCACAATGGATAATCCTGCAAACATCTCTACACAGATGCACTCCTAGATCCATAGGTGCAACATAACCTCACAAATAAAAGTACCAACAAAAAAAATAAAAATAAAAATAAATTTCTTTCCCCTGCTAAGTACTAAACTTTCATTCACAATCCCCTCCATTTCTTTCCCCTGCTGACATCAACTGGGTCTTTTTTTTTCTTGATAAGTTTAACATGACTAAAACTAGTTTCCTTCACAATCCCTCCATTTCTCTCCCCGACTGGCATCAACTGGGTCTATTTTTTTAATTCATAAGTTCACGTGTTCAACACAACGACTAAAACTACTTTCCTTCACAATCCCCTCCATTTCTCTCCCCCACTAGCATCAACTGGGTCTTCTTCTTCTTTTGGATAAGTTCATCAGGTCATCTATAACAATCACTACAGCCTTAGTTCGCATAAAATTTCGTCACTCCTCAATTTAACTCAAAGAAACCAAAATCATAATGCAACATTTTAACATCTCAGGTATGTGTCTTAACACACACTCAAATTTCACTTGGAAAGTTAAAACAAACCCTCTCCACCTCGCTTATGTACACTGCATAATCAAGTACACAACACTCCTATTTGTCAATCAAGCTCAATCACAGACTAGGAACTACACAAAAATACAAAAAAATTTATTAATTAATCAAATTAACCAGTTCCAATTCAATCACACCAGAGTAATTTAATTTCCCCCAATACTTAATTAACACATTTAATTGTCAAAAAAGAAAATTTCTTTTCAAACATCCACGACAAAATTTCCAAAACAAAAAAACAACAACAATAATAATAATTCAATTATATATCAAACAAAAAATCATATATTATATACATATATGTGTGTATGTATTAGAGAGAGAGAGAGAGAGAGAGAAGACCGTAGCCGAAGATGGAGCCCATGAAGGCGCCACCGAGGGAGTCGCCGGCGAACCTCATGAGGCAGACGGCGGAGCCATTGGGAGTAGGGACTAATGCGTTTGAGGGATTAGGGTTAGGGTTAGGGTTTGGGGTTAGATTGGTCTCGATTTCGGACTCGGAGTCAGGCTTTGGAGAATCCGTAGTCGCCATAGCTCTCGCTCCGTGTATCGCTATCTAATTCCTCACAGTAGGAGAATATCGAATCTGATATTGTACAAAGTAGTAGTATCTTTTTCATATCTTTATAAACGACGTCGTCGTCTCTTACACTAACATATTCTTACCCCACTTGATTAGGCTGTAAATACTTCTTTTCTTTTTTTTGGGTAAATAACTAAATCGTATATAATAATAATAATAATAATGTATATAATAAATGAGTAAAGCCCAAAGATAATAATAATGTATTCGTATATATAG
Source organism: Quercus glauca (assembly GCA_023736055.1). NCBI lineage: Eukaryota > Viridiplantae > Streptophyta > Magnoliopsida > Fagales > Fagaceae > Quercus > Quercus glauca. The sequence continues at coordinate 60,929,129 of CM043322.1, forward strand.
GTTAAAGTTTCTTGTTTTCAAATAAAAGATTTGTGATTAATGCCCCAATTATATTGAGAATCAAGTAGTAACTTGAAATATAAAGTAGACACTGTAATTTAAACAAATTTATGAGAATAATATTGAATTGTGTAAATTTATTTATAAGATATATCAAAATATTATTTATTGATGGTATATGTAGTTCATTTGGTACTAAAAAATTACATATATATTTTAATAATATAAAGTTAGTGAATTTAATTTTTATAAGTTTATAAATAAAAATCATTTTATATAATTAAATCAAATAATATTATTTCAACTATAAGTTATTTATTAAATTATTTTAAAGTGATTAAAATGTTTTGTTGTACTTTATATTGAAAAAAATAATAAATTGATTGAATAGCTCATGAATAAGCTCGACAAGAAAATAAACTAAGCTTGAATATGTAATGTAATTTGCTAATGAGCTCGAGCTTGGCTCATGTTTGGAATAAAATGAATGAACAATTCTAAACCTTTATTATGCAATTCAGCTTGATTTGTTTACAACCTTCCATTGGTTTGAGTTACTTTAGACTTCAGAGTAATCATCATGTGAGGCGTGGCTTGGGTTTTACTAGAGTAATTTATTTATAAATGTGAAAAGGTGTTACAAAAGCAGGGATGGTAAAAATTCTCCATCCCACTTAACCCACTTTTCTTGCTGTGAACGAATTTTGATTGTCTCGGCCGTCTGGTCCCACTCCACCTTGAATGTGTATATAATTAATATGTGTGTGTGTTATTTATACATATTTTATTTATAAATTTTTTTGGTATATATCCTATTACCATCTAAGACACTAGGGCCATATTTGGATCAATTTTTTTGGTTACTCAATTTCCGTCACTCGTCACTCGTCACTCATCACTCATCATTCATCACTCTAAAATAGCATGTTTGTTTGGCACCATCACTCACTTCCCATCACTCAATATTTTTCACACTATTTGTGAGCCCCATACTTGTCACCCAGTGCAGCTTTTTCTTTTTCTTTTTCTTTTTTTTTTTCAGTATCCAAACTCACCAAACCCAGTGAAAAAAAAAAAAAAAAAAAAAAAAAAGAAGACCGAACCAGTGAAAGAAGAAGAAGAAAAAAAAAAAAAAAAACCGAACAGCCAATCTAGGAGAAGAAAGGAAAAAAAAAAATTCAAAAGGTGGTCAAAAGGTGCGGCTGAGTACTGTTTGTGGGTCCCCTATGTGTGTTTAATTACAATATTGCCATTGAGTTATGAGTTATGAAAACTGAAAACAGCCAATATGTGTTTTCAATTTCCATAACTCATAACTCAAAAATCAGAGAATTGAGTGATGGAAATAGAGTTATGGAAATAGAGTTATTGTGCAGCCAAACAACCTTTTTGCTATGGGTCCCACCATTTTTGAGTTATGAGTTATGGAAACAGAGAATTGAGTTATGAAAACAGGTGAACCAAACAGCCTCTTGATTTCTCACTCACGGCATTTTCATTACTATCCTTTTCCTTTTTATTTAATTTCTATCTCATTAATGTCACATAATTCATAAATGACAAAATATCTCCAACCCATCCACCACCAACTTACCTTACATGGGGAACCCGTTATTGACTCTAACCCTGTGATAACTGTGGTACAACGTCGACCTCCACACCTTCCGCTCACTCTCAAATTCAGATTTTTTTTTTTCCTTCAGATTTGGGTGATAGGGCTTTTAGTTATGTATTGCAATGGGTTATTTATTTGATATTGGTTTTGTGAAGGCTTGTGGCGGATTTCTGGTGGTGGTGGTTGGTTGTGTTTCTCGTGGGGTGGTGCTGCTGTGGAATATGAGAGAGAGAGAGAGAGAGAGAGAGAGAGAGAGAGAGAGAGAGAGAGAGACTGAAATGAATAGATGTGAAAAATAAGAGATGCGATGTAGAGTGAATTGCAAAATTGTGTGCAAAATTTAATAAAGTAGTTTTTTGATGTGTCAAATGCTAAAACTTTAAAGAGGGAACAAATATAAAAGTAGTTGAAAAGGCAAAGTAGACTTTTTATTTTAAATTTAAAATAAAAAAGAAAAAAAAGAAAAGGGAAAGACATGTTAAAGCTTTAAATTTTTAAGCTTTGGTTCACCCCACCACATTTTCCAATTTTATAATATTTTTACCAAATACCTCCACAAATCAATATCTATTTAATACTTGTCATTAATTTTAAATTTGTTGGTCTTATCTTTGTTTTTAGGTTTTTAGTTTTTTATTTTGTTTTTTTAACTTACAAGTTACAAGCCAAACTAGTCTAACATAAACAAGTTATTTAAAAAAAAATAAAGTATGATTAATTAAATTTATTAATATATATATATATATATATATAAAGACAAAACTTAGAGAAAATCTAATTAGAATCTATAAGGGTACGTTTGGTACACTGAATGATAATTACCAAATACCTCCCCAAATCAATCTATATTTAATACTTGTCATTGATTTTAAATTTGTTGGTCTTATCTTTGTTTTTAGTTTTTGATTTTGTTTTTTTAACTTACAAGTTACAAGCCAAACTAGTCTAATGTAAACAAGTTATTTAAAAAAAATAAAATAAAGTATGATTAATTAAATTTATATATATATACAAAAGGGGGGTAAGTTACAATGCTTAGCTGCTTGAGGTAACAGGCTATTGAGGCTCTGATACCAAAAGGGGGTAAGCTACTGGGAGGAGCCGATCGGGGCTCTATAGATGCGGAAATGTAAATAGGTTACAGTTGAAAAGGCCATGACTATGGCGTTACAAGTGTAAACTGGGGAAAAAGAAAAAGCCATCTGATTACAATTGCTGTAATAAGAGGGACCTCTGAGGTGCATGCAGAATTGGACCTGCAAGATTGGACCTGCCTCAGACTGGAGAGGGAGCTGCCTTTTATAGAGGAAGGGAGCTTGCAATCTGCTGAAGGAGAGCTTTGGATGCTGCTGGAATCACGGAGGGTAAAGCACTTTAACTCGGGTGAAAAATCTTTTCAGCCGAAAGTAAACAGTAACTTCGTGATTAATTGTCGGGCACTGTTGGTGAACAGTAACTGTTACTGTTCATGAATAGTGACTTGTCCCTTGTCTGTTCTGTTCAATCATACTGTGGATGAATAGTAGTCCTGCTGGAATCTTCTGGAGCGGGTACTGTGCATGTACAGTGATCTTGCTGTAGATGAATAGTAGCCGGTTCTGAAACTGGGACTGCTCACATAGTGACCAGGATAGTTGATCTGGACTATCCGGAACACTTAGTCTTCGTCCAGGTTGTAGCCATCATAAGGATCTTGTGAATCCTGGAATGGGTCAAGCTGGCACTTGTTGACAGAGGCTGCTGATGAGGCTGGAGAGATCTTTTCTTCAGACTCTAGCTTTTCTGCTTGAATTTGCAATTGCTTAGCAAGATCTTTTAATTCTTTGCTAGATTTTCCGGAGATCTGAACGGAGTCTAGACTGGACTGAGACCTTGTATTGTAAGGAATTGCTTTCTGGATTGGCTGAGGGAAGTCATTGTTGAGTTGGGTGAGTACAGTTTGAATTCTGAAAGTGTCCCACCATTTTACTGAGAATTCCCTGTCCAAGAGATTGGAGTTTTTCTGGTAGTTCCACATACTTATCCAATGAATCCTGTACATGACTGTCATGTGAAGGATGGCTGGAAACTGGGAACCGTGTGCTGATGGCTGATACCTGGTGCTGAAGTATCTGAGAGCATCCTGTAGGGGTTCTGGGAAGATCTGTGGAATTGAGCCAAACATTTCCCACCACTTAAGGAACCATGTAGGTATTGGCCCACGAAACTTTTTGTCAAACATGATGAACCAAGAATGATCAGAGTTCTTGTTTTGGTAAAATAAAACTTTCTCAAAGGCATCCATATAGTCATAATAACTATAATGGAAACCTGCATCTTTGTGAGATTTGAGCAAAGAGGGATGCTGTCCCCAATCTTTGCAGCTGACGAAACCTGTAATGATGAACTTATGATAAAGAACTTCAGAAGGGTTCGTTTTGCTTGGAATATTTTCTATTCGAGCAGAGTCCTCTTGAATGAGTATACTCTTATAGAATTTAATATTCTTTGATGGGTGTTTTGGGAGGAAGTGCCAACCTAACGGTAAAACTTCCATTGCTATGGCTAAGGGATCTGTGATGTGAATTAAATGTGGTTCAATATAAGAGATGTGTTGGACAAAAGGTTTCCTGATGTAAGGAGAGGTCTGTCTCTTACTGGAGGAAAGCTTTTTGGGTATGATTGGGCCAAAAGGTTCATCAACCGTGTAAGGGGTGATTGCCCTAAGAGGGGGAGCTGCTAAGGCTGAACTGTAACTGGTTTGGCCGTGGGATGGTCTTTGGTAATTAGGTTTCGGGATTGTGGAAACCAAATACCTACTGGCTAGGGAAGAGGGAGAAACAGGAACTAGCTGGTGACCAGGAGGGTTCTTTGCCTGACTGGTACTAGAGGTAGTTTGCTGTTTAGGTAATTTTGGAGGTTGGGGTTGGACTGGCCTTTTTCCCGACATCTTGATTTGGATTCTGCAAAAATTCACGTGTTAGGAAATCAGGGATACTGTTTTGAGTTCCTTGGATGAATTCAATGTCAAAGTCAAAAATTGAAAGAATGGCTTGCCATCTAGCAAAAATCTGTTTTGATGCAATGTTTTGAACATCTTTTTCTAAAACATGTTTTGCAGATTTACAATCAATTCTTAGTAAAAACTTTCGGTTCAAAAGATCACTTTGAAATTTTGAAATGCATAGTACTATAGATAATATCTCTTTCTTTATAGTACTATAATTAATCTGGGTGGGAGTCCAAATTCCTGAATGGTAACAAACAATTTGTTCTGAGGAAGTAGGACTAACACGCTGTAAGAGTATGCCACCATAACCTATGTTAGAGGCATCAGTCTGGACAATCTTGAAGGAATCGATTGAGGGGATTCCTAAACATGGGAGTGTCTTGACGTATCTTTTGATTTCTTGGACAATAGCTGAATGGGTAGGAGTCCAAGAGGAAGGATTGGTGCGGAGTCTATCAAAAAGGGGTTTGCATTTCTGCCTAAGATTTTGATAGAAATCAGCAATGTAATTGAGAGATCCTAGAAACCTTTGGAGTTGGGTTCTATCAAGAATTTCATCTGGGAATTTGTCTGCAAACTGGATGGCTCTATCTATGGGTTTGATAACTCCATGGTGAATATCAAAGCCTAAGAATCGAACTTTGGTTTGAAACAATTTGATTTTTGGGGCTGAAACAACAAGACCATTGAGCTTTATAGTGAAGAGAAAAGCTTTTAGGTGTTTCCAATGTTGGTGCAGGGATTCTGAGAATATGAGCACATCATCGATGTACACAATAATATGGTCAGAGAATGGATTAAAAATCTCATTCATGATGTTTTGGAATTCAGAAGGTGCATTTTTGAGTCCAAAGGGCATTACATTCCATTCGTAATGACCAAAAGGTGTGGTAAAGGCTGTCTTGTATCTATCAGATTCTCTGATTTGAATTTGCCAAAATCCACTCTTCATGTCAAATTTGCTGAAAACCATTGCTTTGCTAAGCCTATTGACTAAGTCTTTTTTGTTGGGAATTGGGTATCTTATCCATTCTAAGACTTTGTTAAGGGGCTTATAATTGATGACAAGTCTGGGAACACCTCTTTCTATCTCAGCATTTTTCTGAACATAAAAGGCTGGACAAGACCATGGTGACCTAGACTTTCTAATGATTTGTTTCTTAAGGAGATCCTCTATTTCTGCTCTGCAAGTATCCATAAGTTCTTGATTCATTTGGATAGGTCGAGCCTTGGTAGGGATATCTTTTTCTCGGAAATTTTTGACATAAGGGAGAGCAACTTCATGCCTCTTCCTATGCCAAAAGGCTGTGGGTAGATCAGAGCATACTTCATGCTTAAGTTTTTCTTCAAACTTTCTGATCTCATTCTGGGTGATGTTACAAGTTAGTTGCTCCTCAATTCTCTTGTATATAACATCAGCTTGGAGGTACCTTAGGTGATGATCCTTGGCTTGGATAAGGTTAAGGGTCTTGGAGACAGCTATTTCCTGGAGAGTACTGATGTCTCGAGGTTCAGGGCTCCGAAGAAACTTAAACTTAACTGGTTGTCCAAAGGGATGGGTAGTGATTCCTTCACTATCCGTGGTGAATGGATATAACAGACACATGAAAGGGTTTCCTAAGATAACCTTATCTGTCATATTCTTGACAAGAACAAATGTGGTTTTAAAACACGTATTGTCTTGGCAAACATGTGCTTTGGGTATTTTGAATTCAATCTGCATTTTACCTCCACTTGCAGAAGTTAACCTTTCTTTGGATTTTCTGAAATATTTAGAGGGAATGATTCCTTCTTGAATGCAGTTGAGATCGGCGCCTGAATCTATTAAGGCAACAACCTCAAATTCAAAATCTTTGTTTATGACAATCCTGACTTTGGAGTGCCATTTCTGGAAATTAATCCTGCTGATGGTTACTAAGAACTTGTCGTTAGACTGCTGTCCTTCTGGAACCATATCTGCAGTTGGATTAACTGATTCATCGACTTCTTCATCAGTAGGGTTCTGTAATGAGGTTCCTTCCTCATTTCCTTGATGAGAAGTACTTTCTAGGTTTCTAACTCTTTGATCAAGGAGGTTCTGGTCAACTCTAAGAATAGTTAACTCACTCTTGAGGGTTCTAATCTCAGACTTGGTTTCCTTGATTTCTTTCTGAAGGTCGCTAACTGTAACTTCCTTCTTGGATTTGGTAAACCTATCGTAGATTTTCTCCAAATCAACTTTTGGTCCTTGAAGCTTAGGTTTGGGATCACTGGTATCCTTAACTAAGGTTCTTTTCCAATCTGTAAGCTTCTGGGCTTTAACTACTGGGTCTTCGATCTGTTCTATGAGATCTAAGAGTAGTTCTTCTTGCTTAGAGAGAACATTGAGAGTCTTGTTCCTACAACAACTATCAATGCATGGAATGGGTTCATCTGGGCCACTAGAGGAACTAGAGGAGGTCCTATAGGGTTCCGAGGATGACTGGTAGATCTGACGAATCTCACTGCTAGAGGTTTCACTATCTGAGTGATTCAATTCTAGGAGCTTAAAGATTTCATCTTTGCTGGATTGGTCACTAATGAGGGTATTGATAAGGGTTTTGGCCTTAGCTCTACACTCTTTGCTGAAATGACCTTTCTTTCCACATTTATAACATCTTCCTGATTCTTTGGAAATTGGTTTTCCTGTGGATTTGGATTTTCCTTTCTTATAGAAATTGTCCTTACTGAACTTCTGCTTTCTATAATACTTGGATGCAGTTTTCTTCCTATGGTAATCCTTAGAGGTTTCCTTTCCTCTGTACTTGGACTTTCTTTTGGGAAGAATTGAAGGTAAGCCATACTGTATACAGAAGTCTCCTACTTCATGCTTGGCTTTGCCTTTGTTGGCTCTGCTATGGATCTTGAGATCTCTACACATCTTCATTCCTTCACTTCGAATGGTGCTAGAGATGTCTCCATAGGTTAGGTTATCATAATCAATGACACCTAAAGGGTTACACAGGGTTTCTTTAACCTTTTGTCCGAAAAGGGTAGGTAAACCATTGATGAACTTCTCCTTCCAATATGGAGAGTTACAATCACTTCTGTGCATGACTCTGGTAGTAAACACATCTTCGTACCACCTAAAGTCACCAAGGGTTTTACATCTAAGATTACTTAACTGATCGTAAATCCTAGAGGTAATGTTGCTGGGTTTTCCTACGAAGTGGGTTATGATCGTATAGATCAAGGTATTGACTCCGTCGGGAATTCCTCTTCCTAGAATGGTGTCAAAAATGGGGAGTCCTTCCTCATCTTTTTGGACAGCATTCTTGATGTCTTCTTTAGATTCTTCTGTAAGGCAGTTATTCCACCATTGCAGAAGTTTTCCTGTAAATCCTAATGATATGAGCTCTACAACCTCAGTATGGGGATGTCCTTCACTGATGTAGTTATTGGCTACCATGGTTATATGCTGTACCTTATTTAGGATTTCCTGTTCCGACAAACCATCTATGTTCCATTCATAGAGTTTTCCGGAAGAGACTGAGAACTGGTTGCTAACATTCCTTTCTTCGTATTGAAGGTCAGGAGGGGTAGGCTTGGAATACCAATTCTTAGTTAAACTGGATGGGGTTACTTTAGGGTGAATCAACTTGTTCACTTGTAAACCCTTAAACTGGTTTTCTAGATGTTCTATCTCCTTTTCAACTTCTGAGGAGGTTCTGCTAGAACTGCTAGATGCTGTGTGGATGTCTAAGACACTAAGCTTGGGATTTTTCTTGGGAGAAGGGGAGACTGGTCTCTGCTTCTTGCAAAGTTGCTTAGGTTTGGCTAAAGCTTTCTTAGGCGAAGGGGGAATCTGTTTCTTCTTCGTGCTAAGGTCCTTAAGCTTTTGTTCAACAATGTCTAAGGCTGTTAAGTCCTTAGGTTCATCTAAGACATTTAAACGGGGGTCAACTGCTGAGGTTGGAATGCTAACTGGTGAAGGGGTGACTGGTTCCTTCTTCACAAGTTGTTCAAGCTTTTGGTTGACTGCTTCTAAGGCTGTTATGTCCTTAGGTCTAAGGCTTGGTTGCCTATTGGTTGGGAGCTTGACTAGAGGTTTCTCTATGGTCTTGACAGGTTTGCTAGGGCTTCCTGGTTGGAGGATGACCTTGTTATCGATCCTGTCTTCTATCCTATCAAGCTGTTTTCCTATAACTCCTAAACACTGGTTAGTGTAGTTGTTCTGCTCTAGAACCTTCTTGACTACCTGTTCTTCAGGACTAGTCTGGATTTTGAAGGGTGAGGCAACTAAACTTGTACCACGGTGTTCAAAAGTAATAGCTTCCTGGGGTGGATGACTGGATCTAACAACTTCTGGTTTGCTAGAACTTGGGGCATCTTTATCTGGAACTTTGGTCCAATTTGTTTTGGTAATGACACAAGACTTTTTATGCCATTCAAAGTGGTTCTCAAAGTATTCAAAGAAAGGGACATTACTGGATATCTCTCTCATGAATTCTTTCCAATTTTCCAAAACTTCTTTCTTTTGTTCCAGAGTATGGTTGGCTCTATAGGCTTCTCTTTTGAGTCTGTTTTCTTCAGATTCAAACTCATCGCCTAGGGCAACTAAATCTGGGGTGAACTCTTTCCTAATGGTCAAGAGCTGGTGATCAATTTCAGGTTCTTGCTGAAAGGGATCCTGTAGGTCATGAGGGTAAGGGTTTAACATATCCGTTCCGGTCGGGGAAGGGATCTTCTGCTCATTGTTGTCATCTTGATCAACAACTGAGTCTTGCTTGGCTGTGTAGCAGGGTGTGCTAACCTGGGATTTGGTCTGGACGCCTTGGATGTTTAATCCTAAATCTCTCCTAGATCTAGGAAAAGGTGCAAGGGGTCTAGATGAGCTACACTGGGACGCAGGTCTATCTCTGATGGGGATAGGTAACTGCTTAAAGGGTTGGTGTAGATCAAATGGTGATCTAAACCTAGATTCATATGCCGGTGAATCTACTGGTGGTCTTAACCTAGACTGGTCGAAACTCATCCTAACCGTACCATCGGCTAGTTGTTGGACAAAGTCTAAGTCTGGATTAAAGGCTGGGTTTTGGTTCTGCAAATGATGATTCTCATTTTCCAAAAGCCAATCATCTGGGAAAGTGACATCAGTCCATTTCAGGGTTTTTGGGACTCTGATTTGGGAACTGGGGTCAGTTGTCTGGATAAGAGTGGTTTCTCCTATCTTTCTGTGGTTAAGTGCTTGTACATTCAGGTTCGTTCTGATGCACTTGTAGTAGATCCTGTAGATCAAGGCTATCTGGTAAACTCCTTTTACTAAGAGGGTACCATGGGTCTTGATGTTAAGGGTGAGTGCTTTCATGATATGCGGGTCATGTAAGCATACTGTAAAGTTGGGGAAACAGTCAAAATGAACTGGTCCACCACTAAGGCTGGATTGGATGGTGCCTAACAGACTATCATTGAATCTGATATGTCTGGTGTCTCTGAGGGCCATGAGAATGGAACAATTCAGTCCTTCTCTGATCAAAGGTTTGACTCCAATCTGGACTAAACCTATGTGCAGGTAGTTGTGTCCTGCTTTCTTATGGGCTTTCAGTTTCTGGGAAGAAAACAAATAGCACGTTTCGTACTCTTTGTTGATTCCATAAACTTGTTCTATGGTTCTAACATGGTAATCTGTCCTAAACATCTTGGTTAGGGACCATGAAGACTTATAGATCTTACTGGTTGGAAACTCAGGGATATTCCAATCTCCTAGTTTCAGATCTAGATCTGATAACTCCAATTCTTCTGAATTGAGAACTCCATCTTCTTGAGGAATCTCAGCAATGGATGATCTATAACTGGTGGAAGAGTTACTTCTGAACAACCTATTCATCATCTTGTATTAAAAGCCTAGTTAAACAACTATAACCTTAATACCTTCGACTTCTAACTTCTGGATCTATCCTTTGGTCTAAAACAGAGTGAAACAATGAGAAATTGCCTAACCTTGTACACTATAACCTCTTATTGCCTTTCTTTCCAGTATTTCCACAGTGGGACCACCCTAAAACGCCTGTCCGTCGGCTAACACGAGCTGACCAACACTCTTCAGGAACTCTCGGATTGTCTGGTCTTACTGGGCTATAAACAGTACAGGTCTCGGTCTTATGACTCTCAACAGTACACATCTGCAACAGACTTTCTGGGTAAACATAGAAACGAGAAGAAGCAAGTATCTGGGAAACAATTGAACAACAGGGACAAATAAACACAGAATGATAAACAGAGGGTTAGAAGGAGGCTCAGCCTACCATAAATAGATAATCACTGGTGAGAAGAATAAAGAATGGATGAATGAGAGTGTTATCAGAAAATAGATGATAAACATGATGAAAATAATCAAAATAATTTGATAATGCTCAAAGTAATTTGATAACTATGGGGTAATATACCGCCAACTTGCAAGATGATGAATAGGTTGTTCAGAAGTAACTCTTCCACCAGTTATAGATCATCCATTGCTGAGATTCCTCAAGAAGATGGAGTTCTCAATTCAGAAGAATTGGAGTTATCAGATCTAGATCTGAAACTAGGAGATTGGAATATCCCTGAGTTTCCAACCAGTAAGATCTATAAGTCTTCATGGTCCCTAACCAAGATGTTTAGGACAGATTACCATGTTAGAACCATAGAACAAGTTTATGGAATCAACAAAGAGTACGAAACGTGCTATTTGTTTTCTTCCCAGAAACTGAAAGCCCATAAGAAAGCAGGACACAACTACCTGCACATAGGTTTAGTCCAGATTGGAGTCAAACCTTTGATCAGAGAAGGACTGAATTGTTCCATTCTCATGGCCCTCAGAGACACCAGACATATCAGATTCAATGATAGTCTGTTAGGCACCATCCAATCCAGCCTTAGTGGTGGACCAGTTCATTTTGACTGTTTCCCCAACTTTACAGTATGCTTACATGACCCGCATATCATGAAAGCACTCACCCTTAACATCAAGACCCATGGTACCCTCTTAGTAAAAGGAGTTTACCAGATAGCCTTGATCTACAGGATCTACTACAAGTGCATCAGAACGAACCTGAATGTACAAGCACTTAACCACAGAAAGATAGGAGAAACCACTCTTATCCAGACAACTGACCCCAGTTCCCAAATCAGAGTCCCAAAAACCCTGAAATGGACTGATGTCACTTTCCCAGATGATTGGCTTTTGGAAAATGAGAATCATCATTTGCAGAACCAAAACCCAGCCTTTAATCCAGACTTAGACTTTGTCCAACAACTAGCCGATGGTACGGTTAGGATGAGTTTCGACCAGTCTAGGTTAAGACCACCAGTAGATTCACCGGCATATGAATCTAGGTTTAGATCACCATTTGATCTACACCAACCCTTTAAGCAGTTACCTATCCCCATCAGAGATAGACCTGCGTCCCAGTGTAGCTCATCTAGACCCCTTGCACCTTTTCCTAGATCTAGGAGAGATTTAGGATTAAACATCCAAGGCGTCCAGACCAAATCCCAGGTTAGCACACCCTGCTACACAGCCAAGCAAGACTCAGTTGTTGATCAAGATGACAACAATGAGCAGAAGATCCCTTCCCCGACCGGAACGGATATGTTAAACCCTTACCCTCATGACCTACAGGATCCCTTTCAGCAAGAACCTGAAATTGATCACCAGCTCTTGACCATTAGGAAAGAGTTCACCCCAGATTTAGTTGCCCTAGGCGATGAGTTTGAATCTGAAGAAAACAGACTCAAAAGAGAAGCCTATAGAGCCAACCATACTCTGGAACAAAAGAAAGAAGTTTTGGAAAATTGGAAAGAATTCATGAGAGAGATATCCAGTAATGTCCCTTTCTTTGAATACTTTGAGAACCACTTTGAATGGCATAAAAAGTCTTGTGTCATTACCAAAACAAATTGGACCAAAGTTCCAGATAAAGATGCCCCAAGTTCTAGCAAACCAGAAGTTGTTAGATCCAGTCATCCACCCCAGGAAGCTATTACTTTTGAACACCGTGGTACAAGTTTAGTTGCCTCACCCTTCAAAATCCAGACTAGTCCTGAAGAACAGGTAGTCAAGAAGGTTCTAGAGCAGAACAACTACACTAACCAGTGTTTAGGAGTTATAGGAAAACAGCTTGATAGGATAGAAGACAGGATCGATAACAAGGTCATCCTCCAACCAGGAAGCCCTAGCAAACCTGTCAAGACCATAGAGAAACCTCTAGTCAAGCTCCCAACCAATAGGCAACCAAGCCTTAGACCTAAGGACATAACAGCCTTAGAAGCAGTCAACCAAAAGCTTGAACAACTTGTGAAGAAGGAACCAGTCACCCCTTCACCAGTTAGCATTCCAACCTCAGCAGTTGACCCCCGTTTAAATGTCTTAGATGAACCTAAGGACTTAACAGCCTTAGACATTGTTGAACAAAAGCTTAAGGACCTTAGCACGAAGAAGAAACAGATTCCCCCTTCGCCTAAGAAAGCTTTAGCCAAACCTAAGCAACTTTGCAAGAAGCAGAGACCAGTCTCCCCTTCTCCCAAGAAAAATCCCAAGCTTAGTGTCTTAGACATCCACACAGCATCTAGCAGTTCTAGCAGAACCTCCTCAGAAGTTGAAAAGGAGATAGAACATCTAGAAAACCAGTTTAAGGGTTTACAAGTGAACAAGTTGATTCACCCTAAAGTAACCCCATCCAGTTTAACTAAGAATTGGTATTCCAAGCCTACCCCTCCTGACCTTCAATACGAAGAAAGGAATGTTAGCAACCAGTTCTCAGTCTCTTCCGGAAAACTCTATGAATGGAACATAGATGGTTTGTCGGAACAGGAAATCCTAAATAAGGTACAGCATATAACCATGGTAGCCAATAACTACATCAGTGAAGGACATCCCCATACTGAGGTTGTAGAGCTCATATCATTAGGATTTACAGGAAAACTTCTGCAATGGTGGAATAACTGCCTTACAGAAGAATCTAAAGAAGACATCAAGAATGCTGTCCAAAAAGATGAGGAAGGACTCCCCATTTTTGACACCATTCTAGGAAGAGGAATTCCCGACGGAGTCAATACCTTGATCTATACGATCATAACCCACTTCGTAGGAAAACCCAGCAACATTACCTCTAGGATTTACGATCAGTTAAGTAATCTTAGATGTAAAACCCTTGGTGACTTTAGGTGGTACGAAGATGTGTTTACTACCAGAGTCATGCACAGAAGTGATTGTAACTCTCCATATTGGAAGGAGAAGTTCATCAATGGTTTACCTACCCTTTTCGGACAAAAGGTTAAAGAAACCCTGTGTAACCCTTTAGGTGTCATTGATTATGATAACCTAACCTATGGAGACATCTCTAGCACCATTCGAAGTGAAGGAATGAAGATGTGTAGAGATCTCAAGATCCATAGCAGAGCCAACAAAGGCAAAGCCAAGCATGAAGTAGGAGACTTCTGTATACAGTATGGCTTACCTTCAATTCTTCCCAAAAGAAAGTCCAAGTACAGAGGAAAGGAAACCTCTAAGGATTACCATAGGAAGAAAACTGCATCCAAGTATTATAGAAAGCAGAAGTTCAGTAAGGACAATTTCTATAAGAAAGGAAAATCCAAATCCACAAGAAAACCAATTTCCAAAGAATCAGGAAGATGTTATAAATGTGGAAAGAAAGGTCATTTCAGCAAAGAGTGTAGAGCTAAGGCCAAAACCCTTATCAATACCCTCATTAGTGACCAATCCAGCAAAGATGAAATCTTTAAGCTCCTAGAATTGAATCACTCAGATAGTGAAACCTCTAGCAGTGAGATTCGTCAGATCTACCAGTCATCCTCGGAACCCTATAGGACCTCCTCTAGTTCCTCTAGTGGCCCAGATGAACCCATTCCATGCATTGATAGTTGTTGTAGGAACAAGACTCTCAATGTTCTCTCTAAGCAAGAAGAACTACTCTTAGATCTCATAGAACAGATCGAAGACCCAGTAGTTAAAGCCCAGAAGCTTACAGATTGGAAAAGAACCTTAGTTAAGGATACCAGTGATCCCAAACCTAAGCTTCAAGGACCAAAAGTTGATTTGGAGAAAATCTACGATAGGTTTACCAAATCCAAGAAGGAAGTTACAGTTAGCGACCTTCAGAAAGAAATCAAGGAAACCAAGTCTGAGATTAGAACCCTCAAGAGTGAGTTAACTATTCTTAGAGTTGACCAGAACCTCCTTGATCAAAGAGTTAGAAACCTAGAAAGTACTTCTCATCAAGGAAATGAGGAAGGAACCTCATTACAGAACCCTACTGATGAAGAAGTCGATGAATCAGTTAATCCAACTGCAGATATGGTTCCAGAAGGACAGCAGTCTAACGACAAGTTCTTAGTAACCATCAGCAGGATTAATTTCCAGAAATGGCACTCCAAAGTCAGGATTGTCATAAACAAAGATTTTGAATTTGAGGTTGTTGCCTTAATAGATTCAGGCGCCGATCTCAACTGCATTCAAGAAGGAATCATTCCCTCTAAATATTTCAGAAAATCCAAAGAAAGGTTAACTTCTGCAAGTGGAGGTAAAATGCAGATTGAATTCAAAATACCCAAAGCACATGTTTGCCAAGACAATACGTGTTTTAAAACCACATTTGTTCTTGTCAAGAATATGACAGATAAGGTTATCTTAGGAAACCCTTTCATGTGTCTGTTATATCCATTCACCACGGATAGTGAAGGAATCACTACCCATCCCTTTGGACAACCAGTTAAGTTTAAGTTTCTTCGGAGCCCTGAACCTCGAGACATCAGTACTCTCCAGGAAATAGCTGTCTCCAAGACCCTTAACCTTATCCAAGCCAAGGATCATCACCTAAGGTACCTCCAAGCTGATGTTATATACAAGAGAATTGAGGAGCAACTAACTTGTAACATCACCCAGAATGAGATCAGAAAGTTTGAAGAAAAACTTAAGCATGAAGTATGCTCTGATCTACCCACAGCCTTTTGGCATAGGAAGAGGCATGAAGTTGCTCTCCCTTATGTCAAAAATTTCCGAGAAAAAGATATCCCTACCAAGGCTCGACCTATCCAAATGAATCAAGAACTTATGGATACTTGCAGAGCAGAAATAGAGGATCTCCTTAAGAAACAAATCATTAGAAAGTCTAGGTCACCATGGTCTTGTCCAGCCTTTTATGTTCAGAAAAATGCTGAGATAGAAAGAGGTGTTCCCAGACTTGTCATCAATTATAAGCCCCTTAACAAAGTCTTAGAATGGATAAGATACCCAATTCCCAACAAAAAAGACTTAGTCAATAGGCTTAGCAAAGCAATGGTTTTCAGCAAATTTGACATGAAGAGTGGATTTTGGCAAATTCAAATCAGAGAATCTGATAGATACAAGACAGCCTTTACCACACCTTTTGGTCATTACGAATGGAATGTAATGCCCTTTGGACTCAAAAATGCACCTTCTGAATTCCAAAACATCATGAATGAGATTTTTAATCCATTCTCTGACCATATTATTGTGTACATCGATGATGTGCTCATATTCTCAGAATCCCTGCACCAACATTGGAAACACCTAAAAGCTTTTCTCTTCACTATAAAGCTCAATGGTCTTGTTGTTTCAACCCCAAAAATCAAATTGTTTCAAACCAAAGTTCGATTCTTAGGCTTTGATATTCACCATGGAGTTATCAAACCCATAGATAGAGCCATCCAGTTTGCAGACAAATTCCCAGATGAAATTCTTGATAGAACCCAACTCCAAAGGTTTCTAGGATCTCTCAATTACATTGCTGATTTCTATCAAAATCTTAGGCAGAAATGCAAACCCCTTTTTGATAGACTCCGCACCAATCCTTCCTCTTGGACTCCTACCCATTCAGCTATTGTCCAAGAAATCAAAAGATACGTCAAGACACTCCCATGTTTAGGAATCCCCTCAATCGATTCCTTCAAGATTGTCCAGACTGATGCCTCTAACATAGGTTATGGTGGCATACTCTTACAGCGTGTTAGTCCTACTTCCTCAGAACAAATTGTTTGTTACCATTCAGGAATTTGGACTCCCACCCAGATTAATTATAGTACTATAAAGAAAGAGATATTATCTATAGTACTATGCATTTCAAAATTTCAAAGTGATCTTTTGAACCAAAAGTTTTTACTAAGAATTGATTGTAAATCTGCAAAACATGTTTTAGAAAAAGATGTTCAAAACATTGCATCAAAACAGATTTTTGCTAGATGGCAAGCCATTCTTTCAATTTTTGACTTTGACATTGAATTCATCCAAGGAACTCAAAACAGTATCCCTGATTTCCTAACACGTGAATTTTTGCAGAATCCAAATCAAGATGTCGGGAAAAAGGCCAGTCCAACCCCAACCTCCAAAATTACCTAAACAGCAAACTACCTCTAGTACCAGTCAGGCAAAGAACCCTCCTGGTCACCAGCTAGTTCCTGTTTCTCCCTCTTCCCTAGCCAGTAGGTATTTGGTTTCCACAATCCCGAAACCTAATTACCAAAGACCATCCCACGGCCAAACCAGTTACAGTTCAGCCTTAGCAGCTCCCCCTCCTAGGGCAATCACCCCTTACACGGTTGATGAACCTTTTGGCCCAATCATACCCAAAAAGCTTTCCTCCAGTAAGAGACAGACCTCTCCTTACATCAGGAAACCTTTTGTCCAACACATCTCTTATATTGAACCACATTTAATTCACATCACAGATCCCTTAGCCATAGCAATGGAAGTTTTACCGTTAGGTTGGCACTTCCTCCCAAAACACCCATCAAAGAATATTAAATTCTATAAGAGTATACTCATTCAAGAGGACTCTGCTCGAATAGAAAATATTCCAAGCAAAACGAACCCTTCTGAAGTTCTTTATCATAAGTTCATCATTACAGGTTTCGTCAGCTGCAAAGATTGGGGACAGCATCCCTCTTTGCTCAAATCTCACAAAGATGCAGGTTTCCATTACAGTTATTATGACTATATGGATGCCTTTGAGAAAGTTTTATTTTACCAAAACAAGAACTCTGATCATTCTTGGTTCATCATGTTTGACAAAAAGTTTCGTGGGCCAATACCTACATGGTTCCTTAAGTGGTGGGAAATGTTTGGCTCAATTCCACAGATCTTCCCAGAACCCCTACAGGATGCTCTCAGATACTTCAGCACCAGGTATCAGCCATCAGCACACGGTTCCCAGTTTCCAGCCATCCTTCACATGACAGTCATGTACAGGATTCATTGGATAAGTATGTGGAACTACCAGAAAAACTCCAATCTCTTGGACAGGGAATTCTCAGTAAAATGGTGGGACACTTTCAGAATTCAAACTGTACTCACCCAACTCAACAATGACTTCCCTCAGCCAATCCAGAAAGCAATTCCTTACAATACAAGGTCTCAGTCCAGTCTAGACTCCGTTCAGATCTCCGGAAAATCTAGCAAAGAATTAAAAGATCTTGCTAAGCAATTGCAAATTCAAGCAGAAAAGCTAGAGTCTGAAGAAAAGATCTCTCCAGCCTCATCAGAAGCCTCTGTCAACAAGTGCCAGCTTGACCCATTCCAGGATTCACAAGATCCTTATGATGGCTACAACCTGGACGAAGACTAAGTGTTCCGGATAGTCCAGATCAACTATCCTGGTCACTATGTGAGCAGTCCCAGTTTCAGAACCGGCTACTATTCATCTACAGCAAGATCACTGTACATGCACAGTACCCGCTCCAGAAGATTCCAGCAGGACTACTATTCATCCACAGTATGATTGAACAGAACAGACAAGGGACAAGTCACTATTCATGAACAGTAACAGTTACTGTTCACCAACAGTGCCCGACAATTAATCACGAAGTTACTGTTTACTTTCGGCTGAAAAGATTTTTCACCCGAGTTAAAGTGCTTTACCCTCCGTGATTCCAGCAGCATCCAAAGCTCTCCTTCAGCAGATTGCAAGCTCCCTTCCTCTATAAAAGGCAGCTCCCTCTCCAGTCTGAGGCAGGTCCAATCTTGCAGGTCCAATTCTGCATGCACCTCAGAGGTCCCTCTTATTACAGCAATTGTAATCAGATGGCTTTTTCTTTTTCCCCAGTTTACACTTGTAACGCCATAGTCATGGCCTTTTCAACTGTAACCTATTTACATTTCCGCATCTATAGAGCCCCGATCGGCTCCTCCCAGTAGCTTACCCCCTTTTGGTATCAGAGCCTCAATAGCCTGTTACCTCAAGCAGCTAAGCATTGTATAAAGTCAAAACTTAGAGAAAATCTAATTAGAATCTATAAGGGTACGTTTGGTACACTGAATGATAATTACAACAGGAAATATATTAAGTTTTGAAATTATTGCACTTACTGAAGAATAGTTATTCCTGATTTTGAAGAATAGCTATTCATAAGAAATGACTATTTCTTGTAATAAAAATATAACCAAACTAAAGAATAGTTTTTTTTTTTTTTTTTGGAGAGAGAACTAAAGAATAGTTAAACTATAGGAATAACTATTATATTACAGTACCTATTACTGTTTAACAAACATGCCCTAATTGGAGTCCAATTTTACGTCATTTATCTTAGATTGTTTATCAATGTTGGTGCTATGTGGAGACCATAAATATCCATCAAGGTGTCTATTGATTATAAATTATGTATTTATTTATTTGCTAGACAGACTCTTAATTTACTCTTATTATTAATCTTAATGACTCTTTCTCTCTCTCTCTCTCTCTCTCTCTCTCTCTCTCTCTTCTTTTTTTGGCTCTTCCCCTTCTCAACTAAACAACCCTTCCTTTCGACAATTCTTCCGCTTAGTCACCTCTACGAGAAATTATAAGGCCCTCATGGTGTACAAGTGACGTGGTCCACCGTTCCACTAAAAGACTCCCACCTGTTTAAAATTGCTGAGTTAGAATTTTTTTTTTTTAAACAGAAACTGATTACCAACTAAGCAATTTTAAACAAATGGGAGTCTTTTAGTGGAATGGTGAACAAATGACGTAGTCCACCAGAGGACTGTATAATTTCTCTGCCTCTACCCCTAAAACATCAAAGAGCCACAACAACTACTAAATGGAAAAAAAAAAAAAAAAAAAAAAAGAAGAAGAAGAAGAAGAAGAAGAAGAAGAAGAAGAAGAAGAGGTCTTTGTCTTTTGAAACAAGAACCACGTACAAAAGCAGACACAGACAACTCCACTTCCATTGGAGTTGCTCTCTTTTTCGGCAACGATATTAACCCAGAGCAACAAGTCCATCCAAAAAGGTTACTCCTAAGAAAAGGTGAGTGAAAATTTTGTTCTTGAATTTTTTTTTTTTTTTTTAAGCTTTTCCATGATTGATGTTGCATGTTTATTTCCTGTTTGATAACAAGTTAGTATTTTTTTTCTTCTCTTAGATCCATGAAATCCATCCAAGCTTTACTCCATCACTATACTATCTGTCCCTCTCTCCCAATGTAGTACGTATAGCAGGTGTGGTGGTTTCCTTGTGAATTACATGAAAGCAACATGTTGGGTCTATCAATGTCATGCATAGCATATGCTTGAGTTGATGTACAAGTGCAAATGTTTTTCTTGAATTAGTAACCTAATCTATTAAGTTATATATAAAATGTACGTTTTTAGACCCCTTAAAACATAATTGGATTAACCTCCAAGTTATTACTTAGTCCAAATTCCAGATCTAGGTTAACAAAATAACAATCATATCAATGTAAAGTGCAGAATATAAAGAACACAAAGATATGATGACCTAGGAAAACCAAACCAGTAAAAAACTTAGGGAGGATTTAACCTAGCTATCCTCAAGGTAAAACTGAAGCCACTATGAAAGAATTGAAGTTTTACAATAGCTACTTAGACCACTAACATCCTATTGATACCTCATGTAGAAAACTTACTGACACGACCACGTGCAAGCTCCGAGACCACGGACTCCTTCTTTCTTGGATTTTCCAGCAAGTACAAGCACTCCCGCTTGTATATCTTTAAGCTCTTTAGTGCAGCAACTAAATGATCATCAAGCTCTCAATGAAATCTCCTTCTTGATAATCCTAATCATGTGTGAAGGCAACCACCTCTCAGTTCTCACAAGAGATTCACACACACAGCAAATAGAGCAACCTCAAAAATGTGGCTAGGGTTTCCCTTTTATACCTAGGGCAATATATAAAACCCTACACGTTATATGGGCTTAGGGCTGAGTTGGAAATTCTGCAGAAAAAATATTCTGCCCGACTTTCGATCAGTCGAGTCTAATTCTAGATTGATCGAGCCAAACCGAATTGCACAATGAATTCTGCAGCAGCTCGATTCCAACTTTACATAAAACACGTACTTTGAGCAAGTCTAAAACAAGACTAAAAACATGTTTTGATCATGGTTTGCCAACAATACAAATTAGAGTTCTAATACATTAGTTCCTAAATACTTAGAACCTAACATAAAAGTAGCAGAGATTTTTTGGTAAAAACTTAAGAAGGTTCATACTTTTTGAATCACATTGGAGTGCAGTGGTAGATCTCTATGTTTTATTTTATTTTATTTTTTAAAATTTTTTTGTTTATGGTTTTTGCTTTGTTTCCTAGGTTTAGATGTTTTATCTTTGTTCACTATTAAAAGATGTAGGTAAAGCTTGAATGTTGTAGTTTAGTCATTTGACTAGTGAAAATTAATCATTTCTTTTAATTTTGAAGCTTTTAAGTTAAATGGTTTTAAAATTTGTTGAAAAAGTTGATGATGGTCGTTGCAATGGAATAATTTGTTTTTAAATCTAAAGTAAATGAGTGGAGGATTGTGTTTTATCTTAAAATGGGATTTCCAGTTGAATACGAAAATTATTTGTAAGCCAAGTAGTGTTAAGGTATTGATGAATAGCTACTGGCGTTGAAAGTCATTGAAGGTACTCCATTTCTCTATCTCTCATGTTTTCATTTTTCTTCTAAAAACTGTATGTGGAGGTTGTCGTGGGTGCTTGAATTTGTAGATAGTACTTGTGGATATATGGGTTGCCCAATTGACACTTAGGCTCCGTTTGGTTCATGTAAAATATTTTCCAGAAAATAAATATTTTTCTGAAATGCTATTTTCGAAAAATGAAAATATTTTCAAGTGTTTGGTTGCATTATGAAAATTGTTTTAGAAATTATTTTCATGTGTTTGGTAACATTCTAAAAATGCTATTTTCCACCACCACCCACACAAAACCCACCACCACGCAACAGGAAAACCACCAAAACACCACCACCTACACCACCACAACAACAACAAAAATCAAAATCACACAGAAATCAAACTCACACACAAAGAGAGATTGTTTGTGGGTTTCCAGCGAATTCGAAGGCTCTGGGTCGAAGATCAGTGGGTCGAAGGCGATGGGTCGAAGGCGATGGGTCTGGGTTAAAGGCTTTGGGTTCGTGGCGATGGGTCTGGGTCTGGGTCTGGGTCGAAGTCAATGGGTTTGGGTCGAAGGTCGAAGGTCGAAGGCTCTGGGTTCGTAGGTTCATGGCGATGGGTCTGGGTCGAAGGTCGAAGGCGATGGGTTCGTGGGTTCATGGGTTCGTGGCGTGAAGGCTTTGGGTTGTTGGCGAAGTCGAAGGCTTGTGGGTCGCCGACGATGGGCTCTCTCTCATCGTCGCATGAGGGGGTACTCGTGCGGTTGCTCTGGGCTTGGGGCGGCGGTTCGAGCTCGCAGCTCGTGCTCTCTCTCTCTCTCTCTCTTCGTGCTCTCTCTCTCTCTCTCTCTCTCTCTCTCTCTCTCTCTCTCTCTGTTTTCCGGAAAATGATATTTAAAGGTAAAATAAAAATGGAAGCGATTTTCACCTTGACTCACGGTCAACTGAAAAGCATTTCCGGAAAATTTATTTTCCATGCGCAACCAAACACCCGCATTTACAGAAAAGCATTTCCGGAAGTGGTTTTCACCTAAAACAAACGGAGCCTTAGTTTTATGTTGTTAACATTTTTCTTAAGCTCTTGATGATAGTTGTTTATGTTTCTATACTTCTTATTGTATTGCTGTTTGTATTGTTGTGATTGGTGTCGTAGTGTCATCAGGTAACAACCCTATAGTTTATATCAACTAGTAAAGTTTTTGATGGTTAAATAAGAAATTTGGAGTTCAATTCCCGCCTACACCAAAAATCGATTAGTGTCTTGGTCTGATAATAAATAGCTATTATCAGGAGTGAATGCTATAAGTTGAAACTTTCTCTCAAAAAAAAAAAAAAAAAACTCTGCCAAAAAATTAAAATTAAAATTTGAGTTAGCTTTCTTTATTTCAGGGATTGTGTTAAGCTATTGGTTGGCTTTCATTATGTTGCAATAGAAACCAAACGGAAGATGATATATAGGAGATTCTCAAATCCTTATTGTTGTGGTCTTGCTCTTTTCAACCTAAACATTATAATTGAGACATGATCTGGAGCAAGATTATTTTTTACCTTTACGTGTCCGTTTATATACAACTTATTTGGGCACCTTTTACTATTTAGCTAAATAAGTTGATGCTAAACACACATGGCATATAATAGACACTCACAATATTGTGTATTGTTAAATGTAATAATGATGTAGGACACGGTTTAATATTTAATTTTTTTTTAATTATTTTAGTATTTTTATGTAATTTTTGTTATTGTAGGTTTAGGTGATTTATTTCCTTGTTTTAAGTGTTTTTAATTTTTTTTAGTCAAATTAGGGTTTTGTATGCTTTCGTAACTGCCTTAGAATTTCTAGCCACCCTAGGTTTCTTTTTACTATTTAAATGCATTGTAGCCTTCAAAGGAAATTCAGTTTTTAGACTATTATCAATAAGCACAAACTTTTGTCAATTTTCTTCTCTGGTGGATTCCAGTTTTATTATCTTGTGGATTCAAGGTTTACTGCTTAGGAACTAACAGTTTAATTTCTGTCCATCAAAGAGAGTATCGTGTGTGTGTGTGTGTGTGTGTGTGTGTGTGTGTGTGCATGTTTTTTTTTCCCAAGTTTTCATGACATCAATTGGTATCAGAGCCTTGTCATACCTTGGTCTGATGGCTAACTAGTGAGATAGTGACCACCACAACAATGACGACGGTGACGACGTCAACAACCCAGTCCTTACTAAGGCTGAGTTCCACGAGTTTCATAAAGAGGCTTGTGATAAGAATAAAAAATTTTGTGAAAAGAGTCAGCAAATTATAGGCGAAATCAAGCAAATAATTGCTACTCTTCTTGCTAGGAAATCATCTCACAACAACAATGATCAATATATTCAATGATGCACTCCTAACTACAAGAAAATTCCATTCTTTGAAGGAGATATTTGTAAATTGGATTTTATTGACTGGCTTCTTGATTTGGAAGAGTATTTAATTTTTGGAAGATTTGTGATGAAGAAAAAGTGCGGCTTGCATCTAATAAATTGGACGATGAAGCAAAGGAATGGTGGAAAGATATTCAAATCGATAGAAAGCGACGAGGTAAGCATCCAATCTACTCTTGGCAAAGAATGAAAAAGGTACTAATTGATTTATGGTTTCATAATGACTATTATGATATACTAAATTATACAAGTGTTGATTATAAATCTGTATATTCATATGAAAAGCAATATGTTCAAAACATGAAAGGTCAACCACAAAACTAAAATTATCACAGTCAAGTCCATGTGTCAAGTAAAGGAAAGGGTTTGAGGGTTGAGAAGAAGCAGCCTATTTCTAAAGAAAATTTTGAAGTGGTTAAAAAAGATCAATACTTGCAACAAGTTATTGAATTGAAGACTGAAGATACCACTTGCCAAAAACATGACGAAGAGGTCAAAGAAAAGAAGGATGAGCTGATTGTGGATAATGACAAAAATCAAGAGATGGTAATTGTTGAGAATATTGTGGAAGATCCAATTAAGGTTAAATATGATGATAAGTCCACAACTCACAGTCCTCAGGTTTCGGTTGATTTGTTGAAGATGACTATACAATATGTTGATTTTCTTGGAGTAGAAAATTTTAATTTTATTATCAATCCTTTGTTGATTAATGTTGCAAATAAACTGAAGGTAGATGAGAATAAATTTTATGCTATACTTTATGAAGAATTCAAGTTTCAAAACTGGATGAAGTCATTCAAGCATTCAAAGTATTTATTTATTTGGAGCGGAAGATTTTAGATTTGACCATCAACTCAAGGACAAGTTTGTTTCAAATGGAGGGGTCTTATGTAGGACACGGTTTAATATTTAATTTTTGTAATTATTTAACTTTAATATTTTTATGTAATTTTTGTTATTTTAGGTTTAGGTGGTTTATTTCCTTGTTTTAGGTGTTTTTAATGTTTTTTTAGTCAAATTTGAGTTTTATATGTTTTCGTAGCCGCCTTAGGATTTCTAGCCACCCTCGGTTTTATTTTTACTATTTAAACGCATTGTAGTCTCCAAAAGCAATTCATTTTTCAGACTATTATCAATAAACATAGACTTTTGTCAATTTTCTTCTCTGGTAGATTCCAATTTTATCACCTTGTGAATTTAAGAAACCTCTCGTGGTTTGTGGTTTACTACTCAGGAACTAATAGTTTAGTTTCTGTCCATTAAAGAGAGCATCGTATGTGCTTTCTTCAGGCTTCCGTGACATCAAATAATTTGTGTAATGTAAAATGTAATAATTTGTCTAGAACTTGTGTGTACTAATACAAAAAATAAAAAATAAAAAAAATAAAAAAATTGCTATTTGAGAGACAAAGTGCTTAAGTATGCTTATTTTGAAGGAATTTCCTTTTGCAATGGATGATCACGTTTTTATTTATTATGTATTGTAACACAATCTTTTTAAGGGGAATCTTCCAATTAAATGCATTACATGGATTAGAGAATAATTGTCAAAATTTATAGTATACCTTATATAATGGACTAAATTTTGGAAGTTGACAATTATCTACTTTATCTTTCAAGTTCTTAAAGTCAAAGTACAATCAAAATCTAAGTTAGATTTTAATTGTAATAGTATAATTTTACACTAAGTGTTCATTTTAATGCTAAATGACCCATTTATAATATTCAATGCTAAAGTCAAGATGAACACCTTATCCTTTCTATTATTGACTGTTTTCAACGCGTAAGCACTAGTTACATTCTTGTTGTATTAATGCAATCCTTATATGTTTTTGTACAATTCCCTCTTCTTCTCTTTCCCTCCCCTTACTTTCTCCTTCCTTCTTTCCTTTTCTTGCATCTCCCTTACAAATAAACAGAATATTAGTTTCCAAATTTGGCTATAACCCTCACTAAAAAATTAACATAACTATATATTTTGAAAATTTAACTGTCATATTACATGTACTTTGATGTCCTTAATACGCATGTCAAATTTTATATCCATAAACTTATTTTTTACGCATAATTTTAAAATATAAAAATTTAGATATTTGATTGATGATATAGCTATTAATATTTGATCTTCTAAAAGTTTTGCAAGCGTGAAGGATATAAGTGTTTTGAGGATATCAATAAAATATGTAAAAAATATGTTTATTACCATTTTAGTCCTAAACGCTTGTACTATGTGTCAAAATGGTTTTTAACATCTTAATTGTGTCAATTTAGTTTTTAAACTTTTGGTATTGTGTTTGTGAGAGTGCTTTTTTTTTTCTTAGCACAAAGGCTCTAGGATCCTAAGCCGAATAATTGTAGTTTGGTGGACTGGGCTTGGTTCACCGCAGCTAAGGGGCTGTTTAAGAACCAAGTGGTACACAGGGCAAGTTTCCTACAACACAAATAGACTAACAAGTGATAATATATGTATTGAATGACAACGAAAACAGTCAAGAAATACACAAAACAGTGGTTAAGGATCCTCGAATTAATGAGAGGCACTTTATTAATTTTCTTTGATTATAGTTACAGTGTGCTCACTAAAACGTGATACAAGGTTCAAATAAACTCAAAAATCACAGACTTTGATGGCTATCCAAGCCTCTAAGACTTGCACAGTTTAAATCCTTTTGAATCCGAGTATGTGCTATAGTGGCTATTTCTGGGATACCGGGAGATGTTTTCTCTGTTTTCCTTGAATTTAACAGAGTACTCTCATGATTCTGTTGTGATGTTCTTTCTGCCGCTCATCAACGTTGGTTGCTTCTTCTTTTTATAGTGTGACTCTAGGGCTCCAGGGCACCAGTGATTTCTCTCTTTTGCCCCTCCCTGGGTACTAGAGCTTGTGCTGTGTTAGTTACCTAGAGGGCTGGTTCTTTCCTTCTTTCTCATAACTTTCTTCTTTTCATACTACCTAGCTGAAAGCCTCTTGCTGACTTTCTATTCTGAAATCCCCTCAGGTTGCTGACCTTAGCTATTGGCCCTTTTCACCTTTTCACCTTTTCAGCTTTTGGCTGCTCTCTTTTCTTCTCATTTTTCCCAAGTAGTTGGAATCTTTTGCTGCTAGGTTGAAAGTTTCCTTCTAGCCACTTCCACTTATAGTTTCTCATTCTGGGTTCCTTGAGGTTCCGCTCTTTGTTCATGAATGGTTGCTTTATACCTTCTGATTCCTTACTGCATTACTGGGCGCTTGAGAAGGACCTATTTGTCCTTCATTCTTTGTCTTTTGGTACTTTCCTTCGAACCGTTTCAATCCTACCTAGGCTATGTTATGCATCCTAGGGATCTCGGGCCCCTGGCAGTCTTGGGGATCCCAGCCTAGTTCTTCCTATTGGGCTTCTTTTGGCTTATTGATCTTGGCCGGCTGGGCCCTTCCTTTTGCTTCATGGGTTTTAAAGCTTGTTCCTTCATGGGTCTTTGGATCCTAACTCTTTGGGCCCCTCATCCTTTTCTTCTTTTCTTTCTTTTTTCTCTTCATTTCGTGAGCCCAATTCTTTTATTTCTCATAGGGTTAGCCCAATGTGTTATTTCCTTGGGCCTTGGACTGTGATTTTTTAAATCTCAACAGTGTTAAAATAATCCTTGTTGGTAAGTGTTGCATGAAAAAAATTGACATGGCTAAGATTAATATCAAACTAGTATTTTTTTTTTTTTTTTTATGCCACCTAAGCTATCCCATTGGTTATCATTTGTCCTTAATTGTAAAATAAATTAAATATAGAAATATATTATTTGAAGCTCCCAAAGTAAATGAGATGCCATTTTATTAGCAAAAATTGAAAATTTCTTTTCTTTTCTTTTACTTTGCATTATGGGGAACCAAATGAGGTTTTGAGAGTTGGCTTTTTAGTGAAAGTGCTCATGAACGGTAGTTGAAAAACATACTATTTACCTAGTTTTATAATGGAAACTTTTAAAAAACAAAAAGCCAAATGCCAATTTTTTGCATTGTCGTCTTTTTTTTTTTAAGAAATTAAAGTTATTACCAATTATGTTATATTAAAAACCTTTTAAACTAATATGATAATGAATATGATGGGCATTATGTTAATAAGGTAATAAATAAATTTTTTAGTTATTTTTCTATTTTGTGTTTAAAAATTGATACATCCGTTTAATAAAATGTATAGTAACCTACCATCACTCAATTTAAAATTACTTGTTATTCATGAAATCACAGTCCCATGTGGTCCTTTTAGCCGACCAATACAAACATATTCTTACTATTTTTTAGTATAAAAATAAACTACAAATTTTTCATGAAGAGGTTAGCAAAAATAAAAAAAAAATAAAAAAACTATGACTAACCTTGAATCAGTAAACTTCCCATAATAGATAACATAAGACATGCATAATAAGTTAATAACAGAAAAGAACGAGATGAGAAGTTGAACCTGTGTAAGGAAATCCACAATTGAATAAGTTTGTTGAAGCCAATTTAGTAGTTTGATAGTGTTTAAAAGTTGTGTTTTCCCTTTTAGTTGGAACTGTAAAAGGATTTTTTTTTTTTTTTTTTTTGCTGAATGAAAAGATACTTCTTGTTAAACTTTGAAGATGAGAGTATTGAAAACTTATGTCATTTTTTTTTTTTTTTGGATTCGTCTCATGTCAAATTTTTACATTATCATTTTTTTAAGAAGTTAAATTTATTACCAATTATACTATAAAAATATTATAAACTGATGTGATAATGAATATAATTGATGTCACATACAACAACCACCATTCATTCTCTTCTTTCATTTTTGGGATATGTAAAGAAAGAATAAAAAATTAAATGTAAAATGAATAATGTTGGTATAAATTTACACGATTACTCTAATAACCATGTATTTTTACAAAACTTTACATAATCTGATGTGAGTGAAGTTTG
Organism: Quercus glauca; assembly: GCA_023736055.1. NCBI lineage: Eukaryota > Viridiplantae > Streptophyta > Magnoliopsida > Fagales > Fagaceae > Quercus > Quercus glauca. Next base: position 60,957,929 of record CM043322.1, read on the forward strand.
AATTTAATTTGCTAAAATATGGTCATTTTTCTATTTTACAACTTACAAGCGGATGCAAGTGTTCTAAAACATGCAAAAAAAAAAAAAAAAACGAGATGATGAGAAGTCAAATCCATGAAAGGAAATTCTCAATTGAATAGGTTTGTTGAAGCCAATTTAGTAGTCTGATACTGTTTAAAATTTGTGTTTTCCCTTTTAGTTGAAACTTGGAACAGTGAAAAGATACTTGTTCTCAAACTTAATTTGAAGATGCGAATATTGTGCATGCATAGTTGCATACTTGTCTTTGCCAAAATTTAGTGGCCGCGCCCCAGAAGATGACAATTTTACCCTCTCCTTTTGCAATATCGAAAATGTTAAAAAAAGTATGAACAGGGAAAAAAATGTTAAACTTAATACAAATTTTACTTGGGGGAAAAAAATTACAAACAGATTTAACAAAAAATATGATTGTTGTCAACCCAGAAAAAGAAGAAAAAATATTGATGTCACATAGGTTGAGCTGTAAATGAGCCGAGTCTAGCCAAACTCCAGTTCATCACCAAACAATATTAAATATTTAAGCTTGATTCATTTATTTGTTGAGCAAGCTCGAGTTTGTTCATGAACTATTTGATTAACTTATTCTTTTCTTTCATATATAAAAATTATGACTAAAATGTTTTAGTCCTTCACAAATATGTGCATTTTTACTACAAATGATTTGTTTATATTATGAAAGGTACGAATAATAATTTTATATCATATATACCAATACACAAACTTATACAACCCTATTTCAAGTCTATAAAAATATACATTTAAACAAGTATACATATAAATATATAATTAATTCGAGCTCTCATGTTCATGAGCTTGTTTACGAACACATTATTAATCAAGCCTAAAGTTGGGCTGAAGCTTAGATTGATTTGGTGAATTGCGTAAATGATGGAATATTTAATTATTTTCAATTTCAATTCCTGATCTTGATTACTTCAGGGTTTTGTACAATTCTTCCACTGCTACAACCTACAAAGCAGAGAGAGAGAGAGAGAGAGAGAGAGAGTTCTAACTGTGTCCAGTTGAATCGTGAAATGAAACAGTTCATCTACTCGACCCTGTATATATCAGACGCACACATAGATTCTTAATTCCTAATTAGGAGTGGGACGTCGGATTCCTAATTCCTAAAGGGAGGGAAAAAGAAGAACCAAAAGAAATGAACGACGTCATTTTTTAGTGTAACCTGATCCAAAATGACCAAAGAGTAAGATTTTGGATTTTGGATTTGGATTTTTGTTAAATTATTATTGTTTAGTCAAATTGGGTTCAAAAGCTTCAAAGTGTAGAAATCCTGACTCGGTGCAGAATGTGAACTATTAGAAAAAGCAAAGAAACTCAAATCTAAAATAAACAAACAATTTATGTAAGTTATTTAGTTTTAGTTGAATAACCTCAGAGATTGAAGTTATATATGTACCACCTCTATCTTAAAGCAACGCCCATTTAGATCTTTGCTTAGTAATAGAAAAACTTACATTGGTTACTGCTCAAATATAGAGAGCAAAGAAACTAAAATTCTCTAAGGTTATAACTGTTATGTGTTAGTTTATATGCATAACATGATCGAGGACTATAATACCTAGTATCACAATTGATAAAAATCAATACAAACTAAAAAGAATTTCATGTTTTTACAGATATTTAAACAATCACATATATGGTGTTGAACATATTCACATTTTCTTCATCTGAACAAACTCCTCAATATAAAAAGAAAATTATTGGACATTTCCAGCACCAAAGATCCACTGTACAAGAAGATTCAAGTATGGCTCTACTATTTTCCTCCCCAAACCCCACCACCCCAACCCCCCCCCCCCCCCCCCCCACAAAAAGAAGAAGTTTGGTTCTACTTGGGAATTACTGATCAATGTAGACCCCAAGCTCTGAAGTTCAACATTAGATTCCCTCTTGAATTTGTTACAAAAAGTGTGAATGAGAGAGACAGGAACAAACACATATAGAGAAAGAGATGTGTATGTATCACTTTACTTATAGAATAAAGTCAGGATCGTATAATTTTCGGTAGCAAATTATTTTTCCTTGATGCACTAGATGAATTCCCAACTAAATCAATAAGCAATTCTTCGAGCTAGGATATCACAGTGATAAATAATATATTTACCACTGACTTGCTGCTATATACTGTAGCTAGGCACGTTGATTTCAGCTTTTCCACTCTCTGCATTTGAAAATTCTAGCTATTAAGAATAAACCCCAAAGACAACCAATGAAATTAGAAATTAAGTTCTTAATATCAGCATAAATATTAATTGTCTTCCTCTTTTTCAACAGCATTATTATTATTATTTTTTGGTAAGTAATTTTTCAACAGCATTATTCACTAGAGGTGCTTAGTGATTACTGGATTACTTTTATTTTCAAATAAAAATATCAAATTTTGGTTCCAACTTCCAAGATTGTGTCTAAATCAAAATTAATTGACATTTAAAGTCACAAATATCAGTTGTTTATAACAATATCATGAACAACTTAAGTTCATTAAATAACTTGAATACTAAGAAAATGTATAGTATGATTTCTTTTACCTCTACAACTCTTTTAACTTTGATGTGTACTCTTCATGGAATGTGTACCAAAGAGGGAGCCTGATGGCTGCAATTTTTTTGAGACTCATGCTGATTAGGAGTTACAAAGGAATAATATTCATTAATCATCCTACTTGTTAATCCAAATTAAACTAGACCAGCACTCAAGCAGTCAAGTGTTGCTGATAAAAAAAAAAAGTACCAACCTTCACACAGGCTAAATAAGCAAATGTTCACCAAGACACTTATCAAGGGGAAAACAATGGTGCTGGATAATCTGTTTCAGAAAAAAATATCATTACACATACATCAAAGTCTAGTCACTCTCAACACATGAGCAAACACTGCAATATTTGACAATACACAACTTTATTTCTCTAAAAGAATCATGCATGTACGACTTTTTCTTAGAAATTGTAAATTCAATCTAACATAATTCCTTTTTGCTAGAGAAAAAGAACCTATTTTTAAATGCAGACCACACCTCATTTATGTCTTTTTCCGTCTAAAGTCTGTTATGCACCATGTGCCAATTATGTTCTAGAAAATGAGAATATTCATTAATATATTAAAGTGTTGGTGCACTCATCATTTCTGAAATTTTATGACAAATTTCGCACATAAAAATAACATAGAAACCTTAATGAATTTCATATAGAATTATGATCTTCCTCACTCCCCTCCCCACCCTCGTTCCCCCCTGAAAAAAAGAAAAAAAAAATTAAGATCGAACCCTCTTTCCAGGCCAGATGTCTTCACTAGCATGATAAGATACTTTTAGCAGGTCAGAAATGATTAAGAGCTCACTACTTGTGAAGTCATTAGCAACTTTTATATACTCAAGGTAACAACGGCTCAAGCCAAAGCTTATTAATTTTAATATTCTGATACAGGGCCAATTACAAGAATCCAATCAAAAACAGAATACTAGAAGACTGCACGGTTCTTTTTTGTTATTATTATTTAATTATTATTATTAGTCTATATTGTGTGTGCATAATCATAACCAATCCTGACACTGTAACCGCATTGTCTCATGTCATCCAGAATTTGACACAAATTTGTTCAATATTTGTAAGAAAGCTAGAAGTAGCATCCTTAAAGCCGTGCCATTGCCTTCAATACTTAGAATCATAATCCCAAGTTAGGCTCTCCAATAAAAGATTAATAAATTGTAAGCATTTAAAAAAGGATTTGATAAAATCATAATTATTGTTAATGGAAACATACCTTTTGAAAAGATTTGTTCTCTGCAATGAAAAATCCACCATAAGCATCGTTAACCGCTCCTTCATAGAACCACCCAAAATTTAGTTTGATTTCCGTTTGAGAAAGAAAAGAATTATAGACGAAATCATAAAATTATAATGCAGAAAAAAATAGAATTAAAACAACTTAATCAAAACACAGAAACCACATTATTTGTTTTTTTAATCTAATATCTCCGAACCTTATTTTTCAACCTTGAATTTATGCAGCATGAACGAGAACGCGGGCCATGGATATGACACTGCTGACACAAACTAAATTGGGCAAATCATGGGAAAATAAGACAATAACATTAATCTGTTTCTGTTTCTGTGGCTTAACACTTGTAAGTAATAACATTATAAGGTATCTATGTGTGTGTTTGTGGCCAATTAAGCTAATTAAGTCCATTACATTATTAAAATAGTGGCTGTCAAACACATAATCAGGGATGACCCATGATGCAAAAATTTAATGACAAATTCCAACAACAAATCAAATTATACCTTTCTTAGATGTAAAGATATGCATTGCTTGCACATTGCGTCATTTTTTAAAACAATTACCTCATTGCGTTATCAGCAGCCCTGGCCCTAGTCTGGAAGTAGGAAAAGTAATTTCAAAAGCTAAGAAAACATATACTCCATGCAATGATAAGGGTCAACATTCCCAGTTTTTACCTAATAAATTTGTACCTTGTCAGAGTCAAGGAATATTTATTTTCATGTTACAGATCACAGCCTTTTTTTTTTCCTTTTTTTTTTTATTTTTTTTATTATTATTTTTTTTTTATCACATCTTACAAGAGATATATTGTATTTTATGCTCATTTAAATGTAGAAGTAGGGTGACGATTGGACTTTACTTATGACCTACGAAGCATGAACACTTCATTTAGGATGCCATACCCATGTTGTATTTGTACCGTGCATGTGTCTTACCAATGTCGTACCAGCTATTTCATATTATAATTTTTTAGAAATTGTTTATGTCGCCATATCGTACCTGTGTCCATGTCTGTGCTTCCTAGCTTACGAAAATAATTGTAATAACACCCGATGCAATTTTTTTTGTAAATTGTATAGAACAAGCTCAAAACTTTAACTACAAAGAGAAAAAAAAAACCATCGAAGGAGAAATATTATTTTTTAAACAAAATAAGAATTCAGATATAAGGTTTTACTTGATTCTGCAAGAGGTTAAGAACAGCGGAACATGCAAAATCATTAAGAAGCTCTCTATCACATTGAACAATGCTTGCATAGATCCATCATGGGCTGCAATACATGGTGAAAATCCCTTGATTGTGCGGATTCAAGGCAAAATCAAACTTGAGAGTGAAATCACAATTCTTGCATCTTCCAACTAGAAACTAGTGCCTAAATTGTGCAGCTGTACCACTGTGCCATAGTAATTCTGATTAAGAATTTTTGACATTTAATAAAATGTGTATTGTGAATGGCATAAAATAAAATAAAATAAAATTTTAAAAGGAAATTTAACTGAAAAATCATAGTCCAAATAATATGGAATTGCTTGAACTGATCAAGTAAATGTATGAGTATTTTGAACTGGGAGGGAGCATTTACATGCAAAATTAACATTATATATACATGAGATTTTCTTTTTGCAAAGTATTTTTTTGATATTGTCTGTTTGCTAAGTATGTACGGGATATTTTAACTTAATCATTGGTTACAACAGGTACAATATTAACAAAAAGGGAAAGGAAAAATAAATGCAACAAGAAACCTTTTTTTTAGAGAAGTGTTGTGAATTCATAGTCCAATAACAACTTACCACCTATGATTTGTTTTGAAAATGTTGTGAATGTAGCATTTCTTTTTTTTTTATTGGTAAGTACAAACCTATTGAGTTTAGCCATGACCTCACCATTCATTCCATTATTATTGGAGGAGGAAGTACCAATTGAGCTATAGCTCATAGGCCATAAGTGACCTCTTCTCCACAGTATTTTTATTTATAAGAAAGTTAAAGCCATGTATATTGTCTTTACAGGATATACAAGCATAACAGTGCAGTGGCAGCAATGGAACGTGGTAAATTTTCTAAGAGACAAGCAGCTGTGGTGAATCCTAACCACACTTTCTTTTCACTGAAAAGGTTCCAATTTTCTATTAAATATGTTCTTATATTTAATCACTCAACTGTTTGTAGATTAGACACTGAATTTGGAGTTGGATAACTAGTCACAAGAACTTAAACTGTGAATTTTAATAATTAGTAGACTAATTGGAGATAGGAACTTAGGATTGCCAATTTGATACCATGACGTGTTCTGATGTATGATAAAGTGGAGTCAATTTAATCATTAAACTATTAGTTAAAGTTGATGGGATATAGAATAGAAACAAAATCTGAATTTGGATCACTGTTTAGATATCATGCTAAATTATCACTTTTTGCAAAAGTTTAAACTCAGAATTTTAATAATATATCAACAATTAGGGTTCATTTGGATACAACTTATTTTTACTGAAACTGAAAACTGAAAATACTGTAACAAAATAATTTTTAAATATGTAAATAGTGTTGTGGGACCTATTTTTAATATTTTTAAATACGTGAACAGTGCATACACAGTGCGTAAACAGTGTATGCACTGTTCATAAACAATAAATTTTGTCTCTAAAAGTCAATAACTGCAGCTTAAAAAAAAAAACAAAAAAAACGCGTTTGAAAATGCAGCCGTGGATCCAAACACATACTTAGTGTAACTAATTGGAGATAGCAACTTAGGATAACCTGTATCATACCATGACATGTGCTGATTAATAACGGTGGACTTAAACAACTATTACAATACTAGAGAACTTGGATCACTTATAATGATATCGTGGTAATCTATCATTTATTGCAAAAGCTTAATTTTTTTTTTTTTTTTTTTTTTGGAGAAACAACTTAAATTGTTAATTTTAATAATCTTTTAACTATTAGTAGACTGATACTTTGTAGTTATTCTATTTCTGAACATGCATAGAGGGAAACTACAGACTAGCATTTGTCAAAAGGCATACCTGTCTAACAAATTTCAACACAATTCTTCAAACTTGACCCTTGTCAGAGTGGTGTCAATGTGTTTTGGGCCATTTGCAGCGGCGGGTAATGAAAGGTAAACTGGAAAAACAAAAATATATTCTCAGTAAATATGAAAAAGAGAGATCCACTTATAGAAAGAAATAATAGAAGCTCCATTTTCACTATCTCAGCACTCTCTGTGAGATGTAGAGCTTGCTTGTCTTTCGAAGACAGGTTGAACTACCTTGAGTGATGCAAAGCTTTCCTTCAAATATATCGATGAAGTAATCCTCATTGGTGGTTCAACTTGCATCCCAGCTGTTCAGGAACTGGTGAGGAAGATGACTGGAAAAATCCCATTGCGACGGTAAATCCTAATGAAGTTGTTGCTCTTGGAGCTACAGTTCAGGTTCGTCCTTTTCTCCTATTGAAACCATGACCTCACCCTCCATTCCATTATTATTGGAGGAGGAAGTACCAATTGAACTATAACTCATTGGTAATAAGAGACCTCTTCTCCACAGTATTTTTATTTATAAGAATGTTAAAGCCATGTATATTTTTTGTACAGGACATACAAGCATAACTATTTGCTCATGACCAATGCTTACTTCTTAATGGGAGACTTGTTCATAGCTACAGATACAGAGATTCATTCTAATGTCTACAAAATAAGGACATCAACTACCAAAGAAAAGACTTACATCTGTACCCAGTTCCATCTAGAACGAAGTCATCAAAATATCAGAACGGAGGATCCTAGGGAACAGAGTGATCATTTTTGGGCACAAAACTCCTAAGTATGAGGAATTGCTTTCATCAACTGCTACAGATATCATCCCAACAATGCTAAAGTTGTGGCTCTGTCATCATTACTGATTCAAGTGTTCGCAATAAACACTTGAGCCACAATCCTATAATTAAGCCTTTAATTCAGAGATATAGAAAGAGAAGTACCCAAAGATGTGAATCCAAAAATGCAACTAAAGACGGAGGCATACATTGGTATCGAATTCGATCAAGATTTTCTTGTCTGCTTTGATGGTAGACGCAACTTGGAGTTGGAACAATCATTGACAAAAGCGTGGGCCATTGAAAGTGTAGGGAATTCAACCCGATTCCCAACCTGTGAGAAACAAAAAAAATAGAGAAAACACACGTCAAAGAAAAATAATCACACGCACAAGACAGTATTTACGTGGTTCGGCAATTTGCCTACGTCCACGGAGTTGCAGGGATTTCACTATTATCAGGGAAAAATACAAAGTGCGGCTACAGTGTTTCTCTCACTCTCACTGAAACACAACAACAAGACTAAACAAACCCTAATTATAAAAGCGGCTTTTATATCCTGCTTACAGGGTTACAATAGGCTACAAAACGGGCCCAAAAATAAACTAGGCTCCACAAAGCCCAACAAATCTCCCACTTGGAGACTAGTTCAATCACCAACATCAGCCGCTATCCTCCTAAAGCAATCCCTCATCCCTGCAACTCATCCTCCTGTCCTCAAGCTAGAAGGCCAACTGAAGCTGCACACAGCTTCAGCTTCTCAATAGTGACACCTTTAGTCAACCTATCTGCCGGGTTCTTAGATCCACAAATCTTCTCAAGTATTACCAGTTTATCTTCAACAAGGTACCGGATAAAGTGGTATTTTGTCTGTATATGTTTCGACTTTGAATGAAAAGCCGAATTTTTGGCAAGAAAGATTGCACTCTGACTGTCACTGTGTAGAATGCCCATCTCCTGTTTCTTACCCAATTCATCTAAGAAACCATGTAGCCAAATCATCTCCTTTCCAGCTTCAGTTGCTGCAACATACTCAGCTTCTGTAGTAGACAAAGTAACAATCTTTTGCAGATTTGAAACCCATGATATAGCTGTTCCACCCAGAGTAAATACAAACCCAGTAGTACTCTTTCTACTATCAATATCACCAGCAAAATCAACATCTACATAACCTTGTAGTTTCAAACTTGCACCTGTGAAGCAAAGACATGTATCTGATGAACCCTTCAGATATCTCAGAATCCACTTAACTGCCTCCCAATGCTGCTTTCCAGGCCTACTCATGAATCTGCTCACAACTCCCACTGCATGTGCAATATCTGGCCTTGTACACACCATAGCATACATTAAGCTGCCAATAGCTGAGGCATAGGGCACCTTGCTCATATGGTCCCTTTCTTCTTTTGTCTTTGGCGACTGTTCCTTGCTCAGTTTGAAATGACTACCCAAGGGTGTGCTCACTGGTTTGGCTTCATTCATATTGAACCTGCTGAGAACTTTCTTCACATACTCTGACTGTGAAAGTTTCAATGTACCATTAGCCTTGTCTCTAATGATTCTCATACCAAGGATTTGCTTTGCAGCTCCCAAATCTTTCATTGCAAACTGTTTTGACAATTGCTTCTTCAGATTATTAATCTCCTCAATGCTAGACCCTGCAATGAGCATATCATCCACATACAACAGTAAAATGATATAAGAATTGTCAAAGAATTTGACATAGCAACAATGATCAGCTTCACATCTCTTGAACCCAATTTTATGCATAAAACTGTCAAATTTCTTGTACCACTATCTTGGAGCTTGTTTTAGGCCATACAAGCTCTTTCTCAGTTTGCAGACTAGATTCTCTTGTCCCTGAACAATAAACCCTTCTGGCTGAATCATGTAAAGGTCTTCCTCCAAATCACCATGAAGGAATGCTGTCTTCACATCTAACTGCTCAAGATGTAAGTTTTCTGCAGCCACCATTCCCAGCACCAGTCTAATTGTTGACATCTTCACAACTGGAGAAAATATCTCTGTGTAGTCAATACCTTCCTTCTGCTGGAACCCTTTAACAACTAATCTGGCCTTGTAACGTTTGCTACCATCATGCTCATTCTTTATTCTGTATACCCACTTGTTGTGCAAAGCCTTCTTTCCTACTGGCAATTCAGTCAGTTCCCATGTCTGATTCCCCAACAAGGAATCCATCTCATCCTTCATGGCTAACTCCCACTTGCTTGAATTTTCATCTTGCAAGGCTTCTTTATAACACTCTGGCTCACCACCATCAGTCAACAGGAGATAATTTAGAGCGGGTGAATAACGCTGTGGAGGTCTAATATTTCTGGAAGATCTGCGGACTTCAGCTACAGATGTACTCTGATCTACCTGTGAATTTACATTCTCCTTATCTTCTTCACCCCCTTTCTGGACAATATTTTCAGTCAATTCATCTAAGTTGACAAACTCAGATTTCTTTTGATCTATCTCTGTAACATCTGACACTACAGTTGACCTGTCCTTGTACATAACCTGTTCATTAAATATCACATTTCTACTTCTGATGATTTTCCTGTTTTGTTCATCCCAAAACCTATAGCCAAATTTCTCATCACCATAGCCAATGAAAAAACATATTTTAGACTTTGCATCAAGTTTACTACGAGCATCAGAATCAATATGAACATAAGAAACACAACCAAAAACTTTTAAATGGGAAAACTTTACCTCTTTACCGCTCCAAATCTCCTCAGGAAGTCTGAAATCCATGGGAACTGATGGTCCTCGGTTTATCAGGTAAGCTGCAGTGCTAACAGCATCAGCCCAGAAAGTTTTTGGTAGTCCAGCATGCAATCTCATACTCCTAGCACGCTCATTGAGTGTTCTGTTCATGCGCTCAGCCACACCATTCTGCTGTGGTGTTCCGGGAATGGTCTTCTCCATCCTAATTCCCTGTGCAGCGCAATACTCACTGAACCCTCCATCTATGTACTCTCCTCCATTATTTGACCTCAAACATTTTACTTTCAAACCTGTTTCTGTCTCAACCATGGCCTTCCACTTCTTAAAGGTTTCAAATACATCAGATTTATTTTTCAGAAAATAAACCCATACCTTTCTGCTTGAGTCATCGATGAAAGTGATGTAGTACCTTGAACCTCCAAGGGATGCAACCGGCGAAGGCCCCCACAAATCAGTGTGTACTAACTCCAATTTTTCAGCCTTTGGTGTCCTGCCAGTTTTCAAGAAGCTCACCTTTTTCTGCTTTCCTAAGATGCAGCTTTCACACATATCAAAATCAATTGACTTCAATTCTGGTAGTTTTCCTTTTGATAGCAGCATCTTCATCCCTTTCTCACTCATGTGACCAAGCCTGCGGTGCCATAGGCTTGTATCAGTACTCGCATCAGCAACTGCAATTGTGTCTCTTGGACTTGAGGTCATATATAAAGTACCAGTCTTCTTTCCACGAGCCAATACCCTAGCTCCTTTTGTAACCTTCCAAGTACCACCAACAAATAGTATTGCATGCCCTTCATCATCAAGTTGCCCAACAGAAATCAGATTCCTCCTCAAGTCAGGAATGTGTCGAACCTTCTCCAGTAACCAAACAGACCCATTGGGCAACAATATCCGGACATCTCCCATACCCACAATATCCAAGGCTGAACCATCAGCCAAATACACCTTACCAAAATCACCTGCAACATAATTCTGTATGATTTCTCGGTGTGGAGTGGTATGAAACGAAGCTCCTGAATCCAAAACCCAATCATCAAGTGGACTGTCTACTGCAAGAAGCAATGCATCCTGTACCTCTTCTGTTACTGCATTAGCAGAATCATCTTCATTATTCTTCTTAGGACTTTTGCACTGGTTCCTAAAGTGACCTATTTTCCCACAATTCCAACATTGTACTTGTTGGCCTGATCTAGATTTACTTCTGTTCCGATTAGAATTTCTGGATTTTGATCTGCCTCGATTTGAATTTCTGTTATTACCTCTGCCTCTTGTCTCAAGGTTTAGGGCAGAACTAGATCCTGAGGTTTCACCTGCATCTCTTCTGCGAATTTCCTCAGCCAGAATTAAATCTCGTATATCATTGTACTTGAGCTTTTCCTTTCCTGTAGAATTGCTTACTGCCATCCTCATTGCCTCCCAACTGTTTGGCAAAGAAGCCAAAACGATCAGAGCACGAATCTCATCATCAAAATCAATTTCTACAGACGACAATTGATTTGTGATAGTGTTAAATTCGTTCAGATGTTGTGCTACTGATGCATTCTCTGCCATCTTCAAATTAAACAGTTTCTTCATCAGATGCACCTTGTTGTTTGCCGACGGCTTTTCATACATTCCAGACAAAGCCTTCATCAGATCTGCTGTGGTCTTCTCCTTCACAACATTATGTGCAACAGACCTAGACAGAGTTAACCTGATAACTCCTAATACCTGTCTGTCAAGAAGAGCCCATTCCTCAGCCTTCATCGCCTCAGGTTTTGTCCCCAAAAGAGGCAGATGCAATTTCCTCCCATAGAGATAATCTTCAATCTGCATCCTCCAATACGCAAAGTCTGTGCCATCGAACTTTTCTATTCCAGACACCTTTCCTGCTTCCTCTGCCATTGCTCCCACTCAAACCTAACCCTAGGCTCTGATACCAGTTGTAGGGAATTCAACCCGATTCCCAACCTGTGAGAAACAAAAAAAATAGAGAAAACACACGTCAAAGAAAAATAATCACACGCACAAGACAGTATTTACGTGGTTCGGCAATTTGCCTACGTCCACGGAGTTGCAGGGATTTCACTATTATCAGGGAAAAATACAAAGTGCGGCTACAGTGTTTCTCTCACTCTCTCTGAAACACAACAACAAGACTAAACAAACCCTAATTATAAAAGCGGCTTTTATATCCTGCTTACAGGGTTACAATAGGCTACAAAACGGGCCCAAAAATAAACTAGGCTCCACAAAGCCCAACAGAAAGCCCTGAATCTTCTTCTCCATTGTTGAAAGTCCTAGGATCTATCTCTTCCAATTCCCTTATTAGAGCCCTTGAGTTTCCAAAAAATAAAAAACCAAAACAGAAAACACACAAAACTTGGTTTGTTTCATTTTCTTTGGTTTTCCAAACAGAGAGTGAATAAAAAATAATAATAATAAAAAGAAGGTACCTGGACATGAGCGTTGCAGTTGGAATTCGGGTTGGACGAGAGCTCCGTTTCCAGAGACGATATCGGATTCGAAGCCATCCGACGTGGGACAGGTAGTGTTTTTGGGGACGTCTGGCATAGGGTGGTCGATTGTTTCTTCTTCGCCGATGTCTAGAATCTCTTCCATTATTGAAAGCCCATTGATCCATATCAGTGCCACAACTAGAAGTGGGTAAAAGAGGGACTGAGGAAGAGCCACAATTATGCGTAGCACTTGGGGTCGGCAAGTGAAAAACATCAGATTTTCGGGAACAACAGATGCACTCTACACGGACTCCCCACCTTCTTGGACGGTTTTTAATCCAATCCTTCATTTTACATGTTACCTCAACGTAATTTTGTTCTGATGGTTTTGACTTATTCAATTGGATCTGCAAATTCTTATTAGATAAAGAAAATATCCACAGATGGTCGGAGAACTCATCTGTAGGAGTTGAACTGATGTTCTCTTTTTCACAACCATTGATGGAAAGGTAAACAGTACAAGAAGACATCCGTGGATATTTCAGCGGTCCAAAAGCAAAACAGACATCAAAAATATTTGGAAATGTGCGACCAACCCAAAATGATATGACATTTCCGTCACTCTCATGGTTTAAGTTCAACGACGTAGGAATCTCAGTTCCTGGTAGTCTAATTATAAAATAATCATCTTCAGGTTTAGATCTCCTGTCAAGAATAAGCGAGCGATGGAGACGAAGACGAGTCTCATCCAATATTTTGCTTGATGACGTTTGTGGATCCATTGATATCCTGCTTCTTGTTCCCTTGCAACCTTTATTTGGAAAAATCCCTAAAAATTCTCCAATCTGCATTCAATTAGCAAATTCAACAAATTGAATTGAGGAAGAAATTAACAAAAATTGTTTCTTTATAACTTAACAAAAGAGAGAAACCTGATTCAATAATCTGCTTGAGGATTGTGGATTTAACGAACAGCTATTGCTTACATCCACAACTTGTACAGATTGTGGAAGCCTTGGAATTTCCTGAAGCTGCTTGCAACGTCCTATATCAAGTGTCTCTAATGTAGTAAATCTGCTAAGGCTTTCCGGGATGCTAACAATATTAGTTGCACATAGATCTAGATGTTTCAATACTGGGAAGTACTCGGGTTTCATCAAAAAATCTAATTCAATTATATTTTTATTGCCCCTGAAACTCACGAAATCCAACATCAAAAATCCAATTCCCGAAAAGCCATCCAAATAATCGGATGTCTGTCTCAATTTGGCAGTGGGAATATCTAGTATAGTAAGAAGTTGTAATTTATAGATGTCATCGGGAAGATAACTAAGGTTTTTGCAATCCTTTAAGTCTAAGCTATAAAGCCTAGTAAGGTGCTTGATTGATGAAGGCAACTCTCTAATACCACTCCCACATAAATTTAATTCCCTTAAACATTTCATTTCTGGATCAATATTAGGAAACTTCTCAAGCCCTAAGCAGTCCATAAGAACAAACTCCTCAAGAGATTTTAACCTGAGGTTGTTTGGAAGAATTTGAAGTTTTCCACAACCTCGAAGTTTCCATATCTGAAGCTTATCAAGAAACCCAACAGACTCATGAACCTTAAATAAATTTTGACAATAGGAAAGATCCATTTTTTCTAGGCTTGGGGCACAAAACTCAGGTAATTCTGTAATGAACTCACACCTATTGAAATCAATATATTTTAAATATTTCAGCTGAATTCCCTGTAGAAGAAAAAAAAAAAAAACTTTATTTTCGACCAACATTCAAATAAATTTTAAAGAAATTATAATTTATAAATACTAACACTCGTACCAATGTGAATGTTGTCTCCAATCTAATAAGACTACTTGGCATCTCAAGTGCAACAAGTTGTTGAGGATAATATTTGGATGGCAAGGAAAATGGAAATTCAGGCCATTGAAGCAAAGTTAACCCATTAGGGAGATATTTGAGTTCTTCACAAATGTGTACATTACAAACCATAAGAAATTTGAGATATTTCATCTTTTCAAAAGCTTTAGCTTCTACTCGCATTGTTATCAGCTGAGGTGAGTAGCACATAATGCCCCGAACTTTACTTGATCCCTAGTTGAACAAAGCAATAGTTACACTAAACAATAGAACAATACAAATTTTTAAAAATTAAACAAACTTATACAAATTAAATTAAATTTTCTTCCACATTAAAAAGAAAAAAAAAATCAATGGAAAAAAAAAAAAAAAAAAGATGCTAAAGAGCTTATACCATATTTGTAGTCAGTATTTCATAAGCATCATCAAAACACCATATCCTGCTACGTTTGCCAACCTCTTCTGATTCTTGTTGAACAATTTCTCTCCCCATTTGTTGAAGCAAGTCATGCATCGACAAATTACCAGATTGACCAACAGTTATGAGACACTTATCAATAAGTCTTCCAATTCCATAACCCGGATATAATTTGCAAGCTTCTAATATACTCAATACATAGCTCCTATTGAATCCCTTAAAGAAACATGCAATATCTAGAAAAATATCCTTTTCGGTCTTTCCAAGTCCGTCATAACTTATTTTGAGCTTTTCTTGAATTTTTTCGTGAGGAATGTTTTTATACTTTTCTAATGCACTTTTCCATTCACATATACTTTTTCCACACAAATCAGAACCTATTATTTTAAGAGCTAATGGAAGACCATTGGCATAATGTATGATTTGCTCTGCAACTTCTGAATAATCTTTCTCAGGTTCAATTTTTTGGAAGGCATACAGGTTGAAGAGTTCATGAGATTCAAATTGATTCAATTCCTTAACCTCATAAATTTGATGATCTTTTCCAAAAATGGTTAGCACCTGTTTGTCTCTTGTTGTTATAATGACTCTACTTCCTAAAGCAAACCAATTACATTCTCCAAGCAAATTTACCATCACTTCTGACTCATCCACGTTATCAAGAATTAAAAGAAGTCTTGTACGACAAAGCCTTTCCTTTATCATAATAATTCCTTTAGGTACACTGTCTACCTTTACATATGTGCCCTGTGAGATCTTAGAAAGAAGCATCTCTTGTAGTTTGATTATGTCATCATTTGTTCCTGACTTTTCTTTGACATCCTCTAGAAAGCAACTCAATTCAAAACAATTAGCGATTCTATTATAAATAGCCTTTGCAATTGTAGTCTTACCTACTCCTCCAAGACCATGAATCCCTACCATGCGAACATCATTTGACTTCATATCTAAAAGTAATTCTATAGCATCCACACGAGAATCTATTCCAACTGGGTGTTTAGTAACAAATAACTGAGTACGATGCAATTTAGTACCTAATATCTCTTTAATAATTCTTTGGATAAATTGAGTTTCAGATTCAGTATAGCTGTCACACACAAACCATAAGAAACATATAATAAGTTAGACAATTTGAAATTATACATTGATAGGTTGTTCATGTATGAAGAGTTCAAAAGTTATTGTGGGTTGGAATAGTAAGTTCATCTAATCAGTAGTACCTAGGGGCAAGCGTCTTGTACTAGATTTGTAACTTCTTTTCATATAGTGAAGTGTCTTATTTGGGTTGTGCTGCCTTTGTAATCTTTCTTTTTTTTTTTTTTTTTTTTTTTTTTGGGGGGGGTCAATTAGAGATGTTCTCTATCAAAGTTTTTCACTTCCTCACCATAACATTGTGTTATTTGTCTATTACTTTTATTGCATGCTTTACGATTTGTGACTCTTGATTTTTTATATACAAAATAGAAATTCTACTAAAACCTAATCTAAGTATATATGTGTATGAAACTCCCTCCTAAAGACTTGAACTTTGGCCTTTGCCCCCACACCTCACAAGTACTTATACTTATGGAGTGACCACTACACCAAGGGTGCGGGATGGTTGATTTGTGACTTGACGGTTTCATTGATTAAATCATTAAAATTGGATTGGTGTAATTGGGAATTAATTCAAAAATGTGTTGCATTTTAACTTTGTAATTAATTCATCTCTAAGACTACTTTACAATTGGATTTCATGAGTGAGTAGATTTTTTTTTTTTTTTTTTGTGAGCTACAATAGACTCTCAATTAAAAGAGCTAAATAATCATTTTAGTGAGCATGCAATGAAGTTTCTTTGAATGTCATTATTGAATAGATTATCAAATAAAAGAGTTAATTTATGGTTTTAGTGGGCATACAATAAAGTTGACTATTCTTAACTTAGCATTACATCTTCAAGAGATCAATGATTTTTTAGAATCAATGATATTTGTTTGTTGAGAGAAAAATTACTTACAAGATTTTACATATCATGGAAAACTATTATTATAAACAAAAGTTTATTATTTTGGGCGTAATGTAGCATAACACTCAAACTTTAAAGTTTTTAAAAAAAAAAAATTCAATAATTGTACAAATAGATTGTAGAGACTGAAAATTCAATAGTTTATCAACTTGTTTTTAGAGTGGTTTGTGATTGTACTTACTTATCTAAGATTTATTGTAACTACAAAATGAGGACTTTTGGTCATAAATATTATAGTGAAGATTAAGCTCACAACAAAATGAAAAAAATAAAAAAAATAAAAATTATCTAGCACTCTTTGATATGTATATTGAAAGAGAAATTGCTATTAAATTTTAGGCGAAAACTACATTTTCGTCCCTACATTTTTAGGTGATTCCCACTTTAGTCCTATTTTTTTTTTTCACCGCTTTTAGTCCCTATTTAGAAAAACGTCATCCATTTTAGTCCTTTCCATCAATACCCTAACGGCAAAGTCTTAGGTGGTAGACGAAACTATTAAAATAATAATAATAAATTTTATTTTGGCATTAAAAAATGCCACGTTAGCAACTAAATTAAAAAAAAATTAATTTATTAATTTTAACTAAATAAAAAAATTAAAAACCAAAAATCATATGAATTGAGATCTAAGTGTGTCTTAAACAAGAACAACAAGAACACAAACCCAGATCTAAGAACACAAACCCAGAAATTAAAAAAAAAAAAGAAAAAAAAAAAAAAAACCAACAAACAACCATTCAACACCGAATTCTCTAGCAAATCACTAATCCACATGATTTTCACAAAGTCCATAATTGAATAACTAATCAGCCATACAACACCGAATTCTCCAGCAAATCAAACCCATAAACCCAGTAAACAAACCAATCTCCAGCAAACCCATAAACCTATATTTTCTTAGGAAACAAACACAAAATAAACCCAAAAAATTTAGCTCAAATTCAAATTCATAAATCCCAAAGCCCCTATTTTCTCAAACCTAACAAAATCATCAAAGACCTATAACAGGCCACACTCAAAATCTCCATTCCTTTTCTTGTTCTTCTTCCCTAGATCCACCACTACCAAACCCAGATCCATCACAACCAAACCCTAAAACCAATTTCAACCATAGCTCGGATATATTAACCATCAAACAACTTAAACCCTCACACCATCACAGATCGAAGAAGGGAGACTGAGTGTGTGAGTCCAAGAAAAGTAGAGACTAGAGATGGAGGGAGAGAGCAAGTACTCGCATGCATGAGGTTGCTGAAGATTTGAGGAACTTGAACAGTTTCTCGGCGGAGCGTTTGGTCATGGTGATGCCCTCGATGATTTGACAAGTTGGATAAGAATCCTGCGGGTGAGGTTGCTGAAGAGGCTGGTGGAGAGGGAAGGAAACTCAGCGGAGAAGACTTGATCGGCTAGGGTTGTCTTGCCGGGAAAGTTCTGGGTGGTGATCTCTCGCACCGAGAGAGAGATCAGAGTGGTGATTACAAGTTTCTTCAAAACCCCCTCTGAGGTTTGGAAAATTTTGTTGAGAAGGACACTTTTTTGCTTAGATGTGTCTGATTTACACAAAGAGAAAAAAAGAGTGAAAGAAACTGAAAACCTATGAGTCCAAATTGAGAGGGAGAGAGAGAGAGAGAAAGAGAGAGAGCTTTTTTAAGTTTGGGGCTCTTCTGGTTGATTTTTTTTTTTTTTTTTTTTTTTTTTTTTTTTTTTTTTAAGAAAATGGAGGGTTTTGTTTTTTAGGTTAACTTAAGTAAAAGTTATGATAGGGTGGTGGTGGGGAGTATAAATGAAAGAGAAAAACCCGGAAGCGGAAGAGAGTGTGTTTGTGTGTTAGATCTGGGTTTGTGTTCTTGTTGTTCTTGTTCAAAACACACTTAGATCTCAATTCATGTAATTTTTGGTTTTTAATTATGTTTTAATTTTTTTATTTAGTTAAAATTTTAAATTAATTTTTTTTAATTTAGATGCTAACGTGGCATTTTTTAATGCCAAAATAAAATTTATTATTATTATTTTAATAGTTTTGTCTGCCACCTAGGACTTTGCTGTTAAGGCATTGATGAAAAGGACTAAAATAAATGGTGTTTTTCTAAATAGGGACTAAAAGCAGTGAAAATAAAAGATATGGACTAAAGTGGGAATCGCGTGAAAATGTAAGGACGAAAATGTGGTTTTCACCTAAATTTTAAACAAAATTAATTATAGATTTTTTTTTTTAGAGTAAAAAAGAAGATTGAATGCCATTTTGTCATTTTGATAGATCATATATAATTGAGTTGAAATATATTAAAAAAAAAAATTTGTTCTTATTTTTTTTTACTGAAGTTTATATTTTATTAATACTGAATAAATACTAGTATATTTTTTACATATTAATGTAGCTTTGAGCTTTTGTATATTTCTTATGTGAATTTTTTTATCATTCATGATTGGGGTTTGCCAAAGATGATGAAATCCTAATTCCCTCGTAACCTTTTTCTAATCCATGATTGGGCCTACTGAAAATAATTAAAAAATAATAATAAAGTTACTGTTCACGTGTGGATTACTGTTCAGTTTCCTTTTTGCACGGTTTATGTCCCATGAACAGTGCAAAAGGTGCTAGTCTTAAAAATAAAAAATAAAAAATAAAAAAATAAAAACAAAAAACGCAAATGCTAGACGTGCATCAGCGCTATCCAAATGCTGCTTGAAGATGATTTAAAGTTTGTAACTCATAAAAGCACACAAAAATTAGTAGTCAGAATTGGTAAAATTATATGGTGTTAATTTTTTTTTTTTTTTTTTTTAATTTCTACCGTCGACTTTTATAACTTAACTACCTTAGTAGTAGAAGATTCTATGAAAAAAAAGTTTTTTTTTTTTTTTTTTTTGGATTCCTATAACAAAACTATTAAACTCTAAATTATAGAAGAGAAGTGAATAGTTACATACCCCTCCTTGTAATGCAATCCAGACAAGTCAGTTGCTTTAGTCAAAGCTGTCCTCCACCTTTGAACCTTTTCCATGCTATCCTTTAAATTTTCTTCATGTTAAGCTAATGCTACTCCAAACTTTTCCTTTTGTTTACGTATTTCTGATGGATCTACTTTGTAAAATATAGGTAGAACTAACTGTCCATTACTCCTACACTCAAGAATCTTTACTAGCTCATCCAAGCACCAACTAGAAGATGCAAAATTTTCAGAAAACACAACAATCGAAATCATCGACAATTCAATAGCTTTAAGAAGTTTCGTTGAAATTTCTTCTCCTCTCTGAAGGTCATTATCGATAAAAGTGTTAAAACCCTTATCACATAAAGCTTGATATAAATGACCTGTAAAATTATAGCGAGTATCTTCACCTCTGAAACTTAAGAAAACATCGTAGATGAATCGGGGAGTGAAAGAAGAAGAGGCTCCATTGTTGATTTGGAGAGCCATTGGAATCTACGATAAAAAAAGTTGAGAAAATGTAAAGAGAAGAAAGATACAATGAAATGTGAAACAAAATGAATTTAATGACAAAACTATACGTGATCCATAGGTTATATATGAGTTGTGACGGTCCCACACGTTTTTAGTTTTCCATTAAAAAGTGTGAAAACACAATTTGACCAATTCACCAATATTTCATACTTTTCTTCTTCTTCTTCTTTTTTAATGAAGTTTCATACTTTTCTCACCACCACCAATTTTGACTAAAGGTTGTATTATAGAAACTTTCTTGATCTATAGGTTATATATGAGTTGTGACAGTCCCACACATTTTCAGTTTTCCATTAAAAAAATGTGAATACACAATTTGACCAATTCACCTATATTTCATACTTTTTTTCTTCTTCTCCTCTTTTTATGAAGTTTCATATTTTTCTCACAACCACCAATTTTGACTAAAGGTTGTATTATAGAAACTTTCTTAGTTTGAAGTGCTACGTTCACAACATTTTTACAACACTTTTATAAAAAAATCATAGGTGGTATGTTGTTATTGATTCTAATTTGAACTTTTTTTTTTTTTTTTTTTGAGAATCAATACTTTGAACTTTATTAAATAGTAAGCAAAGCAGCCAGATAATAGCAATGGTGTGCGATGGGACATCTTCCATCCACACTTGAAAGCCAGTGACATGTCGTGCATGTCGAACTAGGTTGTGAGCTACATTATACCCTTCTCTACGAACATGTGGAAACCTAAAACAATAAGATAAATTTGCAAAACATTTAACCTTATGACTAAATAAACTAAAAGAAATCAAAGAGAACAAGTCAGAATCTCCTTCTGGGATGGCAACAATTAAACTCAGATCAGTAACTAACTGTAGAGCACGCAATGTAGCCAAAGTTTCAAAATCCATGACAGTTAAGGGGAGAGGAATGATTTCGACCCTGTGCCAAGCCCTTCCTTGGCAATCTCGATTAATCAATCCAATCCCAACCCTATCATCCCCTTGAAACAATGCATCGATGTAATTTGTGCCTGAAACCTCCACAGTTACATCAAAAGTCAATCCCCAGAAAAACATTGATCCACCTCCTCTCAAAGTTATTGGGTTAACAAACACACTTTCACACTGAATTTTCCTCATCACCTCTTTTAGCCTAACTTCATCTACCCATGTTTCGGCTAAGAACACGACAAATGGATCTTTTACCCGCATCAATTCCGCAAGCTCGTTCACTGTACATGGTTTCTAATTTGAACTTAGTGTTAAAATATTTTTTTTCTACCAATAACAACTCATAATAACCTGTCACTTAAGATTTATTGTAAAAATATTGTAAACATAGCATTTTTCTTTTTTAACACAATCCTTCATACCATTCCACTAGTTATTACTTTTTCAAGAAGACTTTTCTTTCCAAGAAATTGTATTAAAGCAATCCTTATATGCTTGTTTACTACTCTTTTTTCTTCTCTTCCCTTCCCCTACTTTTTCCTCCTTTCTATCCCTTTCTTTCATCTCCCTTACAAACCAAACGGAATATTAGTTTTCAAATTTGGCTACAATTCTCACCAAAAAAATTAACACAATTATATATTTTGAAAATCTAACTGTTAGATTACATATACTGTATATCCTTAACACACATGTCAAATTTCATGCCAATTGAATTTTATTTACTATTCAATCCATAAACTTATTTTTGATAGATAATTTTAGATTAAAAACTTAAAATTTAAACATTTAATTGATGATATAGCTATTGATATTTGATTTTTTGAATATTTTGCAAGTATGGAGAATATAAAAGTTTTTTTTCAATAAAAGTTCCCAGTTTTCATTCTCCCAAAAAAAAAAAAAAAAAAAAAAAGGTTATCCTGTGGATTATCATATGACCTTAATTATAAAATAAAATAAAACATTTAAAAATATATTATTTGGAGGCCCCTAAGTAAATGAGATGCCATTTTATAAGCTGAAATTGAAATTTTCTTTTCTTTCTTTTCCTTTGCTTTTGGGGAACCAAATGAGGTTTAAGTCTAGACTTTTTAGTTCATGAATGGCATTTGAAAAACATACTATTTACCAATCTCACTCCACTTCAAGTATATAGAGAAATATGAAATATTACTAATTTACTATATTAGAGAGATTTGGTTTTATTCTATGTTGTATTTCAAGATCGGTATCGTAGATATACAATAGTAGATGTCGCACATTATGAGGTGTATGTGGTAAAAGACTACTAATTCTATGATAGATGGCACCTTGAGCACAGAATATATATATATATATATATATTCCTCAACTATTGGAGGCTACGCTGTCATTCACATGCACACCCGTTGAGGTAAATGCAAACATGTTGTTATAAAACCGTATGTAATACCTGAAATGTCTGCCTCACGATGTTTGCTCACAAATAAGCTCCATTAATTCAGGACACATTGGTAAATTGGGTAAAGATATTTTTCCATTATTGCAAAATATTGAGGATGTCTCTCGACAAACAGGCATTACAAAAGCAACATGTTTTTGGTTGTGGTAGTTGGTACCTTATGACCTTTCTACCTTCTTTATAGTTTTTTGCACAATTATATCTCCCTTGCATACAATTTATTACATGTGCAATACCATCACATGTGTTGTCAACACCTAATTTTAGTTTTAAGGAAACAATTAGTGATTTAATTAAATTTCTGTGCACCCAAAATGAGTTTGACAAGCTCGCTCTCCCTTGGGCTCATAATTTATTTGTAATATGGGCTTTGGATTTCCTACTCTGGGTAGTTCTTACTTAAAGACCTAGCAACAACTACCAAGCCTTGGTAATTCCTCTTTCTCACTCTTACGACTCTATTCCGCTCAATTCTAAGTAGCCTTATCCCCCTTTCAAAAACCTTTTTCTGTTCCTCAATTCCTCATATTTATAGCTCAAAATTAGTGGGAGAAATCATGATTACTCTTATGGATGGTGGTAGAAAAGGTCCAATGTCATCAACCCTAAGTGGGTGTTTAGGTGGGAGTGGGGTGTGGTGCGAGTGGCTTTGGAACTGATTCCCACTTCAGTAGAATTTTCTCGGCAATGGTACGCCCTAAGACACTACTAGGCGGCCGGGGGACGACACCCCCGAGCAGTTGTCTCTTTGGTCAGGGAGTGGTTTGCAGAGCGTGATCCAGGTAAAGTGGTGTAGCATGTGCTGATGAAGATCGCTTACCCAGTGGGCTTTAGAGTGGTCTAAGGCCCGGGCCAAGGGGTGAAATGGACTAAATGTTGGGTTGGAGCTTAAGGCCCAAATGGGCCTGGACATTACAGCAGCTTAAGGCCCAAACAGGCCTAGGTATATTAGTGTCGTACAAAATTCAATACTAAAATTTGTACCAAATATGATGTAGTGAAATATTAATAAAGTTTTGAATATGCATTGTGCAAACAAATTACAAAATTTGTAAGGATAAATGTGAAATTCGAATAAAAAAGGGTGACATTAAGGAACGAACCTTGTTCTCTGTAGGCATCCCCTTGGTTTTGCTCAACTATATTTTCAATCCGTCAATTCTTTATGTAACTACAATGTAATTATATAAAATGCTCAATTGATTTAATTATATATAATAAAAAAATAATGGTGAAAGCTTTATAGAAGGATAAACATGAAATTCAAAATAAAAATGGTGGCATTAAGTAACAAACCTTGTTCTCTGTAGACATCCCCTTGGTTTCACTCAACTATATTTTCAACCCCTTCATTCAATTCCTTTTATAATTGAAATGTAAATATATAAAATGCTCAACTGGTGTAATTATATATAAAAAATACTGGTGAAAGTGTTGACGTTGGGCCCCGTGTGGCTTGAATTGCCAAGCCCAAGTCAACACAATACCTAATACTTGTTGTATTAGGAGTCCTAGTGTTGCCGACCTATTACATATATATATATTAGGTTTGTGATATAGGGCAAGTTGAGAGTAATTCCTAATAACCTAGCAGCTACTACATAAGAAAAAGAATAGTGTTTTCTTGTCTTGTGGGTGAGAGAGAGTTAAGGTGTATTGGGATTTGGGTTTCTTGAGAGTGTTCTTGTGCTCTATTGTATCTCCCTATTTTTATAGTGAAATATCTTTATCAACATTGACATATAACTAACATGCCAAAAACTATAGATTTCCTCAAAATAATAATATTTCAAGAAATGAAGATTGTTTAAAGATACAAAACTATAATCTCACCATGCTTCTTGCATAACTTTGCTCAACTGGCATATTGTGTGCCAAGTTACATATATGTGTAAGCCAGGGACTTTGTCCAGCTTTGTGATTAGGTGGTATTAGTGATGAGTTTGTTGATGTTGAATTAGAATTAATGCACAACATCTTCATTTAAATTTGCCAGACTTCCCACTAAAACGTATTTACCACCCAAAGTTTGTTGTCTTTGTATTGAGTAATTGACATGACATCTTGTCAGTCGAATATTTTTGCTTTCATTGTCTTCTCTTTGTCTTCTCAGACGAGCATAATATCTCCATCATTTTAGACAACATTCAATGTCATCGATATGAGCCATCACTGTATTTTCCAAGCTCATTTCTACATAAAATTAAATTAAATTTATAGCGGTCGTTGCACATACATACACATTAAGTATGCATTTGGGAAGCGCGTTTTGCGCTTCCCACGTCTTGCGTTTGTCTTTTTTTTTTCAACACCTCTTGCACTATTCATGGGACATGAACAGTGCATTTAGGCATGTGAACAGTGCAACGTGCGTGAATAGTAACTTTTTTATTATTTTTTTTATTGTTTTCAATTTTCAGCAAAATAAACTGTATCCAAATAGACCCTAAGTAATAGATCTTTCATTGTCACAGATAGGGTGTATTAAAACATTAATAAAATTGAACTAATTTTGAACAAATTACATGTAAGAATTGTAATAATATGTGCAATGGTAATAAAATTTTAGTAAAAATGGAAGCATGCGCTAAGTTTATTTGAGTAAGAGTTGTAAAATAGGTGAAATAAGTTACACTTCTTAAAATTATTAAATTATTATTTTAGGTAGAAGTTTTGAGAATATATTTAGATTTAGGTTATGAATTGTTAGATGAATATGACCACAATATAATTTAGAAAATGTCTAAATTTTATTTTCCAAACTTATTTCTACATAAAATTAGATTAAATTTGTCAGAAAAATTTGACACACTTTAAAACAAAATCATGCCTTTTTGTAAGGCCAAGTTCAAGTTCTAGTTAGCCAATAAAATTTGCTTACCCATTGGAACTAATACTAATATATTATATTGCTTTTCATAGTTTTTTTTTTAAAATGTAAAATTCTGTAGTTACAATCAAATTTAAGCCCATGTTAGTCCAGTGCATTTTACCGAGCCAAAATGGGAAAATAACACTAATTTTCAAACAGTATAATTAGTAGACACTGTTTTCAAACTATATTTTTTACTAGCATCTCAAGTCTAAGAGACTCAATTTAGGGCCTATAAATCGAGTCTTTGAGACTCGATTTCCGTAATCTGATCATGTCTGATGTGGCATTTTTTTCACATGGAAACTACCTGGAAATCGAGTATCTAAGACTCAATTTATAAGCCACCCTGCTTTTTAAGTGCATGTGTGTGATTATTGGTGCAGTTTTAATATGAGTACAGAGAGGAAAATAAAAGGAAGTCATCGGAAATAGTACAACCCACAGCCAGCCAGACCACACCAACCAACTCACAGCCAGCCAAACCACGCCACGCGACCCAGGCCGCGCGACCCAGGTCACGCTGCTTAGGCCGTTCGACCCAGGTCGCGCTGCCCAAGCCGCGCTCTCTCTCCTATCTGATCTGGGTTTCAGACATTCTTTCACAAAATTGGTGAGGTGAGCTATCTCTCCTATCTGATCTGGGTCTCTAGGTTCTTTCTCTCTCTGATCTAATTATGCTGGGATTGTTGTGTTTATGGGATTTCTTAAATTTTTTTTGGGTATTTCTAGGAATGGCTAAGAGACTTGAGACTTAAAATTTTATTGGTTTATAAATTGAGTCTTAAAGACTCGATTTCCAAGTGGCTACCACGTGGAAAAAAATGTCACATCAAACGTGATCAGACCATAAAAATCAAGTCTTTGAAACTCGATTTATAGGCCCTAAATCGAGTCTCTTAGACTCAAGATGCTAGTAAAAAATATAGTTTGAAAACAGTGTCTACTAATTATATTGTTTGAAAACCAATGTTAATTTCCCATTTTGGCCCATTTTACCATTGCAAATAAATAAGCGTGCTAGAGTGCAAGGACAATTGAATCAAGTCTTTCCTTTTCTTTTTTTGAGAAACAATTGTATCATGTCTAGTTACTCTTTATTAGAAGCATTTTTTTGTTTTTTAACACCCAATTGGATCGAGTCTACCATCTAAAATATCAAATGTGCTTAAATAATAGTATTACTAAGTTAAAATTGTTAAAGTTCTTATCTATTCCTTTTTATTATTAGTACTGAATTCAGTTTGATATTTGTAGGCATATCTAAACCTTTTTTTTTTCTTTTTAGTGAAGTATAGAAAAAGAATTCTTCATTTTGAAATGATTCATTTATCCAAGCTTTTATTTACACCTCTTTCCTCAATTGTTTCTAATACATTTTTAAGAAAAAATTATGATTTATTTATGGTAGTTATCTACTTATCTTTAATCCTAATATTTAGCCACTTACTACACATCCACAATAATAGTAAAAAAAAGCTTAAATTCAGGATTTAACAACTACCTTTAAAACCCAGTAACTGCATGTAACATTTTTTATGGAAATAAAAATGGATGTTGGTTTTTTTTAAGAAGAACGAACATAGCTTTTATCTGTTTATGATAGTTCTAAAATGTAGCCAATTAGTACATATTTATAACAAAACAAAATACAAAATTTGATGGGATCCATGTCAAGGTAGTTAATACCGTACCGGTATCGAAACATCAATATTTCGTACTGGTTTAAATACTGGCCGTACTGGCCATGTACCGTCCATACCGGCCAATTTCGGGCAATACCGGCTGGTACCGAGCGTACCGGCCAGTATAGAAAAAAGTTTTTTTTTTTTTTTTTTTAAGTTTTGTAATTTTTGAATTTTTGTTATGGCAGAATGGTAACTTATTTGCATTAACTAATTAGTATTATTTGTTTTCTTAGTATGCAATAGTAACTTATAACTTTCTATTTTTGTATTGTGTTTTTTTTCTTTTCTTTTAATTGATACTAAAGTCTAAAACTATGAATAATTAGTTCTGAATTGAGGAAATGTTTTATGGTAAACTTTTATATTTATTATAATACACACACACATACATACATATATTTATTTATTTATATATATAAAAAATAGCGGTAAACCCGAAACGGTACACCGGTATTGACCAGTATCCGAAATATATCGTACCGCTGGCCAAACCGGTACAGTATTGACTCCCTTGATCCATGTGTGTTGTTGTTTCTTTTTTAGTTATGCAATTTGTTGGTGCAATAGCAAGAGATAAGTACATCTGGCTCTGCAGAAATCTTGAGGAATAATTTTGCCAGTAGTGTTAGATTGAAAGACTTCTCTATGTATTTGAAGTGGAGTGAGATTGGTGACCTACAGATACATCTTCTTCAGGTTGGTGTCATCTTGGTCTCTATAAGATCAAACATATTGTTGTTAGGAAATTGATGAGTGAAGTATGCTATATTATCACTAGCAAGTATGTAGAAACTTAACACAAAGTTTTACAGCTAAGTTGATTTTAACACTAAACTAATCAATATAGTCCAAGTGTGAATTAGCAAATTTCCAAACTAACTAACTACACACTACACAAACATGGCAATGTAGAAAGGTAAAGGAAATATAGAGGAAAGCAAGCACACCACACATAACACCACAAAGTGTTATGGAAGAGGAAAAACCGAGTACCAGGAGTTAAAAACTCTCCCCCAACCTCTTGTATGAACACTCCACTAGAATAAATAGTTGCAGTACATAGATGACTATAAACCTTCCAAGACTATATCTCCCTGTGTACTTGAGCCCTCCAAGCTCTAGCTAGCAACCAACTCCATGAGTCTTTTCTTCACCTAGCTTCCCAAAGTCACCACCGTTGAGTTGCCAACAGAAAGCCACCCAAGGATTTGGATTTAGATATGGCTTCTCACATTTCCAATGTCATTCTCTCACTCACAATGTCTATTTTTATGGATGAGGAATGTGTTTACATAATCTCTATCAATGCAATGAAAGAGATGGAAAAGAGAGGTGGGAACTTGGCTTTTTCACAGAAAAATGTCTCTCTTTTCATACAAAGGCTTGGCTTCAATTTCTTCCCTCTTATCTAATTTCTAGGGTTTGTTCAACCCTTACCCCTTGCCACGCCTCACAGCTGTTTGTGTGTGCTAGTAGATGAGCAAGGAATATGTTTAGTGCAAAATATAGAAATCATGCAACTCGTGACCTAGTCACCCCTTAAGGTCATGAGATAGTCGCGAGGTTCACAATTGCACTCTCAACCAAAACCCTACCACGTGGATTTCGCGGGCAAACTAGGTCACAAGATTGTCGCCTCTAGGTCGCAAAATCTCTGTCTAATGCTACTTCTAACTTTCAAGGAGAGGCTCAAGTACTCTACCCCAAGTAACATGAAAACCCAAGAAAAAGAACATTGACAATAAAAACATTACAAACAACTTTTGTCACTAAATTAAGCCAACACTAAAAACATGACTTCTCAAAGAGAAATAGAAAGCCAAAAAGTGAACAAAATTTTCTTTACAATTTAATTTATTTATTATTATTATTATTTATCTGAGATAGAAATCCTACTCTAGCCGAACTAAGTGTATGTGTGTGAAATTCTCTCCTGAACATGGTAGTCTAGGAGTCTAAGTCAATGAGCTAAAAGATGCAAAGTTCTGGATCTCATAGTCTTGGTTGTTCATTCGGTAATAATCAATTGTGAGCACTTCTGCACCCATGGCCCATGGGTGAACTTGAAGGGGGAAAGGAGGTTGAAAATAGGTTGTTGGAAACTTATATATATATATATATATATATATATATATATATTTTTACCAAATTATACTTTGAATATCATGTTTATTGTAAGATATGTGATATAATATAAATATTTGAGACAACAATCAATATAGTTCCTCTTGTTTATTGCATTTCTCTTAATAGAATAAAGGGGCATTACTTTCTTGCTATAAATCTCATTCAGTATTGATCTTTGCAGCCAGTAATGTCAACTATCCTGAAAACCGTTTTCTTGCCATATGTGAACTTACACCTAATAAGAGGATTT
The DNA here is from genome assembly GCA_023736055.1 of Quercus glauca. Lineage (NCBI taxonomy): Eukaryota > Viridiplantae > Streptophyta > Magnoliopsida > Fagales > Fagaceae > Quercus > Quercus glauca. Next base: position 60,987,819 of record CM043322.1, read on the forward strand.
GCTCTGCCAATCCTTCATGGTTTTACAATTTAGGATGCTGAAATTGTCTGCACAAATTCAACGGTTATAGTTTATAGCGATTTGGTCTCCACAAAACAATACTTATATGTTGTTATGTAAATGAAATACACTTCGATGTTGTGCTTACAAATTTAGAATTGTAAATGTAGTGTTTTCAAGTGTTAAATAAGTTTTGTCATCAATATTGTATAAAAGATGCTTGTACATAAAATTTGTAACATTTGGTGTACTAGGAAGAGGTAATTGCAAGTTCATATCTCAGATAAAAATGCGGAAGGAATGGATAACAAGAATTGGTAAAGTAAAAAATTTGAGATTCTTGTGAAGGGTAAATGTCGTTGGTTTTTTTTTTTTTTTTTTTTTTTTTTTTTTTTTTTCTTCATTTTGGAATAAGATAAAGAAACTATGTGAAAATGGTTTTAAAAACACAAACCAATTTACCTAGTAGGCCTGGGGTTGTGAAGGGCTAGACCCGAATCAACTACAGGCCTAGCACATCAGTTTCAATCACTTACATCTAACTCAGCTTCTGACTGAAGTCCAAGTTGATTATTTTTTATCCTAGTAGGGTAAAAAAACATACCCTCTAATAGCATTTCCAGCAGCTTATCTAAATTTTTGTACTGTTTAGATAGTGAACAGTGATATTTAACTTTTACTTACCTATTTTTTCAAATACATTTTCCAATCAATTTTCTATCATTTTCTCCATCTCATTTAAATATTATTTTTTTCATTCATTCTTTAGTCATTATTTATTCTTTTTTTAATAACTACACTTTTTCAACATTTTTTTATTCAATAGCTGATTATTATAATAGCTAAAAATGTTTGAAGGGTGAACAGTAAACGCTACAATGTTCTCTGGTGAAATCGGCCATTTACCACTTTTCATGGAAATTATTAGCAACATACCACTGTTTTTTTTTTTAATTGGACTACAATGTTTCTTGTGGCATTTGACCCTTGGAAACCATTTCCAACTCCTCCATTTCAAAACTTATGTATGTCAAAGTGATTAGTAAAATAAAAAAGGAGAAAAAATGAAGGCCAAACTACACTTTTGGTCCTCCAATAATGGGGTATTTTCAATTTTGTTTCTCAAATTTTAAAATCAAGTCAAGCCTTCATACACCTTACAAGAGTTACCGGCTTTTGTAAGGGGTAAGTTATGTGATATTATGCCTTTGTCTCCATTCCCTGTGTGTGTGTTGTAAAAATTTACATTCCTTCTCAAAAAAAGAAACGTAGGTAGTCCCACATCGCCTAAGAGTGAGTTCAAAATCAGGTATAAAGCCTTCATACACCTTACAAGAGTTACCGGCTTTTGTAAGAGGTAAGTTGTGTGATATTATGCCTTTGTCCCCATTCCCTGTGTGTGTGTTGTAAAAATTTACATTCCTATTGTAGAACATGTTAGGCAGTTAGCTGTTAAGAGTCGTTTGGAAGAATTTGGTTAATCTGTTGTAATTACATCAATTTTGTTAGTATATATTTCTGTGATTAATCCTACTCCTCTGGTGTATATGGAGTTCTCTGTACAGAATAATAATTAATGAGAATTCAGCATCATATTCTCTCTCTCTCAACCTCCTGCTCTATTCTTCATCCTATCATCTTCTTTCTTGTTTAGTGTTAGAAACTGTCAGGTCTCTGATGCATTTTCTTCAAAACCAGCATAAATTTCGACTTCACCAATGAATCCCACAATGTATGATCTTTGAAAATTTGGAAATTACTAATATGTGAACCAAGCTTCAGTAACTTGTCATCACATTCAAAACCTAAATTGTCCCTGACATCCAAATGCACAAGCTTCTTGTAGCCCCGCAGAATTCTCTTCAAGTTCAAACTCTTCGGACTAATGTTTGCCCGTCTCAGGTTTGAGTACTTTATGTTTGGCAGAAGGGTGGGAATGGCTGCTGCTGCGCGTCTCCCAATATATGCTGTAGAATCAGTCAATGTCTGACAGAAATTCTTGCAGTGAAGGCTGATTCCTTCAAGTATCTTAACCATGTTAATGGAATTTCCAAGTTTCAACAGCTCTAGATTTTTCCACTTACGTATGAGTTTTGGCAAAACAAATGAAGAATTGTCCCATATTGCAGGTGGAAAATATAGAGCCTGCAACGCAGGGCACCTGGAAACAATGAAATGCATCGATGACAAAACTAGAAATGGCACTCTTCAATATGTATTAGCAAGATCTGTTAAAATTCTATAATATGACCTCAATAGACATGATACGTAACGCAATAAAAGCAGCATCTGCTGAGGTGAATGTGGAACACATTGACAATATTACGAACACACTCAATTTCACTACATGCTAAACTGGTTAATTGTGAGTTGTGGTTCCATCCATCCATGTCAAAAGTAAAAAGTGCCGATTACTCATAGTCGAATACTTCAATATGTTGTGAAATTGGGTATCCCTATATTTATTGGAAATGTCGATGCCTTACAAACTCAAAAAGGCTATAATTTTTAGTGATAAATATTCGTGCTCAAGCGTGGTTGAAGAGGGTGTGGTTGCCTATATCTATATGTTTAGGTTCTCCCCAAGGGAGTCTCTTGATAAAAAAGCTCATACCTTTTTTTATGAAGTCCTTATTCAGCAGGTTTGAATGAAAATTAAAATATAACAAAAATTAAATAAGGAATTCTATAAGGGATTAAACGTTGGTTGCTTTTTGATCATGCTGGCATGCTGCTTTTCAATAATGTCATGCCTTGTTTTTACAACCTCTTTTTGGAAACCTATATGGTCAAGTGTTGATAATTTTTCATTTTTTCTGTTACATTCATTATTCTAAAGAGAGAAATCGAGCACTAACACAGGATCCTGGTAATGCTCAATCTTAGATGTTTCAATGTGTATTCCTGAATAATCTCATTTTTCAATTATTCAACCATTTCAGTTTACCTAGATCAATGTTAGTCAGATTAGTCAACATTTATATGTTTCGATGCAACAAGAAGATATTATTTATAACAAGTAGTTTTGTTGGTTGGTTAATTGGTCACATTTTATTCAAGAAATGGGTTGGCTTGGTATTAGTCTGGACATAAAATCTATTCCACAATCCTAATCAAATTGCGCAGGTTTCACCATCAAGTCTTGCTGTCCAAATATAGTGTACGCTTGAAGATGCTAAGAATAATTCTAGCAACCAAAGTCCAAAGAAGCATCTTCAGGGACCACAATTATCACTAAAGAATGAACATTCAATCGCATCCATTATCATCCAGAGTCAACAAATTAAGATGAACACATTCATTAAAAGAATAAAAGGAAATTAAAGACAACAAATGAAAGATACAAGAATCGTATATAGCTTCGACCCAAGTAGGGTCGGAATGATGCAAGCCCCTCGGCAGATTTACGGCTAAGCACTGCCATTGCCACACAACAATATTCATCACCTCCAATTCTCAAGAGCCGATTTTAACTTCACAAGGAGAATTAGTAGTGCTCTTGATATATTGCTCCAAACTCTGCTCTCCATGCCCGATCATCATCTGCATATGGGATTGTGGTGTTGTGTGCTACATCTGAATCCGGTTGATATAGTGGTTGCAATGCAGATTCAGGCAATCTGCTCTCCGCAAGATACTGCTTCATAGTGATCATCTCCATCTTGTGTTTTCTTTTGAGCTTCTCCACTTGCTTCTTTAACGTTTCATTGTCTTGTTGAACCCTTGTAAAGTTGTCCTGCATTGATATGAAAATCATAAGTGATGAATCTGAAAGCTACCAACACTTAACCCCTCCCCCCTCCTTGTTAATTTATAACCTAATATATCATTAAATTGACAACAATCTTTAATGATTCGATATGACTTTTCCAGAAAATGCTATCATAATATTCAGTGTTCATATTAACTTCCAATTTTCCCAGAATCATAAATACGTTTTGTTGATAAACGATCAATCTGATTAATGATCAGGACCCTCTATGTGAGGTACCACCACCAAACAGAAGCAATCAGAAAGAATTATTGAATAGTCTGATTGTGAAGTCAATCTAGACAGAATGGGCACTAAATGAAACCGTGTTAAATATTAGTCTAGTCAAAAGTGACAGATAAGCTGCCTCTGCAACTGATGCTACATGTTCAGCTTCTCTCAACCTAACAAGGAGTTCTCCAGTAGCATGAACAGCTTCTGCAGTGTCTCTAAGTTGAATTCTAAGACTCTTGCTCTCCTTTTTCAACAATTCTCTCTCCTTCTCCCTCTCCCTCTCCACCCTCAATGTATAAAGCTCAGCAGCAAGGGATTTTGCAAAACGAGAGCCATGACCTTTTTTCCCTGCCTTTGCAGCTGCCCTCTTCACTTCTGCTATCCCTTCCATGATTGCACGATGCTTTCCAACCAAGTCATTGTACTCCTCCTGTAGTTCAGCATAGTGTTCAACCATTCTAGCATGCCCAAGGACTACCTGTGAAGTGCATCATCCAACTCTGAAGTGCACTTCTTCTCTAATGTCAACTCCATCTCCAGATTCTCTGCACGTCGGCGGTGGGATTCAATATCAATTCTCAGTTCATCAGTTAAAGAAATCCAATCGCTCTCCATTTCTGTTCATCTCTCTCTTTCCTTCTCTAGTTCTTCCTTGCTATAACCGAGTTGATCTAGACCACTTTTTCGTAATTGGAATGATCGCAACAACAAAGAGGATCTCAATTTTTTGGTAGACTTGTTAGAAGATGGATCAGAATATGACTGCAACTTGCTTTTTAAACTTTCAATTTCCTTAAGAAGTGCTTCCTTCTCATTCAGATCAAAATATTGGTTCCCAGTCCCAGCTTCCACAACTTCCTTTATTTCACATTTTTCCTTTATAATCTCCGGCTGATAATTTTCAACAGAATTGTACCTTAGAAGCTGCACAAAACACACCAAGAACAAAGTTAGAAGGGATTTCCAACATTTGAAATGCTAAGTGTGATAGAGGAAAACAATTACTGACCTTGTCTTCACCCCTCAGTGAATGATAATCATCATTCTTGGAATCCTTGAACGGAACTATTTCATTCTTTGAAGCCTCAAGGTGAAGTTTATTAATTTCTTGACTGTGTTCTTCTTCCATCAGTTTGTACTGCTCTACCTGTACATATTCAAAACGTCAATAATGAAAAATCCACATTATAAAATCCCAAGAAATTATAGAGCTTTGTAAATTCTTGTTACCTGTCAATTCCACTGCTCAATTTTGGCAGCTTGCTTCACACACACATTTTCAAGCTCCTCTCGCTTAAGACCTTTTATCATAGCATTGCCTGCATCCTGAAACAGCAAAAATGGAAAGTAATTTAAAAATGCAGAAATGGATATCTCTTAACTACGCTTTCCAGAAATTTAGTCAAGCCATACTTTAGGCACTTCATCTGTCAATTGAGTAGGATTCTCTGCCTCATCAACTGCTACAATCCATGTCTTCAAGCTATCCTTAACCTCATTAGAATCCTTCTCAGATATTCTTCTTTGGCAAGATGTACAAAGGAAAGAAGCAGATGGTCCATTTGAGGATGGTCTCTCTTCTGGTAGTGTCTGAACAAAAGCATTGGCCTTATCAATTTCTGTACAAGGTTCCAATTTCAAGTGCTCAAAGGAGAAGGAGACTGAAGATTTTTTTGATGCAGAGTTCCGTTGGTGATGGTCAATAATCTGTAAGCCTCTGTGAAGGCTAGCAGCCAAGGTCTCAGCAGGGCCTGCAAATGTCTTGCTTGACCACAAAGAAGAATGGACCTGCTCACTCTGTTTAAGTGACTGTCTTAAAACATCCAAGTTGAACTTGGAACTTTCTGACACTCTGTTCTGACTTACTAAATGACTTGATGATGATATATTCATGCTTTTCCTTTGTATATTTCCAATTTTTGGAGATTCAGACAATGGTGGGTCTTGGAGGAGTGGGGACTGACAGCATGAGCTAATTGAAATGCTCCTTCTGGTTGCACCAGAAGCTGTTAAGGTGTTAGCAGCACTTACAAAATTGTCTTCCATAGAATCATTGGCCATCTGAGGAAGTTCATTCCAAGGTTATTCCATACAGACTTCTTCAGTCATACTTACTTCACTCATCAAGTCTGTCTCACCACTTTCCTCCATTGAATAAAACTGGATGGAATCCCTACTAGCAGGCTTGTCTCTAATATTGTCTTCAGAAGAGCTACGCAACTTATCTAGATGCTGACGAATCTCCTTTACATCATCCTCATCAACATTTACCTCTTTATCAGAATCATTATCTATGGGGGGTAGAATCAAAGAGCGGTTCTCTCAATTGATTCAAGCTTTCACGTACGTTACGCACTTGAAAATATCCATTTTGACTTCCTACTGATTTACTAGACTTTACAAGATTCAAATTTCTTTAACATCAGTAGAATACGAATTTCTTAAACCTTAGCTTGCTTCTAGCCATGGCCTTCAAAATAAGATTTCAATTATAACTCTTGCAGGATAACTTAATACCTTCAACTGACGAATTTGATCACTGAGACCATTAACATCATCCTCTGTGATTTCATTTATTACAGGCTCGTTTCTAATGAATTTGACTCGTTGTCCAAATCTGAGAGTTCTCAGTGTATCGCCACTATTTCTGCAATCACAAGGATTTCTTAATTTCAGAAAAATACCAAAATCTCAAGAAATTTTTCAAAAGAACGTTGAAAATTTGTTTTATAATTACTATCTTATGAAAAGACTCAATCTAGGTGAGCATTAGTATGTAACATCAAATTGTAAACATTCTAAAGGTTCGCATAGTTATTGTGCAGATTCTGTAAATAGAAAACTAAAAGTCGTTCAAGTCATATATACTTGTTTTCTGGTGAGATGGCACAGAGAACCGTCAGTTTTAAATTGCCACCAAGTGATTCTTGCAGTAAATGTGTTAAACAGGAACCTCTATATGTAATATCTTCAGAATTTCCAGACTGAGCAGCCTTTGCAAGAATATTAACCAAGTGCCTGCACCAATATAATAGAACAGTGATGATGAAACACCGTCATTAAACCCAACCATGGCTATATTCTTGATACCTTGATAGCATATGTAATTAACCCTAAATAATTGGTGAACCTTTAGCATGCAAGAAAATAAGTTGCTATTGTCGCACCCACACTTTTGGCATAATATGGCAAGAAAATAAGTTACTATCCAGTCGCACCCACACTTTTATCATAATATGGGAAAAAGAACTGATTATAGATTAATTGCAATAGTAGGATCACAAATACAACATCTAATCAGTATTCTATATAAAGAACATCTTATAAAACAAATTTCTCTAACTTAATAAGGCTCGTGGCATCGTCATACCCAAGTTGTGATAAGGACTTCTTCACATGTTTGCCTTCCTTCATACCTTGTCTGCCCGCATCATCAACTTTATTTCTATCAAGTCCAGCTAGATCAACAAGGGTGATTCTGCTTGTTTTTGAACTATTAAAACATTTAGATGAGGTTCCCTGTGGCATCAGTGGATAAAAGAACATATCTGAGTGATAGAACTTATAAAGGGACAATAACAGTTAATAATAGCAACTTTAGGACTCTATCATGGATAATGAGTAAAAATGGTATATAAACATATGGTTCCATTAAACATTAAGACCACTTAAGCACCTTGTGTGCAAGGAATAAGTCATTCAATGAATAGTTTATCACAAATAAACAATCTTATTCAGAACAAAATATTTTACTGATGACTGACAGAAATGTCCGATGATACCATGCACCATGACTCAATGATGAAAGTAAAAACAATATGGACGAGGACTATAAAGTAAAAACCTTGCACCTCAAAATCTCTGAGGTTATAACTGTTATGTGTAAGTTTATACGCATAACATGATCAAGGACTATAAACCTAGTATCACAATTGATAAAAATCAATACAAACTAATAAGAATTTCATGTTTTTACAGATATTTAAACAATCACATATATGGTGTGTTGAACATATTCACATTTTCTTCATCTGAACAAACTCCTCAATATAAAAAGCAAATTATTGGTCATTTCCAGCACCAAACGATCCACTGTTCAAGATGAGTCAAGTATGGTCACTATTTTCCTCTCAAAAAATAAAAATAAAAAATTAAAGAAGTATGGCTCTACTCGGGAACAGGGGCGGCCCAACATAATTTGGGGCCTAAGGCAAAAAATTTATGCAGAGCCTTTAATATGTAAATATTAATTAAACAAAATTATTTAATACTAATCAAATTAAAGTTAATTAAATACATTAAATACATAAATAATACCAACTAGACTAATTTTAATTTCATATAGAGAATTGAATATCATAGTTGAACCTATAAATATTAATAAAAATATATTGCGATTGAAAAAATACTTTATTTTGGATATAAGACGATGCATAGTTAAATAAAATTGTAATCTAATTTTTAATTTTTAATTTTGATTTTAAGAGAGAGAAAGAGATATTATTTGGTGTATGGCTTTGTAGGATATTATTTTACAAAAATCAAAGTCTCAAACTATTAGGAGAGATTAATCTATAATTGATGATTTAACACATTTGCAACATCTTTTTGAAATATTTTAGGGTTTCAATTGAGTTAAGGTTTTATTGGTCTCGTACTTTGAGAGTCTTAATAAAAATGAAAAAGAAAAATGCGCTAATTAAAAGCACTATAAAATGTTCAAAATATAATGTGATATTGTCTCTCATTGATGAACTTCATCAATTTAACTAATGAATGTTTATATCACTTTTTTGTGATTAATAATATGGCAATTTGTAAGCCAATAGTAAAATTTGTAGTATCCTTAACATCACTAATAAAAAAAATGTACAACCTTTAGAAAAAATATATATAATTTTATAAACATTTGGGCATTTAACTATGGAAAGTGGGCCTTTTTTCTTAAGGAAAAATTTGTTTTTTGGTGGGGCCTTAGGCCTAGGCCCAACTTGCCTATGCCTTGAGCCGGCACTGCTCGGGAATTACTGATCAATGTCGACCCCAAGCTCTTAAGTTCAGCATTAGTTTCCCTCTTGAATTTGTTGCAAAAAGTGTGAATGAGAGAGACAGGAACACACATATAGAGAGAGAGAGATATGTGTCACTTTACTTATAGAATAGAGTCAGGATCGTAGAATTTTTGGTAGCAAATTAATTTCCCTTGATGCACTAGCTGAATTCCCAACTAAATCAATAAGCAATTCTTCGAGCTAGGGAATCACAATGATAAATAATATATATTTACCACTGACTTGGTCCTATATACAGTAGCTAGACACGTCAATTTCAGCTTTTCCACTTTCTGCATTTGAAAATTCTAGCTATTAAGAATAAACCCCAAAGACAACCAATGAAATTGGAAATTAAGTTCTTAATATCAGCATAAATATTAATTGTCTTCCTCTTTTCCAACAGCATTATTTTTTTTTTTTTTACATATAAGTAATTTTTCAACAGCATTATTCACTAGAGGTGCTTAGTGATTATTGGATTACTTCTATTTTCAAATAAAGATATCAAATTTTGGTTCCAACTTCCAAGTTTGTGTCTTGATCAAAATAAATTGACATTTAAAGTCACAAATATCATTAGTTTATAACTATATCATGAACAACTTAAGTTCATTAAAATAACTTGAATACTAAGAACATTGAAAATGTACAGTATGATTTCTTTTACCTCTACAACTCTTTTAAGTTTGATGTGTGCTCTTCATGGAATGTGTACCAAAGAGGGAGACAGATGGCTGCAAGTTTTCATTTTCTTTGGTTTTCCAAACAGAGAGAGAATAAAAAATAATAATAAAAAGAAGGTACCCGGACTTGAGAGTTGCAGTTGGAATTCGGGTTGGACGAGAGCTCCGTTTCCAGAGACGATATCGGATTCGAAGCCATCCGAAGTGGGACAGGTAGTGTTTTTGGGGACGTCTGGCATAAGGGTGGTGGTCGATGGTTTCTTCTTAATTGGCCGATGTCTAGAATGTCCTCCATTATTGAAGCCCGTTGATCCATACAACTATGCGTAGCACTTGGACTCGGCAACTGAAAAACATCAGATTTTTGGGAACAATAGATGCACTCTACACGGACCCCCCACCTTCTTGGATGGTTTTTAACCCAATCCTCCATTTTACATGTTACCTCAAAGTAATTTTGTTCAGATGGGTTTGACTTACTCAATCGGTTCTGCATTTCGTTATTAGACAAAGAAAATATCCACAGATGGTCGGAGAATTCATATGTAGGAGTTGAACTAAGGAACTCTTTTTTACAGCCATTGATGGAAAGGTAAACATAACAGGAAGACATCCATGGATATTTCACCGGTCCAAAAGCAAAACAGAAATCAAAAATATTTGGAAATGTGCGACCAACCCAAAATGATATCACATTTCCATCACTTTCATGGTTTAAGTTCAACCACGTTGGAATCTCAGTTCCTGGTAGTCTAATTATAAATCTATCATCTTCAGATTGTGGAAGTCTTGGAATTTCCCGAAGCTGCTTGCAATGTCCTATATCAAGTGACACTAATGTAGTAAATCTGCTAAGGCTTTCCGGGATGCTAACAATATTAGATCTAGATGTTTCAATACTGGGAAGTACTCGGGTTTCATCAAAAAATCTAATTCAATTATATTTTTATTGCCCATGAAACTCACGGAATATAACATCAAAAACCCATAACTGGATAAGCCATCCAAATAATCGCATGTCTGTCTCAATTTGGCAGTGGGAATAAATAGTCCAAAAAGAAGTTGCAACTTATAGATGTCATCTGGAAGATACCTAAGGTTTTCGCAATCCTTTAAGTTTAAGCTAGAAAGCCGAGTGAGATACTTGATTGATGAAGGCAACTCTCGTATACCACTCCCACATAAATTTAATTGCGTTAAACATTTCATTTCTGGATCAATATTAGGAAACTTCTCAAGCCCTAAGCAGTCCATAAGAACAAACTCCTTCAGAGATTTTAACCTAAGGTTGTTTGGAAGAATTTGAAGTTTTCCACAACCTTGGAGTTTCCATATCTGAAGCTTATCAAGATACCCAACAGACTCGTGAACCTTAACTAAATTTTGACAATAGGAAAGATCCATTTCTTCTAGGCTTGGGGCACACAGCTCAGGTAATTCCGTACTGGACTCACACCATTTCAAATTGATATATTTTAAATAATTTAACTGGATTCCCTGTAGAAGAAAAAAAAAAGGCAAATTTACTTTCAACCAACATTCAAATAAATTTAAAAGAAATTATAATTTATAAATACTAATACTCGTACCAAATTGAATGCTGTCTCCAATCTAATAAGACTACTTGGCATCTCAAGTGCAACAAGTTGTTGAGGATAATATTTGGATGGCAAGGAAAATGGAAATTCAGGCCATTGAAGCAAAGTTAACCCGTTAGGGAGATATTTGAGTTCTTCACAAATGCATACATTACGAACCATAAGAAATTTGAGATATTTCATCTTTCCAAAAGCTTTAGCTTCAATTGGCATCATTATCAGCTGAGGTGAGTAGCACATAATGCCCCGAATTTTACTTGATCCCTAGTTGAACAAAGCATTCGTAACACTAAATAATAGAACAATACAAATTTTTAAAAATTAAACAAACTTATACAAATTAAATTAAATTTTCTTCCACATTAAAAAGAAAAAAAAAATCAATGGAAAAAAAAAGAGATACAAAAGAGCTTATACCATATTTGTAGTTAGTATTTCATAAGCATCCTCAAAACACCATACCCTACTACATTTTCCAAGCTCTTCTGAGTCTTGTTGAACAATTTCTCTCTCCATTTGTTGAAGCAAGTCATGCATCCACAAATTTCCAAATTGACCAACAGTTATGAGACATTTATCAATAAGTTTTCCAATTCCATAACCCGGATATAATTTGCAAGCTTCTAATATACTCACTACTTAACTCCTATTGAATCCATTAAAGAAACATGCAATATCTAGAAAAATATCTTTTTCGGTCTTTCCAAGTCCGTCATAACTTATTTTGAGCTTTGCTTGAATTTTTTCGTGAGGGATGTTTTTATACTTTTCTAACGCACTTTTCCATTCACATATACTTTTTCTACACAAATCAGAACCTATTATTTTAAGAGCTAATGAAGGCCATTGGCATAATGTATGATTTGCTCTGCAACTTCTAAATAATCTTTCTCAGGTTCAATTTTTTGGAAGGCATACAGATTGAAGAGTTCATGAGATTCAGATTGTTTCAATTCCTTAAGCTCATAAATTTGATGATCTTTTCCCAGAGTGGTTAGCACCTATTTGTCTCTTGTTGTTATAATGACTCTACTTCCTAAAGCAAACCAATTACATTCTCCAAGAAAATTTACCATCACTTCTGACTCATCCACATTGTCAAGAATTAAAATAAGTCTTGTACAACAAAGCCTTTCCTTTATCATAAGAATTCCTTTGGGTACACTGTCTACCTTTACATATGTGCCCTGTGAGATTTTAGAAAGAAGCATCTCTTGTAGTTTGATTATGTCGTCATTTGTTCTTGACTTTTCTCTAACATCCTCTAGAAAGCAACTCAATTCAAAATAATTAGCGATTCTGTTATAAATAGCCTTTGCAATTGTAGTCTTACCTACTCCTCCAAGACCATGAATCTCTACCACGCGAACATCATTTGACTTCATATCTAAAAGCAATTCTATAGCATCCGCATGAGAATCTATTCCAACTGGGTGTTTAGTAACAAATAACTGAGTGCGATTTAATTTAGTACCTAATATCTCTTTAATAATTCTCTGGATAAATTGAGTTTCAGATTCAGTATAGCTGTCACACACAAAGCATAAGAAACATATAATAAGTTAGAGAATTTGAAAATATACATTGATGGGCTGTTCATGTACAAAGAGTTCAAAAGTTCAAAAGTTATTGTGGGTTGGAATAGTAAGTTCATCTAATCAGTAGTGCCTAGGGGCAAGCGTCTTGTATTGGATTTGTAACTTCTCTTCATATAGTGAAGTGTCTTATTTGGGTTGTGTTGCCCTTGTAGTCTTTTTTTTTTTTTTTTTTTATTCAATTCGAGATGTTCTATTAATTTTTTTCACTTCCTCACCATAACATTGTGTTATTTGTCTATGACTTTTATTACGTGCTTTATGATATGTGACTCTTGTTTTTTAGATATAAGATAGAAATTCTACTAAAGCCTAATCTAAGTATATATGAATGTGAAACTCTCTCTTAGAGACTTGAACTTCGACCTTTACCCCTCACACCTCACAAGCACTTATACTTGTGGAGTGACCACCGCACCAAGGTGTGGAGTGGTTGATTTGTGATTTATTGATTTGTGACTTGATGATTTCATTGATTAAATCATTAAAATTGGATTGGTATAATTGGGAATTAATTCACAAATGTGTTGCATTTTAACTTTGGTAATTAATTCATCTCTAAGACTACTTTACAGTTGGATTTCTTGAGTGAGTAGAATTTATTTATTTATTTTTTTTTTTTTTTTTTTTTTGTTGGTGAGCTACAATAGAGTCTCAATTAAAAGAGTTAAATAATCGTTTTAGTGAGCATGCAATGAAGTTTCATTGCATGTCATTATTGAATAGATTATCAAATAAAAGAATTAATTTGTGGTTTTGTTAGGGTACATTTTTTTTACACCTAATATTATTTTAAAATAACACCCTTTTATTTTTCAAGTGTCACAAACAAATTATTGGGCATACCTAAATATTTTGACTATTACCATGCTAGCCCACAACCATTCTTCTTTCCATCACAAAATTGGGCTACAAATGTAAAACACTATAAGACCCATTATTTTTTGTAAAGCCTAAATTATTTATTGAGCAAGTTAAAATCTCATTCTTTCTAAAGCCCAAGAATTTTTATGCTTAGCAATATTTGAAAAAGCCCATGATTCAAATACATAGCAAAACAATTTTATCAATGGAATTCAAGTCCATAATTAAAGCCCATGATTCAAACCCATGGCAAATTATTTATCAAAAGCCTAGTTCTCGCTAATAACATCATAAAACTCAATTTTCATTCGCAACATCAAAAGCCCAATTTTCATTGGCAACATCGAAAAGCTCAGTTCTCACTAGCAATATCAAAAGCTCAGTTTTCATTGGCAACATCAAAAAGCCCAGTTCTCACTGGCAATATCGAAAGCCCAATTTACGTTAGCACTATTTTATCAAAAGCCTAAGATTATTAACGCTTGGCAAAAATATTATGTTATAATTATTTCATTTAAAAGATGAACAATGTTTCTTAAACATTACTTTGGCATAAACCATGGCAATCATTTTATAAAAGCTTGTGGTTATAATCATTTTGTAAAAGCTTGTGGTTATAATCATTTTATAAAAGCTCATGGAAAGTTAGCTTGAAGATTATGATATTCATCTCATATTATAAACCCATGAAACGTGTAGTCATCATTTACATCACAACATCCATAATATTTATCTTCAAAGCTCACGGTAACTATTCGATCCCACAAGCTCACCATTTAAATTATGATGTGAATATTAGAAATTATGAACATTACTTATGATATGGAATTCATCATTTCCAAAAATAGTAAATGTTATTTACAAAGGCATTTTGAAACTTATCCTATTATTTCAAATATCACAACTCATTACCCAAAGGCCCATTACAAATATCTATGAAAACCCAAAATATTTACTAATAGTAAAAGTCCATGAGGGATGAAAACTCATGGCAACATGTGTTGTTGATGTCCATTTTGTAGGATGAACACAGCCCAGCCTAAAGAGACCAACCCACATGAGTAAGCTTGATCCAAAGAACTCCAGCAAAAGGCAGAGGACTGAAGATAAAACACCAACCCTTGTTTATCCTTGACCAAGGTACAGCTAGAGGCCTTTACAAGAGAAACAAGTCTTTGAGGATGAACTAGGGGATGTCCCATCAACTTTCTATCACCCTCTACTTGACGTAAACAGTGGCCAAAGGTTGTGATATCAGCTGAAGTTTAATGGATAATGGAACTTCATCATTTTCCTCGAGACTATATCTTCAGCAGAACGGGAGCTCAAACCAAGTTATCCAAATCTCAACAAATCAATGCAATAAATGTCGAAAATGTTCAAGACATGGTTCATGTGCCAAGCCCATGAATCCTAAAGGGAAAAATTTGGGAACATGTGGTTTGGAAGGCATAAAGGGATCTCCAGCAGAACCCTCTAAAGTGGGCTTAAACTTTGACACCTGGATTGGGGTGTTGAATCCTACTTCTTAGTGTCCAAATCTTAGTTGCAGCACTAGGATTCCTCATTGATACTTGCCTTAATCCTATTGGTTGAACTTAGCTTCAAAAATCTTGACATTTAATGCAAAATACCCAAAAAAAACCCACCATGTGTCATATTACCCAAAGAAGCACAACAGCCCCAAAAGCAAATCTCCCACTTCTAGCCAAATCCTAGGATAATTAAGCCTAATACTCTGCCCCTTGATCAGTTCTACGTTTTTGGACTTTTGTTAATTAATGCTTCCCTAAACTCCACTATAAAGCATAAGCACATTAGCCCACTGGCACATAGCTATGCCCTCTGAAACTTCTGATTTGCTTGCCATTTTTCTTGTGGTTTAGCTCTCCCCAAGCTCACAACTCATTCCCCTTAGCCCTCACTCACTTAGCATCAGACATTCCCTTTGCATATTCACAGCCCATAAATGCCTCTTAATCAGTCACAAACAACCCATTACTCACTAAAGCCTTAACCCTAGCATTGACTTCATCACACCACCACAAGCCTAAATACCCACTCACTTAATATAGCCCACACTACCCCATTCGTGCCATGTATATATATTCCCCAAAATCTTAGTTTCACATTTGTTGCACTGAGCTGGAATCTCTCTCTCCCTTCACACCATGCCAATTAACCCCTTTCTTCTTCCCATGTAACCTTTAATATTTACTTTTTGTTTTACTATTAAATGATATAATGTATTTCTAACAATGGAATTTTTCCCTCATATTGATTTAATGATAGCTGAAAGTACAATAAATTCCCCTAACTGAGACACACAAAGACCCCCAAGAGTGAACACTTTCCTAAATTTATTTAATCATTGACTGCTGGACTTTAAGTGTAATTTCACCCCTACCACTGGAGAATTTATTTTTCTTGCAATACCAAAACAAGACCACTAACGTACTAATTAACTATTGTAAAGTATTTTTATTGGGCTTTTGTTGCTGTTTTGTCAAGGGGCAGCCTTTATTTCTTGCTTGGATAGGCTTATCACCACACTAATAGCCTTTGGGCACCATCTCGAGAGCCCATTATTGAGTTTCGGCTTGGCTTTCCCAATATTTTACTCAGAGGCATCAATTTCACCCTTAATAGGTTTTACTAAGCATACAATGAAGTTGACTATTCTTAACTTAGCATTACATCTACAAGAGATCAATGATTTTTTAGAATCGATGATATTTGTTTGTTGAGAGAAAAATTACTTACAAGATTTTACATATAATGAAAAACTATTATTATAAACAAAATTTTATCATTATGGGCGTAATGTAGTTTAACACTCAAACTTTAAAATTTTAAATAAAAAAAAAATTCAATAATTGTACAAGTAGATCGTAGGGACCGAAAATTCAATAGCTTATCAACTTGTTTTCAGAGTGCTTTGTGATTGTACTTACTTATCTAAGATTTATTGTAACTACAAAATGAGGACTTTTGGTCATAAATATTATAATGAAGATTAAGCTCACAACAAAATGAAAAAAAAAAAAAATTATCTAACACTCTTTGATATGTATATTGAAAGAGAAATTGCTATTAAAAATTAAACAAAATTAATTATAGATTATTTTTTAGAGTAAAAAAGAAGATCGAATGCCATTTTGTCATTTTGATAGATCATATATAATTGAGTTGAAATATATTAAAAACAGTTTTCTTTTTTTTTTTTGTTCTTTTTTTTTTTTTTTTTTTTGTCTGAAGTTAATATTTTATTAATACTGAATAAATACTAGTATATTTTTTACATATTAATGTAGTTTTGAGCTTTTGAATATTTCTTATGTGAATTTTTTTATCATTCATGATTGGGATTTGCCAAAGATGAAATCCTATTTCCCTCGTAACCTTTTTCTTATCCACGATTGGGCCTATTGAAGATGATTTAAAGTTTGTAACTCATAAAAGCACATAAGAATTAATAATCAGAATTGGTAAAATTATATGGCGTTAAATTTTTTTTTTTTTTTTAATTTCCACCATCAACTTTTATAACTTAACTACCTTAGTAGTAGAAGATTCTATGAAAAATAGTTTTTTTTTTTTTTTTTTTTTTGGTGATTCCTATAACAAAACTATTAAACTATATAACTTATAGAAGAGCAGTGAATCGTTACATACCCCTCCTTGTAATGCAACCCAGACAAGTCAGTTGCTATAGTCAAAGCTGTCCTCCACCTCTGAACCTTCTCCATGCTATCCTTTAAATTTTCTTCATGTTAAGTTAACGCTACTCCAAACTTTCCCTTTTTTTTACGTATTTCTGATGGATCTATTTTGTAAAATATAGGTAGAACTAATTGTCCGGTATTCCTACACTCAAGAATCTTTACTAGCTCATCTAAGCACCAACTAGGAGATGCAAAATTTTCAGAGAACACAACAATCGAAATCAATGACAATTCAATAGCTTTAAGAAGTTTCATTGAAATTTTTTCTCCCCTCTGAAGGTCATTATCGATAAAAGTGTTAAAATCCTTATCACATAAAGCTTGATATAAATGACCTGTAAAATTATAGCGAGTATCTTCACCTCTGAAACTTAAGAAAACATCGTAAATGAATCAGGGAGTGAAAGAAGAAGAGGCTCCATCATTGATTTGGAGAGCCATAGGAATCTATGATCAAAAAGTTGAGAAAATATAAAGAGAAGAAAGATACAATGAAATGTGAAACAAAATGAATTTAATGACAAAACAATATGTGGTCCATAGGTTATATATGAGTTGTGACGGTCCCACACATTTTCAATTTTCCATTAAAAAGCGTGAATACACAATTTGACCAATTCTCTAATATTTCATACTTTTTTTTTTTTTACGAAGTTTCATACTTTTCTCACAACCACCAATTTTGAGTGAAGGTTGTATTGTAGAAACTTTCTTAGTTTGAAGTGCTATGTCCACAACATTTTCATAATATTTTTACAAAAAATCATAGGTGGTATGTTGTTATTGGTTTTAATTTGAACTTAGCGCTAAAAATTTTTTTTTCCTACCAATAACAACTCATAACAACCTATCACTTAAGATTTATTGTGAAAATATTGTAAATATAGCATTTCTCTTTTTTAACACAATCCTTCATACCGTTCCACCTGTTATTAATTTTTCAAGAAGACTTTTCTTTCCAAGAAGTTGTATTAATGCAATCCTTCTATGCTTGTGTACTATTCTCTCTTCTTCTCTTCCCTTCCCTTACTTTTTCTTCCCTTCTATCCCTTTCTTTCATCTCCCTTACAAACTAAATGGAATATTAGCTTTCAAATTTGGCTACAATTCTCACTAAAAAAATTAATACAACTACATATTTTGAAAATTTAACTGTTAGATTACATATACTTTATATCCTTAACACACATATCAAATTTCATGAGAATTGGATTTTATTTACTATTCCATCCATAAACTTATTTTTGATGCATAATTTTAGATTACAAACTTTAAGTCTAAACATTTAATTGATGATATAACTATTGATATTTGATTTTCTGAATATTTTGTAAGTATGGAGAATATAAAATAAATAAAAAAAATTCAATAAAAGTTCCCAACTTTCTTTCTCAAAAAAATAAAATAAAAATCTCATGAGTTATCACATGACCTTAATTATAAAATAAAATAAAACATTTAAAAATATATTATTTGGAGGCCCCTAAGTAAATGAGATGCCATTTTAGTAGCTGAAATTGAAATTTTCTTTTCTTTTCTTTTCCTTTGCTTTTGGGGGAACCAAACGAGGTTTAAGTCTTAACTTTTTAGTTTATGAACGGCATTTGAAAAACATACTATTTACCAATCTCACTCCACTTCAAGTACATAAAGAAATATGAAATATTACTAATTTACTATATTAGAGAGATTCGGTTTTATTCTATGTTGTATTTCAAGATCGGTGTCGTATATATACAATTGTACGTAGATGCCGCACACTATGAGGTGTATGTGGTAAAAGACTACCAATTCTATGATAGATGGCACCTTGAGCACAAAATGTATATATTCCCCGATTATTGGAGACTACACTGTCATTCACGTGCACACCCATTGAGGTAAATGCAAACATGTTGTTGTAAAACCGTATATAATGCCTGAAATGTTTGCCTCGCGATGTTAGCTCACAAATGAGCTCCATTAATTCAGGACAAATTGTTAAATTGGGTAAAGATATTATTCCATTATTGCAACATATTAAGGATGTCTCTCGACAAATAGGCATTACAAAAGCAACATGTATTTGGTTGTGGTAGTTGGTACCATATGACCTCTCTACCTTTTTTATAGTTTTTTGCACAATTATATCTTCCTTGCTTACAATTTATTACATGTGTAGTACTGTCACATGTGTTATGAACACCTAATTTTAATTTTAAGGAAACAATTAGCGATTTAATTAAATTCAATATTAAAATTTGTACCAAATATGATGTAGTGAAATATTAATAATGTTTTGAATATGCAGTGTGTAAACAAATTAAAAAATTTATAAGGATAATGTGAAATTCGAATAAAAAATGGTGACTTTGAGAAACGAATCTTATTTTTTGTAGACATCCCCTTGGGTTTGCTCAACTATATTTTCAACCTCTTCAATTCTCTATGTAACTGCAATGTAATTGTATAAAATGCTCAATTGATATAATTATATATAAAAAATAATGGTAAAAGCTTTATAGAAGGACAAACATGAAATTCGAAATAAAAATGGTGACATTGAGTAACAAACCTTGCTCTCTATAGGCACCCCCTTGGTTTTGCTCAACTATATTTTCAACCCCTTCATTCAATTCCTTTTGTAACTAAAATGTAATTATATAAAATGCTCAACTGGTGTAATTATATATAAAAAAATAATGGTGAAAGCTTTATATATATAATATATAAAACTTACAATCATTAACATCAGAATTTATATGACTTCGTCCAGCCTCAAAGCCATTTGCCATTATGTTGGATAGGTTGGAGGGAGACCTAAATTAATATATAAACATTAAGTTAGTATCTTTATCGACATTGACATACAACTAACATGCCAAAAACTATAGATTTACTCAAAATAATAATATTCCAAGCAATGAAGATTGCTTAAGATACAAAACTATAATCTTACCATGCTTCTTGCATAACCTTGCACAACTGGCATATTGCGTGCCAAGTTACATATATGTGTAGGCCGACGACTTTGTCCAGCCTCGTGATTAGGTAGTATTAGTGATGGGATTGTTAATGTTGAATTAGAATGCACAACATCTTCGTTTAAATTTTCCGGACTTCCCACTAAAATGGTGACATTGAGTAACAAACCTTGTTCTCTATAGGCATCCCTTTGGTTTTGCTCAACTATATTTTCAACCCCTTCATTCAATTCCTTTTGTAACTGAAATTTAATTATATAAAATGCTCAACTGGTGTAATTATATATAAAAAATAATGGTGAAAGCTTTATAAATAAATATAATACATAAAACTTATCATCATTGACATTAGAATTTATATGACATGGTCCAGCCTCAAAGTCATTTACCATTATGTTGGATAGGTTGGAGGGAGACCTAAATTTAATATATAAACATTAAGTTAGTATCTTTATCAACATTTACATACAACTAACATGCCAAAAACTATAGATTTCCTCAAAATAATTATATTCCAAGCAATGAAGATTGTTTAAAGATACAAAACTATAATCTCACCATGCATCTTGCATAACTTTGCTCAACTGGCATATTGCATGCCAAGTTACGTATATGGGTAAGCCGACGACTTCGTCCAGTCTCGTAATTAGGTGGTATTAGTAATGGGTTTGTTGATGTTGAATTAGAATGCACAACATCTTCATTTAGATTTGTCGGTGTGAGAGACTGCGCCCCCGGCCCGTTTTATAAGTGTGTTGGGCCAAACCCACATGAATTGATGAAGTCGTATTATTGCCTCTTAAAATTGAGATTCGACTAGTTATATTTTTCCCTTTAGATTAAGGGTTTTACAATGGAGTCGCCACTTATTTAATTATTGAGATAAACAAGAAAACCAAAATTGAAAAATTCCTCATTTTATTAATTTTCAATTGAATTTACATTGATCATAAGAAAATTACATGGCTTTGTTCCTAGATACAATCTAAGATAAAGTACATAACTTTGTTCCCTAGTTACAATCTAGAAATTGAAAATTACAAGGATAAACATTGGTCTATCAACCCTTGATCTAAATTTGGAGGCCATGTTACAAGGTGGGAAGGTGTTAGGTACCCACCTTGCCCGGTGAAACCGGTCTTCTAGACTATGATGGCTAACATTCATTTCATATCATCTAATATATTATCAATCAATTTGCATGTTGAATTTAAAGTGTGTGCATGTGATAAAGCCTAATTCAATTTATTAAGCATTTCATTTGGATTGAAAAATAAATTTTAGTGAATGTGTGTGAATGGTGATATCCTAGATTCAAGAATTTAAAAGTATTATTAAACAAACATATTTTTAATGTTCTTGATGTGGATTTAAGATCAAAACTAGTGTTATGCATGAACATGTGATGAACAAATAAGAACATATAAGAACAATTAAAAACATTCAAACATATTCAAGAGAATTTAAACAGTTACTATCATACTTTAATCCTAATTCTCATCATGGCAACACAAAAAACAAATTAGGGAAAGAGATTATACCTTCATGTAAGATCCATATGGTGGAAAATGAGACTCTTAATAAAGGTCCTAAGGGTGGAGGAAAAGAAGAGTTATGAGAGGAAGAATGAGTCTCACTCAATACCTTGAGTCTCAAGAAGACCAAGATATGACAAGACTACTCAACTTCACTAGAACTCAAGAGAGGGGAAGAGATGGGGTTTTTTTTGTGTGCTTTAGAATGCCATTTAACGAGGGTTGACAAAGAATCATGAACCTAGACCTCATTTTAGCCTTGGGAAAAATCTGGTGCATTAAATGGAGAGATTGGTGGGAGTGAGGAGCAAGTCAAAATTCGGTTTTCCCGTAACTGCTGTAACAACCTGTAGAGCCAACTTCAAAAAATCATATCTAACTCAATTCTGATCGGAATTGTCTTGTTCTTGTACTTAAATTGAAGCCCCGGATATCTAGTTTCTAGGAAAATTAACCTCATTTACAGATTCAAAATATTCTAAGAGATATCGATGAAATAGTGAGCAGAGGTCATTTGTTAGAAAATGGTTTCAGCACAATTAACATTAATAGGTCCCAAATTAGCTCCCAATTAACATTAAATGACTCCAATCACTCCCATTTCAGACTTAATTGGTTCCAAATTTACTCTACTTAAAAGATAATTGCACAAATTACTTATTGAATAATTAATATATTAACTATCTAATTAATTAGGTGTATGCAACCTCACCATAAAATGTAGTCTCAACCAATCAAATTATGACATATTATTAATCTCAAATTAATTATAATTATAACAAATTGGAATCAATTGTTCATAATTACATATAGTCGGACTCAATTTGTGATAGTACATCTTGACCATTAAAACTTGATTTGATGATAACTCTCCTCTGACCTCCCATCAGAAAACTCCACTAGAATGAATAGTTGTAGTACATAGATGGCTATAAACCTTCCAAGCCTATATCTCACTGTGTACTTGAGCCCTCCAAGCTCCAGCTAGCAACCAACTCCATGAGTCTTTTCTTCACCGAGCTTCCCAAAGTCCCTACCATTGAGTTGCCAATAGAAAGCCACCAAAGAATTTGGATTTAGATATGACTTCTCACGTTTCCAATGTCATTCTCTCACTCACAATGTCTGTGTTTGTGTATAAGGAATGTGTTTACATAATCTCTATCAATGCAATCAAATAGATGGAAAAGAGAGGTGGGAACTTGGTTTTTCTCACAAAAAAAAAAGGTCTCTCTTTTGATACAAAGGCTTGCCTTCAATTTCTTCCCTCTTATCTCATTTCTAGGGTTTGTTCAACCTTTATCTAAAGCCCCTTACCACGCTTCACAGCTGTTTGTGTGTGCTGCTAGATAAGCAGCGAATAGGCTCAATGCAGAGTATAGAGATCGTGCAACTCGTGACCTGGTCACCCCTTAAGGTCACGAGATGGTCGCGAGGTTCATGATTGCACTTTCAGCCAAAACCTTGCCACATGGATTTTGCGGGCAAACTAGATCACAAGATGGTCCCTTCTAGGCTGCGAAATCTCTGTCTAATGCTACTTCTAATTTTCAAAGAGAGGCTTAAGTACTCTACCCCAAGTAACATTTAAACCCAGGAAAAAGAACATTAACAACAAAAACATTACAAACAACTTTTGTCACTGAATTAAGCCAACACCAAAAACATGACTTCTCAAAGAGAAATAGAAAGCCAAAAAGTGAACAAAATTTTCTTTACAAGTTTATTATTATTATTATTATTATTATTGTTGTTGTTGTTTATCTGAGTTAGAAATCCTACTCTAGTCTAAGTGTATGTGTGTTAAGTTCTCTCCTAAACATCGTGGTCTAGGAGTCTGAGCCAATGAGCTAAAAGATGCAAAGTTCTGGATCTCATAGTCTTGGTTGTTCATTCAATAATAATCACTTGTGAGCACTTCTGCACCCATGGCCCATGGGTGAACTTGAAGGGGGAAAGGAGGTTTAAAATAGGTTCTTGGAAACTTTTATATATATATATATATATATATATATGTATATATACCAAATTATACTTTGAATATCATGTTTATTGTAAGATATATGATATAATACAAATATTTGAGACAACAATCAATTTAGTTCCTCTTGTTTATTGCATTTCTCTTAATAGAATAAAGGGACATTACTTTCTTGCTATAAATCTCATTCAGTATTGATCTTTGCAGCCAGTAATGTCAACTATCCTGAAAACTGTTTTCATGCCATATGTGAACTTACACCTAATAAGAGGATTTCCTCTGCCAACCCTTCATGGTTTTACACTTCAGGATGCTGAAATTGTCTGCACAGATTCAACGGTTATAGTTTACAGCGATCTGGTCTCCACAAAACAATACTTATATGCTGTTATGTAAATGAAATACACTTCGATGCTGTGCTTACAAATTTAGAATTGTAAATGTAGTGTTTTCGCGTGTTAAATAAGTTTTGTCATCAATATTGTGTAAGAGATGCTTGTACATAAAATTTGTAACATTTGGTGCACTAGGAAGAGGTAATTGCAAGTTCACATCTCAGATAAAAATGCGGAAGGAATGGATAACAAGAATTGGTAAAGTCAAAAATTTGAGATTCTTGTGAACGGTAAATGTCTTTTTTTTTCTTTTTTTTTTTTCCTTGGAATAAGAAACTATGAAAATGGTTAAAAAAACAAACCAATTTACCTAGTAGGCCTGGGTTGTGAAGGGCCAGACCCGAATCAACTACAGGCCTAGCACATCAGTTTCAATCACTTACATCTAACTCAGCTTTCGACTGAAGTCCAAGTTGATTATTTTTTATCCTAGTAGGGTAAAAAAACGTATCCTCTAAGGAGATCAAGGACCAGCCACTTTGATCACTTTTGGGTGCCATTGTCTTTTGACCGGCCCACTTTTGACCGGCCAAATAAACACAAGAGTAAAAGGGGAATTTCATCCAAGACAAGGCCGCTCAGGCTCCATGCATTAAGACTAGCTTAAGATAGTATGTATCATACTGGTCGGAGACAGTCACGGGCTACACTAGCTATGGCCGGCCTACCTCGTCCCATCAAATTGTCCCATCAGGAGGTGTCTCACTAGCCAAAAGTATCCTTATAGAGCAAGAATGCTCCCTACCATGTCACACGTGGTATTAAAGATATAAATACCTCTCAATTTCCTCTCTTCATTTTTTCTTTCCAAAATTAGCTGCCAACTTGAGTTTTGGAGTGCTCATTGCCGCCTAGCATGGCATTATGCCCTTCTTGGCTGGACCCTAGCTATGTTGGGCTTCAGTAGAGCTTCTTTCCCACAGAGCCATGTCCCTTGAATTCCCAGGCCCAGCCCTCAGTTGCCTGGGCCGGAGAGCATTGTTACCAGACCATTTCTCTTGCGAGTCAAGTGTTGGGGATTAAGGGTTTGGTTCATCAAAAAAGAAATTTATTGTAATGAGTTAATTAATGGACCGACTACACTAACAGATACATTATTTCTACTAGTGCGTATTATTGTAGGAAGAGAGAACAAAAACTACCTTGATGGGCTTTGATATCCTGATTTTTTTTAAAAAAAAAAAATCGGACTACAATGTTTCTTGTGGCATTTGACCCTTGGAAACCATTTCCAGCTCCTCCATTTCAAAACTTATGTATGTCAAAGTGATTGGTAAAAAAAAAAAAAAGTGGAGGAAAAATGAAGGCCAAACTACACTTTTGGTCCTCCAATAATGGGGTATTTTCATTTTTGTTTCTCAAATTTTAAAATCAAGTCAATTTTGTAATAGATAAAATTCTCTCAGCTACCTGTAGCTTTCTATTGTAGAACATGTTAGGCTGTTAGTTGTTAAGAGTTGTTTGGAAGAATCTGGTTAATCTGTAGTATGTACATCAAGTATTAGTAAGATCTGCTAAAATTCTATACCATGACCTCTGTTGTAAAATAGCGGAAACTCAAAATTATTAAGATTGATTGTGAAAATATTTTAGGCTTGAGAAAGATCTCCAAACAAATAATAGGAACGAAAAAAATTAATCCAAAAGAAAATAAACACAAAATACCAAGAATTTACGTGGTTCGACAATAGCCTACATACACGGGCGACGACGAACAAATTTCACTATATCAAATTTGAGATAATACAAATTGGTGTAGAGGCACTTTCACAAACCCAAATACACCCAAATAACTCTCTCACAAATACAAACCAAAGAAAGAGCCACAAATCAAATCCAAAAGTTGCAACACATTAAGAGAGAGCAAATCACCAAACTGCAGAACCAAAATCAAACAGCAACAAACCTCTCTCACTGTTTCAAATTACAACCCACAAATATCAAATAACCAAACCAAGAGAAAGCCTATTTTTCTCACACCCTCTCATCTCTTTTTCTCTAATTTTTCGTAGTAGCACTATGCTTATATAAGAGACTTGAGTCGGCTAGTATATCCAAAACTAAGAAAGACTAGACTTCCTTGTCACACACAAAAAGAGAATCACTCCTATTCCAAGAGGAATTCCAAATCAAGTAGTAAACAAGACTTCTAATAATGTTTGATAACTTCAAACAACAGTAACCTAAAGGGAATAAAATTCATTTCTTATCCAAATCCTACAAGGAGTCGAACTCCTAATTCAAGCCATATTCTACAACTTCAATAGACATGATATGTAATGTAATAAAAGCAACATCTACTAAGGTGAATGTGAAATACATTGACAATATTACGAATACACTCAATTTTGCAACATACTAAACTGGTTAATTATGAGTGGTGGGTCCATCCATCCATGTCAAAAGTAGCAGGCTAAAAGTGTTGATTACTCATATTTTACAACCTCAATAGACACGATATGTAACGCAATAAAAGCAGCATCTACTGAGGTGAATGTGAAACACATTGACAATATTACAAACACACTCAATTTTGTTACATGCTAAACTGGTTAATTGTGAGTGGTGGGTCCATCCATCCATGTCAAAAGTAGCCAGCAAAAAGTGTCGATTACTCATAATCGAATAATTCAATATGTTGTGAAATTGGGTGTCCCTATATTTATTGGAAATGTCGATGCCTTACAAACTCAAAAAGGCTATATTTTTTAGTCATAAACATTCGGGCTCAAGCGTGGTTGAAGAGGGTGTGGTTGCCTATATGTTAAGGTTTTCCCCAAGGGAGTCTCTTGGTAAAAAAAGCTCATACATTTTTTTATGATGTCCTCATTCAGCGGGTTTTAATGAAAATTAAAATATAAAAAAAAAAATTAAATAAGGAATTCTATAAGGGATTAAACGTTGGTTGCTTTCTGATCATGCTAGCATGCTGCCTTTCAATAATGTTATGCCTTATTTTTACAACCTCTTTTTGGAAACCTAAATGGTCAACCGTTGATAATTTTTCTTTTTCTTTTTTCTGTTATATTCATTATTTCAAAGATAGAAGTTGTGCACTAATGCAGGATCCTGGTAATGCTCAATCTTAGATGTTTCAATGTGTATTCCTGAATAATCTCATTTTTCAATTATTCAACCATTTCATTTTACCTAGATCAATACATTTATATGTTTCAATGCAACAAAAAGATATTATTTATAACAAGTAGTTTTGTTGGTTGGTTAATTGGTCACATTTTATTCATGAAATGGGTTGGATTGGTATTAGTCTGGACATCAAATCTATTCCACAATCCTAATCAACTTGCGCAAGTTTCACCATCAAGTCTTGCTGTCCAAATATAGTGTATGCTTGAAGATGCTAAGAATAATTCTAGCAACCAAAGTCCAAAGAAGCATCTACAGGGACCACAATCTATATCTATATAAATATATATATATATATATATATATATATATATATATATATCTAAAAGCAAAAGCATAGCATTAATTGTTGCTATGC
Source organism: Quercus glauca (assembly GCA_023736055.1). NCBI lineage: Eukaryota > Viridiplantae > Streptophyta > Magnoliopsida > Fagales > Fagaceae > Quercus > Quercus glauca. The sequence continues at coordinate 61,015,702 of CM043322.1, forward strand.
TCATGTTGCGCCACCTCATCCATCACGTCATTAGCTATATAATTATTATTTGTGAGGCCAATTGCCCAAAAAGATAACAGAAAATTCATAAGAAGTGGGCTTGTGGCCCAACGGCCCAGTCCGAGGACACTCACATGTCCGAGAATGGTTAAAGAAAACTATTTTGAGAGTAGTATAAGACAAAGAAGGGTAAGTCGTGTATAGTGGCCCAAATCGCATCCGAGGAAGAGATCCACCTCTGATACAAAGGTCCGAGGTGGACGTAACTATTTTAGTATTCAAGGTACTTCATCAAGTTACGTACGAACTAAAAGGTGAATACGGAACGAAGGGTGAAACGGAAAAGGTGGCAAATATCTTCTAAAGCTGCTACCTCCACATTAAATGCTTCCCAGCTAACTCTATGGCCGCATTAATGTGGAGGTGATACCTGAACAGTAACCAAGCAGCCTTATGGCAACCAAGCAAAGGTTCCAGGAAGTGCTGGATGGGACAGAAGGAAGCTCCCAAATCAAAACCTACACATGTACAACGAGAATGAAGAAAGAATGCAGTATATAATTGGAAAGGATATGAAATTAAAGAGGACTTTTTGGAAAAAAGAAGAAACAATAGAGTATCCAGGAAGATATCCCCTAAAAACCTAGCCGAGAAGAAAAGATATCGCTAAAACTAGTTTGAGGCTTCCTTTGCTGCGGAACGATAATGTCTTTTTTCTACCAATTGAGCTTAGCTCTTACGCCCGCTCTCTAGAAATTTTATTGTTTGGGCTTAAACCTTCCCCTCTTTTGGGGTCCAATCCAAATTGAGTCCTTACAATTGGCGCCGTTTGTGGGAAGAGCTTAATCCATTTGTAGAGAAAGACAAGTGCAAAGTTTGTGATGGAAGAAGGAGCACCACAGCACCCAGTGGCGGGCCCACTGCAAGTGGATGTTAATCCACATCAGGCAGAGTCCAAGGGCTCTCAGCACGGTAATCTGTTGGTAATCCATGAACAAAGAGGCGATCGTGAGGGAAGTGCGCGAACAACCCACCCTGATAGAAGTCATTCTCGTGGGAAAAGCCATGTCTCTCACGTAAAAAATGACAGAGGCATGCAGCAGGAGATTAACAGATTAAAAAGAGAATTATGGCACGAGCGACGAAAGCATGTGGCTCACAACTCCAAGGACTCCTCTGAGGATTCAAATGCCACCAGTTACAGACGGAGGTTAAGAACTCCGCCCAGTAAGTCTTTTTCATATGGAAAAGAGCACCACCGCGAACGAAAACATGAGAGTCCACCTCGTCAGGGCTTAGGGAACGACGCTCTGAACAAAGCATTGAGCCAAGTCTCCAAATCACCCTTCACGCGACGCATTGAGGACGCAAATCTTTCTCGGCGGTTCCATCAACCAATGTTTACCATTTATAACGGTCAAACAGATCCAGTGGAACATGTTAGCCATTTCAATCAGGGGATGGCCATTCATACTAAGGACGAGGCCCTGATGTGCAAGGTTTTCCCCTCAAGCCTAGGGCCAGTAGCAATGAGGTGGTTCAACGGTTTGAAAGTGAATACTATTGACTCCTTTGAGAAGCTCACCCAAGTTTTTGGTGCTCGCTTTATTACCTGTAAAAGGGTTGTCCAGCCCTTGGGATCGTTATTATCCATGTCTATGCGAGAAGGGGAAACCCTAAAAGCCTACTCTGATAGATATTGGGAAATGTTCAACAAGGTAGATGGAACCAATGATGATGTGGCCATTAATACCTTCAATGAGGGACTTCCAACTGAGCATGATCTGAGGAGTTCCCTGACTGGTAAACCTGTTACTAGCATGCGACAGCTTATGGACAGAATTGACAAGTATAGAAGGGTAAAAGAAGATCAGATACGGGGTAGAGGAAAGTCCAAGGTGATCCCTCAGGAAAGGAGGGATTTCAGGTTAGATCGGTATAACAACAACCGACCTTGGAGAGACTTTGCAGGGCAGTAAGGATCTGCTAACTCCTAGGCGATTAATGTTGTGTTCCGAGAACCAGTACAGCGGGTTCTGGAGAAGATAAAAAGCGAGCCTTTCTTCAGACTACCCAATAGAATGGCAGGGGATCCTACGAAACGTAATCAAAACCTGTACTGTCAATACCATCAAGACCATGGACACATCATTGAAGATTGCAGAAACCTATGGGACCACTTGGAACAGCTGGTCCGAGAAGAAAAGTTGACTCACTTTCTGCACCATTCCAGTGGCCGAGGAAGTCAAACAGGGTCAACGTTTCGAGGAGATGCCTCTTCAGGAGCCCCCTTGGGCACAATAAATGTCATATTTGCTGCCCCAGGAAGAACAGGGTCTTGTCCCTCCAAAATAATGTCTGTGTCTCATTGTTTGGATGGGGGCTCAGGTTCAATGCCGAAGAAAGCAAAACTGAGCACCTCACTGGTTTTGAGCTTTTCAGATGAGGACAAGAGAGGAACCATACAACCGCATGATGATGCTTTGGTGGTTACGCTTAGGATTTGTGGGTATGATATAAGAAGGGTGATGATTGATGAGGGGAGCGCAGTCGAGGTGATGTATCCTGACCTATACAGGGGGTTGAATTTGGCACCCCAAGACCTAACAGCTTATAGCTCTTCGTTGGTGAGTTTCGAGGGTAGATTGGTCGTTCCGATGGGTATGATTAGATTACCAGTACAAGCAGGTTCAGACGTGGTGGAGGTGGATTTTATTGTGGTAGACGTTTTTTCTCCATATACAGCGATTTTGGATAAGCCCTGGTTGCATACTCTGAGGGCTGTTTCTTCCACTCTTCATCAGAAGGTGAAATATCCATCAGGAGGCCAAGTGTTAGAAATATTGGGAAATCAAGCCATGGCAAGGCAATGCATGATAGCTGCTATTTAACATCGACCAGAGATAGGTACATCGGCCACGGCCGAGAATGACTTATAGCAATCAAAGAGTCAAGAAACCCTCTTCAGCACATCCGCCGAGGAAGCGGAGTGTGAGAATTTGGAGAGGGTGAGTGTTGGTGATGATCCAGATAAGTATTTTCAGGTGGGAGCACTGTTACCTTCACTGGAGAAGGAGCAGTTGGTTGAGGTCCTAAGAAGAAACGTTGATGTGTTTGCATGGAATGCTTATAAAGCCCCTGGGTGGATCCAAATTTCATCTGTCATCATTTGAATGTCAATCCCTTTGTTATTCCGAAGAAACAGCCACCTCGGCGTCCGTCCAGAGTGCATGCTGAGGCCATCAAAGACGAAGTGACCAAGCTCAAGCAGGCAGGGGCTATCAAAGAAGTGTTTTACCCTCAATGGTTGGCAAATACAGTTGTAATGAAGAAGAAGAATGGAAAATGGCGTGTATGTGTAGATTTCACAGATCTTAATAGAGCTTGTCCAAAGGATCCTTTCCCCATGCCCCGTATAGATCAACTGGTAGATGCAACAGTTGGTCATCCTCGAATGAGCTTCCTATATGCCTTTCAAGGCTATCACCAGATCCCACTGGCATTGGGTGATCAGGAGAAGACCACTTTTCTAACTCCAACTGGAAATTATTACTATAAGGTAATGCCCTTTGGCTTGAAGAAGGCTGGGTCTACTTACCAGCGGATGATGACGAAAATGTTTGAACCACAGTTAGGCAGCAACATGAAGGTCTATATTGATGATATGGTTGTAAAGAGTAAAGTAGTGGCCGAGCATATAACAGACCTCACCAGCACGCTTGAGATTCTGAGGAAGCATAAGTTACGACTGAATGCATCGAAGTGCTCCTTTGGGATATGCTCTAGGAGGTTTTTGGGCTACATGGTGACCCACCGAGGAATTGAAGTGAACCCCGACCAAATTAAAGCCATAAATAGCTTGCAACCACCTCGGAATCTCAAGAAGGTCCAGAGGTTGATTGGGATGACCGCTGCGCTAAACAGATTCATATCTAGGTCGGCGAACAGGTGCAGACCTTTCTTCCTTTTACTCCACAAGTGGAAAGGGTTTGAGTGGACTGAGGAGTGCGCCCTGGCATTTCAGCAACTCAAAAAATATTTGTCTCGGCCACCCATCATGTCCAGTCTTGAGGTGGACGAGGTTCTTTTCGCCTATTTGGCGATAGCCACTTATGCTATCAGTTTTGTTATGATACGAGTGGATAATGGCGTGCAGCGGCCAGTCTACTACGTGAGCAAGTCACTTCATGAGGCTGAAGTACGTTATCTACCATTGAAGAAGGCCATTTTGGCAGTGGTGCATGCTACAAGGAAACTTCCCCATTACTTTCAGGCATACACTGTGGTCGTTCTGACTCAGTATCCACTCAAAGTAGTACTTCGGAGTGCAGACTACACTGGCAGGGTTGCCAAGTGGGGCACAATCCTAAGGGCTTTTGATATTAAGTATATGCCTCGTACTTCTGTGAAGGGTCAGGTTCTCGCCGATCTGGTGGCCGAATTTACTGAAGGCCCTGAAGAAATAGGAGCAAGCCCACATGGTATGGATGAAAATCAGTTGGCCTTATCTCCTCGCAACGTTCCTCTCCCTAGAAGGTGTATGTGGATGGAGCAGCAAATCAGAGGGGGTCAGGAGTGGGGCTGGTTCTAATATCTCCTGAAATGGCCATCATCGAGAAGTCTTTAAGGTTGGGATTCTCAGCTACTAACAACGAGGCAGAGTATGAAGCTTTATTAATGAGAATGGCAATGGTTAAGAAGCTGGGTGCAAAAGCAGTAGAGATGTTCTCGGATTCAAGACTGGTTGTGGGCCAGGTTAAAGGGGAGTTGGAAGCTCGAGACACTAGAATGAAAAGTTACTTGAGCCAAGTTAGGCGTATGCAAACAGATTTTGAGTCTTTTGAATTGTCCCATGTCCCTAGAGGTGGAAATGCACATGCGGACTCTTTGGCTACCCTCGCTACCTCATCGACGCAGAACTTACCTCGGGTTATCATGGTTGAAGATTTGAACACACCCACTCCAGTAGCGGAGGACTCGCTTCAGGTCAATCAAATCAGCTCGGCGCCTAGTTGGATGGATCCTATAATGCTTTTCCTTGAGAATGATATACTGCCCGAGGACCGATCGAAAGCTGAAAAGATACGAAGAAAAGCTTCTCGGTTCTGGCTGTCCGAGGACAAAAAGTTGTACAAACGCTCTTTCTCTAGGCCATATCTGCTTTGTGTGCACCCTGAAGTATCAGGGGCGCTTCTAGAAGAGCTGCATGAAGGGATTTGTGGGAGTCACACAGGAGGAAGATCTTTATCTCATTGGGCAATTACCCAAGGGTATTGGTGGCCAGGTATGCAAAAGGAAGCACAGGAATATGTTAAAAAGTGTGATCAATGTCAAAGGTTTGCCCCAAACATCCATCAGCCTGGGGGAGTTCTTAACCCTCTTTCTAGTCCTTAGCCTTTTGCTTAGTAGGGTTTAAATATTGTTGGTCCTTTCCCTAAGGCAATAGGAAATAGAAAATATCTGCTAGTTGGCACTGACTATTTCACAAAGTGGGTCGAAGCTGAGCCCTTGACTAATATCAGAGATGTGGATGTCAAAAGGTTTGTCTGGAAGAACATCATCACAAAATTTAGGGTTCCTCAAGCTCTCATCTCAGATAATGGTCTTCAATTTGATAGCAAGGCTTTCAGGGAGTATTGTTCCGACCTAAGAATAAAGAATAGATATTCCACTCCGGCTTATCCACAGGGAAATGGGCAGGCCGAGACTGTCAACAAGGTCATTGTGAGTGGGCTAAAAAAGAGACTGGATGATGCGAAGGGAAAATGGGTGGAGGAGCTGCCACATGTCCTATGGACATATCGAACAACGCCCCGACGGTCAACAGGGGAAACCCCATTCTCAATGACGTATAGGGCTGAGGCTATGATTCAACTTGAAGTGGGCTTTCCCACACAACGGACTAGAACTTTCACCTCGGATGGCAATGATAAGCTCTTGAGTAAGACTTTAGACCTGATAGATGAACGACGAGAGAATGCGATGGTTCAGTTGGCCTATTACCAACATAAGCTGAAACAGGGTTATGATGCAAACGTAAGGCTGAAACCGTTAACTCCAGGGGACTTGGTATTGAGAAAAGTCTTGGGAACTACCAAAAATCCAGCTTGGGGAAAGTTAGGGCCTAACTGGGAAGGACCGTATCGTATCACCTCTGTAGCGGGAATAGGAGCTTATTACTTAGAAGATTTAGATGAAAAAAATGTACTCCATCCTTGGAATGTAAGTAATTTGAAGAGGTATTACTATTAATATGAACAGTTCTATTCTATTTCCCTTTTATAACTTATCCTAAATTCTATTACTTATGTTTCTCAAATTATTGAAGCATTAAACAGAAACTAAGTCATGTAAGATCCTCGGACCACAACTTGGTGAAAATTAATACACTGTCATCTTTATTGAAGTATTAAACAGAAACTAAATCATGTAAGGTCCTCGGACCACAACTTGGTGAAAATTAATACACTGTCATCTTTATTGAAGTATTAAACAGAAACTAAGTCATGTAAGATCCTCGGACCACAACTTTGTGGAAATTAATACACTGACATATTTATTGAAGTATTAAACAGAAACTAAGTCATGTAAGGTCCTCAGACCACAACTTGATGGAAATTAATACACTGACATCTTTATTGAAGTATTAAACAGAAACTAAGTCATGTAAGGTCCTCGGACCACAACTTGGTGGAAATTAATACACTGTCATCTTTATTGAAGTATTAAACAGAAACTAAGTCATGTAAGGTCCTCGGACCACAACTTGGTGAAAATTAATACACTGTCATCTTTATTGAAGTATTAAACAGAAACTAAATCATGTAAAGTTCTCGGACCACAACTTGGTAGAAATTAATACATTGTCATCTTTATTGAAGTATTAAACAGAAACTAAGTCATGTAAGGTTCTCGAACCACAACTTGGTGGAAATTAATACACTGACATCTTTATTGAAGTATTAAACAGAAACTAAGTCATGTAAGGTCCTCGGATCACAACTTGGTGGAAATTAATACACTGACATCTTTATTGAAATATTAAATAGAAACTAAGTCATGTAAGGTCCTCGGACCACAACTTGGTGGAAATTAATACACTGTCATCTTTATTGAAGTATTAAACAGAAACTAAGTCATGTAAGATCCTCGGACCACAACTTGGTGGAAATTAATACACTATCATCTTTATTGAAGTATTGAACAGAAACTAAGTCATGTAAAGTTCTCAGACCACAACTTGGTGGAAATTAATACACTGTCATCTTTATTGAAGTATTAAACAGAAATTAAGTCATGTAAGGTCTTCAGACCACAACTTGGTGAAAATTAATACAATGTCATCTTTATTGAAGTATTAAACAGAAATTAAATCATGTAAGGTTCTCGGACCACAACTTGGTAGAAATTAATACACTGTCATCTTTATTGAAGTATTAAACAGAAACTAAGTCATGTAAGGTTCTCGGACCACAACTTGGTGGAAATTAATACACTATCATCTTTATTGAAGTATTGAACAGAAACTAAGTCATGTAAGGTTCTCAGACCACAACTTGATGGAAATTAATACAATGTCATCTTTATTGAAGTATTGAACAGAAACTAAGTCATGTAAGGTTCTCGGACCACAACTTGGTGGAAATTAATACACTGTCATCTTTATTGAAGTATTAAACAGAAACTAAGTCATGTAAGGTTCTTGAACCACAACTTGGTGGAAATTAATACACTGTCAACTTGGCCCACAGATTGGTAAAAATTAATGTACAATGTAACCTTAATCGGAGTATTATCCTTAAGTTAAGGTATGACAGATTGTTTATACTACTAACTTAGTAAAAATCAGTGCTTCTTAAATGGGATCTGTGTGACTATCTTTATATATCAAGATGAACTCCATGAGTATCACTTAAAGTGTTTTAGGATGTTCAATACTTCCAAGGACTAATTGTCTGGAAGGCTATCGCCAGTATAGACATCTCTTAACGAATATGAGGCAAGTCCTTTTAGAGCTGAGGAGTTCTCAGTTATAGTCTATTCTGGTTCTCAATGGGCATACCTAAATTTAAGCTTTCCCTTATAGTATCAGATTTTACTCCTATGTAGCATGAGATAATGTAAAAGTAAAAAAAAAAAAAAAAAACAGTCATGCAAGAAATTACACAAGTAATAAATAAAACCATAATGTCTCATATAAATTTAGAAAGAAAAATACACATCACAATGGAGAATGTTCTCAAAGAAAAAAAAAATTGAATTAAAAGAAAAATTACATAAACTATTTGTTAAGTTTTATTTGAAGCTTGTGCTGAGGAACTTTGCTGGCTTCTTGAGAGGGAATCCCTTTTTCCTTCTCCTTTGAAGCTTCCCCAGCAGGTAGAATAGTGGCAGCTAAGTCCTTTTCAAAGTTCTGAGAAGCTGTTCCATCCTTAGTTCCCTCTGCTGCTTTGTCCGAGGAAGTATCCTTAGCCACATCAAGCACTTCAGGCTGTGTCTGCTGAGTGATAGAGGGGGGATTCTGATTTTGAGCTGCTTCAGCCGATTCAGCAGCAGTAGAGGAAGCCTCCTGTTGTTGGGAAGAAGCACCTGGGGCTCATATAGCTGGGGGGAAGTAGATATTTTCAAGCCTTCTCAGCTCTGAGGATGGCTCAACCCCAGCTCGGTTGAGAGCTTCCTCCTAAGTCTGAGCACAGTATGTTCGACATACTACTGGGACCTCAGCTCGGAAGCTTTCCTCAATCTCAGCAACGCCGACGTCATATCCATGCTGTTCGGCCTCATCCCTCTCTTTTTCAGCTTCAGCTCTTGCTTTTTCCGCCTCAGCTTTAGCTTTTTCAACTTGATCTCTGAGCCTCTGGGCTTCCTCCAGCTACCTCTGTAAGGATGATATCTGCTCCTTGGAAGCTGCTAGCTGAGCATTGGCATCAACCAGGCTTTTTCTTTGGTCCTCAGCTTGCCTTTGGAAGCCGGCCAGGGCTGAATCAGCACTCTTTCGAGCGTGTTCTTCATTGGCCAACTTCTTCTTCAGCTCTGTAACATTCTGCTCGCTGGCAGTAAGGGTCTGGACAGCTGTATTTCGTTTCTTCCTCTCCTCATCCAGCTGCTAGTAAAAGGCATTGATCATCTCTTCTAACCTGAAAGTGGCTTGAACAGCCTAGAGAAAAAAGAGTCAGAGATATAATAAAATAAAAGGAACGAGTAAAGTAGTAAGGATACCATACCATGCCCATATGCCTTTTCATATTCATGAAGATCTCATTCTTCTTCATGTTTCTGAGCTCGACCATATCCTTGGGAAGAAGGAGGGTTTCTTCTAAGGCCGAGGCCACGTGGCACCCAATGCCACCGTTGAAGTCCCTGATCAAGGCATCCACCCTCAGAAGCTCACCGCCAAGCATAGGAGCAGGGAGCCAGGCCTCGGTCTCCGAAGATTGAATACTTTGCTTGGCCACAACTTTTTGAGACCCGTGAGTGACCTTTTGCTACTTCGAAGCCCACTGGACTTCGTCCTCCTGAGTTGGGCAAGATCTCCCTATCTCCACCACTTCTTTGCCTTTAGGCTCCCTCCTCCTCTTTGAGTCAGTAGGTTCAACCCCTTGTGACTGGGGTACTTGAGGAGGAGGAGGAGGAGGTGGGAGATTGGCTTGGATAGACTTCCCTGGCACCCCCTTTCCAGGTTTGCCTTCGATCACATCCAGCAAGCTCCTTTAATTTTTTTCTTTGAATGCCCATGTCGTTAGAAATCACCTCGGGCGATTGGGGTTGGTTGAAGACCTCGAATTCTTCTGTAGAATCCAATAGTTCTACAACTCTTTCTTCTTGTTCTTCTTCCTCTTCCTCTTTCACTTCCTGAATAGCAGAACATGACGAGGAGGCCCCTAGGGAAATAGCAGCCACAGGTAATGGCTGAGTGAAGGGGGTGCCTTCAGGAATTGGAACACCCTCAGGGACGATAAACCCTTCAAAAGCTACGCTGATTCGGCGCAACCGAGGATCTCTAGCCTTTATCACACACTTGGGAGCTTGAAAGGCGGTGGAGATTGGTTTGTATTGAAGGATTATGTGCGCTTCTCTCAGTTGGCCGTCGGAGGGGTTTACATACACCTCGAACCGCAGAATTTTATCCAAGCTCTCCCTGTTAATTAGTCTGAGTTGAGGCTTGGTAGCGCGCTTGTCTGCAAAATCAATAAAACAGCAAAAAATTCCGTCAGAAATGAAGTTAACTTGAATTAAGGAATATAATTTAAGGTGTAGAGGCGTCCAGCATAAAAACCCCACCTGGTGTTCCCTCTTGGGTCGGACAGGGTAGATCATCGTGCCATGCCCCAGAAAAAATGAGAAAATCATCTTTTAGGCCTTTGTTCGATGTAGGGAGACACTGGATTAACCTCACCTCAGGGTACCTAGACTTAAGATAGTATCCTTGGCCCGTTAAATGATTAAGGTTGTATACCCAGTTCACATCATGATGGGTAAGGCCTAAATTCATCCTCGCATTAAGGGCTTCTATACTCCCTAACACCCTGAACATATTGGAGGCGCACTGTGTGGGGGACAATCTAAAGAACCTAAGATAACTCCTAGTGAGACTACCCATCGGAATAGTCATCCCTCCCTTTATGAAAGCGATCATAGGGATGACTACTTCCCCTGTTTTTCTATCATCAAACCACGTTTCTGTGGAAGCATACCTCATGCCCACCGTGGGGGGGATCCTATACTTAGCTCTAAATTCCTCTATTTGCTCCTCGGAATCAACTAGATACTTAAACCTACCCATCTATTAAAAATCGTGAAGAAAAATTAGCAAAGAGGATTGAAGACTGAGGAAGGTTAAAGAAACTTACAGGTGTGAAAAATGAGCTCCTCGGACAAACTTCAGGTATTTATGAGAGCGTGGAAAAGAAAGAAAGAAGGACAGGTTCAATGAATACACGATAAGACAATGCGATTATTTTGTAATTGCCAAGAGAGTTGATTTGAAAAACTCTTTATAGTGGCGCAGAAATCGTAAGAGGGAGAAATCCCGCCCATAAAAATTGCGAGTCCTCCACCGTTAGATTCATATCTTGCTGAAACGTGGGGGGGCAAGAAAGCCGCCATCCTTTAATAATGGCGTGCTCCTGACGCCGAAACGTCAAGAGCGTGCCTTGGGCAGATGGAAAAGCGTTCTTGAATTTAGAAAAGTCCAACAATGAAGGTGAGGGCAGAATATCAAAATCTCCCTTTTTTCCGGTGTGACAAAAAGTGAGATTTTGAGGGGCTATTGTGGGGCTAGTTGCCCAAAAAGATAACAGAAAATTCATAGGAAATGGGCTTGTGGCCCAACGTCCCAGTCCGAGGACACTCACATGTTCGAGGATGGTTAAAGAAAGCTATTTTGAGAGTAGTATAAGACAAAGAAGGGTAAGTTGTGTATAGCGGCCCAAATCGCATCCGAGTAAGAGATCCACCTCTGATACTAAGGTCTGAAGTGGACATAACTATTTTAGTATTCAAGGTACTTCATCAAGTTACGTACGAACTAAAAGGTGAATACAGAACGAAGGGTGAACCGAAAAAGGTGGCAAATATCTTCTAAAGCTGCTACCTCCACATTAAATGCTTCCCAGCTAACTCTATGGCCGCATTAATGTGGTGGTGATACCTGAACAGTAACCAAGCAGCCTTATGGCAACCAAGCAAAGGTTCCAGGAAGTGCTGGATGGGACAGAAGGAAGCTCCCAAATCAAAACCTACACGTGTACGGCGAGAATGAAGAAAGAATGCAGTATATAACAGGAAAGGATATGACATTAAAGAGGACTTTTTGGAAAAAAGAAGAAACAATAGAGTATCCAGGAAGATATCCCCTAAAAACCTAGCCGAGAAGAAAAGATATCACTAAAACTAGTTTGAGGCTTCCTTTGCTGCGGAACGATAATGTCTTTTTTCTACCAATTGGGCTTAGCTCTTACGCCCGCTCTCTAGAAATTTTATTATTTGGGCTTAAACCTTCCCCTCTTTTGGGGTCCAATCCAAATTGAGTCCTTACATTATTTTTTTTCTTATTTATTTTTTATTCTTGAATTTTGTTGACAATAATAAATATATAAATAGATTGACTTTACACATACATCTTGAGCAAATTTGATTTTCATATAATTTTGCATTTACACATTCAACTACTTTAATGTAGATGTTTATAACTAAAAATAAAATCAATCTTTCTCAAAAAAAATAAAAATAAAAAAGTAAAATCAATGAATACTCAAAAACCAAAACAATGTATACACATATCTATCCATACAAAATACAATATGGAAGTTTTGCAATAAATTTTGCAAATATTTTTTTTGCACCACGTAATTAGCATACTTTCTTATTTTTATCTTTTTGCAATTTTTACTTTATTCAACATTTCATCTTTTTCAACCATTGTCTTCTTAGTTCAATCTTTTATCTCCTTAAATCACTATTTTTTTTTTTTTTAACTTTCATTTGATTCCTTTATAAAATTTTAAATTTTCTCCATTTTCTTAAATTCTACCGTTTCTAAATTTTCTCAATCATTCTCTTTTTAAATTTCCAACCTTTCATCTACTTTAACCATTCCTCTTCCATCTTAATTTTCTTATAAATTTCTTTTTACTTCATTTCCACCTCTCTCTTTTCTTCCTTCCAAGTTGTTCATGGCAAAAAAGTTTAATACTCTCTCTCTCTCTCTCTCCAATTTTTTTTCTCTTTTGGTGGATTCTTTTATTGTTTCAATCATTTTTTTTCCTGCTAATGGTGCTTTTGTTATTATTGATTTAATTGTCACATTATATTTGTTTCTATTTTTGGCAAATTTGTATAGAATTTTATGCATATTTATGTATTTTGGTATTCCAATTTCCGATTACAAGTTCTTTTTTTTTTTTTTTAATCCTATTGGTTTGATATGATTTGTGTTAATAATTAGTTGTTTTGTAAGTTAAAATTTGATTTTTTTTTTTTTTTTTAAGTAATCCATTTAGATGTTAAACTATGAGATTTTACTAAGTTTTTTATTTTTATTTTTTAATCCTATTGGGTAGACAATAATCTCAATAGATTATCTCATCAACAAATTTTTTTTCTAATTGGTCCAATTAATCATTGTTAAGTGACAATTGATATGACATTTTCTTTGCTTGCAATGCATCTTCATATGGGTTTGATTCGGTATTTATTTATGAATCTGCTGAGATAAACATTGTATTTAAGAAGAGAGATCACCTACTTTTGGTTTTGAGATTAAAGATAAGTTGAAATTTTTTTAACGGTGAGAAAACTCTATTTTTATCATACATTTCTAACTATCATAATTGGAAAAACTTAAACCTCTCGTTATTTTATCACTAGCTTAGTTCATAATATGAGTAGATGAAAATTTTAATATAAAAAGGAAATATATATATATATATATATATATATATATTTATAAAGACACAAAATTCATTATTTAAAAAAGAAAGCAATATGACATTGTTTATGTTAGGCCAAAAAAAAAAAAAAACCTTGCCCTTTGTTGGTTTGGTATATATATAAAATAGAAACACTTCTTAATTTATAGTTCAATACATCTAATATTAAATTCTATTATGAGAAAAATGCTTTATTACAGATTACTAATCCTAATATCTAATTTTATGAATATTTTAGAAAATAAGTTATACATTATATATCATTACAAAATAATCAGATATTCCCCGCACATGATTCTCAAAGAAAAAAGAAAAAAAAAGATATTCCCGCATATCTTGCGGGGTTGCGACTAGTTATCACTAAAGAATGAACATTCAATCGCATCCATTGTCATTCGGAGTCAACAAATTAAGATGAACACATTCCTCTACACATAATCACGCCAACCATTAAAAGAATAAAAGGAAATTAAAGACAACAAATGAAAGATACAAGAATCGTATATTGCTTCGACCCAAGTAGGGTCGGAATGATGCAAGCCCCTCAGCAGATTTACGGCTAAGCACTGCCATTGCCACACAACAATATTCATCACCTCCAATTCCCAAGAGCCGATTTTAACTTCACAAGGAGAATTAGTAGTGCTCTTGATATATTGCTCCAAACTCTGCTCTCCATGCCTGATCATCATCTGCATATGGGATTGTGGTGTTGTGTGCTACATCTGAATCCTGTCGATATAGTGGTTGCAATGCAGATTCAGGCAATCTGCTCTCTGCAAGATACTGCTTCATGGTGACCATCTCCATCTTGTGTTTTCTTTTGAGCTTCTCCACTTGCTTCTTTAACGTTTCGTTGTCTTGTTGAACCTTTGTAAAGTTGTCCTGCATTGATATGAAAATCATAAGTTGAGTCAGAAAGCTACCAACACTTAACCCCTCCCCCCCTCCGTGTTAATTAATAACCTAATATATCATTAAATTGACAACAATCTTTAATAATTCGATATCACTTTTTCCAGAAAATGCTATCATAATATTCAGTGTTCATATTAACTTCCAATTTTCCCAGAATCATAAATACGCTTTGTTGGTAAGTGATCAGTCTGATTAATGATCAGGACCCTCTATGTGAGGTACCACCACCAAACAGAACCAATCAGAAAGCATTATTGAATAGTCCGATTGTGAAGCCAATCTAGACAGAATGGTCACTAAATGAAACCGTGTTAAATATTAGTCCAGTCAGAAGTGACAGATAAGCTACCTCTGCAATTGATGCTACATGCTCAGCTTCTCTCAACCTAACAAGGAGTTCTCCAGCAGCATGAACAGCTTCTGCAGTGTCTCTAAGTTGAATTCTAAGACTCTTGTTCTCCTTTTTCAACAATTCTCTCTCCCTCTCCCTCTCCACCCTCAATGTAGAAAGCTCTGCAGCAAGGGATTTTGCAAAACGAGAGCCATGACCTTTTTTCCCTGCCTTTGCAGCTGCCCTCTTCACTTCTGCTATCCCTTCCATGATTGCACGATGCTTTCCAACCAAGTCATTGTACTTCTCCTGTAGTTCAGCATAGTGTTCAACCATTCTAGCATGCCCAAGGACTGATCTGTGAAGTACATCATCCAACTCCGAAGTGCACTTCTTCTCTAATGTCAACTCCATCTCCAGCTTCTCTGCACGTCGGCGGTGGGATTCAATATCAATTCTCAGTTCATCAGTTAAAGAAATCCAATCGCTCTCCATTTCTGTCCATCTCTCTCTTTCCTTCTCTAGTTCTTCCTTGCTATAACCGAGTTGATCTACACCACTTTTTCGTAATTGGAATGATCGCGACAACAAAGAGGATCTCAATTTTTCGGTAGACTTGTTAGAAGATGGATCAGAATATGACTGCAACTTGCTTTTTAAACTTTCAATTTCCTTAAGAAGTGCTTCCTTCTCATTCAGATCAAAATATTGGTTCCCAGTCCCAGCTTCCACAACTTCCTTTATTTCACATTTTTCCTTTATAATCTCCGGCTGATAATTTTCAACAGAATTGTACCTTAGATGCTGCACAAAACACACCAAGAACAAAGTTAGAAGGGATTTCCAACATTTGAAATGCTAAGTGTGATAGAGGAAAACAATTACTGACCTTGTCTTCACCCCTCAGTGAATCCTTAAATGGAACTATTTCATTCTTTGAAGCCTCAAGGTGAAGTTTATTAATTTCTTGACTGTGTTCTTCTTCCATCAGTTTGTACTGCTCCACCTGTACATATTCAAAACGTCAATAATGAAGAATCCACATTATAAAATCCCAAGAAATTATAGACCTTTGTAAATTCTTGTTACCTTTCGATTCAACTGCTCAATTTTGGCAGCTTGCTCCACACACACGTTTTCAAGCTCCTCTCGCTTAAGACATTTTATCATAGCATTGCCTGCATCCTGAAACAGCAAAAATAGAAACTAATTTAAAAATGCAGAAATGGATTTCTCTTAACTACACACTTGCCAGAAATTTAGTCTAGCCATACTTTAGGCACTTCATCTGTCAATTGAGTAGGATTCTCTGCCTCATCCACTGCTACAATCCATGTCTTCAAGCTATCCTTAACCTCATTGGAATCCTTCTCAGATATTCTTCGTTGGCAAGATGTACAAAGGAAAGAAGCAGATGGTCCATTTGAAGATGGTCTCTCTTCTGGTAGTGTCTGAACAGAAGCATTGGCCTTATCAATTTCTGCACAAGGTTCCAATTTCAAGTGCTCAAAGGAGAAGGAAATTGAAGATTTTTTTGATGCAGAGTTCCGTTGGTGATAGTCAATAATCTGTAAGCCTCTGTGAAGGCTAGCAGCCAAGGTCTCAGCAGGGCCAGCAAATGTCTTGCTTGACCGCAAAGAAGAATGGACCTGCTCACTCTGTTTAAGTGACTGTCTTAAAACATCCAAGTTGAACTTGGAACTTTCTGACACACTGTTCTGACTTACTAAATGACTTGATGATGATATATTCATGCTTTTCCTTTGTATATTTCCAATTTTTGGAGATTCAGACAATGGTGGGTCTTGGAGGAGTGGGGACTGACAGCATGAGCTAATTGAAATGCTCCTTCTGGTTGCAGGACCAGAAGCTGTTAAGGTGTTAGCAGCACTTACAAAATTGTCTTCCATAGAATCATTGGCCATCTGAGGAAGTTCATTCCAAGGTTCTTCCATACAGACTTCTTCAGTCATACTTACTTCACTCATCAAGTCTGTCTCATCACTTTCCTCCATTGAATAAAACTGGATGGAATCCCTACTAACAGGCTTGTCTCTAATATTGTCTTCAGAAGAGCTATGCAACTTATCTAGATGCTGACGAATCTCCCTTACATCATCCTCATCAACATTTACCTCTTCATCAGAATCATTATCTATGGGCGGTAGAATCAAAGAGCGGTTAAGGCTTACTCTCAATTGATTCAAGCTTTCACGTACATTACGCCCTTGAAAATATCCATTTTGGCTTCCTACTGATTTATTAGACTTTGCTCTTATAAGTTCCTCCTGCAACCAACAAGATACAAATTTCTTTAACATCATTAGAATACAAATTTCTTAAACCTTAGCTTGCTTCTAGCTACGGCCATCAAAATAAGATTTCAGTTATAACCCTTGCAGGATAACTTAATACCTTCAACTGACGAATTTGATCACTGAGACCATTAACATCATCCTCTGTGATTTCATTTATTACAGGCTCATTTCTAATGAATTTTACTCGTTGTCCAAATCTGAGAGTTCTCAGTGTATCACCACTATTTCTGCAATCAAAAGGCATTCTTAATTTCAGAAAAATACCAAAATCTCAAGAAATTTTTGGAAAGAGTGTTGAAAATTTGTTTTATAATTACTATCTTATGAAAAGACTCAATCTAGGTGAGCATTAGTATGTAACATCAAACTGTAAACATTCTAAAGGTTCCCATAGTTATTGTGCAGATTCTGTAAATAGAAAACTATAAGTAGTTCAAGTCATATATACTTGTTTTCTGGTGAGATGGCACAGAGAACCGTCAGTTTTGAATTGCCACCAAGTGATTCTTGCAGTAAATGTGTTAAACAGGAACCTCTATACGTAATATCTTCAAAATTTCCAGACTGAGCAGCCTTTGCAAGAATATTAACCAAGTGCCTGCACCAATGTAATAGAACAGTGATGATGAAACACAGTCATTAAACCCAACCGTGGCTATATTCTTGGTATCTTGATAGCATATGTAATTAACCCAAAATAATTGGTGAACCTTTAGCATGGCAAGAAAATAAGTTGCTATCCAGTCGCACCCACACTTTTGGCATAATATGGCAAGAAAATAGGTTGCTATCCAGTCACACCCACACTTTTATCATAATATGGGAAAAAGAACTGATTATAGATTAATTGCAATGGTAGGATCACAAATACAACATCTAATCAGTATTCTACATAATGAACATCTTATAAAACAAATTTCTCTAACTTAATAAGGCTCATGGCATCGTCATACCCAAGTTGTGATAAGGACTTCTTCACATGTTTGCCTTCCTTCACACCTTGTCTGCCCGCATCATCAACTTTATTTCTATCAAGTCCAGCTAGATCAACAAGGGTGATTCTGCTTGTTTTTGAACTATTAAAACATTTAGATGAGGTTCCCTGTGGCATCAGTGGATAAAAGAACATATCTGAGAGGTAGAACTTATAAAGGGATAATAACAGTTAATAATAGCAACTTTAGGACTCTTTCATGGATAATGAGTTAAAATGGTATATAACATATGGTTCCATTAAAAATTAAGACCACTCAAGCACCTTGTGTGCAAGGAATAAGTCATTCAATGAATAGTTTATCACAAACAAACAATCTCATATTCAGAACAAAATATTTTACTGATAACTGACAGAAATGTCCAATGATACCTTGCACCATGACTCAATGATGAAAGTAAAAACAATATGGGATCTCGAGCTCTTAGAATTTAAGCTAGTTGCTCCAACTTTTCTACTAGAAAGCCCCTGCATCATATACAAACAAGTTAATCAAATTAAGCAGAAGAAGAAAACCATTTTGATCATGTAAAAGCTGACAATTATGCCTATAAAATCACCACAAGATGTAAAGCAGGCTTTTGAAAGGGATTGCAAACAAACACTCAAAGACCTCAATAGCCAAACCTCAGAAGTATGTATAGCAACGGCGAAAGGCGGTAATGATGTGTGCATACCTTGATCAGGATTTGTGTCACATCCTCATTGCTAGTCACATATTCCTCAGTCAAATTCTCAACATACAATCCATTTTTTGCATCATCTTTTATCTGGAACCAATTTGACCAAACATATTAATTAAATCCAGTATACTAATGACACATCTACTAAAACAAAGGAAAGCTAATCTTCACCTCAAGGTTTCTCTGGATTGGGTCAAGTAAATCCCCAATTTGCTCATTGTATATCTGTCATAATAAATCAATTAGACAAGACATATAAAACAAGTGCAGGAAGAAGAGCATATACCACACTTGTAGATTTTCAATAAAAGCAAATACCTCAAGAAAAGAGCATCGGCACTGAAAATTTATCTGCTTCCCTTCTGAGTTCTCTTGCTCCTACATATAACAATTCAAACGAAACAGTCATGAACCTGCATATTAAACACTACTTATTTTCACTTGCAATAAAAACATATAAAAAAAAACATACTTTCTGAATCTCGGAGAACAACATTTGGAAAATCCGAGGAACAATTCCCTGGTGACTACTGGCTGAAGGATCCTCAACCATTGCGCTAGGCGGACCCCACATCGTGTAAGTCTTTCCACTTCCAGTCTAGTGAAAAATCCAACAAAAATTTCTTCATTGGTAAATACACAATCATATAAATCAACACTTGAATGTCGAAATTTAAACACAAATCTAGAATTACCTGTCCATATGACAAAATTGAAGCATTGTAACCAGCTAATGCATTTTTCACCAAAGGCACTCCAACTAACTGGAACACATCTTCCTGGATAAACCCACCAAAAAACATATATATTTATAAATAATAATTAAAAAATCTTGAGTCTTAACCCCTTGTTTGGTTACTAAGAAAATTATTCAACATCTCAATTCTACTAATCTAAATTGTTACTACTTTCTATAAAAATTAACTGAACAAACTAACCTCACATACAAAATTCAAATTTCTTTAAACTCCCTAAACTTTCTGATAAATCCAAACAAAGAATTACTCGAAACAAACATAAAAAGACCAGGATCAAGCTGCATACCTGTTTTGCATTCGAATCAATCACCGAATCAAACCTAAATTTCCGATCCTCGACCGACAACGTGTCCGATGAGACCTTCTTAACCACCTGATCCGCCTGATTAACAGGCCTAATTCTCACCACAACCTATCCAAAAATAGAAATAAATATAAATTAAAAAAAATAAAAATAAAAATCAGAAAATTTATTTACAAACACAAACCCTAACACTAAAATTTAAGGCTAAGCTCAGAAATCATGTACCTTCACCGGTGGATCTGGAGGCGCCGATAATTCACCCGGACCTTCCGATCTGACAATCTCATCCTATAATTTCCACATGCTCAATTTTTTAGGTTAATTATTTTATTATTTATTAATCAAAATTATAAAAAAAAAAAAATTAAGACTAAGCTCAGAGATCATGTACCTTTACTGGTGGATCTGGTGGCGCTGATACTTCAGATGGACCGTCCGATCTAACAATCTCATCCTATAATTTCAAAATTGCTCAGTATTTCAGGTTTAATTATTTGGTTATCATAAATTAATGAATGAGATATTTTTAGTGATAAAAAGAAAATGAGAATTGAGAAACTGTACCTGTGGTTTGGACGGTGGAGATTTAATGGTGGAGGAAAGGGAATGGACGGTGGGGACGTTGGGATCGGAGGGCGGAGTGTTCTCTGCGTTGGATTTGGAGGTGGATTTGGAGTGTTTGGAGAGAGATCTGGGAAGGAGATTTCGAATGGAGGAGGCGGATATGGTTCCTAAGAATCGAGACTCGGTGGTCTCTGTGCTGTGTTTGTTGTGCCTCATTGTTCTCTGTGAGAGCTAGAGAGAGAAAGAGAGAGCACGCAAGAGAGAGAGAGAGAGAGAGAGAGAGAGAGAAGTGTTTGGATTTTCAGAGGTGGATTGAGAGTTGAGAAGGGGAAGAAGATGAAGAAGAAGACGACGAACGTTTTTTTATTTTTTATTTTGGGTGTGTTGAGTAGCTAGGAGGGGAGTGGTGGGGGGATATTTGACCGTTGAGAAAATTTGAATTTTTAAACTACTTTTGAAATTTTTGTTTGATATGACCGAAATGCCCTATAACCTTCCACGCTCTCTCTCTCTACTTTACTATGTTTTCTTTATCTAATTAAATTCAATAGTTTAATTTAAGCAAAAATACGTTTTGGACGCTATTAATTTGTACTTGTTATCATTTTGGTCCAAAATTGTCAATTTAAACAACAAACTGTGAGGGCACACCCAATATGTTCCTACCGTCCATTTCTATAGGTTTTACTGTAAAATATCCTTTTTTATTATTATTATTAACACATTTTAAATTTTTTTTTAAAAAAAGTGACTTCTTCTTCCCAAATTTTAACCAGCTTCAATTGTGTTCAGCCAAAAAAAAAAAAAAAAAACTAGTCTAGTGTTTGAAGGAAAACTATGTCTCAAAGGTTTGGTTGCAAGGGCAGACTTGAAATAAAAACCTTCACTCTTTTTTTTTCTTTTTTTTTCGATACAAAAAACCTTCACTCTTTAGTAAATGATAGTTTGGTACTTTAATTTTGAAGGTGATCACTGCTACATAGAATATATTTTTTGATGTAAGCGAGGATTAAACTCCAAATCTCTTATTCAACAATTAGTGACTTTACCAGTTGAACTAACTAAAATCCACACTACGACATAGAATAGACTGAGTATATTTGGCTTAGGAATTGAAAGGATGGAGAGGATCATTGGCAATTATGTCATATAAGTTCATAACCGCTATAAGGCCAAAGGTGGAGCTAGGACTTGGAATTGGAGAGGGCAAAAGTACATAAAAAAATCATTATGAAATTTCAAATAAGCATCTATTTAATATTTACAAACTATCAATAAAGAAAATTATTTTTTAATACATTAAAATGCAATTGTAGGGGTGATAGACACAATAGTATATATCTATATCTATAAATATATATATATATATATATATATTGAGTCGAGGGCCCAATCCAAGGACATGAAATAGTCCGAGGACAGGTAAACACTGTTATAAAAGTCCATGTTAGTAAGTGGAGAGACGAGTTTTGGTCATAAGAGTCCAAGAAAGTGGTCCGAGGATGAATGCCTCCTCGGCTGAGCAAAGCCGAGTTCCGAAGGTGTGGTTTGCCATCTAGGGCAATATTTCGGGAGATTCTATTGATAAGTATAAGCATCATAGAAGCGTAGGATAGAGGAAGGTCATAAAATATCTAAGAGAAAACTTCTACCACTGCATTGAATACTCTGTAACTAACTCTCTAGCAACATTAATGAGGAAGTGATACCTGAACAGTAATTTTCAATCTTACAGCTACTACTAGAAACTTCAGGAATGTGTTGATGAATGCCTTTACTCTACATGTGGAGGGTAGAGATGAAAGAAGGAAGATAGTATAAAAGAGAAAGAAAACCCTAAAGAAAAAGGGATCGAAGAATTAAGAGAAAAACACTGTAGCAACAAGAACTGTACTTGTAATCAAATTCAACTAATATATACAAAAACTGATCTCCTCGGATTGTGCTGAGGACGATTTTCTTTAGATAAAACCAGTCTATCTTTGCTTCATTGTGATCTGGATCCATTATAGTTGTGACCCAACTCTTTAGAGCCTAGTTTTCTAACCCACTCTATATAAATTCATTGTATTGGACTTTTTGGGCCTAGGAGTCAAAACCTGCCCTTACAGTAATTATTTATGAAAAGGGAATTTGATGTGCAAAAAAATTAGTTGTGCGCCGATGGATGGGTAAAGGGAAAATTATTTTGTTTAAAATTTTTAAAGGGTCAAGTTATTTGTTTTGAGTAAAATTGGTTTATTGGACTAAATTTTTTTTAGCTTTGCTATTGATAATTTTAGGCTAATTTTTTTTGAGTTTGTTAATTTTTTGGATAAATTATGTATTTGGTCCCTATTCTTTACACAATATTTCAATTTGGTTTATAACTTTTTTAAGGGTAGTTTTGGAAACTTGTACATTTTTAAAAGGTAGACAAAACAATAAATGATGTTCATTTAAAAATTTTGACTTTTCAAACAGGACAAAAAAAGTGGGACGGAGGGAGTATATTTTTAAAAAAGGCAAAAATGCAAAACTAACCCTCTAACTTTTACGTTTTTTCATTTCAGTCCTCTAACTTTCAGTTTTGTCAATTCAGTCCTCTAATTTTCAATTTTTGTCAATTCAAGGCTCCGTTACAAATCTGTTACTGCTGCCGTTACAGCTGCCAAAACGACGCCGTTTTCATTTTTTTTTTTTTTTTTTTTCGGAATTAAAAGAAAAATCTGAAAAAGGAAAAAAAAAAAAAAAAAAAAAAAAAAAAAAAAAAAAAAAAGAAAACATTAAGGGGAATGACGACGTCGTTCCCCTTCCCTGACTCAAAACTTCAACAATTCTTTCATTTTAGCTTATAAAACAAACACTAATTCTCATACGTGATACAATGTGATTTTACAGTAAAGACAATGGATGGAAGCACCAATATGACAGAAATTTTAAAGCTAACCATAAAAATGACAAAAAAAAAAAAATCAAACTTTAAGAACACCCATTAAAAAAAAAAAAAAAAATTAAGAACACCCATTAAAAAAATTAAGAACACCCATTTATGTACAGATTAGAGGGTCACCGATTCAGAAGCTGTAAAAATATGAGTGAAGTGTTTAGTCATTAAGCTGCAAAAATATACCTGCAAAGTGGCTCGGCGGCGAGCAGGGGCGGCGACTGGGGCAGCGAGCAGAGGCGGCGAGCAGGGGCGGCGACTGGTGCAGCGAGCAGAGGCGGCGAGCAGGGCGGCGACACCACTGTGAACTCAGTCGCTCTCTCTCTCTCTCTCTCAAACCGGCTCACTCTCTCTCTCTCTCGGACTGAAAGTAAGGGATTTGAGTGAATCCCTTTTTTTGGTTTTGATTCGGTGAAGGGAACAATCCCTTTTTGTTTTTGTTTTGAGTCAGGGAAGGGGAACGACGTCGTCGTTCCCCTTAATGTTTTCTTCTTCTTTTTTTTTTTTTTTTTTTTCAGGTTTTTCTTTTAATTCCGAAAAAAAAAAAAAAAAAAAAAAAAAAAAAAAAAAAATGAAAACGGCGTCGTTTTGGCAGCTGTAACGGCAGCAGTAACAGATTTGTAACGGAGCCTTGAATTGATAAAAATTGAAAGTTAGAGGACTGAATTGACAAAACTGAAAGTTAGAGGACTGAAATGAAAAAACGTGAAAGTTAGAAGGTCAGTTTTGCATTTTTGCCTTTAAAAAATTGGGGAGGAAGGGGGAGAGAGAGGGAGGGGCCATTGCCCCAAGTCAAGCATGGCTATGTCCCTATATAAGAGCACCCACAACAGATGTGCCAAATGTGCCAAATGCCAAATATTTAGCACATTTGGTACACCAAACACAAAAAACACCTCCCATCATATGTTCTATATGTGCCAAATTTTTACCATTTGTGTCCGTATTGTTGCAAATTTGCAACGGTACGGTCACAAATGTCAAACCGAAAAATACTATTTTATTTGACTTTTCTCTCGCCTCTGATTTCTTTATTTGATTTTTTCTCTCTCTTCTCAGAATTTGTCTCTCTCTCCCAAGTTCCCAACCCGTGTTCTTCCTTTTCTCACAATTGGACGCGAGCAAGAAGAAGGCAGCGACGGCGGCCAAAAGAGGAGGAAAGGCAACCGCGACTAAGTTGAAATCGGCGGCCGTGGCCACAGTGTCGGATTCATCGATGGTGGTAGATGGGTTTGTTGGGTTTACCATGGTGGTGAATCTCTCTCTTGGGTTCATCGATGGTGGTAGATGGGTTTTAACAGCGGCTAGTGGTTGGTGGATTTGGTTGGTTGAAGGTGGTGCTTGGCAGTGTGAGCTTGAAAGTGGGTTTATCCGGTGATAAGTTTGGGTTTGGCAGGTGATCTCACCCCAAGGACGCCGTCGATCTCACCCTCTTCCCTCTCCTCTTTGTCCGCCTTTCACTCTGCCTCTCTCTGGTTATGGGGTTTTTTTTTTTTTTTTTTTTTTTTTGCTGCAATTTGGGTTGATCTGATATTGGTGAGTAATTGTGGTAGTTGGTTTGCAGTAGAGGTGTTGTTGCGGCAGTGGATATTAGTGGTTGGTAGTTGTGCCGTTGATGTTGCTGCTGTTGTTGATGATAATGGGGGAGGAGATAATATATTATTTTAATGTGTAGTAAATATTATTTTAATATACATAATTGAATGATAAAACATCTGATAAATGGGATGTTGTAAAATAATGTGGTAAAATAATAAAGTAGGTCTTTGGTGTGGATGCTCTAAAACATTTTTTTGCCACATCTGATGTGGATGCTTTAAGGCAATTTCAAAGGTTTCCCGATCCAAATTTCTATAAATATCTAGATTTAGTTCTTCCACTTTACGCGCAATGATGTTTCATATCCTTTTTTTTTTTTTTTTGGGTGAAGACCATGTTTTATTTCTAAAGGAAAATATTTTGGTTTTTTATTTTTCATTTAAAATGAGTTAATATTAGGAAAAAGTAAAATTAGAACGTGAACAAGAAAATGTAACGGATATGGAGTAGAGAGAAGAGACATGTTGGGTGTGCTCTTAAAGATGAGGGTGTAAGTTTGACATTTTAGAACACAATGGACCAAAATGACAAGAAGTAAGGAACCAGAAGATATTTTGCCTTTAATGTATTGACCAATGCACACAACCATGTGGCTTATGTTAATGTACATTTTTTTTTTTTTTAATTCATATGGCTATCTTTTTTTATTATTTATTTTTACAATATAGAAATTCTATTTTAGTATAATCTAGGTGTATATGTGTGTGAAGCTTCCTCTTAAAAACTCAAATCTCAACCCTTGCCCCTCATACTCCACATATGGCTATCTTTGATACCACCTCTTAGAGACTCCCCCTATAATTACTTGGGATGTGTTAAACAATGAGCTATACACATTTAAGGAAATAATTAGATAACCAACTTAGAAATCACAAAAGGGTCTATTAATTTCATTAGGGAATGTAAGTTAAATTTTTTTTTTTTGGATAATCAACTAAGAAAAGACTTTATTAAAGCAAAAACAAATTACAAAAGGAAAATCTAGGCCTTCTCCTTCTCAATAATATTCGCAAAAACAGAGGGAATGTAAGTTTGTTGTTTCATCGTGAAATCACTTGAATTTTACAGTTTCATTGATGAATGATTAAATGAGTTTATGAACCTATCCATCAATATGGATAAATTGGATAATAAAAATGACAACAATGAGATAATAACAACTATAAAATTGAAAAAAAAAATCCGAGTACCAAAACTGTGGAATAGGCTATGAATATTAAATCCTGAACAAATTAAATGGATTGTTCATATATAAGATTATTTCACTAAAATCAGGCTGATTTAATCGGCCTTGGATAATAAAATGAGCAAATTTTTTCTCAAAAAAAAAGAAAAAAAAAAAGAAGAGATTATTTCATTAGTTCAAAAAATAACATACATTATATGCATACATTAATACATAACATATTGAAAAAGTTAATTCTGAGCACAAAACGTAATTGATTGTTTTGATTTTTTTTTTGGTTTGCCATCTCTTCAATGTCTTTCATCTATTTAATTATTATGGAGGATATGGATTATGGACCCACCCCTACGCTTTCACAATCAACATGCGATGACAATGAGACAAGGCGCGGGCCTATGAAAATTAAAAATTAGGTAGCTGTTTGTTTCAGAGGCCAAGGGCAAATTAGTACCCCAATAAAAAAAAAAAAAAAAAAAGGGAAATTAGTATATCTCGAATATTCAAATAACTAGCCGTTGTGGCCGGTGGGCCTAACCTAAACCACAAAAGTCTAGTGCTGACTTGTAGACTAAAGTTACGGTCACCGTAGCAGCTGTCATCATCTATGGTGACAGCTGAATCGTTGATGGTTTGATAAACTCACAAATGGTGGCACACTGCTACACTAAAGGTTTGTTTGGTTGAGAGGATGAAAAAGTGAGAAAAAAGAAAATGGAAGGAAAATGAAAAAGTGAGAGGATGAAAAAATTTTTAATTTTCCTTATTTGTGTTAAGAAGAGAAGATGGAAAAATGGAGGGATGAAAAACTTTTTGGTTTGGTTGAAAATAAAGTTTATATAAATTTACCATCATGTCCCTCTTAAGTAAAACAAAAAGTAATACATTATACTTTTTCTTTTTTTTTTAAATTGTGTATAGATGAAAGTTGACATTTCAAAAAATAGCCTAAGAAATGATCCAAAAGTGTTTTCTTAAAAAAATAATAAAAAAAAAATTTAAAAAGAAGGAAAAGAAAAAGAACCCACCACGTCTGGACAAAACCAAAGAAAAAAAAAATGTCAAAATAGGTGGAGGCTAGGGGTGTTTGCGGTGCGATTATGGGTGTTTTCAGTCGCATGTACGGTGTGGTGCAGTTTAGAGTTTAGCGAAAATCATAACCGCACCGCACTTCATTTTTGCGGGCACATGTGCGGTGTTATGTATAAGATGCGGTTTGAACGGTATGAAGTCAGTATATTTTTCAAATTTTGGGATTTTCTTACCTAGCCCAAAACTAATTTTTCCCTTTGTTTTTGGTCAAGTTTTAAACTATTGAGATAATTTTGCTTTATTTTGGGCTAACTTTCCTAGTCAACACTTGATATGATTATTAATTTTTTTTTTTTTTTTAACTAGGGTTATTAAACTATTAATAATATTTTTAATATTAAAAATAAATAAATATATTAATATATAAAGGGTGCGGTTTGTGCCGGTTTTCTTATTATAAAATCGCAAATCGCATTGGTGCGGTACACTGTTACTTGCGGTGCGGTACACTGTTACTTGCGGTGCGGTTATGCCATTTTGGAGGTGGTTTTGGTGCGGTTTATACAGTTTGGTGAACACTTCTAGTGAAGGCAGTTTTGTCCAAATATTTTTCCCACTTTTCACTCTAATTTTCTCTCCAATTTGGAGAGATCATATTTTGAAGGGGAAGGAGAGAAGACTTGTGGACCCCACCAAAATCTCTCATCTTTTCCACCTTCAACCAAACAACCAAAAATATCATTTTCTCTCCTTCATTTTCCATTATCCCTAAAATCACCCCAACCAAACACACCCTAATCCTGATATGAAGAGACTTAAAAAAAGTACAAAACTTTGAACCTAATTGTTGTACGAAAAAATTTGTAAGCTTTGGATGAAAGAGTGTCAAATAATAAAAAATTGAATTTTTAATCGGACCCATATTTCTTACAAGAACAATGATAAGGAGTAAAAGAGTTTTTGAGTTATGTAAGAGATATTTGCAAGCATGAAGGATTTAAGAAAAAAATAATAATAGTAAATTTGTTAAAATTCACATCTAATAAAAAGATAGGCAAGGATTTGGTGAAAAATTTAATCTTGACATAAAAGTTTTCATTTAAATATAAGTTTGGACAAGTGTCTATTGAGGCATTGACATGTGTATATTTTTGCAAGAATTGCTGCAATTTAGTTTGCAGCAAATTCAAATCCTAAAAAGATATTGAGTGTAGTCAAGTGTCCCGGGAATACCAATTTGTTCTACTTTTACACTTAAAAACTGCAGTGATACAAGAAATGGGACATTGAGATCCAAGTGTTGTGAGTTTCAACTTCTAAAAGAATATTCCTCAGATAAAAATTCCTTAAGATATTTTCTATTTAGAGGAAGGATGGAAAATATATTTTTCTCCGGAGAAGGTTAAAGGAGTTTTGGCCTTTTGGGGAAAGTTAGAGAGAAGTGGGGCAAGTGCCCTTCTCCACCTATGGGAGAATGATACTTTGCCCAAGATTTACTCCAATCATAGTTAAGTTTTGGTCGTGTCTTTTCAAATTTTGAAATCTTATATTTATGTTATCTATGAAATAACTAAAAAAATACATATTTTACACACTTAAAAGTTACTTTATTTATTTTACCATCTTATTTTATAACTCACCCAACATCTTAATTTTTATATTTCAATCCTTTCAATTTTTTATTCATTTCTTTCTCTTCCTCCCCAACTCTTTCTCTCTCTTCGACTCATTTTCTATCTCTTCCTCGAAAACAAACCAAATGAAATAATTTTTTTTTTGTTTTACAACCATGCTATAGTAGTTTTTATATATACAAACTTACTGTTCATAGTTGCTAATTTTTATGGCAATAGCAATCCTGATAAAGCATCTCTTAGGCCTCTAGGAATGTAAAATAGCAATTTGGTGGGGGAAGGGTATAAAACCCCCAATGCTAATGCTCATGTGTCGAAAACCTCAAACCTCAAGAAATGAGAGTATCACTTCCCTTGTTCTATTAAGATTTACACTATATATATATATATATATATATATATATCTTTTATAAACGTATAAAAGCTAATATTTAGGCTTATTTCACACTTAACTTTGGAAAAGGTTTTCTCTTGACCAAGATATTCAAGTGTTTGGAATGGGCTTATTTTACGCTGACTTCAGAAATTTTTGGCCAATATTTTCAAGTGTACCAAACATAAAAATAAAAAATAATAATAATAAAAAATAAAAAATTATGACTAAAAAATAATTTACAACGAAATAAATGAAAACATAAAGTAAATTAAAAAAAAAAAAAAAGATTTTACGTGACACAAAATTTGAAGCACACATGTTTTCCACCACCAGGTGGATTTGAGATCTTATTCTTTTCAATTTATCATAGCTATTGAACATAAACATCATTGTAGATCCAGGTGTATAAATTATTCTTTTCCTACACCAGGTGTATAAATTAAGTTTTTTTTTGGTTATCATATAGATCCAAATTTTTACACTTTAATTACAATCAAACAATTAATTTTAAATGGAGTAGCTTTTACCCAAATTTCGTATCATTTCCCCAAAATTTTAGCTGAACAGTATCTTCTTTAAAAACTTGAAGGTGCATTAAGCCGAGCGTTTAAGCCTTCACGAGATTTTGATAACTGTGTCCTCAGGCAGGCCTTGCTGCTTTTTAACTCAATCCCAAAACTGAGCCCATAACCCATATTTCTAGTAGACTACTACTATTCACCAACATCTTGTTAGTTTATTGAAAGCCCACCAGACTCATTACGTTAGTAAACTCACACCGCAACAATTGAACAGTAAAAATGGAGGTTTTTTTCAAAAATTAAAAAAAAAAAAAATTTTTTTGAGGAATATAACAAATTGTTACAGTTGTTGAAGTAACTTTTTTTTTTGTTGAGAAAACTGGTTTTAATAAAAGTAGTGACAATAGTGCATTCGTGTTAAGTAATGTTCCAATCATAGTTTTTCAAGTACGAATTGTGAAAAAGATTGAAAATTTTTCCCCTATTTATTTATTTTCTCCATATCTTATGCTAGCTTTTTTTTTTTTAATGCAAGCCTTCATGTTGCACTCGAAATCGTCGGGTTCATATTTTTGTGCCCCTAACCAACAAAAAATTTTTCTCTTTTACAGAAGGAGTTTTCACTCCTCTCTTCTCCTCTCACAAGGTTTGTGGGGCCATCACCGTTCCAAACTTTTTAAAATCTCTCTATTTCCCCCATGTAGTGTAATATATTTGCACAATACCCTTACAAAAAATCTTACAAAAAATACTACTGGGCCCCCTATTTTTTTTTTTCCAACTTTAAACTCTAGTG
This sequence comes from Quercus glauca, assembly GCA_023736055.1. NCBI lineage: Eukaryota > Viridiplantae > Streptophyta > Magnoliopsida > Fagales > Fagaceae > Quercus > Quercus glauca. The sequence continues at coordinate 61,046,069 of CM043322.1, forward strand.
TAAGTTATAATTCTCCCAAACCGTATATAGTTTATAAATTTAGAATAAGTATTGTTTTTGAGTGTGTAAAATGTAATGATTAATATATCTTTAACTGTGATCCATTTTTTATATTATGCCATTTAGGTTTTAATTGTTTTGATCACGTGCCTACAATTTGCATGTAATAGATTTACTCACAATTTTGGTCCAATATATTTTGTAAGCAAATTGTTAAAACTAAATGTCATATAATATTCATGGGGTTTGTAAATTCTCAAATCACATGATTAACAAAAAAGTTGTTTGCCAGGCTTGAATGAGAGAAAAGGAATGGCTATTGATGTATCATATGTCAGTAGCAATGAACATGCGGCAAGTCCAGGTAGGTGAACATTATATGATATTCATGTGGTTTATAAATCACAAAGTACATAATCATTTGATTTGAGAATAAAATTGTGTGTGTTTACTGTTTATATCTAAAATGAAATTATAAAAAGAAATCTTTAAATTATTTACATATAAATGATAATGATATAAACTCTTTTTTTTTTTTTTTTGAGTTGGAGTGATTACATATACAATTGTCAATTCATAATTAATAGACACTACCCCCAAAAGAAACTTTTCTGCCTCCGCCGCTAGAATCGTCCATGCCTATTCAGGCTAATGAAGATTACTTCAAACAATAATAAGGAAATTTGGAGTCAATTTTGGCAAAAAAAAAAACAACAATTTCTAGTGATCTATGACGTAAATCATGGTAGCCATCTTGTTGGAATATAGAAGTAAAGCTAATGATTGAGTTGAGTTCTATTTACTGCGTGATTAAGGTCCATTTGCAATATTGGGGTAATATCTTCAAAAAGGGACATCTTGTACAATTTTCTATTGGAAATTTTGGATATAGGAAACACCCAAACAAGGAATTTTTGTTTTTCTTTCCACAAAGGCATATTTCAATTTTCCTAGTGGAGCAAGTCTCACTGCTTTTCTTAGGGGGCACTTCATTTCAAAGTTTTCACGGATTGCATGTTGAAGTCAGAGATTGCAAACTATTCTCACCACCAATATAAATTGAAACTCAAGTACTAGAGACATGATATTCATGCAGACTGAGACTCAGTTTAGTTCACATTGCTCTGTCAGTTCACTTGTGATTTTTCTATTTCAAGTTTCAACAGTTAACTTGGTAGGCTCTCCGTTGTTATCATACTCTCTGTAGTTTTCAAAGTACCAACAGTTTCTACCAGCCAATATTAAACTCAGGAAGCATCAAACAATATATAGTCGCATTTTGGATTACCTTTCGCGTTTTAGTTTATTGGTTTATATACAACTTTTTTTATCATAATTTTCGATAATGACAAGAGATGGTGTTTAACCCTGAACGTATTTGTTGAAAACGTTAGAAAATAGTATCAGCTAAGCTAATCTAAACACACTGTAAGTGAGCGAAAGTCAAGTGTAGAAAAAGTCCAAAGTATATTAGGCTAGTCAAGTGATCGGGACAAAAGTCTAGAGAAAAAGTTCATGTTGGATTCCATTTGAGTAATCTATATATATCTTGCAAAATCCATATTTTTATTAGCAAAATGGGTTACTTGTTGCATTGAGCAACTCGCAACGGGAATGTTTTGAGAATGATTTTATAATGTATAATGCTTGTTTTGATCAAGGAATGTGGGATTAGTTGAGTGTTAAACGAGACATTAGGGTTAAAAAGTCAAAGAAGCCGTTTAAATAAACAGCTATTTTAGCGATTAAAAAAGGGCTCACGGGTTGCCATTTTTATAAAACACCAATAATTTAGTGGTTATCTACAAAAAAATTTCATGAAGGGTCAAGATTTGGTGACAAAACCCATCAAAAAAAAAAAAAAAAAAGATTTGGTGACAAAACTTAAAGATACACTCACACAGTGTCCAAAAAAACTTTTTCATTTTTGTTCTTTGGTTGAAAATTTTCCCAAGCTTTATTCTCGACATGACTAGTGACTCATAGATGACATAAAACCATTAAAGCATGAATTCTAGAAAGAGCAGGAGGGGATCAAGCTTTTTCTTTTTCTTTTTGATTGAAAAATTTTCAACATTCATAGAGTAAATTGAATAATAATCGCAGAACAAATCTGTAAAATTGGAGAGTATTTATAGAAAAACTTAGTTTAACCCATCTTGTAATTCAAATAGGATTAGGTTACTTGTCCTACAATTAAAATACTTTTATAGGGCTATATATACAATAGTTTGGGCCCTAGTAGAGATCTAACAATGACTATAGGATGTCACTAGCAGTGTCATAAACCATTAAAGCAATCACTCTAGAAAGATAAAGATTTAGGGAATCAAATTGAACATATGAACAAAGCGTTGAAGCTAGTGTAATGTGAGGTTGATTGGATATCTTATTGTAACATCAAGTGGAGCATAAAAATAATTGATCCTCAATTTAATATTCAACAATCCTCACCTTCCAAATGTACAAATTTTCAACAGACAACTAGTATAGGATTTCTAGACTCAAAGCTAGTTTAGTGGTGGGGATTAGTAATCAAATAGTGGGTACAAAAATGTGTATCTTTTTTGGTTTCATGCTTATCCGTACTTCATGGCAATCACCAAATACAAAAGACTAGTAGTTCTTGAAAATTATTCATCTCTTTTCTTAGTTGAATGATAGTACTGTTTAGCAAAAAAAGTATTCATCAATTTCGCCACCACATACGCTGAATATGTTTACATAGGCAAAGGTATAAAGGCAAAATAAAAGTATACAAAGTTCATGAAATTCTACCCACCTTGTCTCATCCATCTCTATCACTCTAAAAGGGAAAACAAAAATTGAAAAAAGGAAAAGAAAACAGAGAAAAGAGTGAGAGTTTTCATTCATTCATCCCAATCTCTATCATGGGAGACTTCTTTTTTGCCAAGCGTCACCTTGAGAAAAGGGAAAGAGACCTTTTGGGCTAAGAGGGTCTCCTTCTAGTAGGCCACCTCTTCAAAAGTCTCCTTTGGATGGATTGTTTGATTTTCAAAGAGAGTTAAGGATCATTGAATAGTGACCCCCTTCAAGTCTTTTGAATTAATAAAGCAGAGGACCCACCATAATTGGGCTTTGATTTCCATAATTTGGTTTTCTTAATTGTGACCTTTAGTTTGAATAATACAGTACAAGACCTTGGGAGAAGCATGAACAAGGCCCCATTAGCAAAAGTGGCAAAATTAAAATAAAAAAGCTAGTGCTCTCACACCCTTTAGTGGATGCATTTTTTGGTATATTATATTAGGAATTATGTTAAATTCTACATTCTTTTTAACTTTTAGGTGGGCTTGATTAATTTATAATGTACAATTCTGCACAACTTCTTTTGAATGATAAGATTTTCATTAATCACAAACAACAACGCTCCAAAAGGGAGTCACATACATGGTGTAGAAAAAAGATACCAAATACAAAGCACCATATAGCTTAGCAAAAAAAAAAAAATACAAAGCACCATATATGAACCTCATCATAAGGCACTGCCTATACAAATACATTTATTTACAAAAATTTGCAAACCAAGTTGATCAACCCAAATTCAAGTTTTTTAAACTAGAAAAAATTATCATGAAGGGAAAAGGAGATAAGAAAGAATCAACCATACAATATGTGCAGCGCAATAAATATTTTATCTATTTTCCGCTGACAAAATCATAATCAGAATAAATTCATAAATCATACCTATGGACTCCATAACGTCTATATTTAGTATGTACTTCGATTTATGGTAGTGTAGATATTTGTACAATGATAGTAATAATAATAAATGAGTGTTGGAAAAAAATTTCAATAATAAATGAACCCTCTTTAACAACACTGACCATTGGAGCATTGGAACCATTTGTTAGTTGGGTCGAATTTATTATTTGGTTCCTCTCTCTGTTCCTTTCCAAAGTTTATCCATGTTGAATAGCCTAGAATGATCCACCAAATAATTGAGCCAATCAAGTTCAAGGTACACATTTAATTAGAGCAATAAAAATAGAATTTAGACCCGACCTAACGGCTATAATAATCTTAAATCGCCTTGCAAAATTTTTTGACGCCTTTACTGTGTCATCTGAATAAATGAAGTCATTTTCATGCGCGTCAATCACTTGAATGCATTCAGGTATTTTCATGCTCATTTCGTGATAATCGTGCACTATTAATCTGTAGATTCTGTACCATCTGCTGCTGGAGATACTGGTTGGTTAGGTGAAAAAGGAAAGAGGGTGGAAAATAAAGGAAATTAGTCCCTAATATGTGCGATGCACGGGATAGTTAAATAAAAGGACAATTAACCAACATCATGTTAAGGTAAAAAAATTAGTGAGAGACTGATTTACCCACCAAGAATTTAAAAGAAAAAAAGATTGATATAATAAAATCTAAGAAATTTAGAGATAGAAAATTGGGTTAATAATATGCATATTATAGATATTTTGCTAGTTAGCGTTTAAAAAAAAATGGATCTGTCATAATTAAATAAAATACAATGGGAATAAATATTTAACTTCTATACTTTTCTATAGTTTTAAAGTGTTGTCTAACGTAGAATGTTATTGGGTTATAAGAAATATTTTTATAAAATGTTAATACCATATATATATGCTTATATTGTCAATGTCTCACTGCAGGTGCATAGTTACTGAAACCTACAAAGTAATTTACAATTCTTAAATTAATAAAGCAAAATTCTCAAAAGTTATATATATACACACACTCAAAACTGATATAAACTACAAAGATAAAAACAAATCTTATTTAGTCGTATTAATAACAATATAAACAATTCAAAACATGGAACATTATCAAATTTATAACACATAATTCCATTATCTTTTACGTTGAATCTAAACAAATAATTAATTGAAATTAATCCAAACAAATAATTAATCAACCAAAAATCAAAGCTTTAATTAAGAAAACAAAAAATCACATGAACCCAAAATAGAAATTCTCAATAAAGCAAAAACATATAAGGTAAAGAATTAAGATCAACCTACTAAGACGCAAATACCAAAAGCCCCAAAACTTAAACTTTCCAAATTTTATAGAATCCCCAAATTCTACTTCAAAACCAAACAAAACCCTTCAAATTCAAAAAATTCATATATAATATACCAAATAAAAATTTACCACACCTTGGGTTGGAAAACATAGGTTGCAGCTTTGATTTTTCTCCAAAAAATAGAGATGCTTCATCTGCCGTATACAATATAAAATAATTATTAGAAATTTCAACCTAAAAACCAAACCCATAAAAACACTATCAAAATATAGAGATTAACCCAAATATTTAGAAGAAAATAAATTCTAAACATAACAAAATAATAAGATAGAATGAAAATTTCAGGCACATATGAAAGCAAATAAAAAAGACAAAACCTAGGTTTTTTTTTTTTTTTTTTTTTTAGTTGAGTCTCTCTCATTCTTATTTTGTTAATTTTAAAGTGAAGTTAAGTTTAGGATTTTGAGATGGTAATTGCTAGGGTTTTAAGGAGAGAAGAGAGAGTCCTACCAGGAGTTTAAATAATATAAACAATTCAAAATATGGAACATTATCAAATTTATAACACTTAATTCCATTATCTTTTACGTTAAATCCAAACAAATAATTAATTGAAATTAATCAAAACAAATAATTAATCAACAAAAAATCAAAACTTTAATAAAAAAAAAAAAAATCACATGAACCCAAATAAAAATTCTCAATAAAGCAAGAACATATAAAAATTTACCACACCTTGGGCTGGAAGACATAGGTTGCAGTTTTGAGTTTTCTTCAAAAAATAGAGATGATTCATCTGTCATATACAATATAAAATAATTATTAAAGTTTCAACCCAAAAACCAAACCCATAAAAAAACTATCAAAATATAGAGATTAACCCAAATACTTAGAAGAAAATCAATTCTAAACATAATAAAACAATAAGATAGAATGAAAATTTCAGGCACATATGAAAGCAAATAAAAAAAACAAAACCTACGTTTTTTTTTTTTTTTTTTTTTACGTGAGTCTCTCTCCTTCTTATTTTTTTTAATCTTAAAGTGAAGTTGAGTTTAGGGTTTTGAGATGGTAATTGCTAGAGTTTTAAGGAGAGAAGAGAGAGTCCTACCAGGATTCTCTCTCTTTTTTTCTTACTCCTAAAGTTTTTTTTTTTTTTTTTTGGTGAGTCCTTTTTAAAAAAAAAAATTTAAACCTAAAGTGAGTCATTTTTTTTTTTAATTTTAACGTGAGGTATCTTAAAAAATTATAATTAATTTTTAATCTTCAATTTTATATTATATATAGATAATAATAATGATGTGATAGGCCAACAAAATATATCTAATAGAGTTTTACTTAAACTAAACTATTGGAACACTAATAAATATAAGAAGATATAAAACCTAGAATAAAAAGAATCTAAAATAAAAAGAAAAAGAAAATAATGGTGACGTGAAAAATTGTGGGAGTTTTAAAGGCTTCAATTATATATATATATATATATATATATAGAATATATAGATAATAATAATAATAAATATAGATGATGATTTTTGTGATAAGTTGATGTAGGATAGAATTTACAATTTAATTTTTGTAATTATTTAATTTTGGTATTTTTATGCAAAAAACATTATTTTAGGTCTAGGTGATTTATTTCATTGTTTTTAGGTTTTTTTAATGTTTTTTTAGGTCAAATTTGGTTCCTATTATGGTTAGGTATTAATTAGGGCTTATTTTAGAATATATTTTCTTGTCCATCAAGTTTTATGGAGCCTTTAAATAGGCCTCCAAGTTTGTACACGTTTTTTAATATTATTGATATTAATAAAAATTCAAACTTTTGTCTATTGTTTTTCTGGTAGATTCTATATAAGATATAAAACCTAAAATAAAAAGAATCTAAAATAAAAAGAAAAAGAAAATAGTGATGATGTGGAAAATTGTGAAAGATTCAAAGGCTTTGGTTTTATATATATATATATAGATGTGAAATTACAATTTTCCAAACTCAAGTATTACCCCCCAACTACACATTTCACCCCATTAACCATTGAAACACACAATCGATCCCCTAAAATTATAACTTGATTTCAATTCTCTCATGCCGTCAATTTTAGTGTTGAATTTGATAGAATTTTATATTAAAAGACTAATTTATCATTCTTTCCAAAATAGATAGTTGATGGGTAAATTGGTCTTTCAATACTCCAATTGGATAGAATCAACAATAAAACAGTTAAGTGTAATGTAATTTTAGAATTGAGAGGTCGATTATACATTTTGATAGCACAAAAAGGTTAAGTGTAACGTAATTTTATAATTAGAAAGTTGATTGTGTATTTTGATAGTTTAGAGAATCAGATAATTTTATGGTGAAAACTATAATTTGTCCTAAAATATTAGGAAAAAAAAAAAACACAATTTTTCTTTGTTTGGTGTGGTGGAAAAGACTAAAGAAGGATAGAAAAGGAAGTGTATGGAGTTTTTCACTCAGCCCACTAAAAGCAATTCTCCCAAATTGAGAGGAAAAGTGGATACTATTATACCCCATTTTAATTACAATTTTTTTTTAATCCTCTCTTATGTAATAACGATATAGCAATATATTATTAAAATTACATTTTTTTTTATGCTTTTGCTTTCTATCTTATCCACCAAATAAACATGAGAGAAACTTAAACATTTTTTTATTCTTTTTTTTTTCCCTATTTTTCACAAATTTTTCTATCCTTTCATTCTTTTTTCCATCTTTTAACTATAGAAAGTTGGCTTGCATCTAGTGCCCTGGGGCACTTTACGTGAACAAATACAACACATGTCTAAAATTGCTCAAGCCCCATTCCCATGTTTCTTCAAATCCATTTAAGTTAGGGTTGTGCAAAAAAACTGCTTGACTTGTTAACCTGTTCGACCTGACTCAACCCATGCTAATCTATTAAATGAGGCAGGTTGAGTTGGGCTGGTTGAGATATTTGTAACTTGCCACAACTTGATCCACCTGCTTATATATATATATATATATATATATATATATGTATGTATGTATGTATATACATTTTCTTCATTTTCACATTTATCTTCCCTAATAAACTCTAGCTATTCTCTCTAAAATTTTGTTATTATTCTTACTCTATGTACATGTCTAATTTTAGATTTTGATATATTTTTCTTTTCAATGTGATACAATTTCAGCCATTCTAATGAAAATTATGTAGTATTTGTAATTATTTTTAATAAAAATTGACAAATTTTCTTTCCTTACCTTGTTTTTTCTCATTTGAGGGAGCAAACAATTATTCAATTTAATTAAAATAATTTTATAATCAATTGAATTTATCAACTTGTCTAACCCGTTTAATCTGTCAAGTTGAAACCATTAAGATTTTCAACCGACCCACTAGATTTATAGATTGTTGGGTAGGTGGCGAATTGAAAATTTTCCAACCCGCCATTGACGGATTGGTTAAAAATATTACCCCCTTCCGTCCAACCCGATATGTGCACACCTCTAGATTCAAATACATTCAAACACTGTCCAAAAGTTTTGCTTAATTTTCTAAGTTGCCAGCAAACCAATAAAATAAAAAAATACACACCGAATAAATATTTCTCTGTACCATGCTAAAAGGTCAAATCCAAAGCAGGACTAGACGTATTGCTCTATGAGCATGGTGGATAAATTGGAATAATCTCCTTCCAATAATAATCCAAAAACAGGATAATTACCACAAATTGTAACATCAAGAACAGTCCAAATGTAGTACCATGTTATTATAATACTTACCCAGATGATTGCTTTGACATGTTACTGTAAATTTAACTTATTTTGAGATAATCTGCTTTAAGACTTTAGCAGTTCAACTGTCCCAATTCCCAGGTGCTACATCGATGCTCCATTTTACAGCTTTGAAGTGTAATTGGTTGTTTTCTTGAATTGCATTTTCACCCAACTATATGATGATCAAAGAAGGAATTAATCTCTCGCCTTTTGGTATGTATATATATATATATATATATATATATTTTTTTTTAAGTAATTATTTTAAATTGAAAGACCATTAATTCTACATGTCTCTTAGCCTTTTTATTGAAATCAAGAGTCAAATTATTCAGCAAAAAAAGAAAAAGAAATCAAGAGTCAAATTGTTATTTTGTACTTCCTGTGTTCTTTTGTTTGTTTTATTTAAGAAGTTCCATGTTTTTTCTCTTACTATTTTTTTCCCTAAGTGCTTTTACTAATGATTTTAAATTCAAAACATTGATTCCACACCTTCCTCCACCTTTTTATTGAAATCAAGGGTCAAATTGCTAACTTCTACTTTTGTCATTTTGTTGATTTATTTTAGAAGATAATATATTATTTTTATATATAAGCATCATTTCATGCATTATCTTTCACACAAAAAGTATAAACTGTGAAACAAATTTCTTTATTTTAATCTCAAAAAAGTTAAAAGATATTAAATTTTTTAATAAAACAATTAATAAACTAAGAAATAATTAGACTACTGTACTTATTGACTTTTCAATTATATTTTGGACCATTCTAAAGCAGTATTAAAATGTAAGTCTCAATTTCAGCAAAAAAAAAAAAAAAAAATGTAAGAGTCAAAATTGGACAAATGTAATGATAACATTTCCATTTAATCAATTCGACTAAAAATATCCACAACTTAAAAAAAAAAAAATTTAAAAACTTAATATAAATAATCTTAAGAAATAATATATAAACGAAACTTTATAACATCTTTGATTCACAAATAGAAAGTTTGATATGTTTAAGACTGTAAGGACTCAAATTGTTTTGGATCCAAACAATAACATTTGTAGAGCATGGGTAGAAGGGCTAGGCACTAGCAAAGCGAACTATGATTTGCATGAGATTCACAGGAATAACAATGAAAGAATTTGATTAAGTATTTGGGACGATCAAAACAATATTTTCGTTAAGTGTTTATGAAGAAAGTTCATCCTCGGCTCAGTCCGAGGATTAATTTCTTCTAGAATTGACAAAGACAAGGGTTATCCTCGGACTCCCTGGAAACTACTTCTCTGTCTTTGTTCTAGAGATCCTCCCTCTTTGTGTTAGAGGTTCTATCTATTATATAGCCTTATTTAGTTGATCTCCCCCCGTCCACTTATCGGTCATCTGAACTTATATTTGAGGGCTTGTCTCATTAGTCACCTCTGCAGGCTTTCTATTAGTTGGAGTAACCAAGGCTGCACTGTTCACTAGTCACTTCACCATTAATGCGGCCAGAGTGTTACTGGCATGCATTTAATGAATGAGTGACAGCTTCCATCAATCAACATCAGCTTGTCGAGGATATGGGCGTCCTTGGCGAGGTCCCCTAGCCACCTGGGCCTCGTCCGCTTATCCTCGGGCTCTGCCTCTCCTCGACGCGGACCTTGGGCCCGATGTGGAATGGGCCGAGGTTGTCTAATATTTGAGGCCCCACAATAGCCCCTCAAAATTCTACTGTCCGACCTCTCGGGCGGAGAGAAGGATTTTGACGTTCTCGGGCCTATTGTCCTGGCCTGTCAAACCTTGCCTTTCTGCCAGTGTCACCATCCTTTCAACCGCCCCTGCAACATTTTTTAGCACAAAGGTCCCGACCGAGGAGTTTTTCCTTGTTTCTGTAAGTCTTCTTTTCTTTCTAGTTTATACTTCTCCGTCTGAGTTCCTTGTTAGTTCTTCTAGGATAGGTAGGTTTAAGTCGTTGTGCTTTAGCGATCAGTTTTTATTGGTTTTCGTCCCTAGCAGGGCTCATTACTTAGCATCAAAGGAGTTGGCTTCGCCGTAGGTTTGGGCCCATGGTCAGTACAAAACCCTAGTTCTGCCCAGTGCTTATATCGTCCTATAGTGACTAGTTTTCACATAGGTTCGAGTTCGAAGACCATGCAAGACCTTGGCTTTTCCTAGCACTTAGTATTTTATGAGGAAATGGTCTTTTTGTTGGCCTGAGTCCTTGGACCATGCAATGCCTAAGTTTTGTCTAACACTTGTCTTCGTCTGAAGTAACTGGTTTCCCCAGACGCTTGCGTCCGTGGACCGTGCAAGGCCTTGGTTCTGTCCAGTACCTAGTTTTTTGATTTTAAGTAGTTAGTTTTCTTAGAGGCTGGTATCCGAGGACCATACAATGCCTAGGTTCTATCTAACACTTAGTTTTTGGTCTGGGGTAGCTGGTTTCCCCAGAGGCTTGAGTCCGAGGACCATGCAAGGCCTAGGTTCTGTTCAGTACCTAGTTTTCTGATTTTAAGTAGTTAGTTTCCCCAGAGGCTGGTGTCCGAGGACCATACAATGCCTAGGTTCTGTCTAACACTTAGTTTTTGGTCTGAAGTAGCTGGTTTCCCCAGAGGCTTGAGTCCGAGGACCATGCAAGGCCTAGGTTCTGTCCAGTACCTAGTTTTCTGATTTTAAGTAGTTAGTTTCCCTAGAGGCCGGTGTCCGAGGACCATACAATGCCTAGGTTCTGTCTAATACTTAGTTTTTAGTCTGAAGTAGCTGGTTTCCCCAGAGGCTTGAGTCCGAGGACCATGTAAGGCCTAGGTTCTGTCCAGTACCTAGTTTTCTGATTTTAAGTAGTTAGTTTCCTTAGAGGCTGGTGTCCGAGGACCATACAATGTCTAGGTTCTGTCTAACACTTAGTTTTTGGTCTGAAGTAGCTGGTTTCCCCAGAAGCTTGAGTCCGAGGACCATGCAAGGCCTTAGTTCTGTCCAGTACCTAGTTTTCTGATTTTAAGTAGTTAGTTTCCCCAGAGGCTGGTGTCCGAGGACCATACAATGCCTAGGTTCTGTCTAACACTTAGTTTTTGGTCTGAAGTAGCTGGTTTCCCCAGAGGCTTGAGTCCGAGGACCATGCAAGGCCTTGGTTCTGTCCAGTACCTAGTTTTTTGATTTTAAGTAGTTAGCTTCTCCAGAGGCTGGTGTCCGAGGACCATACAATGCTTAGGTTCTGTCTAACACTTAGTTTTTGGTCTGAAGTAGCTGGTTTCCCCAGAGGCTTGAATCCGAGAACCATGCAAGGTCTTGGTTCTATCCAGTACCTAGTTTTCTGATTTTAAGTAGTTAGTTTCCCTAGAGGCTGGTGTCCGAGGACCATACAATGCCTAGGTTCTGTCTAACACTTAGTTTTTGGTATGAAGTAGCTGGTTTCCCCAGAGGCTTGAGTCCGAGGACCATACAATGCCTAGGTTCTGTCTAACACTTAGTTTTTGGTCTAAAGTAGCTGGTTTCCCCAGAGGCTTGAGTCCGAGGACCATGCAAGGCCTTAGTTCTGTCCAGTACTTAGTTTTCTGATTTGTTCCGCCGAGGAGGGGACTCTGCTCTGTTCTAGCCCCTTCGTTTGACGTACCTCTTCTGATTACGAGGCGTCTCTTGGGCTGTTCGAGTAAAGCGTTTTGACGCTTCGGCGCCTCCTCGTTAATGAGGCGCCTCCTCCTTAATGTTCTTGCGGATTTACGAGGATCTAACGGCGGATAAGCTCCTTGAAAATTGGGTGGAGTTATTGCCTCCGATAATCTCTCCCTAGGATTTAATGTGGGTTGGCTCTCACCAATTTTTCGTCTTCTATATAAGGTGTTTCTGGGACAACCTTTTTCTTCACACTCCACAAACATCCGTGTTCAACCTTCATAAACACAATGTTCAGGGGTTCTGTGAAAATAACAGTCTGAGCCCCACAAAATGAATTGGCCCTTGGAAAGGGCAGTTTCGAGGAGGTCTAGCCCCTTTCAGGAGCCGAGGATGGCACCTCGACCCTGGACGTCATGTTGGGGTTGGGGCAGGAGGAAGCCAAAGATTCTTCTTCTTTTCAACCTAACCAGAGGTGGAACCCTCCTTGTTGTTTGGAGGGGGATCTAGAAAGAACGTAATCTCCCTCCCTTGGATTTGGATCCGTCGGCCCTCCAAGTCGGCAGTGATGGGTTTGGGAGGGAAACCAGGCGGAACCAAGAGGTGGAACCGTCTGGTGCCGCGGCCTCTTTCGCCTTCAATGTTGCCTTCCTTCCTCCATTTCCTCTTCTCTTGCTCCTCAACCAGCCTTGTTAGGCGTCTTTCTTTGTAGTTAGCTTTAGAACAAGCCCCACGGGCATTAATTGTAAGATGTAACTTTTTCTTCATATATTAATAAAGAAGTAGACTTGTTTCATCTCTTTTATTTTTCGCATATTCTTGTTTCTTGTGATTGTTGCATTCTGAGTGAATGTTGTTGCTGCACACTGTGTCGTTTTGGTGTTTTTTTTTTTTTTTTTTAAGTGTGGCTCTTCATCTCTTCACACCAACCATCGCATTTGCGAGTGCACAAGTCCTCCCCACAGACGGCGCCAATTGTAAGGACTCAAATTGTTTTGGACCCAAACAGTAACATTTGTAGAGCATGGGTAGAAGGGTTAGGCACTAGCAAAGCGAACTATGGTTTGCATGAGATTCACAGGAATAACAATGAAAGAATTTGATTAAGTATTTGGGATGATCAAAACAGTAATTTTCGTTAAGTGTTTATGAAGAAAGTTCATCCTCGGCTTAGTCCGAGGATTAATTTCTTCTAGAATTGACAAAGACAAGGGTTGTCCTCGGACTCCCTGGAAACCACTTCTCTGTCTCTGTTTCAGAGATTCTCCCTCTTTGTGTTAGAGGTTCTATCTATTATATAGCGTTGTTTAGTTGATTTCCCTCGTCCACTTGTCGGTCATCTGAACTTATATCTGAGGGCTTGTCCCATTAGTCACCTCTGCAGGTTTTCTATTAGTTGGAGTAACCAAGGCTGCACTGTTCACTGGTCACTTCACCATTAATGCGGCCAGAGTGTTACTGGCATGCATTTAATGAATGAGTGACAGTTTCCATCAATCAACATCGCTCTGTCGAGGACGTGGGCGTCCTCGGCGAGGTCCCCTAGCCACGTGGGCCTCGTCCGCTTATCCTCGAGTTCTGCCTCTCCTCGGCGCGGACCTTGGGCCCGATGTGGAATGGGCCGGGGTTGTCTAATATTTGAGGCCCCACAAAGACTTTCTTCCTCATAAACAAAAATTAATCTAATTTGTCAAAAGTCTTATAATTTATCTGCACTTTTTGAATATCTAGGTTCAAATCTCTTATTTTTCATTGTAATTATTGAATAAAAAAGAAAGTGCTTTGATTCATTAGAACAAAATTGAAAAGTGGAAGAAAAAAAATTAAGGAAAAAGTTAATAGATAGAATAAGGGAATTGATTTAGAAATATTTTTAGAAACTTTTTATCTGAAAAGAAAAAAAATAACAATTAATTTTTTTTGATATCATTTTATATTTCCAATGAAAGTGGTATCAATATATATATATATATATATATTTAAATTAGTGCACTAACAAATGCACTAAAGACATCTGTTAACAGAATCCAAAAATTAAAAGGATAAAATACAGTTAACATCCCTGCGATTTAAAGTTAAAACCAACAAAGTTCAAAACTTTTCAAAACTGATCAATTTGGTTCTTAATTACTATAACTAGGGCTATACAGGCACCGCCTACCACCGACGAAATCGGCCTTAGCCGAACCAATCTGCCCGCCTTAAACCTCCACCACATGTGTTAGGCATGGTGGTTGGCAGTGATTTTCAAGCACCGAAGTCAGCCAGTACGGTCGTCGGCAAAGGTTTTTGGATTCCGATGAACATCGAACCACACCAATTTGCTTATATATATACAAAACTTGAGATTTCTACCCCGTTCAAGTATGATCTAAGATTTCCATCCCCACCTACAAACACAAACCCACCACCATTTCAGCTTTCTATCTTCAAGCACCTCTATTTTTGCAGCCACCCAGGTCAAATCTTCAAATTGTTGTCTTTGCCTCCATTGCCTGGTGGTCGATTACTCGATTAGACTTCGCAGGTGAGTCAATTGATGGTTAGTCCCAAGAATCTTGAGTTTGTTTGGGTTTTAATATTTGGGTTTGTAATGGGTTTTGAATATTTTGATATTTAGATTTGATCTAAGTTTTGATTTGTGGTTTGAATCTTTGAGTTTTCTAGATTTGATTTTGGTTTTAGATATCTCTTCCTCTCTGTGTGTGTGATAGACAAGTGGACACCAATCACCGTGCGGACTAGAACTACCATTGATGTTGCTGGAGAACCATACTTCAAGCTCGGCAGTGGCTTGGGTTTTTAGAAAACCGAAAATTCTAGTGCGATGCAAAAACAACATCAAAAACCGACCATACCGCATCATGTACAACCCTAACTATAACTAACTATAACAGTGAAAAAAAAAAGTAACAATTTAAAAACGAAGCAAAGTTTATGAACCAAATCAGTCAATTAAAAAAAAAAAAATTAGACTGTCAACACAAATCTCAAACGTCAGCACAAACCTCAAGTGATACTATATTTTACCCAAATAAAAAAAAAAAAAAAAATAGAGAGAGGAAGCTAAAATGGTTTGATTGAAATGGACATAGAATGTGAAAAGAAATAGAGATGACATGGATATGATTGCAAAGCCCAAACACAATCTGAAAAAGAAGGCCCCGTTGGGAATATGACAAACTGCACAGTTGGTACAGTGTGTGTGACCCATTGTTTGATGTCCCACCTACAAACCGCACTCATCTCTTCTCTCATTGGTCCGCCTTATGCCAACGCGTGGGGCGGTGTATCTGCAAAACCCATCCTCTCTCTGTCTCTCTCTGTGACACTCTCTCTAATCCCCATAATTAAATATAAGCTTACAAAACTATCCCCTAAGCCACACACATAAATATCCCATAAATAGTCTTATTTTTTATAGGACACAAAAACAAACAAACAAAAAAAAATTACTCCTACACATACAATCAATTCTACTGCTTATTGAAACGCTTCCGACAAAGCTTTTATCACACTCACCTAAAATTCTCAGTGTATTATAGATTTTGTTCCGTTTCTCAATTCACAGTCCACACGACTCTATTTTCTGCAAAAAAAACTTTAAAAACAAAACCAAGAAAAAAAAAAAAAGTTCACAGCTTTTATTAGCTCCCCAACACCACCAGCACCTCGATTCACGAACTGGGTCTTTAACGGATCTTGGATTGGAGAGCCACACACTGAGAAAAACCAGTTTGACTTTTGGAGCCAAAGGTAAAGGATAAGACATACTCATATCTCAGAAAAAAATAATCTTTTATTTTGGTATTTCTTGTGGTGTTGATGGCTTTGAAGTAGTAAGAGTTTTAAGTGGACTTTTCGTTTTAGAATTTTGTGACACGATCTGGGTCACTGTGCTTTTCTTTCTTTTTTTGCTTTCCTTGTTTCACTCCCTTGGATTCCGGTAATAGTATTTTTCTTTGTAGGATAAAGTTAGTAGCTTTATTGGAATATGTTCATATCCGAGGGTCACTGTTGATGAGTCTATGTTTGTATATAAGTTTGGGGGTCTTGTTTCTGAAGTAGCTCACTGAAAGAAAGTCACAGTTTTTAGGGGTTTTGGCTTCTGGGTTTAGCTAATTTTGGTTCATTTCAGCTTAAGCTAGTTTGTGCTTTTGTGGGTTTTTTGGGTTTTCAAGTAGTACTTGGTTTGGAAGTTTCATTTCTGGGGTTTCTTGGTTGTTGGGTTATGAGAGTTTAGAGTTAATTACTTAATTTCCAGCTCTGGCTTGGTTCTGGTTTTGCGGCTGTCTCACAGAACTGGCTTTCGTCTAATTTAAGGTTTGGCCCTCAGCTTTGAAGTTGTGCGTTCTTTGGCTTCTGGAATTTGAGAATTTTTCTCTTCTTCTCAGCTCAAGCTAGGTTTTGTTGTCGGTCAAGTTAAAAAAGGTCCTTTTTTGAAAATTTAGCTTCTGAATTTTGCTAAATTAGCTTAGTCTGGGCCTTCAACTTGTTTGATTCTCTGTACTGATTCTGTGTTTTAACTTTTAAGCAACAGTTCGTTTCAAAATTTGGCTTTGATTTTGGATTTTAAGTCCCGAGTTTTTTCTTGACCTGGAGTTTTTATTTAAGTTCTACTTTGGGTTTTTTGGTTTTGACTTGTAAGAGGTTTGTATTTAAGCTTTGTGTCATTGGGACTGATTACCTAAGTATAAATTTTCTAATTTTGAGTTATATTTGAGTTTCATTTGATTTTCTTCAAATAGATTTGTTGTGCTTTGCCAGGTTTCACTTCTGGGTGTTATCATGGATTCACCACAATCTGTTGTGTCACCATTCAAAAGCTCCCTCGTCGCTGAGCCTGAGAAGCAGAAATCAGACTCCTTTTCCAAGGGTGTTGAGGTCAACAGCAAGGAAACTGCAGTGTATAACATAGAGGACTTCATTGGTGTTCTTGAGGTTTATGTACATCAGGCTAGGGACATCCATAACATATGCATATACCACAAGCAAGATGTTTATGCTAAGCTTTGCCTGACTAGTGATCCTGAAGACACAGTCTCCACCAAAACCATCAATGGTGGTGGGAGGAATCCGGTGTTCAACGACAATGTTCGTCTCAATGTTAGGACTGTTGATTCCTCACTCAAATGTGAGATATGGATGTTGAGCAGGGTGAGGAATTATCTGGAAGATCAGTTACTGGGGTTTGCTTTGGTTCCATTGTCCGAAGTCCTTATGAAGAATGGCAAGTTGGAGAAAGAGTTCTCTCTATCTTCAACTGATCTGTTCCATTCCCCAGCTGGGTTTGTTCAATTGTCTCTCTCATATAATGGAGCTTCACCAGAAGTAATGGCTATTCCTGCAATGCCAAATGCTTTGGCCAGGGATGCAACTGTGGAGGATACAGAAATATCTGAGTCAATCCAAAGTGATTTTGATAAGATTGAATTCCCAGATCCT